>CAJQUN010000003.1:8750577-9950577 GCA_907163345.1 Haberlea rhodopensis | reverse complement strand
AGTCACCTTGATATAGGGTATTTGAAGCTAATAACATGTTAGTGGACATGTACATGAAGATGAAATTCAAATTCAAATGCAATTTCAATTCAAATTAAACTCACATGCATATTCAAATGCCTACTATTTCATGTTGCTTGATATGTTACTATTCAAATCATTGTACACCATGTTTCATTCCTTGCCATATATCATTTCATACATGTATTAATTCATTCTTGGTTCCACCCGAACCCCCATTATCATACCGTCATTTGATATAATTACACCATAATCATATCATATGTATATAAAACAAATCGAGGCATTACAATTCTCCCCCACTTATTGAATTTTGTCCTCGAAATTGCATATACAAACATAATACATGCTTCACATAATAACATATATGATATATGGAACATAAGAAACATGTATAAATAACATATCAACATACAAGAAAACAACTCTGGATACCGTTGCATCATATTCTGCTCCGTCTCCCACGTTGCCTCTTCGACACCCCGTCTGTCCCACTGTACATTAACCATATGAATCACTTTATTACGCAACCTGCGTTCAGCTCGATCCAAGATCATAACCGGTCGTTCCTCATACGATACATCTGTATCCAACTGGACATTAGGTAACCGTAATACATGACTCGGATTCGATTCATACTTCCTCAACAATGAAACATGAAAGACATCATGAATACTACTCAAGGCCGGTGGTAGTGCCAATCGATATGCCAACGTACCAATACGTTGCAATACCTCATACGGACCAACGTATCGTGGAGACAATTTTTCACGCTTACCAAACCGTACTACACCTTTAAAAGGGGATATTTTCAAGAACACACGGTCACCAACTTGAAATTCAAGTGGTCTACGTCGCTTATTGGCATAAGCCGTCTGTCTGTCCTGAGCAGCTTTAAGTTTCAATCGAATTAACTTTACTTTTTCTTCCATTTCTTGAATCATATCTGGTCCATGTAAGAAAGACTGATCCACATCATCCCAATACAATGGCGAACTACATCGTCGCCCATACAAAGCCTCAAATGGTGCCATCTGTATACTAGACTGATAACTGTTGTTATATGAAAATTCCACTAATGGCAATGACTCTTGCCACGAGTTATCAAACTCTAATACACAGGCACGCAACATATCCTCAAGTGTCTGTATCGTACGCTCTGTTTGTCCATCTGTCTGAAGATGATATGCTGTACTCAACCGCACTTCAGTTCCCAACGTTGTCTGTATCCCTTCCCAAAAATGAGAAGTAAATCTCGGATCCCTATCCGATACAATGGAAACTGGTATACCATGTAGTCTCACCACATGTTGAATGTACAACTGTGCCATTCTCAGATATGTAAATGTCATACAATATGGCACGAAATGAGATACTTTGGTGAGTCGGTCAACGATCACCCAAATAGCATCGCAACCAGAAGACGTCCGTGGTAAATGAGTCACAAAATCCATCGTGATATGTTCCCATTTCCACTGAGGAATTTCCAAACTGTGTAATTCACCTCCTGGTTTCTGTCTTTCCGCTTTCACTTGTTGACAGATCAAACACCGTTTCACAAAGCTCAACACATCCTGTTTCATACGTTTCCACCAAAATTGGGTACGTAAATCATGATACATTTTCTTTCCTCCAGGATGTATACTGTATCTACTACAATGAGCACGTTGTAGTAGTTCTTGGCGTAGTCCTAATATCGCAGGTACTACCCAACAAGTCTTGTATTTCAGAATTCCATCATTTGCCAGTACAAACTGCGATGTTTGTCCTTGATTTATCATTTCTTTCCAATGTTGTACCTCATCATCAGTCATTTGTGCCTTTCTGATTTTGTCAAAAATGTCAGGTTCAACCAATAATGTTGATACCCGTACTGGCATTGTTTCTACATCAAAATCATAACCCAAAGTACAACAAGAAGTCATTAACGCTGATAAATGAATCATCTCATCACCCGTATGATGTACTTTTCGACTCAAGGCATCTGCTGTAAGATTAGCCTTTCCTGGATGATATTCAATCTCACAATCATAATCTTTCAACAGATCCATCCATCTTCTTTGTCTCATATTCAACTCTGCTTGAGTGAATAAAAACTTTAAACTCTTATGATCTGTATTTATGGTAAACGATGTACCATATAAATAATGTCGCCATATCTTTAAGGCAAAGACAATGACAGCTAATTCCAGATCATGTACTGGATATCACATTTCATGTGGCTTCAATTGTCGTGATGCATAAGCCACTACATGTTTATCCTGCATCAATACACAACCCAAACCTAGTAATGATGCATCAGTATATAAGGCAAACCTGCCATGCTCCGATGGAATAATCAAAACTGGAGCTGTGGTTAATCGATGTTTCAATTCCTGAAAACTACGCTCACATGCCTCCGACCATCGAAACGGTACTCCTTTCTGTGTCAGTTGTGTCAATGGTTTGGCAATTGATGAAAATCCTTCAACAAATCGTCTATAATAGCCAGCCAAACCCAAGAAACTACGAATTTCTGGCACAGAAGTAGGTGCTGACCAATTCAACACTGCTTCGATTTTCTTCGGATCAACTGATATACCTTCTTCTGAAATTACATGCCCCAAAAAGCCGACACTAGTCAACTAAAACTCACACTTACTGAGTTTGGCATATAACTGATGTGTCCTCAACAATTGCAAGACCATATGCAAATGTTGAACATGTTCTGATCACTCTGTGAATAAATCAATATATCATCGATAAAGACAATGACAAAACGATCAAGGTATTCCTGGAACACACGATTCATTAAACTCATAAAGACAGCAGGAGCATTTGTCACTCCAAATGGCATCACCAGAAACTCATAATGTCCATAACGAGTTCTGAATGTTGTCTTCTGTATATCTCCTTCCCTCACACGTATTTGATGATATCCTGACCTCAAATCAATCTTAGAATAAATCCTTGATCCTTGCAACTGATCAAACAAATCATCAATACGAGGAAGAGGATATTTATTCTTTATTGTTACCTTGTTCAATTGTCGATAGTCAATACACAGTCGCATTGTCCCATCCTTCTTCTTAACAAATAAAACCGGAGCACCCCAAGGCGATACACTAGGACATATGTACCCCTTGTCCAATAAGTCTTGCAATTGAGTTTTCAATTCTTTCAATTTAGTTGGTGCCATCCGATAAGGAGCTCGTGAAATCGCAGAAGTACCAGGTATCAAATCAATACCAAATTCAACTTCTCGACTCGGTGGGAATCCAGGTATCTCATCTGGAAACACATCCGTATATTCTGCAACCACTGGTATCTCCTCCACTTTCCTTTCTCTTTTCTGTTCAGTTACATCAAGGGCATAAATCAAATAACCCGCATGTCCACGTTCTAACAAACGCGACATTCGGATTGCTGATATCAAAGGAATCCTTGCCCTCGATCCCTGGCCATAGAAGAACCATTGATTTTCAGTATCAGACTGAAATCTTACTATCTTCTGACAACAATCCACAATAGACTGATATTTACTCAACACATCGATTCCAAGGATGCAATCAAAATCTGTCATATCTAACACAATCAAACCAGCTTGTAATCCATACTCAGTCTCAAACTGAATATTACAATCAGACACACTCTGACAAGCCATCACAGTAGTTCCCATGGGTGTCGAAACATAAAGAGGCATCAACAGTGGAGACGAGCATATATGATACCGGTCAATAAAATTTTGTGCAACAAAAGAATGTGATGCACCAGTATCAATCAAAAGTAAAGCTGGATAAGTAAACAAAGTACACTTACCCGCTATCAAATCATCAGGAGCTGCCTCTGCTTCCTCCCTGTTCAGTGCATATACCTGAGCCTGATGTGGTCATATCCTCTGTCCTCCACCAGATTGTGGTACACCCTGTGATCTCTGTTGTACTGTATTCTCTGACATGGGTCCTCTTCTATGTTGTCCACCCACTTGAGGACAATCACGGATTACATGTCCTGGCTTCCCACAACGGAAACAAACCACTGTATCAAACTGTGGACAATTTCTTTGAAAATGTGGCCCTCCACATTTAAAACATTGTAATCCTCGTCCACTACTAATACTACTTCCTTGGGACTGTCCTTTTGGAACCTCGTTCACCACCCTTTCGCATTGTAAACCGTTTTCCACTAAATCGAGAGGAAGATGCACCACCTCGTGGTGATTTAAATGGTTCTCCTTTAGGTCTCATACTCTCAGATGTAGGTGGTTGGGCTTGTCCAACATCTTTGTATACCCCTACGGCAATCTCAGCCATCTCGGCTCTAGTCAATGCTTCTTCATATGATGTAGGGTTATTGGACATGACCCTATCAAACAATTCAGGCCTCAAACCTTTCACAAATTGTCTGATCTTTGCCTTTGTGTTTACAGCAATATGTGGCACATACCGGAGCAAAGAAGAATATTGTACAGCATAGTCCAATGCTGTCATTAATCCCTGTCTCAAGTTTGTAAATTCATCCTCTTTCCTCTGCCTTGCAGCAACAGAGAAATAATGCTCAAGAAACTTCGTTCTAAACACATCCCAGTTAACTGTCTGTCCTTGAGCCCTCATCTCAAGCACTGTGGGGTCCTCGTTACTTAATCCATTATGCATCATGTTAACATACATATATGAGTCTGAATTAAGTAATAACAGGCACTGATTAAGAGTATCATACTAGTTAAGTTGTTACAGGATTTATAAAAACCTATCCACTACACATCATATGTACAAACAACAACCTACTACAAGATAACTCCTAGGCAGTGGTTCAGCTCGCAGCGGAAAATGACTCACATCCCGTCTCCCCACGTCTATGAGTCCCTACAGAAACATTCACACAACGTGAGTATAGATAACAACAATCTTAGTGCAATATCAAAACACAATATCAATGATAAAGCAATAATAATCATATCCAATGTGAATGCTCTGTCTCATGCATCAACAAATGCAACTATGTCATGACATGTCTCATCAATCACCCTATTATCACGAGCCCAATATGATATGCCTATTCAGCTCAATATGTCAGTGGAACCACATCACATCTTCATATTAGCAGCACATATCATAGTAACGTACTCATCTGTGATAATAACCAGAGCATATACCCAAACCAGGCGTATATCTCTCAAGCCAAAGCATATGTAGTATATCTATCGTGGCAACGATCCCAGCCAAAGCATATACCAAACCTGGCATATCTATCAAGGCAATGATCTTACCAAAGCATATACACATATCTATCAAGGCATCCATCCCAATCATATGAAATCCATGTATGTACATGCATATGATACTACCAATCATATGACACAAAGCTAACATAAATCATATGATATCAAAACCATAACATCATCATCACATAATATATATACTCCGTACGTCAACACATACCTGTACTGCGACACAAACGATTTAAATTAGGCGTCACTGGCTAATTGCCTCGTTGTCCCGTCCCTTGAGATGATGCTACAACAATGCCAACAATATATCATGTTATCATAGGCATTAAAATCAAATTCTATAAAAATATAACATTTTTCAAAAATCTGCCATCACCGATCGATCGCTTAATTTTCTCGATCGATCGCCGAACTATTCACTCTTCACCGATCGATCGAACAAAAGCACCGATCGATCGCCACATGTACCGATCGATCGCCTCAAAATCACCGATCGATCGCTCAATATTCAAACCGCCTTAAAATTTCACTGTTCGCGGCGATCGATCGAGACCAAATTTTCGATCGATCGGCACGATCAGAAAAATCGAGACAATGGCGATTTTGAGCTTATCTTCATGGTATTTCTTGCACAATTCATTTCCTATCATTTAACCACATTTCATGAAATCCCTAGGATCATATAAACATGTTTCTACCATCTTAGAATCCAATTAATAGCATATAAACATGATATGATTCTTCACATGAACATTTGATATTCCACTTCACATACATCAACACCAATTACATAATTCAAGTGTAAAACCATGAATTCCTTACCAAGATATGAAGAAATCACTTCACACAACTTCCTAGCTCAATTCACAAGTGAATCCCAAGCTCAAACCAAAAAGAACTTGAAAGAGATGGAGAGGAGCTTGTGTAGGATTTTAGTAGGTGTGTTTAGGTGAAGTATGTGATTTCACTTGGTATCCCTTAATAAAAAGCATTTCAATTAATCATCATGCTAAGTCACCTTGATATAGGGTATTTGAAGCTAATAACATGTTAGTGGACATGTACATGAAGATGAAATTCAAATTCAAATGCAATTCCAATTCAAATTAAATTCACATGCATATTCAAATGCCTACTAGTTCATGTTTCTTGATATGTTACTATTCAAATCATTGTACACCATGTTTCATTCCTTGCCATATATCATTTCATACATGTATTAATTCATTCTTGGTTCCACCCGAACCCCCATTATCATGCCGCCATTTGATATAATTACACCATAATCATATCATATGTATATAAAACAAATCGAGGCATTACACCACGAGATAAGATTAGGCCCAAGAAAGATGCAGTACGCATTGACGGAGCGACGATCATCTCGGTCACCACCCCAATCAGAATCAGAGAAGGCTTGAATGGATGGTTCCGGGGCATTTGAGAAGAGAAGTCCCATGGAGATAGTGTGCTTGAGATATCGAAGAATACGTTTGACCGCCTGCCAATGTGGTTCCAGTGGTTGATGCATGAATTTGCTCACCTTATGTATGACAAATGTGAGATCAGGACGAGTAAAAGAGAGGTACTGCAGGCTACCGACAATTTGGCGATATAGGTGAGGGTCTGAGCACGAGACCCCTTCATTTGCCGTAAGAGTGCAAGAGGTAGCCATAGGACTAGAGCACGGTTTGGCTTCAGACATATTCGTCTTCTTGAGTAGCTCAGCAATGTATTTCCTTTGAGTGAGGTAGAGGCCAGTAGATGTTCGAATAGCTTCCACCCCAAGAAAGAATCTTAAGGAGCCTAGATCCTTCACTGGAAAAGCAGTATTTAAGTGTTGGATGACCTGCGAAATAAGTGGCATGCTAGAACCTGTAATCAATATATCATCAACATAAATGAGTATAAGAGTTATAGATGTGATAGTGCGTCGAAGGAACATTGATGTATCAGATTTGGTAGCTTGAAACCCAAGGCTTCGTAGAAAATCAGTGAGGCGAGAAAACCACGCCCTAGGAGCTTGTCGCAGGCCATATAATGATTTGTGAACTTTGCATAGGTGTGTTGGATATTGAGGATGAACAAATCCGGGTGGTTGTGACATATACACAACCTCTTCCAAAACACCATGTAGAAATGCGTTTTGAATGTCAAGTTGACAAACTTCCCATTTATTTTGAACTGCCAAGGAGAGAACTAGGCGAATGGTAGCATGACGAACAACTGGACTGAATGTTTCACTGTAATCCAACCCCTCTTGTTGGTGAAATCCCTTGGCAACTAAACGCGCTTTGTAGCACTCGACGGAGCCATCAGCTTTACGTTTAAGCTTATATATCCATCGGCAACCAACCACATTTGCATGTAAAGGCGGTGGAACAAGAGACCATGTTCCATTATGTAACAGGGCATCAAACTCCAAATTCATGGCAGTCCGCCATTGAGGGTATTTTGATGCCTCAGTGAAACAAGATGGTTCGGTGTGCATGGAAGTAATGGAGGTGATCAGGGCCTTTGGGAGAGGGTATCGGATAAAACCATCAGACGGTGTCTTGGGTTTGAAGACCTTGTTCATAGACCGAGTGGTGATGCCATGTGTAGAAGAAGGTGCAAGACAGTGCTCCTCACCCAAAGATGGAGAAGATCCATGTTCCGTAGGTGGTGCCTCGTGATGAGTAGTATCAGCAACGTGGCCTGTACTGTGAGGAGCGATACAATGATCATGAGTTGACATAGAAGAGGGTTGCACGGGTTGGATGGTAGGAGAACTATGTAGTCGAATGCTTAGTGGGAGAGGAATGGTAGAAGTGGAGGAGCACTCAGAGGAAGTTTGGGAGTCTTTGATATAAGGGAAGAGAGATTCATCAAACACCACATGACGGGAGAAATAGATATTGCCAGTGGAAAGGTCGAGACATTTGTAACCACGGTGACCGATACTGTAGCCCAAAAAAACACAAGATTTGCTACGATGTCCAATTTATGCTTGTTAAAGGGATGTAGATGAGGCCAGCAAGCACACCCGAATACACGGAGGAACAAATAATTTGGTTTTCGTTTATAAATTACCTCAAAGGGGCTGACATTATTAAGAACATGTGTAGGTAGGCGATTGATGATGTACTGTGATGAAGGCATCTTCCCAAAAAGGTAAGGGAAGATTGGAGTGGGATAACATACTGAGACCAACCTCAACAATATGTCGATGACGGCGTTCGACGGAACCCATTTGCTGATGGGTGTGGGGACAAGAAAGACGGTGATCAATCCCATTGTTTTTGAAATATTGGTGTAAACGACGATACTCCCCGCCCCAATCCGATTGAATAGCTTTAATTTTTCGTTCAAAATATTTTTCCACATAACGTTGAAATTGGAAGAACACATTTTCAACATCAGACTTAAATGTTATAGGAAATAACCACAGAAATTTTGAATAATCATCTAGAAAACTGACATAATAGCGAGCACCTGTAGTGGAAGCTACAGAAGCTGGTCCCCAAACATCAGTGATACATGAGATGATGAACAAAAAGGTAAAGCATGACTCTTAGCACATTGACAATCAGAACAAATAGATGACTTAATCTTATTAATAACTGGAAATGAACTATGCGAAAGAATGCGGCTAACGACCGGAGCAGCGGCATGACCAAGGCACCGGTGCCAGTCTTGAAAAGGAACGCGGATACTGGAGTAAGTCTGAGGAGATGCAGTGGAAGATGAAAAATGATACAGACCATTATTGAGATTGCCGGGTGGAGGACGATCCCCGAGTATGCCTTCACAAGAAAGTAAGAGGCATTAAATTCAAAGTATACATTATTATCAGTGCAAAAACGATGAACAGACAGAAGGTTCCTTTGAATCTGAGGAACAAGAAGGATTTTATTTAGAACAAAGGATAGGGAAGGGGTGGAAATTTGTGAGGAGCCTATGGTATAGATGTGCAAACCTTGACCATTACCAACTTGGAGTTGATCCGTGCCTTCGTAATCCTCACGTTTGATATTTAGTTGAGACATATCATTAGTGATATGATGAGTTGCTCCTGTGTTAACAGTCCAATCATGATCCCAAGAATTGGGAGTGGCAGCAACAAGTGCCTGTTTGTTCGGTGGTCTAGACTCCTGAAAATTATTGTCAAAGTGGTAGTAGCAACGCCTGGCAGAGTGCCCTGGCTTTTCACAAACCTGGCACACAATATCAGAGGAACGTTGTGTATCAGGATGTTGAGATGAGGAGGAAAAACCACGAGAATTATTGTTGCGCCCCCGTCCACGGTAACCACCACGACCCCTATGTGAAGTATGTGTAAAACGCCGAGCATTGTTGGCTTCGGGTAGAGGTGCGGTAATGGAAGAGTGATGCCTAGATAAGCGTGATTCAGTAGCTATAAGGAGTGAATATACCTCTTCCAAAGTAATACAGTCTGGACGTGCATAAATGGAAGAGACCAGACTGTCATAATCATGACCAAGGCCAGCAAGGACATAAGAAATGGTGTCATCATGGGACAACCGATGTCCAGCCATAGCTAATTCATCAGCAAGTTTCTTAATTGACATGAAATAATCGTTAGCAGATTGATTCCACTTCCTTGCGTTGGCAAGTTGAGTCCGGATATGTATCCTGCGGGCTCGAGATTTAGAAGCGAAATTGGTTTCAATAGCAGACCACACTGCATGGGACATGGTATAAGAAACCACCTGTCCTAGGACACTTTCAGTCATTGAAGACATAAGTGTGCTTAAAATGAGATTGTCTTGACGGGTCCAGAGGGCAAAGGCAGGGTTCGGGGAATGGGTTATGTCCTCTGTTGCAGAATTTTGGGACGTAATATATGAAAGGAGAAAGTTATCGGCATTGAGTTTGATAGTAACAATGGAGGAAAGGGTAGTGATAGAGGGAGGCACAGGGGAGATACTTTCTGAAGTTTGAGAGGAGACCGTGGTTGACATAATTAGACGTGAGTCTTTGGTGGCTCTGATACCATATAATAAATGGAAGAGCTTCACTTTTCTGTGTAATTCTCATTAATCAATGGTGGTACACAGAGAGAGTTTAAATAGATACTCAGTCTATCATAACTCCTACAGATAAGATATATTCAAATACATGATAAGATAACCTACTAATTTAAATATAAGTTAAATACAAGATAACATTATGGTTAGGATTTGGTGTGCTCAAGATCTGTGGTATCCTTGATGGAGTCAGAATCTGTTTCTACGGTCCGCAGCTCTTGCCAGAGATGACTTCAAAGCAGTCTGAGAGAAAATCCTGGACTACAGAAGCCGATGCTTTAGAGTCCCTTCTTGAGTTATGCGCAACAAGTATTTTATATTTGGATATGCTCAATTAATCACGATCATAAGGATGCACAAAAGTTTCATGAGGAATCACAGTTTTAAGAATTGGACATCAACGAAATCTTTTCATTTCTAATAAATTATTGTATAAAGCGATTGTGTTTCTTGGATATTATATTTGCTAAAAGTTATTTTTTTATTGTATTTATCAAATATATGCTTGATTGTTTCTTTTTTACTTCTTTTTTTTGTTTTTTTAACCATCTTCTGATTGAAATGAATCATTCAAAAGTCCCAATGTGAAAATATGCAAAACATAAAGATCCAGGGAGATGTATTGGATCTAGATTTTTAATGATTTTTGTAGAGTTTAAAAGTCTAGAAATATTCAATATAGACTTTTATATATTTTATAAATCTATCAACTTCACAAAAAATCTATTATTTAAAAAGTCATTAAAAATCAATAAAAGTCTAGAATGAATGCACCTCATTTAATCGGGTGAAAAATCTAAGATTGTCATTAAAAAAACATAACATTTCTAGCAGTAAGAAGACTTTAAAGTTCACACTGTCTCATCGATTCCGTAAGCTCTTGTTTTGGAACATATTGTATAGTTTGAATGAACCTAAAACCGACAATTAAATGTATTTGCTAGAAGTTTTGCTTTTAATAGAACAATATAAAATATTATCTAAGATCATGAGCTGTCTCGAAATGGATTAGGTACAACTATCAGATGGCTTGCGTCAGTTTATTTAGATGTCCACCTCCGAAATAATTGACGACAATGAAGCACGAACTTCCATTGTCATTGACAACTTTTTTAAATGAATTTTTAGCATCATAATAATAAAAATAATGGGAATTATGAATTTGATGTCACACCTAAAAAGGGTTGTTGGCAACAAAATTAATGTGGTTTTCCAAATAAATTAGACTCATTTAGTTTGAAAATAGACAGCTTATATATATTGTTTGTAAAAATAAACAGTTTATCTCACGTGGTTTGTGAAAATAGACAGTTTATCATACCATATATAGTTTGTGAATATGTGCAAAATACACAAAAATATGTGTATGTTATGTTTCGCAAACCAAGTGGAGTAAAGTGTCTATTTTGAAAACCACAGAGGGTAAGCTGCCTATTTACAAACCTCAGGGAGATAAAATGTCTATTATCATATCATAGAGGGTAAAATATATATTTACAAAACATTGAGAAAAATGCATATTATCGATACCAAAATGTGGTAAAATGACACTCGCTCTTAATCCTAAAAATATGAAAAGGAAAAAGTATCCCATCTTTGGCACCTACAAGACATCTACAGATTCAACCATTCCCACCAATTTTTTTCTAAGAATGTTTTTCATAAAAAGATAAAAATAAAAGAACCTTTACGAATATGGTATTTAAATTTATTTTATTTATCAAAATACAAGATGAGTTTACATTAATTTTGCTAATGGAAACATGGGTCCCTTAAGAGTAACTTAAGGGAGCGAAAGTGAACACGATGAACTCAAGCCGAACTAACAAGCTAGTTACGCAAGGGAGTGGAGGACATAGGCAGCCCTCCCCCTTACGGGCCAAGAGTGGCGACAATCAACCCGCATCTTCGACCTTTTGACATGAAAAGTCTCTCGTCCTAATAAGAGTATGAAGTTAGACTTAGTCAATTCAATTCATCTTGTCCACCACAAAGCGAGTACAAAATTTAAAATTAAATTATATATTTCATATTAAATTTTATACTCTCTCGTACGACAAATTAATGCAACACAATATGAGGGACACATGTAGGGAACAACATACGTTAAGAAGGAAGAAAGGGTGTGGATAGAGATAATTATTTTTATTTTTCCATAAAATATATATATATATATAAATTTACCTCTATAATATTCTAAAATTTGTTAAATTAACCTTTGCTTAACTACCATATATCTTGGCAGGTGGTGAGCAAATATCAATTTAGATATTTATTCTTTCACACTATTTCAATTCACACCACAAATCACTCACACAAAATTCAATATTCTAAATTATATTATTTACTAAAATATGGCACAATTTGGCAAAGTTATCAACTATTTTCACAATTTTATTCCCATAATCATAGTATTTTTATCGCTGTTTACAGCAGCACAAGATGTCGCGACTCCTCCCACACCGGCTATGGTTACGGGAGATGGCTCTCAACTCCAAATCTCCGTTACATATATTATTTCTTCGATGTTGCTTTTTCTTGTTATCATTTGGTTTCAATAAATCAAGGATTCTTGAGTATGGGGTCCCATAATTTATTGTAGAATTGTGGGTTGGAGGTATTATAAAGATTGACCTATGCGGCGCCTATCATAATATATTCTTTTTGTGTGTCAGTATATATATATATATATATAATTTAAATAAAACGATATGTGCGTTGTCTTGTTCAATGATTTTGATTCGTTAGTTGCATATATATTTTTTATTTGTGTTGTGTTGTTTAAATCGACGTTGCTGCCATTGAACTTAATAAAATAAGAGTAATTATCAAATTAAAATGAATATAATTATAAACTTGAGACCCACAAACTCAAAAATGATAAAAGATTGAACCAATAATTGATCGTATATGGGATAAAATAGGCCTTCTCAATAACATTTCCCGACAACGACGGACTACATAAATTTAAGCTAATATTCGAAACTAAGAGTATTGATTAAAAGAATGAGCTAACCCTAACCAAGCAAATGAGCCCACTTGAACAAGGTCTAGATTGGAGCTTCACGACACATCTTTTGTTGTAGAATAGTCGACAGATATAAGGAATATGACTTTTCAATTTTCAAAAAAGGGTTATTGACAATTAAATGTGGTTTTTCAAATATACAATTACACACATATGGTTTGAAAATAGACAGTTACGCTCCTATGATTTTCAAAATAGACAGTTTGCCCCATATGATTTGAAAAGACAGTTTACCACATATGGTTCGTGAGCATATGCAGTTTACCCCATGTAGTTTGTGAATATGAGCAAAATATCATCTTCGTATGCATTATGTTTTGCAAACCATGGGGTGAGATACATATTTTAAAACTACATGGGTAAACTATCTATTTACAAATCACTGGGTAAAATGTATATTAGAGCTACCACATAAGGTGTCTATTTACAAACAACATGAGGGTAAATGTCTATTATCGATATTACAACCGGGTAAACTGTCATTGGCTCTTTAAAACACTTATGACAATAGGGAATTTCGATGCTAGCGAATGGGTAACGGTCACGATCTCTGGATATGACTCATGCAGCTAGATCTCGAGCATTGATCTTCGTCTTAGCTAGTATCAATGCTCATAACAATATTTTTTTTTCCAAATAATTTTGTACAATTCATCAATTTATGTGCTCTAACTAGACTGTTTATTCAATAGCATCGGAACTACTAATAATTTTCTATACAGTAAAATTATATTTTTTTTAATCATGGGGAGGGGAGTATTTTTAAAGCTATGTACATAACTCGAACGTGAGTCATCTCTCAAAGTGAGGGGGTAGTCTGTTGGATGTCAAGTTTTTACATATATCTGCTGAGGAGATTCATAAAGACTACTGATGAGTATATAGCAAACAGAGATGAACCGACAAATCAACTCTACCAATGGGTGAAGTCTGCTGATGAGTTGAACAAAACTCTACCGTAGTCTACCGATGGAGTATAATATACCGACTACTACTTTACCGATGTTCATCGACTACTTAGAACTCAACCAGTGTTGTACTCTATCGACTAAAGAAGAAATATTTTGTGGAACAAAACATTACCGATGAAGAAGTATCAATAGAATATTTATTATGTTCACAGCACTGATCAACTAGTCGTTATAAGCTATAAGAAGTTTGGACTATCTGTGTGGAATTAACCTAAGTTGGTTGTACATGTTTGATTATAAACTAAATCTTCTAGTGTAGCATTTCTGCAAAGGAAGAAGGGGGGGACGTAGAAACGTTGTGCTTCAAACTTTAAGAAACAAACCTCTGTGTCGTTTATATTATGTTTTTACTTATTGCATATATTAAATGCTGATGTCTACTCAATAGATTATAGACATAATGCTTGTCAGTAGACACTGAGTTGTTCTTAGTCCAGTAGGCCTTGTCTATTGTGGTCATTTCAATAGTCCATCATGTTTTTCATTAGCTCGATAAACCCTGTCTACTGTGGTTATTTTGACAAGTAGACCACCGTCATCAGCTCAGCGTGTTTGCTGCCCCAGCCTTCCCCACATATCCAGTTACTCGATTGTTCAGTCTTTAAATAAGTAAAAACAGTTTTTGGATACTAACACGACCGAAACAGATTTTATAGTGTCAAAGTAGAGTCGATGTAATTATTCAACCATCTTTTATCCGCACATCATATCCTAACATGATTAATCACAAGTGAGGTTTGCCTAATGAGTCAAAATTATGATTATTTTTAATAGAATGTATATAAAATTATTTAAAGTGTGACATTATAATTACACGCACGTTCTGGTAGCGGAAGGCACATGCAAGGGTCGAGGACATGACAAGCTAACAACCTAGCCAAAGTCCCACCATCACGCTACGTGTCTACAAATCATACGACGCCGTATGCAACGCGTTCTTCTGTCAAACCCAGCTGTCAAAATTAGACTCCAAGATCTCCCACATCCTCTGTATAAATATGCACTACGCCCAATAAGCCCACCGCACCTCAGACATCTGACAGTTTCCCAAACACTTCCGTAGCATCTTTCTGTCCGATGGCGCAAATTAGCACCGTGACTCCAATGCTGCTGGCCTACGCCCTCACTGCTCTGGTCGCCATGGTTTCAGCTCAGGAGCCAGCTCCGGCACCAGACGCCGGAGGTGCCTTCTCTCTGCCGCTCTCCGGTGTTGTCATTGTGTCGTCCCTTCTCTTCTCCGTTGTAGCACTTTTGAGGCATTGAATTATGTACTGAAATATATTATCTTTATTTTTTTAACATTTTGTGTTTGTGTGTTTTTCGTGGATTTATTGTTGTTTCGAGAGGTTTAGAGTAGTTGGGTTCTGTATTATTGTGTGCACATTCATTATGAGGAGAATAACATTATTACAGTATGTATAATGTTGCATTAATTATTTCCATTTCTTCGAATTATATTTCTGATAATAAAAACTAGTTTTTTGTTGATAAAGCCATACTTCCATCAAGTTTCTAACCTTGTAGTCGCCGACAAGATTCAGCCGTATCTGGGCACAACCACCACCGACAACATAATTCTAGATTTTCAAGAATATAGGCAATTTCAAATGCTCTCTTGTTCTATTAGACTTTAAGTTCGATTTTTACAAGATTTTTATGCATTTCAAGCGGGCATATTATACATACAAAGTTGATGTCTTTTTTGAGTACACAGCACACCCAATTCAACTTTAATATAGTGAAGCCTGCGCAAACTGCTACATATTTCGAAAATCAGCACTTCCCCTCCTCAATCTTGTATTTGAGACCATTAAAGCTTACTTCTTGAACAATTGTTTAATTATCATTATTTGGAGTGAAAATCTTCTGCACTTTTTTTTTTGTTTTTAAAAACTAGGTTCTTGTTCTTTATCTTGATGAAATATAGAAACTGGAGATCAGAAATCATGTCTAGGGCTTCTTCCACTTTTAAACAATAAACAGTTGTTTCTTGTTCCCTTCTTCTTGGCTGAAATTATGTAAACAATTCATTCATATATTTAGTTTATGTATGTGGGCTAGCACCATCTCCAACCTATAGTTAGTTTTGCATCAAAATGTCGCAAACTCTAAGCTAAACGTAATAAAACTCTTTTAGATACTCTAAAATAAATATTCTCACAAATATTCTTTTTAATTTTATTTACAATAATTACTTTGTGGAATCAATTAACTATTTTACAAAGTTATTAATAAATTATTTACAAATTTATTAATATTTTTTTTAGGTAAGCCAAAATATTAAAAATAGAACATAGGATGTGCTCAAAATGTTACAGATAAAATTGTAGATAAAACTGTGAACTGAAAACAATATCATAAAATAAAACCCAAGCAGATTAAAGGGAATTGTAATCAATCAGAAAGATGAAACTATATGAAAACAATATCACAAAACAAAACCCAAGTAGATTAAAAGGAATTGAAATCAATCAGAAACACTGATCAAATCGAAGGCTGATATGTTTGCGACTAGCCAAATCCAAAAAACGAATCCTTATTTTGTCAAATAAGTTGACTGCTTCTGGACTCTCGTTCTGGAAAACCACCGCGTTCGTAAGACTCCACACAATTCCACAAAGTAATTCCAAAATCTGACCCAATTTCCGAATATTGAGATTATAGAGAAGTGAGAAGTTGGAGTTTGATAAATAGACAAAAATATACCGAGCCACTTGAAGCAATCCATCCAAATATTGAACGAGAGCCTGCAGGTAAAGAATAGATGGGAAATATCCTCCTCATGATCGTTACAAAGTGGACACGACTAAGTGCGCCTCTACTATTCAGGTTAATCTTGGTAGCTAATCTGTTTTGCAATAATCTCCAAGCAAGGAAAGATACCTTTGAAGGAGTGAGTTTGTTCCAGACAGATGCTAACTTTACAACCTCTGCATGATCTGATACATGAGAAAAGCAAGAGATATATGCAGTTTTAGTGGAGTAGACATTATCAGCAGAATGAATCCAAATACAGCGCTCTTCCTCTTCAACTTTGGCTTCGAGAATGTCAAGTTGCAATTGAAGAGTTAGAATTTGAAGAGTTAGAAGAGAATCTTCTTCCCAAGCAAATAAGGGGCGCCTACCAGTTCCATCTTACCACATCCTCTGTTATTAGTCTTTTTGATGTAATCAACGAGTTTTTGTCAAGAGAGATATTAAATAATCTTTCAAAAATATTACAAAACCTGTTATGGCCAGCCCATTTGTGTAGCCAAAATTTGGTGTTGATGCCATTCCTAACCTTCACTCTAATCACATATGAAAACCAGGCAGTGGGGTGTTTGAACACCATTTTTAACAAGTCTCTCCACCATATTGAACCTTTGAAATCTCCTTCCCATCCCTCGTCGCCAGACATCAGATTACTCGCAATCCCATATTTTGAAGTATTACATTGATCCACATTTTATTACCTCCACTTAACAACTTCCAAGCCCATTTCCCTAATAAAGCTGAATTGAAATGCTCAATATTAACCCATGCAATTTTCCTCTCACCCCCCATACCACATCCCCAAAGAAAATTACATTGCAAGCTTATGATATGGTTGATATTTTTATGGAGGCTTATAGAAATATAGGTAATATAATGGCAGGGCCGAAAGAACAGAATTCAATAAAGTAATTCTTCCACCCACAGAGATATATTTGTTTTCCCAAAGACCAAGTCTAGATTACAGCTTATTGATAATAGGCTGCCAAGTTTAAACCTTCCTAGGATTGGCACCTATAAGAATACCCAAGTGCAAGAACGGAACTTTACCAATTGAACAGTTTAGAATTTTGGACATTGAGTTCAGAACCAAAGGTTGAACATGGATTCCAATCAACTTACTTTTAGAGATATTTATTTTGAGGCCCGAGACCAATTCGAAGTTCCTAAGGATGCTCTTAATGACCCTAATGTTGGCGAATGAAGCTTTACCAAAGAAAATCGTGTCATCTGCATATTGAAGGTGAGAGATCTCAAAGTTAAAATCTCCAACAGAAACAGACTTAAAAGACCCCTGAATACATGCCTTGTTGATCATTGCACTAAGCCCTTCCGCCGCTAGGATATAAAGAAAGGGAGATAAGGGATCATCTTGTCTAAGGCCATTTTCAATTCTAAATTCTGGCTCTGGGCTACCATTAATAAGAACAAATACCATAGAAGAAGAAAGACATTCTTTAAACCAACCAATCCATTTTTCATTGAATCCAAAATGTTGCATCATCCGGAATAAGAATGCCCAGTGGGTCGAGTTTGAGTAGACCCGTGGGTCTTGGACAAATATTCTATAGAATATTCTTTTTACATAATTTAAAAACAATTTAAAAATAAAACAAAAAAATAAAAATAAAAAACTTAAAAAATATTGTTGCGCTTCCTTTTACATAATTTAAAAACAATATAAACAATTTTAAAATAAAATAAAAAACTTGAAAGAGTTGGCGCAGCACTGTGGCCCCATGGTATCATCACGCATAAGATAGCGTAGGGTTGGAGTGGGATTGGAGTTAGCCTAGGAATGGAATTCTTCACGCTTCCAGGACAATGTCCTATAAGGTATAAGATATATGTAAGACATCAACGTCAAATGACGATAATAATAGGTTTATGATGTCATAAGTATATTAAAAGAATAAGATATAACAAATTTATATCAATTTCTGGGATATAGATAGCAAGTCTTTTTGAGTCTACGAAACTAGGAAGTTAGTGAAGTAGTAGGAAGTAGTTATTGCCTTGAGCCTCGTGATGATCTGGTTCTCTCTTGAATGTCCTCCTCTGAACTGAATGCCATTCTCCGGTCTCAAGTCCCATGTTGAACTATGAGTAGTACGTATGAACATACACACGAAATATACAAATTTATTAATATACTGGTATATTAAATTTAAGTTTTTTTAATATATCATGATGTGATCCCAAATTCTTTATGGTCGGTAGAAATAAATGTTATAAAAAATTTACAAAAGACCATAATTTTTTACGTGGAAATCCTGCAAAATGAAGAAAAATCACGGGACCTTTGCCAGTATAAACTTTCCACTATTAACGTTGATTTGTTACAGAACTCTGACACAATATTTGGACAATGAATTTAAACAAGACACAAGAACAAAAAGACCAAACATACAATATATTATGCTATTTTCGTAGTCTTTTTTTACCCAGAAAGTCCAACCCTCTGTAATAGCACCATATGCTTGTATTTATAGTGTTGAATCTGTTAGTTAATGCGCGTCAAATACGGGATACGATCTCCTCTAATTGTGGTATTATTAGCTCAAGACGTGTCCGATAAATCCGCGCGTCATCAATGCACGTTCATCCGCACCCATTGGTTGTCAGTTATGCTCGGATTTTCCGCTATAGTTTGACAAATAAGTCGAGCAAGTATCAATCTCTCGGGTGACATGTGTTCGAGGATATATGTTCATGGTATTCATTGCTCTGTACTTGTATGTGATTTTACCCGAATAAACGGATTCATCACATGACATCATATCAATATATTAATAAAGTTGTAAATAGATAATTAATTCAATAAAATAATGTCGAAAGTAGAATTCTTACCGTAAATTATAAAAAAGAATCATTTTAATAGATAAGACACGATATTGATATTTGTTAGTTATGTGAGATGAAAACAAAAGCTTAGTAGGCTTTACAACAACAATAATAGAGGAATAAACACCTAACCTTAACCTAAAGTAAACGCTAAGGTTAAAGAAAACTTTATCTAATTCACCTAATTATTGGTTTGTAAATGAGGAACATTAAAATTAATATTTTCAAATTTAATAAACAATTTATATTTTGAAATTCTACTTATCCCATTACTCTTCAAACTTTTGTTTGTCTAAACATGAATTATATTTCGACTAGTGGCCACGTGAACTACAACATTGTAATTGATCACATCGACCTCATTTATTTATTACATTTTGTCTTATGAGTGGCAGTATTGAATACGTCCATTTCAACGACCACTAGGACTTCATTATTTACCAAGTTTGGTCTCCGAGGACCACCACATCAATAGTGTGGATTACGAGTTACGACGTGGTCACCAAATTAGACGGCGAAAAATAATAACATAAAAATGTAAGGGCAAAATTTTAAGGATCAAAATATAATTTTAGAAAGGTAAAATTTATTTTTTTAAAAAAAAATTAGGGTAATAAAAAAAATTGAGGGACAACTGCCCCATCCTTAACGTAGGTTCGCCCAGGTACACCCCATATTTGGGTTAATAGTTTGGTCGATAAGGATCGGCCATGTTATCTCCTTATACTACGCTATTACATCTGTTTGTTAGCATACACCAATTAAATGAGTGATAAGTACACTGCTCGGAATTACTGATTCAGTCATTAGTTATAACCACATTACCATCGGATATTAAAAAATGTTGTATTGCACGAGAAAAAAACTACTAAATTTTACTAAAGATAAAGGGGATTTATACACTAATCCTTAACAATGGCATTTACACAACTCCAGCAATTAGGGATCGTGTGCTGAACCTTTGAAAACACATACCAAATTACCGTTTGAGTAGTTGTTACCCCTACATGCAGTGATCTGTGGGGTAGCAACATTTGGATGTAAATATATCAATCTAACCCAAATTAAAACTAGCTAATTACATGATATTTTCCCTCTATTTTAGAGGCTAGAGAAATGAGTCTGGGAATCGGATATATCAGTTTGGAAAAAAATTAAAAATATAATTTTTTCAAAAAACTTGACTAAAATTAAAACTACTAGCTTATTTTATAATGATATATACTTCGGGATAATTAATTAACATCCTGTGAGATATAGTATTGCTTCATTGGGGGCACAAAGACCAAAAAAATCCACTAGAAATCATGGGCCAATTAGTGAATAATGTTGGATAATATTGAGCTTCCGGACTCTGCCTCCTGGTCTTCAGCTTGCCTTTGCCCATGCACTATGATCACATCACAAAGTGGATGTGGTTGGGGGGAGCGAACGCACCCCGGGAGGGAGGCAGCTATCCCCTCAATTTTTTTTTTCAATATATGTTATATTAAATATTTATATATTGTTTTTTTGCTCAATATGTTTAAAAAAACATGCATTTTTGCCACCCCTCAATAAAAACTATACAATTTTGCCCCGTCTCAATCACATTGCTAGATTCGTGAAGAGCCCGGTGTCTTCAAATAGTGAGGTTGGTACGAGCCCTTGGTCCTATGGGTATGGAAGGAAAATAGTCCGAGGGGTGGAGTTCAAAATAGGAAAATAATCACTAGATTTGTATTATTAGAAATATCATTATAACTACACTTTTGAATTTTATGCTTATTTGTAGCCATGGATGAATGAGAAAGATTTATGGGAGTCAAAGCTCTCTCGTTTGCTCTATCCATTCCCATAATTTTTACCTTTAGTTAGTGCATTTTTGAAAAAGCAAAGTTTGAAAAAGGTCTTGCAATAATAGAGAAATAAAGGTTAAACATGTAACCTTGGACTAGGTTAATTTATGCGAATACTAGATTTATACAATAATAATGCCATATATCTTTCTTTTTGCCGACAATATACAAATACATTTTGCGCAAAGTCACTCATTCGTAAGCTGTTATTGCTATCTGACGAAAGGGAATTTGTTTAACTCAAGTAAATGAGATTGAACATCCCAAGAAGAAAGTAAAAGCATGAGGACATTGAAATTAGAGAACGAATATTAAAAGTAAATTATTTTGTTAGTGAGATTCAAAAGAGGGTTGGATATGTTATGCTTTTCAAGATATAGTTACATTTATGCAATATATATATATATATATATATATATATATATATATATATATATATATATATATATATATATGTGTGTGTGTGTGTGTCCGCACGCACACGTGACGAGTATATGTAGGCATTAGTGGAAGGACACACGCGATGCATGTATCTAAAATATATAATGATTATAATATATACTATATAACTCTAGTTTATCAAAGAATTTTTGTTATCGAATTGAATCCTATATATAATATTCAGTTGATAAGTTTGATAATTTTTGAAAAAAGTAAAATAAAATCAAAAATTTGAAAAAAGAAATCATAAGAAAAAAATATAAAATAATATAGAGATAATTTTTACATTTGACAAAGTAAAAGGGTATTTTCAGGAGAATTTGTAAAGAAAATGTAATTCAAGGGTATAAAAATATATCAAAATTATACCACTGAACCAACTATTAGGTAAATGTATTGGATTTCTAGATATTAACAACTTAATGTTGAAATATATTCGATGCCATAATGATACCAAATTGGAGAATCTCCAAACATCAATCCACATAGCTTTAGTGATTAAAAGTAGTCATATATTATCCAGGGACGAATTTATAACTTTTGTTTAGGATGAGTAAAAAATAACATCACGAACATTTGAGGCAAAAAAAATTACGGGTCAAAATCTAATTTTCGATGGGGTAGAATGCAATTTTGGGCCGGCAAAATAAATTTTTTTATTAGAACAATTAAAAAATCTTTTTTTGAGGGACAGCATCCCCTTTTCTTATAACGTCCATTAGCCCTTGAGCTGAGCAAACAATTAAAAAATATAGTCTAAAAATATATATATTTTTCTAAATTTAATAAGCTTGACATCCTTGAGCATTAGTCCGTAGGCCCGTCTCATAAGCATGGGTATTTAATAAAGTGACCAACCTAAAGATTTTTTAAAAAAAATATCAAACTCGTTTTTCAATTATCTTTTATTCTTTTGAATATAAAATCTTTATGTTTTTGGACGAATGGCGAAGAAAAGTTTAGATTGCGGTACTGTAATATACAGTAGCGGAGCCAGAAAAAAATTCCGAGGGCAATATATTTTTAAAAATATATCAATAAGGGTAGTGTGTAATTTATTCTTTAAACAATATTATAGATTATATATGTAGTTATTAATATATAACAGACAAGTTAGATATGCACACAAATTAAATCTTTGAGTGAAATTATCTTGGGATTGAAAAAAAGATGTGGTTTGGAATAAAACGAGACAGAATTATGGGAATTATTGATAAGCAAAAAGGGACAAAGCTATCTCCTTTGTACAGGAATAGGAATAAAAGAATAGTATAAATCCTATTTACATACATAATTCCTCCATGTTTTCACTTTGCAAATACCACATATTACACTATTTATCCACCTATGTATTTATGTTATATAAAAAAATTGGAAAACACAAACTTTTAAATTGTATGAATTTAGCCATATTTAATGCTCGCGGGGAAGGTAAAAATGGTGGAAATGGCATTTTTAGCGTAGGTAATTTAAAGAGAATACAAAGGGAATAAGCAAGCACCTCAAATTTTGGCAATGGTATTTAATAATCTTGCTGACTTCTGAGGGGTCGAATGTTTATTAACCAGATAAAATTTTAATAACCAAAAATGTAACATTATTAAAAATTCCATTTTCACTCATAATTAATGTCACATAAATTTCAAGTCCAATTATATATAAGAAATAATTACTTGGAAAAATTGTATCGGATCTGAACCCTATATATCAATCGAATTATGAAAAATAAATTTATCATAATTTGATTAACATTGATGGATACAGAATACCTATGGAAAGAGGTGTGACAACTCTTATCCAGTGCTTCATGGTTCCCCACCAACATTTAGTATATGGCACGCTCAGTTGAAGCAACCAGTGTTCCCTTTTTTTTTTTTTAAACTTATTCCCTTATTTATTTTTATTTTTTATGGAAAAAAATGTTATTTCACAGTTGATCCGTATTTTAAATTTATTTAATTTAATTATGACGACGATGATGATACAAGTGAATAAAAATCTTTTTGAAAAGTTAGCTCTCAGGTTTAGCCTAACAGTAAAAAACTCATTACTCATTTTAGCTCGAGTTCGAGTCGCAATTTAGCCTCTCCCCTAATAAAAAAAACATAACAAAATTGAGAAAAACCATTGGTAATTGGCCTAGTTGACATCAAGTTCTCAATTTGAGACAGATCGTATGTTCGAGACATTTATCATCCCCATATCTCAAATAAATAATAATAATAACAATAGTGAAATTGTAAATTTTCCTTGAGTTTGTAACCTCATAATTAATGATGAACAAACACATAAAATAATTGTATGGAGTCAATTTGAGTCTCTTTTATTGATCTAACGTATTATGATTGGTCTAAATAATTTGTATATTATTTTATTTATTTTTTATTTAAAATTGTTGGATTTTAATATCAAAATTAGTATATAAAATGTGACCCAAATCAGATTAATACAAATATTTCCACTCAAAAGTCAAAACACACTGATGTTGAGTAAATCAGTCACTTAGTAAATATATTATGATGTACTTGAAAATTAATTTTATATTATGTTCGACCAACTATCAGATCTTAAGTACTCCGAGTCTAAATTAAACTCCGAGTCTAAATTAAACTTTATTAAGTTACATTGCGAAGACAGAAGATACTGTTACCGATGGTTTTGGTATGTTTTTGTCCGTGTGTAAGAGATAACAAGGTATGTCATTGACATGTCATTTCAATATACAGTGTTTTTGCTCAGTCTCTCAGAGGGAATTTCTATTCTAGGACGAAAAATAAAATAAATATAACAATTAAGCCTTTAATTTCAATAAATCGTGATAAATTATATGAATAATAGATAAAATCAAATTGAGTTGGATACATCTGCCAGTCTTCTCAAAATTCTTCTATAGGTCAACATATATATTTAAAATTATATCTATTTTTTGCTGATATTGTTCCACGCAAGCAACAGTAATTTGCAGTTGGGAGCTTTAGCTTATTAATTAGCTCAACCAAATGAACTTTGGCTCTACAGTGTTCGCACTTTGTCTAGTTAAAGTAGATGAATGTGGAGGTCTTTCACAAGTTCGATTAACCTTACAAACATTTTATTGGTCGAGTCTATCGCACTGGGCTTGCATATTATGATTTACCAGGCTGACGTGATTTGCAGATCTACCTAATATGCACCCAAATGGTGGTGACTCCAGGTTCCCCACTCATAAAAATAGGACTTGTAGATGATACTATATCCTTGTAGGTCAAAAGGGCAAACCCAGGTGCACGAAGCTTTCGCTTAAGGATAAATCCCGATGCACAAGCTCCCGCTATACGCTGGACCTGAGAAAAGGTCGGACCACTTTAGTACTAGATCTTTGTCGGTACCACAAGAAATCTCATGAGTATATATGATGCTATAGAGCTTGGGCACAAATAAAAATTGCCCATTAAATCAATGACTTAACCTCGGTCATAACTCATATGAGCTCAACCTTGTTCGGTCATGACTCATACAAGCTCAACCTTTCTCGGCCATGTCTAGATCACATCGAGTCAAATGGTGTTCCGCGGCGTATGAAGGATCAAACACTTACCACTAAGTTAAAAGCTCTAGTTGATAGTAAAGACGTAACTTTATTACCATATAGTGACAATGCAAAATCATGTACTAAGCGACATGTTGACATGGAGGCTCACCTATAGGTGCAAAGCCAATCTGTTAAGTCAATAGACAACAGAAACAGACGATCGTACATTCATTCACGATTGCAAAGAAAGACTTGATGGACAAACACAACCCCAACATAAAGCACTTGGAATTTTTATATTTTGATAATTCATCCTCTCATAAAACTAGTTTCATAACATTATAAGTCCTAAAAAGAAAAGGAAATGAATAAATGATACTAGGTTCGAATTAATAACCACTAGATCCTATATTGGACTTATACGTTTGGTCCTGAATAAATTTGATATTAGTAATGAGTTGGTAGTGAAAATTAAGATGGTACATGTCCCATCCATGACAAAACTTTGTAATACGTCCACTAGCAAGCCAAAGCAAAAGGGCATTCCTAAAAGCTGATAATATTTGCAGAATGAAAGCCTAAAATTAATTAGGGACTACTCATTTATATATATATATATATATATATCCTATATATTTGGAACAAAATATACCTTCTTCCATGTACTGTCTTGCTTCAACACTTATCATTATCTTTCACTTCACTCTCTTTCTTTTACTCTCGTGAACTAGAGAGGACTCATCAACAGTAAAAATATATAAATGACATTCATGGAAAATCTTTTCTTAAATAGCAATTCAATTTATTCAAAATATAAAGTTACTAGGGCCTTAATTATTCTATATAAAAAAAAAAGGACAACTCAATTTTTTTAAAATACATAACAATTCAAATTATGCCCTCACTTAAGAGCGAATTTAGGTTTTTTGTCTAAGGGCAAAAAATAATAATATAAAACTAGGGGCCAAAATGTTTTAATGAGGTCCATAGATATAATTTTTTGGAGGCAAAAGCTTATTTTCATCTTTTGTAATATGTATTTTAATTTAAAAGATAATTTACATTGTTGAACTTGAAAAGTATATGATACTTTTCAATTTTGGGTGAACCTATTGTTTTTGACTATCTTTTAAATTGTGGGTGAACTAGTTCATTAACATATGGTTTAATGTAAATCTCTATGCATTTTCGTGAGTCGGTGACAAGTTACCACTTTGTGGTATTGTTAAAAGGTACTTTAACCCATATGATTTGTAATAATTATTTACTACCCGTGTTTTATCACTATTAGGCGTTTTACTCCATGTGATTTGTAAATATGTATTTTACCCCCTGTGGTTTGCAAAATATGTACTATAGTACATTGTTCCTCTCACACATCATATATGAAGTTGGTGCTTTGCACACCTATTCACAAACTACATGTAGTAAAATGACTATTTGCAAACCACTTGGGTGTAAACTGCATATTTTGAAAATCACAGTGTGTAAACTGTCTATTTCAAACCACGAAAATGTAAATTACATATTCGGAAAACCACGTGGAGTTCGTTGCCCGTTTATATTTTCTTCTCAAACACCTCTCTAGTCTTGCATAAAGCTTACAATATATCCAAGTTATAAATATTGCTCCATGCAGTATATATGCAGTACAAGGACACATGATAAATCTCAATAATCAAAATTTTAAAACTCGTTTATATGATGACAACTTTATGTTAAGTTAACATAAAATATGAATTGATTTGATTCTTGTAATTATCTAACTACTTTAGCAAACTCTACAAAAATACAAGTCGAGATGAATTTTCATTGGTTTAAAAGTATTATGGAAACAGCCAGATTGCATGCTTTAATTTGCATAAACTTTACCGTATTTTATGGGGATGTGTTTCCAATGCACACTGTTGCTTCTCAAGATTTGTTTTGCTCTAAAAACGGATCAGATGTAGTCAAATTGTTACTTTATCATGTAAAACTAATCTAGGACTAATCAAACATTAACTTACTAAAAGGGGATTTAATGATGAACAATTAAAGAGAGAAGAAAAACAATAAAGGAGAGAAAAACTAAAGCCAAGATCATCGTGATATTGAAACCAAAAAGATTAATGATAAAAGTTTAAGGATCGATAGGAAAAGAATACTGGCCTTAATTTCTAACTAATTAAGACAATATTGATCTATTTCTTCTTCCTTAAAAAGACAATTAAACGTTAAGTTTCTCGTATAATATAATCATCTTGCTCAATTTCTGATGCAGGTTCTTCTTCTTCTTCTTCAAAACCATCAATCCCATAAGCTCCATGGCCATGTCCGAAAGCTTTTGTGTGATCTTTGAGTGACCTTTTGTGCTTAAAATCTGAACCGCAAAGACAATACCAAAGCTTACCACAATTCTTTTCATGCGTTCTCCAATCTCCCCTCACTGCAAAAGTTTTGCTACATTTTCTACACATGAAAGGCTTGATTCCGTGCTTCCTCTTGTAATGTGTTTGAAGAGTTCTAAAATCTTTCAAGGGTTTTGCTCTTGGGTGATCAATATTGTTTCTGCAACCTGGCGCACAGCAATAGCAAGGTAGCCTAAGCATGCCTGTTGGCTGAGTTCCCCTTAAAGACTCGGGACCTTTTCTGTATTGTGAGCCATGCCCCCACATATGCATCTGCGTCATTTCATTACATACATATATATTCATGAAATATTATATAAAAACATATAAAATTCATTTAAAAAAATAAAGGGGTTAATTTTGCAAGAACCCGTTTGTTATTACAAGATTATTTACCAATATTCTCAGACAAGATGAACAGACAAAAGAGGGAGAAATAAAAGATGGCAAAAAGGTGAAAGCTCATCTTCATCAAGAAAGAAACTAGAAGCAGTAGTATTCTTCAAGCTGAGTATCTTTAGTTGGATAATTGAGTGTATGAACTACATTTTCCTTTTACCATTAGATAAATCCAAAAATGCAGCTTTCTTTCAAGAAATTAAATAAATACTAAGTCTGTCAAAATCATGTCTATTTTCATTGGTATGTTCTGTAATAAATGCGCAAGAGAAAAATTGGAGTGTTCTTGAAACTTTTCATTGAATTACTACGTCAATTTTCCAGGATCCTTGCTCTAAAATGGAAGGGGAAAAAAGGACAAAAGGTAAGTATAAAGCAGAAAACAATTCCCGAAGTAAAAACTGTTGATTTCCAGACAAGTCATTTTTCTTAGATGATAGAGGCTGGAACTTTAGGTATGGGCTTTTCAAATCTTTTTTTCTCAGGCCAGATGAGTTGGAATTCTGAAGTTTTAATCAAGAAAGATAGTCTGAATCTCTATGGTTACTGTTGAAGTCTCAGTTGAATACAGAAACCAATTTGAAGAAGCACAAACTACAAAGTGTATTTAGAA
This sequence comes from Haberlea rhodopensis, assembly GCA_907163345.1. Lineage (NCBI taxonomy): Eukaryota > Viridiplantae > Streptophyta > Magnoliopsida > Lamiales > Gesneriaceae > Haberlea > Haberlea rhodopensis. Next base: position 9,921,528 of record CAJQUN010000003.1, on the reverse strand, counting down.
AGTGAAAGTATAAGGAACAATATATATGTATTTATATATCACATAAATGAAGTGAAAATCACTCTCAGCTCAAGTCTGATCAGTCAGCAGACTGAGTGATGGAAAATCCAAGAATATTAATCATGATCCATGCAGTACAAATTCAAAACTATTGGATAATAAAGAAAATTCTCCCTCAAGTTTTATCCAATCTTCTTTCGTGTAACAAAATCTAAAACACCCTTTAATTTTACACATCTTTTGCAAAAACTGAAGTATATAGAATCAACAAAAAAAAAAGTTAAAGCCAAAATCTTGAAAGAAAAATTAAAAAAATATTATTAAAAATGTAAAAGTGATTTAATCAAGTACTCGATCATCATCACCTGCATGTTATTGTATCTGTTGAAGGTCTTGTAGCAAACAGGACATGAAAACTGCGTTGGACCTACAAGAATCTGAGAAGGTGTAGGAATCCAATACTGCCCCTTGTTAATCCTGCTGATTGGGTATCCCGAAACATCAGATTCTCCATCTTTATCAGCATCAGAATTACCAGACACCACCATAGTTGCAAGATCAGCTGCACTAGGGTTTGGTAATCCTATATGCAGCGCAACAGTGACACCAACACCATCTTCGTCTTCCTCGGCAAAGAGGGATAGTTTCTTTCCATTTTCGGCACTTTTATTCTCATGAAATTCATTCATTCTTGAGCAAGAGAGTTCTTGTTCTTCATATCTTGTGGGAGTGAGCCTGAGAAGAGGGAGGGCCTCTTTTAATGGAGGTGAATTGGGTGGTGGTGGTGGTGGAGTTTGATGGTTGTATTGGTGAAATGAATTGTTATGAAAGTATGCATTGTTTTGAGGAGGATTTGGGGTGGTGAAATGGTGGAAAAGGTTGGATTTGAAGCTTTGAGGATAGAGATTTGAGTGGGGATCAGTCATAGTGAAAAAAGGTAGGAGAGGAAAATGGTAGGATTGAGGGACTTGGCTTTATGGAGAGAGAGATACACGATGACATTAATTATTACCTTGGTTGCATTTTGTCATTATAATAAAGGGAAAGTAGAAACATGAGTCCCCAAGAAAAGAAAAAAATAGATATTTATGATCATAGTATACATACAAATAATATTTTTTCAGCAACTATTACAACTACATGTATAGATGAAGTATGAGGTTCGAATCCGAGAACTCAAGCTCTCTTAATGGAGCTGACATTAGTTGGACCACAAAGCCCTCAGCACAAATAATATTATTCGTATCACTTATTATCTATCAAATACTATATATAAAGTGAACCGATATCTTGTTCGGATCAAGATAGTAAATTATAAAAATGACCTCACAGAATATAATTATTTGTATAGTAGTTCCAAACTTTTAATATTAATCAAATATAGTCAAAAAAGTTATTTTTAATAAAAATAATCACACATAAATGTTTGTATCACATATAGTCCCACCAAAATAATTTTTAACAAAAGTGGTCAAACTCTTAACAAAACTTGGACTATTTTTATTAAAAAATAATTTATGTGCGATTATATTTGATATAAATATTTATGTGAGGCTAATTTTGTTAAAAAAATATTTATTTGGATTATATTTGTTTAGTACTAAAAATCTGGGATTACTATAATAAATACATCTATGCTATGAGCTATATTTGTAATTATCGGGATCAATATGTATATAAGGATAAATACACATTATGTTTAAAAATTAAAGTATAACATAGCAGAATAATGATAGTGATTTGCAATTTGTAATATATTTTACATTTTTAATTAATTCAAAAGGCAAAAGTTAAATATGTCGATTTATATTTTATTAATTGTCTTAAGCAAATTAATATGATTGTAAACAAACATTTTACCTTATAGAAAGTTACCTTGATACTACTTTTATATATGTGGATTGATGACCATTGTCTTTTCTACTTTATATCAGATAATGTTATTTGGGTGTTATTTATGGACCAACTCAATAAGATTGGTTTAAAATAATTTGTATAATAGTTTATATATTTTTTATTTAAAAGATTTTATGTTGTTTATTGAGTTGGTGTATACGTGGAACCCAAACCGCATGAATACATGTATAATACCATATTCTTCTTTAAAAGAACAAGATTTTGTCTTTTTCAATATTTCTTTTTTAGCACATATGAATCTCGATTCATGTTATTGCTATAATATATCTTAGTATTAAGCGAACGTTATAGTTATATTTTTTTCAAAACTAGATCTCAATCTTAATTAAGAAAAAATGATATAAAGTATAGTTCGAAGATCATCTCATGGCCTTTGATTTCGAGATTCAAATTTACACTATCGAAACTAAAATTAACCTCAACTTGTTAGAAAAACGAATATCTGGTATAATTTCGAAAGTGGCCCGCTAGCTTGATTGATTATATTAAAAGGTGGTTTACAACACACAAATAATCTTTGCTAAAGGAAACGAGATAGATATGTCATCTGAGGCTGCTGCTTATTCTTAATATCCCATCGAGCAAGAGAAATAGGTGCATAGGAAAGCAATACCCCGATTGCAAAGAGAGGTTGCTACTAAGCACTGCCCTGGGAACAGAATTGAGAAAGAAATTACGAGCTTCCTGACTAAAAGCAGGTTGGAGAATGATTTTCGATCAGATCAGAGAAGTATGTTGACACATCGGTATAGTTGTCCTGGGATTTTTAATTCAGATCGTTGGTTTGACCGTCTACTAAAAGCATTCTTGTTCGACGTCACGATTCAATTAAAAAAATCCTGAAGAAGGGCATAATTTTGAAGTTCCAACTATATAAACTTCAAAATAACTTAAGTCCAATTAAAGCTAAATGGTACGAAAGCATTTTTTTTTAAATAAATATCGATACGTACATTACATCAATAAAAATTACTTATCGATTTATTGTATGAATTGTTTTTTTGCTCTGCAAATTATTGTATAAATATCATCTTTAAAAAATAATATAAAGATACATCATAATAATAATTATCTTAATAATATTTTATTTACATTTTCTATATCAAGTAGTTTAATTAATGCAGATTTCGCTTAAACTCATAATGCTTAAGCCTACAACAAAACATCCTTATACATGGGACATTCCAAATGAATCAAGGTGTTCATGGATCGGACCGGATCGGAGTCGGACCGGATCGGATTCGAACCGGATTACACCGATCCCGGTTCCATAACACTCGGAATCGGTTCAATCCGGTAGCCAAACGGATTGAACCGGTTCCGGTTCCATGGCAAAAGCCATGGAATCACTCCGGTCCATTGATCCGTTGTTAGGGACTGAACCGGTTTCAATTTGGATCGGAATAAGATGCCATAATATTTTTTGAGAAAATATTATGAATTTTACAATACCAAAAAAGTGTTAAAAATATGATATGAGTATTATATGAAAAAGAGATTGCATGAGATTGAGAGTTGTATGATTTTGGGGGGGCTAAGGGGCATTTATAAAAAATTAAAAAACTAATTTTTTTTTATTTCTTCCATGCCCGGGCATGGATATTTATTGCCCAAAGGCTATTTAGTCGTTGGGCAACCAAAAAAAAATTTATTTTTTTTAACATTATGAGGCAATTGGTTCCGGTTCCAAAATCGGAACCATCGAATCGACGGTTCCACTTCACGTGGAACTGCCCCATAATCGATTATGGATCCGGTTCGGGGCCGGACCCACCGATTCCGATTCGAGGCCGGACGGGATTGAACCAGTCCAATTCCAGACCGGATTGAACCAGTCCGATTTCGAGCCAGATCCGATTAGTCCGGTCCGTTGAACACGTTGACACATGAACAAGCCATTGAGTTATAATAATTATCTATTTTTCATATATTAGGATAATTTGTAAGTATAGTATATTTGGAAAATTAATTTGATGATGCCCCAAAGACAATGTCCAAAAAGGCAACATCACCATTTATTTGGTATCTTTCAAATGAAGAATGTCAAATCAATGGTGATATATACCCCTAATGTATTGCTCTTAAGGATATCATCAAATAAACCCATTATTTTACCGCGTTCTTTTCATTTCTTTTTCTTTTTGTGATAATCCGTTTGATTTGTATGTGAAGTAATAAAATTGAATACGACTAGCGTAACACCATAAGTAATAACAATAGGATTAGACTATCTCCAACTTACATCTTTGTCAACCAGAAAAATTTGAGCATAGATTTCAACAAACGATCGGTAGTTCCAAAATTAAACAATGAACAATTCTGAATCCAATGCCACATTTAAAATAGTCTGTTTCTTTTATGGAGAACGAGAACATTTCATTTGGCAAAATTGTTGATAGTCCGGGTCTCAAAAGTGAATGATGGTCCATTTGGTATCTAATTGTCCCGAAAGCTCAAGTGTCCAGATCTAGAAAATGAGAACAAACAGCAAAATATAATGCAGATGAAGCATCGCATGAAACACAGTTACACAGAGTAAGTCTATGAGAAAGCAAAACTATCGGACGTACGAATTCATGCATCGTCTTTAATCAGATATCTCGACCCCAAATGTCAAAGAAAACATAAAAAATATATTTCAACATCGTAACAAGAATTCAAGAACCAACGACTAAGCTTTTAGTCCCACAATGGATAGAATTCAAGAACCCCGTCAACTAATATCCAACTTATGAGCGAAACATGGCATGTGGTGCTAGAGGGTACGAAGATGTGAGAATTTAATGTGAGAATTGAACATTTTGGAAACTTTAACGTCATATAATGTATCAAGGCAGAAAACAGACAAACATCCCAGGTTTCAATCAACAGCATCTATGTTCATTATTTGCCACGAGGAGGAGGGAACATGCAGATATGGACTACTATTCTGTATCTGTAATTATTGTGCGCTGATGTTTGTTAACCATGAAGGTACCATATAAAGATTGATGTTGAATACCCCATGATATTCTGCAGTTAGGCAGCCGAGATACTCCAGATGCAAAGCTTAATCATTATATCATCAAAAAAGTTGAGAATTAGCGGTTATACGACGTTGCAATCCTTCTATTTCAGTGCAGACAAACATTTATACAAAACCATCCGTATGGAACCGAATTTAATCATTTGTGCTAAGTGGTTGTCGTACGATGAGGAAAAAAATATGAAACAACCTAAGCGTAAATATGTATAGCAAGAATCCAACAGAAACAAATTTTAGTGTAAAAAAAAACCCTCACCAGCATAATCCAGGACGATAGTTCTGATTTGTGGATTAATGTCAAGATTGATATTCTTTCTTATGATTAAAGCAAGCACACATTTTTCATACAATTTTCAACCGTTTCAAGGCAACAAACATTTCCAGTACCTGACATCCAATTTCTAGTTGTATGGAATGATAATAGACAAGTAACAAGTAGATATAGGTGAAACACAACATTATGAAATCATAAATTATAGACGAAAATAATCGATTCTAATATAAATCATCAAAAAAACGCAGGGGTCTGCCTGAACCGCTAGCAGCCAGCTTCAAGAATTAGACTTCTTAATAATTTATCCACAAAATTACATCAACAAAGATGAAGTAAACCATGGAATGGAAAGTGATCTCGAGGACACTTTATAAAACAAGAGTTGGGAACAATGAAAACATGGCTTGACAAAAGAACGATTGTGTACCCAAACCACATACACAACTGGAGACATAAGTAACAGTCATACAAACTCCAATAAAAATTTAATGACTAGGAGTCACTGTCCAAACACGACAAACTAAAATCGCCACATCTATATTTTGTCTGTAGTTAGTTAGAGTATCTGATATTCAATCAAAAATTAAGGGGCATGCATCGGCTCAAGATCCATCTCCAGATTATCCTCATTCGGTTTTGATATGATAGTGTTAGATGTACAATATATTCGCCATATCTATATCTTGGCTGTAGTTACTGTTAGAGTATCTGATATTCAATCAAGAATTAAGGGGCATACATCGGCTCAAGATCCATCTCCAGATTATCCTCATTCGGTTTTGATATGATAGTGTTAGATGTACAATATATTTTGTAATCCTTAATTATCTACAAATGGTTACATGTAATATGCTATAAATACAGATGAATGCTTTACGAATGATATGATTGAGCGAAGCAATCAAACTTTTGCCTCTATAGCATTCTTTGTTTATCAATTCTTACTTGGTATCACAGCCTACAAAGGCTTGCGCCTGATCCTTTTTTGTTTTTAGCTTCCACAGAAAACATCTCACTTCCTCACCCCAACATCCAAGCCAACGCTCAACCAATATCCCAAAAATTGGTTGGTCCAAATTATTTACCATGGAGCATCCAATTTATGGTTTTTTTGAAGAGTCGTGATCTTGCTAATCTTGTGGAGGGGGATGCTGCTCCGCCATCAGAGACTCTCTCAGATGGCTCACCTAAACCAGCTTACACGGTGTGGATGAAGAAATACACTTGTGTTCTAAGTTGGCTATTAGCTTCCATTATTGAGAAGCTTGTGTCCACTGGCTACGCCATGAAGACTTCCAAACAAGTGTGGGATGCCCTTCACACTCGATCCTCGTCTACCTCTAGATCGAGAATTGCTCTTTTAAAAAAGATAACTTCAGACTATCACTCAAGGCAACAAGTCTTGTACTTATTTTATGGAGAAAGCCAAGAACCTTGTCGATCAACTTGGAGCTGCAGGGAAGCCTACAGATGAACAAGGCCTTATAAGCTCTCTTGGGAGGACTCCGACCAGCATTCACTCCATTTATCACAACCTTCAACTTTGCATGCCGAGATAAAGATCTATCCTTCGATGACTTCCAAGTTGAACTCCTCAACCTGGTGCCCGATCAACATTACGCATTTGCAGCGAGCCACAAAGGCAAAACACCCTTCTTTGCAAGGAAACCGAGACAACAAAGCACAACTTCGAAGCCTATCCCTCGTAACCAAGGCAACCTGGTTTCTTACCCCACTCGTACAAATCAGCAGACAAGTGAAAGATCAGCTTGTCAAATTTGTCGTAAGAGAGGACATATACCGCTTTGATTTCTCTTTTCAAAGATGCTTACCACCCGCTGATCTTGCTGCAATGGCCATACAAGCAATAATTTCTAAGACCAGAATGTATGGTATGCAGATAGTGGCGCCAATGCTCATATCACTGCCAACGTGGCAAATTTAACAAATCATGCTTTTTACGAGGGTGATAATACTGTACAAGTTGGCAATGGCTCAGGTTTGATTATCAAAAATACTGGAAAGGCAACCCTACACTTTGATCAAAATCCTTTCAAATTTAATATTCTTCAATGTCCCAATGCCTCAGCTAACCTTTTATCCATCAATCAATTATGCTTAGACAATGATTGTTATTTTGATCTAACTGAAACTGACTTTTGTATGAAGGACAATAAGACGGATCACATTCTGTCTAGTTGAAAACGAACTTTATCCTTTAGCTGGCCACAAGAGCTCCTCGAATAAAATGCTATGTTTCACCGCAAAGATAGGAAAGCATCCTTGGATTGGTACCTGCCTCTTTTTAATTCTTCAAATAAATTAACCTTTCGCAACTCTTGTCAATTATGGAAATCAACTAAATTGCCTTTTGTTGAGTCTACCCGGGTTTCTACCAAACCTTTACAACTCATTCACTCTGATGTATAGGTACCAATTGTATGTATACCATGCGCTTTAAGTCGGACGTATTTTCTATTTTTCAGCAATATAAAGTGTGGAAAACTTGTTCTCCTCTAAAATACAACAACTACAATCTGACAATGGGATATATCATAGATTAACCTGCCCTTACACCTCCCAGCAAAACGGTATTGCTGAAAGAAAGCATCAACATATTCAAGAAAATGGTCTCACTTTATTGGCTACAACACGTCTATCAATATTGGACTGATGCATTTCTTACAACAGTTTTCCTAATAAATCGCCTCCCAACAAAGGTCCTCAAAAACTAATCCCCTTACTTTATGCACCATAAAACGATGCCTTCTTACACTTCGCTTCGAACATTCGATTGTGCCTGTTACCCATATATATGGCCATATGATCGCAACAAACTTTCCTTTCGAAGCAAAAGATGCATATTTATTGATATCCCAATGTGACACCCTGCCATAACCGAACCTCCCACTGATATCCCAATGCCTACTAATGACTCCTCATTACAAGAGCTCGACAATCCTGCACAGATGCATACCGAGACACCCCTACCCATGACCGAACCAATTCTATATCCCAACCAACACAAATCATTACTCACAACCCACAAGACCATACTTATATCACTCGATCCGAAACAGGAAACTCCAAACCAAAACATTTTCCTAGATTCAAACAGTTCTAGTCCACTCGTCATTCTTTCTGTTGTTTATCTAGTATTTTAATTGAATCTGAGCCTACTTGCTATACACAAGCAGTCACAAAACTTGAGTGGCGACAAGCTATGGTTGTGAAATTTGATGCGTTGATAGCAAATGGGACATGGACTCTTTGTCCAAGACCATATGGTATCATACGAAATAAATGGGTTTTCAAGATTAAAAATATGGAATTTTGACACCTTTTCACCGGCTGTTAAACCAACCACGATTCGTATGGTTCTATCTATTGCAGTTCAATTTCATTGGCCTAAAAAACAATTGGATGTTTCAAATGCTTTCTTACATGGCATTCTTGATGAAGAGGTGTATATGGAACAAGCTCAAGGCTTCGTTGATGAAAGCCGACCAGATTTCGTACGTCGACTACATAAATTGTCTCGCGTTCAAGCACCGGAGCAGAATACCATAGCATGGTATTTTCTACTTCCAAATTCTATCAAATTACACTTATGAAAAAGTAGCATCAAACTATTTACGTGGACGATAAATTAGATGCTCTCCAGTACCACATCTAGTCGGCTGCGTCCTCTAACCATCCGAGCAATAGGCTGACCACTAAGGTCTGTTTGTGGAGCTTTATCAGCATTTTCTTCATTCTGACTCGATGATGAAGTAGATTGTGATACGTCTCTATATACTGACATCATATCATCATACGGAATATGAGATAAATAATTTGGGCGTAGTGGCATTTGAGCTGGTGTGTCAAGCTCCACGTGTCCTGAGTACGAGGCCATAAAAGTGCTCTGGCCGTATGGAGTATATGGTGAAAAATGATTGATATCATGGCCGGTCGATAGACCTCCTCCTCCTCACTCGTACCATGGAAGACTGGCAAACAAGATGTAGAAGGAGCGCCAGTGTCAAATCCTCCAACAGTATGTTGTGAAGTACTCGCCCACTCGATGAATGTCGAAGTAGTAGGTATGCCAACACGGCAAAAGTACCATAAACTAATCCACTAGACGATTGATACGGTGGGACTGGATGAGCAGGGGGTACTGGCTGAGTATTCTGACGTACTCTGTTGAGAATGTTTATGGCATTATCATCAACATAAGTGTACCGATCCAGTAATGAATTACAAGTCGCTAAGTCATCTCGAGGCCTAGATCGAGCATTTATGCTCATGGATGCCAACTGGTCAGCCTAAAATATATTATAATCATTAATTGATCATATAATATATGTTAGGATTATAGTGAATAATAAACAATAATAATATTCAGTTACATACCACAAAAGTCATTATCGAAGCGTCTCCGGGTTGATATCCAGTACTTTGAAGGCTGTCAAAAGGTGATATCAACCGACGTGTAATTCTATCAAACCACTCCATATATTCGTCTTGAGTGGTCATAGCAGAAGTGATCGGTGGTCCACTAGCAGAACCCCCACTCCCTGATGTGGCACCGTAAGATCAAGTATCTCACGGAATAACCGCACTAAATGTCGAGCCGTCTGACAATAACTCACATTGGCATTTCAACTGCCAATATTTAATGTAATCTGATATATTAAAACATTCATGTTATTATAAAATATCTAAAGTAATGATTTTACCGTGCACTGTATGAGGCCTAGGAAGTGTCAAATCAAACTCATTATATCGCCACTCATCCAAGTTTACATTGATGGCATGAACTTGCGGTGTTATTGGTGTGATCCAAGACCATGCCCAAATCTGAAGTATTTGAATAATATGCTTGAGTAGATAAATTAATTACTTTAAAACAATAAATGTATGAAAAGAACTATATGTTTTACCTGTAGTAACTGCAATGGACCGCCAATGTTTGATTTTGACTTGTCAGATGACGTGCAGAGCTCTCTATACAAGCACGCCAACACAGCACTACCCCAACTATATCTTCTTACAACATGAATACCCTGAAGTATGGACAGATATAGGAGTGGATAGTGTATCCAGTCGAATTTGGCACATCACACCCCCAAGAAACATGAATGCACATGCACGAGTGTACTACTCAGCTTCTAACTCATCACTATCATCTTCCACGGGGTTTTCTCTCATGTACTGTCCCAGTCCCTTAATCCTCATACATGATCCGCCGATCTCACCATCTTCGGCGATGTATCCCAATATGTCTTGAACATAACTATGTCACTCCTCTACAGGCATCTCCATATCCTGATCTATTACAGGACGGCCATAGACTGGAAGTCCTCATATCACAGCCACATCTTGCAACGTAATGGTCGCCTCATCAACGCGAAAGTGGAAAGTATGTGTCTCAGGTCGCCACTTCTCTACCAAAGCAGTGATAAGATGAAAGTTAGGACGGAACTGACTACACCTGTATACACCATAAAAACCCATGAAGTTTATTTGTCTCAGTACCCTCGGGTGTGGCCGATTGTACGGGGACACCTCTCTACCAAAGCAGTGTTTCATGGTTCACTCGATAGTACTCTACATGGTAGATGGGTATATGGTCTATATTTAAGGGTCGGGCGGCCCCGTCCAATCTGCCACACCCGAGGGTACTGAGACAGTGAAACTTCATGGGTTTTTATGGTGTATACAGGTGTGGTCAGTTCCGTCCTGACTTTCATCTTATCACTGCTTTGGTAGAGAAGTGGCGACCTGAGACACATAATTTCCACTTTCACGTCGTTGGTGAAGCGATATTACGTTGCAAGATGTCGCTGTGATATGGGGACTTCCAGTCTATGGCCGTCCTGTAATAGATCAGGATATGGAGATGTCTGTAGAAGAGTGTCATAGTTATGTTCAAAATATATTGGGATACAACGCCGAAGATGGTGAGATCAACGGATCATGTATGAGGATTAAGGGATTGGGACAGTACATGAGAGAACACCCCGTGGAAGATGATAGTGATGAGCTAGAAGTTGAGCAGTACAATCGTGCATGTGCGATGTGCCAAATTCGACTGGATACACTATCCACTCCTATATCTGTCAATACTTCAGGATATTCATGCTGTAAGAAGATATAGTTGGGGTAGTGCTTGTTGGCGTGCTTGTATAGAGAGCTCTGCACGTCATCTGACAAGTCAAAATCAAACATTGGCGGGTCATTACAGTACTACAGGTAAAACATATATTTCTTTTCATACATTCATTGTTTAAAGTAATTAATTTATCTACTCAAGCATATTATTCAAATATTGCAGATTTGTACATGGTCTCAGATCACACCAATAACACCGCAAGTCCATGCAATCAATGTAAACTTGGATGAGTGGCGATATAATGAGTTTGATTTGACACTTCCTAGGCCTCCATACGGTGCACGGTAAAATCATTAATTTAGATATTTTAGATATTAAGGGATTGGGACAGTTCATGAGAGAACACCCCGTGGAAGATGATAGTGATGAGCTAGAAGTTGAGCAGTACAATCGTGCATGTGCATCCATGCTTCTTGGGGGTGTGATGTGCCAAATTCGACTGGATACACTATCCACTCCTATATCTGTCAATACTTCAGGATATTCATGCTGTAAGAAGATATAGTTGGGGTAGTGCTGTGTTGGCGTGCTTGTATAGAGAGCTCTGCACGTCATCTGACAAGTCAAAATCAAACATTGGCGGTTCATTGCAGTACTACAGGTAAAACATATATTTCTTTTCATACATTTATTGTTTAAAGTAATTAATTTATCTACTCAAGCATATTATTCAAATATTGCAGATTTGTACATGGTCTCAGATCACACCAATAACACCGCAAGTCCATGCAATCAATGTAAACTTGGATGAGTGGCGATATAATGAGTTTGATTTGACACTTCCTAGGCCTCCATACGGTGCACGGTAAAATCATTAATTTAGATATTTTATAATAAAATGAATGTGTTCATATATCAGATTACATTAAATATTGGCAGTTGAAATGCCAGCATGAGTTATTGTTAGACGGCTCGACATTCAGTGTGGTTATTCCGTGAGATACTTGATCTTATGGTGCCACATCAGGTTATACATATTTAATATACATTTTATTTCATATGAATCGAACAAACTGTATTTACGATAATTATTTTATGATCACGGTTTATATGGAAGCCATATGATACGATAACACAGTATTTTGAGGAGCTACCCGAGGATTGTGCACCCTATTTATGGGCGGCTATATGTCCACTGATATTTTACCACATTGTTGAGTGGCACTATCCTGATAGGGTACTGCGACAGTTTGTGATGATACAACATGTCTCCACGAGGTCGACATTTACATCTACATAAATATAATCGTCGGGGCCAACCTGGTTTTGATTGGCCATTATTTAATTCACTCTACATTGGCGTGTGGCTGAATGGGAGTGGGGGTTCTGCTAGTGGACCACCGATCGCTTCTGCTATGACCACTCAAGACTGATATATGGAGTGGTTTGATAGAATTACACGTCGGTTGATATCACCTTTTGACAGCCTTCAAAGTGCTGGATATCAACCCGGAGACGCTTCGATAATGACTTTTGTGGTATGTAACTGAATATTATTATTGTTTATTATTCACTATAATCTTAACATATATTATATGCTTAATTAATGATTATAATATATTTTAGGCTGACCAGTTGGCATCCATGAGCATAAGTGCTCGATCTAGGCCTCAAGATGACTTAGCGGCTTGTAATTCATTACTGGATCGTTACACTTATGTTGGTGATAATGCCATGAACATTCTCAACGGAGTACATCAGAATACTCAGCCAGTACCCCTGCTCATCCATTCCCACCGTATCAGTCGTCTAGTGGAGTAGTTTTATGGTACTTATGCCGGTGTTGGCATACCTACTACTTCGACATTCACTGAGTGGACGAGTACTTCACAACATACTGTTGAAGGATTTGACACTGGCGCTCCTTCTACATCTTGCATGCTAGTCTTCCATGGTATGAGTGAGGAGGAGGAGGTCTATCGACCGACCATGATATCAAATCGTTTTTCACCATAAACTCCATACAACCAGGACATTTTTACGGCCTCGTACTCAGGACTCGTGGAGCTTGACACACCAGCTCACATGCCACTACGCCCAAATTATATATCTCATATTCCGTATGGTGATATGATGTCAGGCGTCAGCATATAGAGACGTATCACAATTTACTTCATCATCGAATCAGAATGAAGAAAATGTTGATAAAGCTCCACAAACAGACCTTAGTGGTCAGCCTATTGCTCGGATGGTTAGAGGACGCAGAACTACACAACCGACTAGATGTGGTACTGGAAGGCATCTAATTTATCGTCCACGTAAATAGTTTGATGCTACTTTTGAATAAGTGTTAACATTTAATTTGATAGAATTGGAAGTAGAAAATACCATTTAAGTGTGTAACACGAGCCATAATATTATATTAAAATTATTATTATATAATAACAATCATTATATTATTTTAATTTTAATTATTACGATAATTATTATAATAATTACTATTATTATAATATTTTTATATTATATATATTATTATATATACGAATACATATAATTTACATTTATATTAAATTATATATAAAATGTAAAAAAGTCACTTTTTAATTAAAAAAAATTATGAAATCGTTAGTTGAATTATATGAATTCGTTACTTCAACTAACGAATTACGGTAATCAATTTCAGTTTAATTCAATTTCAGTTTAAGGTATTTTATAATTTTTTTTATAATAATTTAAAAATTGATCCGAGTTTGCAGGGGGTTGTTAGAGTATCTGATATTCAGTCGAGATAATCAAGGGATCACGACCGATCAATCATCTCAATTGCCGTTGAAAAGCAATCCAGAAAATCAAGGAAACGTTGCATGCATCGGCTCAAGATCCATCTCCAGAATTTCCTCATTCGGTTTTGATAAGATAGTGTTTGGTGTACAATATATTTGGTAATCCTTAATTATCTACAAATGGTTACATGTAATATGCTATGAATCCAGATGAATGATATATGAATGATGATTGAGCTGAGCAATCAAACTTTTGTCCTCCACAGCATTCTTTGTTTATCAATTCTTACTGTTAAAATCTTTAAGTTACTTACCAAATGGTAGTTGATTGCCCAAAAAACATATTCACTACAGAAACTCTTCCAAGTTCCAACAGAATTTAAAATCGTAGCCTGCTTAATACATGCATAAACACTAATATTTTCGGACCTTAGTACTACACAAAAGTCCTCGGAAACTAAAATCTCAAGAACGTCTCAAGACATACAACCAATAATCCTGATAGCATGAAAAATTCAATTAACCGCCGCATTCTGTATTGGGGTTGATACAATAACTCACTAAATGAGAAAAAAATACACAAGCTGGACATATAAAAAATAACTATAATTCAACAGAACTGTCTTTAACATTTTGCTTCTAGAGTCTATTTTGAGACAACATCTACTACTCCGTTCATGAATGACGTAATACCTAGGTAAGTATGATTTGTTTTCCCATTTATATCACCAAACATCGTACCTCATTATCATTTTACCCTTATCCCGCAAATTAAACATATAGCAAGCAGTACTTTCCTATATGCTTTTACAACATTTGCAATCAATAATACAGAAAAAGGGAAAGGTCCATTTCATCAAGTTTTTCAGTCGAGTGCAAATGCATAACGATTAAGCTCAGAAGAACCATCATAAACCTACGCAATCTCCCATTAGATGGCAGCAAAGAAAAATCCCAAGTCAAACAGAACGAAAGATGAATAAAAACAAGTATTCTTCAGTTCACTTTACCTGTTTTCTAGCTCTAGTTCCCTGTATTCATCATCAAAGTGATATTATCCCCTTTCAACAAAATCCTCCCAAGTTGCTTCCTAGTCTTCTTTTTGACACTCACCTCCTCTGCATCATCCAAAACCAAATTCATGTACTCGTCAAACCCAATGATGCGCCCCTCAATTCTCATATCCTTCTGCTCGAAAAGCCATATCTGGATGCGAGCTTTGCTCTGAAGAAACCTGAAGATTAGGTTGATGGGTTGGGTCATAATTCGCTGGACTTTCGTGCTCGCCATGGCTAATGCTGCTCGTGAGCTCCGCCGCAGATGATCTCGTGTGTCTCTCCCTCCTCCGTATACAAGCAGCAGAAACCCTAAAAGAAGCTCGACTCCGAGGTTTTTCGGTTTTGAATACGCTAAAATCGGGCTTTTTGCTCTTTCACTAACACGAGTTCAGGTCACACAGATCGGGTTTTTTTTTAATTCGTGAGTGCATTTGAATACTTATAAATAAAGGTTTGTTCTACCCCTAAAATTAGGGGGTGGGCATTTTTAATCGGATATCGGTACTCGACTTGACCTGATCTGATTGCAACAGGAACAAACATGTATGTTGTTGAAAATTAGTCACCATCCACCGTCATTTTGGAAAGAGTCAATTTCCAACATTAACAGTATGTTGTTGAGTTGAATAGGATAACTTGTAGCTTTTGTTTTTCAGGTGACGAAATTTCGATACCCGACACTACCCGAAAAACTTGGGTACCCAAAATTCGGGTATTGATCTTCCTTGGGTCGGGTTTGGGTAGTAAAAGTTGCTACCTGAACTTTTGATACCAGGCCCGAAAAACCCGAATCTGACAAACCTAACCCGATGTCCACCCTACCTAAAATCAGGCGCATCAAATTAATCGAGAGCGAGTAGTATATCGTGTCAACTTAAATCGTTGTTCCAGGTTTAATTTTAGTGTATATTCAGATTTAAACCGAATTGTAATTATATTAGCTTATTTTATTGTTAGATAACATTGATATATGAAGATAATAAGTCGATTTGAAATTGATCGGATTGGGTCGGGTTTGAGTTTGCATTTATAGTTCATATTTTATTTTTAATAATAAAATTCGTTAATTTGGAGAAACGCCAAAGATATTTTCATATGGAGAGAAATTTTAATATTAAGTAATGGTGCGACTGATCAAATATAGTGCATTGCATCAATAAATCAATGGGATTGAGGCATCACAAGTACAATGATCGGGTGTGCGTGATGAAGTGGCAAGATGAGATATGAGGATAGTTTGAAATGATATTGGTCAAACAATTTTTTATTTATAACCTTATTTAAATATTTGTTTCGCAAAATGACATTCAAACACATTACAAAAAAACAAATGTCAATAATTGAAATTTTATATTTCAAAATCATTGTCAAAATAGAGCCATTTAGCTTTCGGTAATGAGATGCTGGAAAAAGAATGAGATACCTGGATCAGAGAAGTTGTTCACGAGACATAAACAAATAATCCGCATTTGGCTCGAGGAGATATCTTGGAATTGTATTTTTTCAGTGCCGCTCCAGAACCAGCAAAGAAAGGCTTTATTGAAGCTTTTCACTTTATCAAGCTCAGGCGACCAGATGGGAACGCCTTAAAAAATATCAAAACGGCGCTACCAGGGACGCACCATTGTTAGTTGGAGCCATCACCGAAGATGGAGCTTCAACCAGAAGAGCGTGGGGTCTTTGGGTTTGTCTAACAGAAATGGACAGTCAAATACACATTCAATTTCTTTCAAAATTCAGCCAATGGAACTTTCATGCTGAATTCCATGACAGGAACAACAACAGGATTTGCCGAAGAACTCTTCGAAGCAAAAAGGAGAATTCTTTGGGAGAACAAGATTCCGGCAAGCAAAGAAACTTACCGGAAATTCTGCAACATGTCACATATTGGGCGATGGAAAGATCGGATTTGCCAAGCATGCCCGGAGCAAAAAGAACCATAATTCGGGAAAGAAGTTCGAACCACACCTGACAGATCAGATGCAGGAAAAGACAAAGAACCTGCTGACAAGAGGGCACGTTTTCCTAAAGCTCGGGGACCTCAAAAGCCAATAATATAAAGATTCCTCGACAAAAGAAAAAGGTGTGGACCATTAAATGCACTCAGACAAAAATAATGGACCACTCACGAGAAAAGTTGGCACACTCAGACAAAAGATGTCAGACCACGAGATAAAGGCGCACTCACGGGCGCACTTAACATTGAACAAGAGTTTGGAATCCGCATTTGAAGTCCAGATTCATGCCTATATAAGGTCAGGCATAGAGGAAGCTAAGGATATCGGAAATTCTCCATAGTTTTCTTACAAATAAATATTGTAGTCTCCAAGCTGTAATATTATCATATTTCATAGCTTGGTTCTTTCTTTGTAATATTTATGTTTTTCAATTCACTTTATATATAGGTTTCGAGTCTAGCCTCAATAATGAGAGGCTAAATAAGTTAGTCTCCTTCCAGGAGGAGATGTGTCAATGTAATAAATATTATAGGTATTTACAGAATAAAACGAAGGCTTTTACTCATCTATCTCTAAGATTTCTTTAAAAAAATTTATATATGGTTATACCAGACGCCTTAAGGTAGGAAACGAATTAAGGCTGTGCTATGCGGTTTTTGAAGGAGTCGGATAACTTGCAGACTAACCTCGTCTGAGGGGCTGAGGTTGGATGGTGATGAGTCATTCGTAAAACAGTTTGTGGGTAGTACTTTTCCTACTTGTGGATTTGCAACCCACTTCACCGGTGCCGTTATGGTCAAAAAGGAATATACTATTTTGTCAAAATTTTATTGTAATACGGAAGCATGACGGGCCTCTTATTTAATTTTTAACATGTTCTTCGAATAAGGGTTTGAATTGTGATTAGAAGGATTTAAAGATGAACCGTGAGTCATTTACAAAAGTATGCTCTTGAGTTCTTCTCGAGATGACAGAAACTGAGGATCTCATGTTCATAAAATGCTATTGTTTAAAAATCACCCTATGAATAAGATAATGAATCGTATACAGAGGTATATTTGATTTTAAAACAAGTTTCAAAGGGTAAGGATGCAATTAAATTAAAAGTTGGTTGGACCGCGTGGATCACACGTACCACATGAGGTTATTGATGTCGTATCAACCCATAATGAACATAGATGAACTAATATTTTATTACTAGACTAGACTATGATGAATTATTGTTCGCGAAAAGGTACATGCCTGAAATTTTCCCAAGTTTTTTTATGGAAGAAGTTGTGTTAGCCCATTATAAAGAAAGCCTCAAACAAAAGTGGATTTCAGGCCCGAAATAAGAAATCTAGGCCCAAAGGTGACCATTTCCCCTCATTTTAATTCGATTTGTTCAAATATCAGTAATATAAAATCATCTAAAATTAAACAAATTAAATTAATTGGATTGAAATGTTTTCTAGCGTTTAATGTTAGCTATGTTTTTTAATATTGATATCAATAAAAAGTGCGATGATTATGAATATTAATAAGATGTGAGATATTAGCACTCTTTTCTTCTATAATACGTAAGATTACAGTAACTCTGGAATTTGATCTCAAAAGGACCTGAAATCACTAAACGACCATGAGAAAGAGGATGGAAAATTTTTCCGACATATCCCTCTGACACTCAAACAAAACAAAGGAATTTGGAAAATATGTATTGTAGCAATATATATTGTAAATGAGATAAGTGATAATCAAATATGATCTTGATAGGTGAAGAATTATCATGTATGTAGACCTCTTTCTATGTTGATTGTAATATGTTAAGATATAAAAAATATCTGATAAGATCTGATAGATCACCCAAATCTTTGATAAGGTTAATCAAACCTGGAGATCTCACCTCAATCAAATTCTGGAGATATTGTTGAAATAAATATGATACGTGGTTGTTAAGACGGGTCTATCTGATTAGTTGTAGGCATACATGTAATGAGCTCATCTAAATATACACCAGGAGCTCGGCCACATATTTTAGCATGCCATCCCAATATTGGCATATAAGAATCTACGAGGTCGAGAGGTCGGACATGTTCCGGAAGGTCGGCCATGTTGGGAGGTGAGCCTTAGTTCTGTAGGTCGGCTATGTGTCTGGAGGTCGCCTTAGTATGGGAGGTCGGCCTTAGTTTGAGGTGAGCAAATTACGGAAACTAATAGTGGGAGGACATGAGATCGGGATCAGGTTGAGCTGATATCTTTGCAAGAGATCTCATGAGGGGGCCTGGTTCTTGAGCTCTTTGAAGGTAGGATGAGCTCCTACTCGTAAGATGTATCAACAATTATAAACAAGAATTATTTAATTTCACCAAAATTAAATGTCATTCTAGTGTAGTTGGAAGATACTGAAACAAAGAGCACATAATATTTGTGTGAAAAATGGGAAAAAAATTGAGCAACTGAGTACAATAATGAAGTCCTAACCTTCCATAATAGCAGCCTAAATTTGAAAATGTAGTAAACAATTAGACGTGATGCCCACCCTACCTCTGCCTAACTTTGCACGTCCCGGTCTATATTACGGCTTTAGTAGACTTGAAATGTCAAAGCTTTATTTTATTAACTTATTACGTCAACTTTGTGGAAAAAGATAAACTAATTTTTTTAATGATATATTCTCTTTTTCCATCCCTCCTGGGTTCATTTTCTTAAGGTAGGTTTTCAATACGTATAGGATATGTGTTATCCTACAACTTAAGGATATTATTCTTAGACACAGTTTTGTACAACGAATGAGTTATGATAAGTGATGGGTGTACAGATAAAAATTATGGTACATATCACCCTTATTAATGTATCAAACAATGCGCTTTGAGGATGTTATCAAAAAAACCTCCGGCATGATAGCGAATAAACCACCCCTTATTTGAACATTATAATGGGATAAAATTTTAAAGATTATACAATTAATGTTTTCAATGTTCTTTTATTAATAAGTTAATAACGAAAATATGACTGTGAATCAATAGTAATGAAACCCACCATGTAAAATTTTGTTTATATGCAACTTAAAACTCGAAACTTGACAATAATTATCCATACTCAATAAAAAAATATATACATTTATTCCTATAACTTATTTATAATGGTTTTTTTTTAATGGAAAATAATGGGTTTTGCTCGGCCTACTTCATAACCATTGGTTAATGTGCCATAACTACCGGAGTGGAGAAAATCTTACACACCAGATGCCATTTGCATAATTTTAGTACGTGTCTCTATATATATATATATATATACAGAAGCGGGGCCATAATTATAATTTAGGAGGGACGAATTTATTTTTTAAAAAATAAAAAACATAATTTTTTAAAAAGAAAATCTATAAAAACATAAAAAAAAAAATTTTGGGGTACGGCTGCACCCACACTCTCCATCCGCCCTGTATACATATATTTATAATATTTAATAAATAAATCTCATATACTAACTACTTTTGATCGCAAAATATTTCACTTCCTTTTTTCAGAATACTCCTCACAATAACATTAAGTTATACTCAAATATAAATTCTGAAAGTATTTTACATATAATTGTAATGTTGAAAAATATATTAATATATGTACACGAATTGTATACCAAAGTTTACCAGTATCTTGCACTAAACTTATATATTATTTAGATAAACAAAACTTTTAGGTCAAAAATAAATTATCCAAATACACCTATGTTTATAATTTTGTAACTCGAGCATAAGCCAATAAATCTTTTTATAGTACTTGTACTTATTCAAATTAATTTTTTTGTTGCAACATTAGAGCCCTATAAACTAAAAATATCATTTTTTTATATATATAATAAAATCGTAATCTTATACATATGGAAATATTGAATTGTTAAGATGATAGAAAATTTAAAATATAAAATAAATGTATTAAATTTAGAATAAATAAATGATTGTATGCAGGGGAGGATCCAGGGGTGCACAGGGAATCCTCGCACCACCAAAAAAAATTCTATAAATGGGGTCATGAGGCATATATATATAAATGGTCCAATGGGAGCAAGAATTTCCAGGAAAATTTGGAACATTTCATTTCTGAGCAGAAGTGTTGTTTTCAAATAGTATTCGATCGATTACATTTTAATCAATATTCGATTGATTGGTCTGAGGTTATCAACAAAAAAAATTTTCTAAGCCACTTCATTTCTTTTTGTCCAAATCACTTCTTTTTTTTTTGTCCAAGTGACTTTTCTTTTTGTCTAATTCACTTCAATTTTTTCTGTGTGAGTTTGGGAAATATATCGTTCATATTTTTTTTACCCCTATTTTAAAAAAAATTATGTGAATAGTAATAACTTGTCAAAATAATTATTTCGATATAATTTTAAAAAAAAATAGTTAATACCAACTTAAAGTATAATCTGTGTACATAAATAAGATTTTTATTTAAATTTGGTATATGTATAATTTTCAACAGCACCACCTACGTCTTTTTGTGTAAAAAATAATATATGTTACTAATATTGAAAGTACGAATTTGATGACCCAACTAAAAGTTTTAAATTTTTTAATTGTTTTACTCCTCTCACTTTCAAACTTCAGTTGAACTGTAATATTTTCTTTTGATTCCCCAGCTGTCCATTCTATTAATCTAATTTTATATTATAACCCTGATCTAGAAAGATTACTGTTCATTAAAGTTTGAAATGGATAGAAGTAAAACAATCAAAAATTTTAAAATATAAAGGGTTACTTACTCTTGAATCCCAAACCTATTTTCAACTTTAAAATTCCTCTCAACTTAAAATAAATTTCGGATAACTCTATAGTTTTATCTCTTTCTCCCTTTCCTTATTTTTCATACCATTTTACTCTTTAATTAAGAAAATTGCTTAAAATTATAAGATACACATCTCGTTTTCGTATTATAATAAATTTTTGACAAAACGGTATATACCTTTTTGACCATAATAGCACCGGGTGAGGTGGGTCGCAAATCCACCAGTTGAAAAATTACTTCATCCAGACTGTTTTACGAATGGCTCACAATCCAACATCAACCCATCGGCGAGGTTAATCTGCAAGTTATCCGACTCTTTTAAAAATAGCACAACACAGTCTTAATTTGTTTATATAAAAAGATTTTAAAGAAATATGTATATATATAATATAATAGGGAACAAAAAGTTACTATTATTCACAGGAATTTTAACTGTTCATAACCTTCTGTTCACCCTTCCAACCAAAGCTCGCGTAGAGTGGCACCCTATGCGTGTGTATATATATGTGTATAGAGAGCCTGTGTATACATTTTTCTGTAATTTACTTGTCAATTTCCATCTGGTCGAGTTGACAATTGACAAATATTCCGCTTCTTGGGAATCCATCTCTCTCTGAATCTCAGGCACGTTTTGTAGAACCATTTTTGAACATCTTTGCCATTGATCTTGAGTTTTGTGTTTTGTTAATTATTATTGACTCCTCGGTCTTGTTTATGGTTCTTCGGCGTTGAAATAATATGTTTTCTTGCGAATATGCTAGATATGGATATTTGTATTTCCATTTTTATGTGTTGAATAAATTCTTTATGCTAAACTGTTGTACATGCTGATGTATGGGTTGGTGAGAACAACCTTTATGCCATCTAAGCTGTGGATGAAGATTCTGAACTTTGGTCAAATGCATTAAAAAATTGTTTTGAGTCATTTTCCAGCTGTTTTTTATTTTCTTTTTTCCCACTTTGACTTTGCATTTTTGCTCATAAAATTTGTTTTTTCCCTATGAATTGTAAACTAGAAATTGGATGTTGGCACTTATAGTTGCCTCTGATTTCTCGAAGTTGAGTATTGTTTGGTGTATACAGATTTTCTGGTGTTGTACATTTTGGAATTTTGAATCTTCTAATATCGGCCCTATGCTAGACTATTTCTATTGCCTCATGCTTTTTGTGCCTTTTATGTCATGGTGATCTTTGTAGCTATGTTCCACATTTTAGGAACGGCAAAGGCCAAGTAGAAGTTTTGTATCTCGATGGTATTTGGAAACTAGTAAAAAAGAAACAGATTGAATTGAGATACATAATCGTTGAATAAATCGAGAAGAAGGTTTAGGGGGATCATGTTCTCTCAGAAATGGAAGTGTTCATGGTCCCTGATTGCTGCTATTGCTTCGGTTTTGGCATTAGTTTCAGTCATTCATCTATTCCTCTATCCACTGGTCCCTTCTTTGGACTACATGAGCCTCAGACAAATTCAGAGCTCCTGTCTCCCACTAAATGGATCCATTGAAGTAGGCGAGAGCATGATACCAGATTCTGTAAAAACAAATCTAAAGGAGGAGAATGCTCCTGGAAAGGGATGGATAGAAGGAAGCACAGAGTACTCTAAACAAAACTTTCAGCCAATGGTTGATCTAAAAGTTCAGTTTCCAGCCGACTCGCATGGTGCTGTGACTTATAATGGTGCTCCATGGAAGGCAGAGGTCGGCAGATGGTTATCTGGCTGCAATTCGAAAGCCAATACTGTTAATGTTGTCGAGGTAATAAATTATAAAGTAACTTAGTATGACTATTATTAGAAGTCAGAGAATGTATTGTTGAATCATACTTAATAAAAAATGTAGAATGTATATTATGATTCTTAACAATTGTCTTCATCATCGGGATTATTCTTTCATGGCCCTTTGAACATGTTGATGGATTCTTTTAACATTGTATTTGTATTTTGCAAAAACTACGTATTCAGATCTACCACAACTTTATCCACCGAAAACTTTATCCCCATAAAGTCAAGCTGATTCTCTTGAATAAACTTAATGGTTGTTTTAAATTCTACCTTTTGGAGGTTAACCTACCCTCGTGTATTTATGTATACCAGGAAATTGGTGGGAAGCATTGCAAAAATCAATGTAGTGGTCTAGGCATTTGTAATCACGAGTTTGGTGAATGCCGATGCTTTCATGGATTCACTGGTATATTTTTCAACCGTAATTATGTTATTTCTCCTTTTATCTAGATAATTGTTTATGCACACTGATTGTCTCTTTTTGTTTTTACAGCTAAGTTAAACCAACCATTAGAACTTGGAAGAAACAGACCAAGTATTAGAATTAAATTGTCGGATAAGATACCTTCATTCCTCATATTATATAATGTGTACCTGCTCAAAACTTTCCTTTTGAGTGAGTGATGACTGTGATTATGAGACAATTTATTGGCTGGATCGTACTTTCTTAGGCTATAAATATCATTTTTTGACCAAACTTTAGTATGGTACGCATATCGACAGGCCAAAACACATTAATTTTTGTGTGAATGCATAGCAGAGATAAGGAAGTGGTGCTAAACTGAAAACAAGAATCCGAGTCTGTCATAATGTTGATGACTATAGTTGGTTTCAAGGGATAAACTGTCCAAACTATGAGAGTACCCTTTAATAATCATTTGTTTAAATCTTTCTGCACGATAATTTTCTAATTATTATCCCCTCTCATTAAGCTATCACACGTGAGAATATGAACAAGGTGGATTTTATCAGTAACTTTACTTAATAATCTCGCTGCTACAACAGGAACTGTTGGTACTTGAAGTTTTTAAAGCTATTCTAAGTTTAAGGTCAATATTTGAGTTAATGTTGGCACTATAGGCACTATGAACTGCATATGTTATAATTAAGGTAAGGGAAATATACTTAATGGTGTTTGCTAACATTCTAACATGTCTGGTTGCCTGCGGCTGCTGAAATTTCTTGTCTAAAAGTAATTTTTTCAGTCTCTCTGGAGTATATCCTTTCTTTTAACTTCTAACTTCAGAAATTCTAATTTTTTTTATTAGAGAAAAAAATTTGAAATGTTCTCATTTTCAATATCAACAAATTTTGATGTTTGGATGGCAGGGGAAGGATGTTCAGAAAGACAGGATTTAAAATGCAACTATCCCGGTTCCAAAGAGCAGCCATATGGGCATTGGGTTGTTTCTATTTGTCCAGCTCATTGCGACACAACAAGAGCCATGTGCTTTTGTGGAGAGGGTACGAAGTACCCAAATCGTCCTACTGCTGAGGCATGCGGATTCATAATAAAGTGAGCTGAACTAGACACTTGATACACAATGGAGGATCCAGTCGGGGGCAGTTCTTCCCTTCTCATGTTGAAAAAATAATCAAATTTTTATGTAATTTTTCTCAAAATTTCAAGTTCTGCCTCCTCCTCCCGCTGAAATATAATTAGTCGCTGCCTCTTTTTAATTCTTGGGTCTGCGCCTATACACACTGTATCTGCTATTGCTCCATGAGTATCGTCTGTGTCATAGCTATATTGTATTTTCAGCATGCCTACAGAACCTGGTGCTCCGCCTCTTACCGATTGGACGAAAGCTGATCCAGATATTTTCACCATGAATGGAAGTATGTCAGGCTGGTGTAATGTGGATCCTACTGAAGCTTATGCTTCCAAAGTGAAATTCAAGCAGCAATGTGATTGCAAGTATGATGGCATTTGGGGTCTGTTTTGTGAGGTTCCTGTCGAGAGTGTGTGTATTAATCAATGCACAGGCCATGGCCATTGCCGTGGTGGCTTCTGTCAGGTAAAACATGTCATTACATTTTGATATTGCTGGTTGGTTGTCAAATCTTTGAACTGATTGTTTACCTTTTTATTCTCAAGATTAGTAACTTTGAATAGGTTATAGCGAAAAATGATTTTGGAAGACTATATTGAACAAAATTTGGTACCAAAAGGTCATAAAATTGTCATATTTGCAAATCTTCCGCTTCGATTTTGAAATCTCTATTGCTCTGACAAGAAGGAAATTTGTTACCATTTGGATTTTCTTCTTCTTGCCCGTACTATGAATGTAACTGTGTATCTGCAGTGTAAAAGAGGCTGGTATGGGGTAGATTGTAGTATTCCATCTGTTTCATCATCCATTATGGAGTGGCCTAAGTGGCTTCGACCTGCGCAGATTAATGTTTCAGATAGCAGACAACCCATAAAAAATCTTGCTAATCTCAACGCTGTAGTTCACAAGAGAAGACCTCTTATATATGTGTATGATTTGCCTGCTGAGTTCAATAGCCTTCTCCTTGAGGTAAGTAATCTGTAATCTCATCCTGGTTGTCTTTTTATTCGTGGAGAAAATTGTGGAGAAATAAGAAGATTATTTTTATGTGTGGATATGTTTAATTTTATGGGAATATTTACTTTTTCTTAACTAAGGAAATTTAATCTGTATATAATTAGATTTATTGTACCCTGATTATTGTAACATAGAATATTAATAATAATAATAATAATAAATCTTTTCCTGTTCTTTAGTCTTCTTATCCTCTCCTCCATGCTCGACTTTCAGAAAAATAATCATGTTTTGTATCGACTGTCTTGAAAATGTAGGGACGGCATTTCAAGTATGAGTGTGTGAACAGAATATATGATGAGAGAAATGCTACACTGTGGACAGAGCAACTATATGGCGCCCAGGTATTATCAACTATATTTGATTATATTTCATATTTTTGCTATCTTTATGGTTGAACTGCATCAATATGTTAGATTATCTGCCTAATATAGTAGAGACATGCAGTGCAAATAGAAAAAAATAATTGGTTTACAATAAGATAAATTTATATTTGCTCATAACAAAATTATTTTCTAACAATCTCGCTCAAGCTAGAGCATAAAATAAATCATACCCATTTTGAAAGAAAAAGATGATATGTTGGCCCCATAACCCATATGTTTCATGATTGAAATCTGGAATCGAATAATCAGAAGAGTCCAAACATCAGATTATCTACCATCCATAGAGACGAGATATACTATATATTAGAAAATTAACAAGCTTACAAATATCTAGTATCTAAAGCTCTCTTCTCGGTAAAAGATTATTTATATTTGACAGAAAAAATATATCAGAACGTACTTCTTTTTCACAGATGGCAATCTACGAAAGTATACTAGCCAGCCCTTACAGGACATTAAATGGTGATGAAGCCGATTATTTCTTTGTTCCAGTGCTTGATTCATGTATTATAACCCGCGCTGATGATGCTCCCCACTTGAGCATGGAGGTAGGGATAATATTAATGTACATGACTGTCTTATTCCTCGTATACCTGTAGAACCATACATATCTTTTGCATCATTATATCTTTAATTTATCTATGAATGATAGTTGATAAATATGCTTCCATCTTCCTTTTTTTTTTCAATTGCGAATCAGGATCATCACGGGTTGAGGAGTTCATTAACTCTAGATTTCTATAAGAAGGCATACGAGCACATTATGACGCAATATCCTTATTGGAATCAGTCATCAGGAAAAGATCACATATGGGTACGCTGTCCCTATTTGATTAACGCTTGACACTATTATAACAGTCTTATCCTCTGAGCTGAATAAATTGTATGTCTGAAGACAGTTCTTTTCATGGGATGAAGGTGCTTGCTATGCTCCTAAAGAAATATGGAACAGCACGATGCTCGTACACTGGGGCAACACAAATTCGAAGCACAACTATTCAACAACAGCATATTGGGCTGATAATTGGAATAGTATTTCTTCTGATAGACGGGGAAATCACTCGTGCTTTGACCCAGACAAAGATGTTGTCCTTCCTGCATGGAAGAGACCTGAGGAGCATTCTATATTTGACGAACTCTGGGACAGGTGCACATCACTTTAAATCGTTTTATTCTTTTTTTCACTTTTCATATATGTTGTGAAGATCATATGCATGATTTAACATCATTTCAGGCCTCGTGAGAAGAGAAAAACCCTGTTCTACTTCAATGGAAATTTAGGGCCAGCTTATGAATATGGCAGACCCGAAGCTATGTAAGTTCAAGTGAACTTAAGAGCATTATGGATGTTATCTCATGGAATAAGTTCTTATGTCACTATGCCTAATTAACATGGCTGTGATGGAGAGAGCATGAACTCTGAGAGAACATATTTGGTGTGCATACTAATCGAGTCTGCTTGCAAGGTTTTTAAGTCATCTCTAAGATTATTTGATCTGTATTTGAGATCAGCGAATTCGAGTTGAACTCAGATTCGCTAGGTACATTTTTATGCCAAATTATTATTTCAATAGGTCACCACCAAGCTTTTGGTTTACCGAACAAATTGTGATCTCATTCCAGTTTGACTTGAACTCTTGCCCAAACTAGATCGTTCTTTTTTAGCTTTGAGCTAACTTAAAATGTTCATCTTGAAACCAAACGTGAAAATATTGGCAATATTGTGCTCTATTCTGTTTGTTTGCGCCCCTAAAACAAACTCCTAGTGTCTAAAGAGTTGTTCTGTTTATTATATGAATACTGGAATGCTAAGATGGTTACGTTTACAGGTATAGCATGGGAATAAGGCAAAAGGTGGCTAAAGAGTTCGGATCGAGCCCTGACAAAGAAGGAAAACTCGGGAATCAACATGCAGAAGATGTGATTGTAACTCCAAGACGTGCAGATAATTACTATGAAGAATTGGCTAGTTCCGTCTTCTGTGGGGTTATGCCTGGAGATGGATGGAGTGGGCGCATGGAAGATAGTGTTCTTCAAGGGTGCATTCCGGTGATCATTCAGGTATTATAATCTACGTAAATTGTTCCCCTGTTGTATATCAAAGGGCTATATGTCCCATAAACTTGGGTTTTTATGGCTTTATTTTCTTGCTTGTACTTCATGAATTTTGATCGTAATAGTATATTTGTGCATCTACGCACCTTGAGATTTGTCTCTTCTTGGAATTAATGTTTTTCCTTGCAGTTGCTGACCCAGTACTTCCGATGATGGGTGGTGAGACTGATTGGGATTTCGCAGGGGGGGAATCTTCTACTTTTAGAAAAATTACACAAATATATATATTTTTAACTTACTTAGATAGTTATAGCTTAAATATATTTTTACTCCCAATGCTTAAATCCTAGAGTCCTCTTTTAGGATGGAATCTACCTGCCATATGAGAATGTCCTTAACTATGAAAGCTTCGCTGTTCGTATTGGTGAAGACCAAATCCCAAATATGATAAATATTCTACGGGTAAATGTTATCTCCTTCAACTAGTTGTAGCGTCTACTGCATTTGATGGCATAAAGATCCACATAAGTTGACTGATCATTGGTAACATTTTATCAGAAAATCGACGATAAAGAAATAGAATTCAAATTGGCAAACGTGAAAAAGATTTGGCCGCGATTCTTGTATTCTGATTCTATTCTGCTTGAAGCTGAGAGGCAAAACGCCACACTTGGTCTTGTTGAAAAGTGGGCTCAAGTCTTCTCAGAACTTAAAGGAGACGATGTCTTCAGCACACTCGTACAGGTAAACTGAGGCATTTCATTCTTGATACATCCGATATATCAGACAACTGGAAAGCTATATGTTGCCTCGTGTTGCCATACGCTTTCACTAATCGAAAGTCTCTCTCAATTGCTATCAGGGGTGGACCTAGTAGTATTTCTATTCAAGCTATTTAATGGATTTTTTTGATGGGGACAACTTAATAGATTTTAGGGGTACCTGCTGGATCCACCCTTTATTGCTATTTGCAATTGCCAATACATTGGATAAACTTTGTCAACTTTATTTGTTTATGCTCAAATCTTGAGACTGATTTTTTCTCATGCGTCAGGTGTTGCATTACAAGTTACATAACGACCCTTGGAGACGACAGTTTCCTCCTCGGAAAAAGGACTTTGGTTTACCCAGAGAATGCTTGATTAGAACATAGCAGATGGCCAAGAACTGCCATACAACAGAAAACTGGTTTTAAGAATCGGGCCGTTTCATGTTATGAAAGACACAGTGCTGCGGTAAGAGGAACGAACACATCTTGTTACGCAGACGGAGCTTCTTTTACCAATTTTTTGCCTATATGCAAATTCAAACTATTATTACAACGTTGTACATTCTGTTAAAAATAAGTGCAAGGATAAAGTCTATGCTTTTTCCCTATTTATGTTTCAATCTTGATGATTTGCATCGCTGTTAACAAACTATATGTTTCTATTTAAAACCGTTTATGGATTTGGAGATGGCCAAGATGAAGGCTGATATACTCGAAATTACAATAATATATATGCTAATTTATATAATGAAAAAACATCTTAATTGACTCTTAATCCAGTGCTATTGGCTTTCAATTTCGATTCAAAATGTACATACTTGGGTTTTTTAATCCAATTTATGAGGGACTGATGTCATGTCCAAGGTAGGTAGTTGTTTCTGGTTGGTGAAATATTAAAATATTTAAGGTTTGAAAATTTCAGGAAATATGATAAAAGGAGAGGTAAGATAAGACACCAATTACGTTGTCATTCCATTATAAACGAATATAAAAAATATAAAATCAGATTAACAAAGGACAGAATTTATAATATTTATTTAAAAATCTCAATTTTGTTCGATTTGGTTGGAAGGATTTTATTTCAGTGATGGATTTGGAATGACTTTAATAATTAGAAATTTGAAATACCTTGGAATCTATGGATTTTTCCAAATTAGCTGAACAATTTGAATGGATTTGTATTAAAAAATTGAAAACCAAATCCATCAAATCCAAATGGAGCCTATTATGTTGCATTTGGATTTGGTAAAAAGATTTGTGGATAAGATGGTTGAAAAGTTTTATTGTTTGGT
The DNA here is from genome assembly GCA_907163345.1 of Haberlea rhodopensis. Lineage (NCBI taxonomy): Eukaryota > Viridiplantae > Streptophyta > Magnoliopsida > Lamiales > Gesneriaceae > Haberlea > Haberlea rhodopensis. The sequence continues at coordinate 9,890,801 of CAJQUN010000003.1, read as the reverse complement.
ATAATGACTAAAATACCCTCATCACTATAATAAAAATAAAATAATAATAATATATTATATTATGATAATTATATAATATAATAATACATAACATATATATATAATATATATATATATATAATCAATAATAATCAAAATATATATATACAATAAAAAAATAATAATATATTATAATAAAAATAATATATATAATAATAATAATAATATATATATATATATTTGATCGAGTGCAAATTTTCAATAAAAAATTTAAAATATTTTTTAAAAAAATAATAGAGGGGCCGCCCTCACAGAGGACGGCCCCTCAATAATTTAGCGGCCGCCCACTCATGGGCCGCCCTAGGTGAGGGTGGCTACTTGTAAAGTATGGACCGCTTCACTATGAAACGGCCCCTAATAAAGTTTTAGCCGCTGTCCCAAATAGCGGTTTGTGGTATATATGCAACAATCTCATTTTCGAAATATTTTTAAAAATAAACTTTTTAAAAATATTTTTTTTAAAAAAAACTAGAATCGATACTGTGAGTTTTATTTTTGAAAACACATAAATGTTTTTACAAAATTTAGTTAAAATCATTTTATTCTGTTATAGATAGCATCATAATAATGATTTTTGACGACACGTTAAATTGTTTTTTACAAAATTTAGTTAAAATAATTTTATTCTGTTATAGATAACATCATAATAATGATTTTTGACGACACGTTAAGAACATTATAAGAGAACTTTTGGTGTCAGTCCCTAAGCCATAAATTTTATAGTTCTAACTCTCTGTTCACGTAAAAATACTAAAATACCCTTGCTTTATGACACGTAAAGTTGGTATGAAACCGATACAATTTTGATACTAGTTACATATGAAGTTGGTATAAAACCTATACAATTTTGGTACTAGGTACACTTTAAATTAATATGAAATATATACTGTTTTGGTACTTATTACACATGAAGTTGGTATGAAATCTATATAATTTTGGTATTAAGTATACATAAAATTGGTATGAAATTTATACAACTTCGGTACTAATTATACATAAAATTGGTATGAAACCTATAAAATTTTGGTGCTTATTACACGTGAACTTGGTATGAAACCTATATAATTTTGGTACTAATTATACATAAAATTGGTAAGAAACATATATAACTTCGGTACTAAGTAGACATAAAATTGGTAAGAAACCTATAAAATTTTGGTACTCTTACATATAAAATTGGTATGAAACCTATACAATTACCCATGAAATTGAAATGAAATCTTTACAATTTAGGTACTAGTTACACGTGACATTGGTATGAAACCTATACAATTTCGGTACTAGTTCATGTGTAACTGATATCAAAATTATAAATATTTCATACTAACTTCACGTATAATAAGTACCAAAATTGTATAGTTTTCTTACCAATTTCGTTTGCAATATGTACCAAAATTGTATAGGATTCATACATATTTTATGTATACTTAGTACCAAAATTATATAGGTTTCATACAAACTTCACATGTAATAAGTACCGGATATAGTACATGTTTCATACCAATTTCATGTGTAACTAGTACCAAAATTGTATAGGATTCATACCAATTTTATGTGTAACTAGTACCAAAATTGTATATATTTCATACTAACTTCAAGTGTAATAAGTACCAAAATTGTATTGTTACCAATTTCATGTGTAATAAATACTAAAATTGTATATGATTCATACATATTTTATGTATACTTAGTACCGAAATTGCATATGTTTCATATCAATTTTATTTGTAACTAGTACCAAAATTATATAGGTTTCATACCAATGTCACATGTAACTAGTACCTAAATTGTAAAGCTTTCATATCAGCTTAATGGATAATTAGTATCAAAATTGTATTGGTTTCATACCAATTTCATGTGTAATAAGTACCAAAATTATATAGATTTCATATCAATTTCATGTGTAATAAGTACCGAAGTTATATATGTTTCTTACCAATTTTAAGTATAATTATTACCAAATTGTATAAGTTTCATACCAAGTTCACGTGTAATAAATACCAAAATTTTATAGGTTTCATACCAATTTTATGTATACTTAGTACCGAAGTTGTATAAGTTTCATACCAATTTTATGTATACTTAGTACCAAAATTGTATAGGTTTCATACCAACTTCACGTGTAATAAGTACCAAAACAATATATATTTCATATTAATTTAAAGTGTAACTAGTACCAAAATTATATAAGTTTTATACCAACTTTATATGTAACTAGTACCAAAATTGTATAGATTTCATACCAACTTCACATGTCAGAAAGCAAGTTCCAAAACAATATATATTTCATACTAATTTAATGTGTAACTAGTACCAAAATTGTATAGGTTTTCTGCCAACTTCATATGTAACTAGTACCAAAATTGTATATGTTTCATACCAACTTTACGTGTCAGAAAGCAAGGATATTTTAGTATTTTAGGTGAATATGAAGTTAGAACTAATGAAATTTATGGCTTGGGGACTGACACCAAAAGTTCTCTTATACAGAGACTGATGTTTAAATTTAGTTTGGCTTTGGAGATTTATTCTGAATTTGCCCTATATATATATATCTTTATTTATTTATTTAAATTTATAGTTAAGATACACAAAAAAGGGAACTTGCTCAAAAATCCCCAAACTATATATCATTTTAGTGTTCAGTCCCTAATACTTATTTTTAAAGCTGCACTCCCTATGTACAAAATAAAATATTTTAACCTCCCTACTTAATATAATGGTTTGTATACTCTTCTCTTCTCCCCCAAATTTCATTTCCTTTTGTCTTCTTCATTGTCGACGGATTCCTACAAAAATTCATTCTTATTCTTCTTTTATTCAGTAATATTTTTTCCCCAAATTTTGTTTTTGTTCAATCGATTCTGAGTGATTGCCGATTCTAAAATACTTTATCTTCTCCATTATCCCTAGTAATCTATGGTACTAAATATATTTTTAATCATCTTATAAGCTAATATGTAGTACTAAATATACTGATTTGTGGTACTATAAAAACTATTTTGTGGTACTATATAAGTTAATATATGATAATAAATATAATAATTTGTGGTACTAAATATCATAATATGCAGTACTATATAACATAATCCCTGGTACTAAGTTATACAATTTGTGATACTATATAAGCTAATATGTGGTACTAAATATACCGATTTATGGTACTATATAAGCTAGTTCGTGGAATACATGACTTGGTTATATTACACCAAAACTCACATGTTAAGCTTTAAACAACATTCGACACAAAAAACAATATTCTTGTGATAGAATCTAGAACTCATAATAACAAACACAAGACTAAAAGGCAAAATCACCAGAAAAATCAATAGAAACACTCGTATATCGATTCGATCTTTAAATTTTAACGTATCTCTATAGTTGATGCTTTCATGACAAATCTTCACAGGTGTATGTTGAACCTTTCACATAGATGAAATTTAGACGTCATAAACTTAAGTTGTTCCGTTTCTCCTTTAGCTGCAACTTCCATCAACAACAACCTATATACAAGTGTCATAAAAATGTTTAGAAGAATTTATTTAGAAGCTCGAGCTTTGAGTCGTATATGTACCTTTTCAAGAGGGTAGACTTTCTTATTGCAAGAAACACATTTATCTTGAGTTCCTGCTAAGATCATATAAATAAATAAGCTAATGTTTAGAGTACCATTGAAAGAAAAAGATAAATAAGTGGGGTTGACTTTTTAAAACCTTCGAAGCTTTAAATAATCTTCCAGTCATTTTGAAAATTTGATCATAGTGAGGTTTGCAATATAGAACCCCTTGAACAATAATTACTTAACTGCAGACATGGAATCAATTAGTTTGTTAAATTAGCCAATGTAAGTACCACATTCTTTGAGGAAGGTGAAATTTACCAATACAAATAGTTTGCTAAATTATTTAGCTAATGTTATCGTAGGATGAAAGATGGATAAAATTTCGGTTTCATTAAGGGCATACATCATTGAAGTTCATCGAGGAAACACACGAGGAAATTATGAGATATGCATAGTAAAATTGATCGAGCACAACAGAGTCTCTCAAACAAGTAGCATGATAATTTAATTTATGTTGTCAATTTACAAGTAATTCACATATTCAAAAGATAGTCTAAGTAAAATATAGATCAGATTAAGAGAATGGATTATTGCAACTTGACATCAACAATTGATAACTAGCCATATATTTGTGCTAAAATTCAAATTCTTCTTTTTGGCAAAACAAACAGTATAATAGATCAGTGTGCATTAAAAACTATATCTACATCAAACATAAACGGTGAGGCTTCTTCACCCCACCAGTTTTTGGGGCCGACTTACAGGCCGCTTTGGTAGAAGTCGGTCACCGTAAGCCTTCCTCTATTGGACTTACGTGATGTTTGTTTGGTACGAACCATGTTTCACTTGAACACGGTGAAATCTCTCTCATCTTCTCATTTTCTGATATTTGATTTGTCGTCGAAGAAACAACAATGGTGATTTGGTGAAGTAATAATAATAGAAGAAGATAGAGAAACGTGAAAGCAAAAAGAGATTTGTAATAAGAAATAAGTTTATTTTGGTCATTTTTCAGATATTGATGACAAATCAAAATAAATATATTGAGTTAGGGAGTTGAAATTTTATTTTACTTACATGGAAATCGATTAGAAAATTGATGTTTGGGACAATTTTTTATCCCCAATAGTACGGAAAAAATCCAAAAAATTTAAAATTTATTTTGAATTTGTGAGTTGGTAGTGGGTACTTGGTTGTATTCCATATAACCCTCGGGTGATTTTATCAATCACTAGACAAAATTGGTAGTGGGTACTTGGTTGTATTCCATATAACCCTCGGGTGATTTTATCAATCACTAGACAAAACTCGACTTCCGAGTACTCCATGAGCCCTCGGGTTTTTTAACGATCTAACCTTTTATCATAAGAATAACCTAAGTCGTCATGTCAGCTGACGACTTCAACTGAAGTCGCCATCTGAAATGACGATTGTTTAATTTTTTTTTATGTCGCCATGTGAAATGGCGACATCAATAAAAAAATATTTTAATATTTGTTGTCGCCATCTCACATGGCGATAACATTAAAAAAATACTTTTTAAAACGATGTCGGCACATGAGGACATAATTTTTAAAATCTTTGTCGTCATCTCAGATGGCGACAGCAATAACATTACTCGCCTCTATATGATCATGCGTAATGTTCGTCGCATTCGTTGTATCAAAATCGCATTCGCAAATCAAAAGCTTCGTTGTATCAAGATCTTCGTTCTTTCCTCCGGTCGATATATTGCAGGTACACTGTTATATAAATACTCAAATTTCACAACATTATATATCATGTATTGATTTATAAATTTTGTCTTTATTTTTAAAGGTATGTCAATTAAAGTTTTGTTGTATTGGGGAGACGATATATTACAAGATTCAGAATCTGTTAGATATGATCGTGGTTCATCAAAAGGCATGACAATATCTTGCACTATTAATTATATGCAGTTATTGAACGATGTTTATGATATTACTGGCATCAATCGTAACCAGTTCATTCTGAAAATATATTGTAAATATGTATTTAGTGATTTTTTAAGGATGAAACAAACAATTTTTCCCGTTGACAGTGATTACAATTTAGCATGTCTATTAGATTATGAACAAAATCATAGTTGTTTGGAGATGTATATACAAACAGAACGAAGTGTTTATGATTTTATTCAGAAATGCCAACAAGTGGTAGTGGTCAATTTGTAGTAGTTACAGATAGACCAACTACCTCTGGCTTCAAGATGATGCTCCCATAGTTGCTGAAAATATTGTTCCCGAGCCACTAGCAGACAATTTTGCGGATTTTGGAGATGATATTCAGTCTGAACGGGAGGGGATTCCATATGAGGATGAGTCTTGTCACGCCCCGAGACCGGGGCCAATAACACCGGCATTGATTTCCATAAATAATTTGAAATCAATAAGCCTCGTAATATCGTAATAAACAAAACCAGTCTATATTCCATAAATAAAGAAATCATTGTCTTTACAACTGAATTAAAAACACGAAATTAAAACTTAACATCTTAAATAGTAAAATCGTACTTTAAATAAAGTCTTGGGATCTTAATTCTTAGAAATACGCAGCGGATATATCACCAACCCCAAAATTGGTGTTCTTTTTCAGCTTCAACTTCTTCATCAGCTTTATCTGGGGATGTAGAGTAAGGATTTGAGTGCTTTGGAAAACACTCAGCAAGTGGGGGACAATCGATATGATAACATAATAAATATTCATAATTTTCCAAAACATATTTCAAACGTAATCTTGATATGAATGCCTCTTGACATAATTACTCCGTCGAGCCATAACATAACATCTCATATCATTCATAATTTTTCTTATACTTAATCACAATAAATCATCTAGTTTCCTCTTGATTCTGATATCAGTCTCTAGAATTATCCGTCCTAGAGAAGAGGTCATGCATCGGCTTACCCACGAATAAAGGGTCTGCAAACTCCAGAAGCAACGGTTAACCACCGTATAAGGTCATATAAACGGTTATTTCCCACCGCATCAGGGTCATAAAGGAATCCGTTCCAATCAGATTTCAAAGTTTAAAGTGCTTACAAATTAATACTTTTCTTAGTTTCAACATAGTTCATATCGATTGGGAACTTAAAAACATACATATTATTTTCAAAAACGAAACGAATAAATAGCAAAAGCCCACTTACAGTGTTGGTATACGTGCTTGATCGATCGAGGTATTACACGAATGGATTCCAATCTTCCTTGGCTCGCTAACAGCACGAGCAGAATGCTAAAACTCGAACAAATTCTGGAAACTTTCGAATGAATTGCTACGGTATCCGGGTGGTTTAAGTTGTGAATAGAGGCTATGAACCACACGGTCTCTAGTTCACCGATTTGTTGAAGATAAGGTGCTGAAACTTTTCTGTAAAACTGGGACAGAATCACGGCTCGAGTCCTCGGTTATGGTTGCTGTCCAATATTCGACAGATTCTGGAAATACTCGAATATATTGGTGATGCAACTATCGGCTTTGGTGGAGAATTTTCGATGGAATAGGTGCCGTTAAGTGGCTAAGATTTCTGGAAACTTTGTGCAGCACCTTTGGCTTGATCCTTCGGTTATTATTGTTAAATAAAGTCGAAGGAAGATGTTGCTTTTTTTTTTTTTTTCTGGAATTGAGACGCAGAAGCCTACTGCTTGGGAGAGATTTGTTCTCGATTTTAAAGGCTGAGAAGGGTATGGCTTTTGATGTGAAAGTACTGCCAAAGGTTGCACTATTCATAGCTAGAGATTGGGACAAAACTCAAGGAGTTTTAGAGGTGCAACATTCAAAATTGTAGGAGAATAAAATCTGTTCAGATTTGATATGGTGCATCTCAGATTTATATCGATCATAGTTGCTGCTGGAGAGGTGGGAAGAATCGAAATTACTAGGCTTAATTTGGTGAAGTTCTTGCCCAAGCTTATCGAGAACAACAATAAGGAGAATCGAGGGGTTTTAAGTTGCTAAACCATCGACAATATAGGACCGAGATCTGCACAGAATCGTGATGCTATCAGGCAGATTGTGGAACGATTATGATGTTGCAATTCGAATGGTTAATGGAAGAGTTTGAGATGGATATGGACTCCTTGATGCTATGTAACTCTTGGCTAGAGTTTAAGGAATTTCAAACTCTTCTAATCATTTTTGAGTTAACCATAGCTCAAAAATCCGGGTCTTTACAAGTCTGATGATGATGAGGTTGATATTGAAGAAGTGTCAGTTAATTAGCAGACACAACCACAACAAATGACCATGACCTTTATCCAACAATTCCATTTTTCTCCACGACACATCCAAACGTATTTGGCGATTTTATCGACCTTCCAACTGGTAAGTGGGGGAGTTACTACGACTATTCCAAAGGAAATGTCCATCTGAATATGATATTTAAAGATAAAGTTCATCTTCAGGCAGTTGTGAAGGATTACTCTATACGAATTGCACAATGTAAGTATCTTGTTATATTATCAAAAGTACAAAAATATTATGGAAAGTCGTGTGCAAATAGAGTACACCAGATATGCCTGCAGAGGGTTTCTGCACGCCTCATTGAGTAAAAAAAATGGACTATTCAAAATAACGAAGTATGGGGGTTCTCAAGCTTGTCTTTTGAATGATTTATCGATCGATCATGCAAATATGGACAAAAATATGATTGCTAGTTTGTTAGTGGGAACCGTTCGACACGATCCATCCTATGAGATAAAGTATGTTTTCAGACTACTAAAGATAAGTATGGATTTGAGATCCCATATGCAAAAGGCTGGTATAGTTTGAGACGTGCGGTTGAAAATGTGTATGAAACATTGTAGAGCTTTGTGAATAAGTTTCCGTATTACATGAGAGCTTTGCAAAAATGGAACCCAGGCACAATCATCGAATGGGATCACCTACTGAATGCTAGACCAACAGAGATGACTTTGAATTATGTGTTTTGGGCCTTCCAACCATGTGCAGATGGATTCCGACACTGCCGACAAGTTATAAGTGTAGATGGAACACACATGCATATAAAATATCAGCATAAGATGTTGATTGTCGGGACCATGGATGCTAACAATCAAGTCTTACCTTTGGCATTTGCAATCGTTGACGATGAAAGTTTTTTGTCGTGGAAATGGTTTTTGTGGTTGATTAGCAAGCACATTGTTAAAAGATCTGCTGGTGTGTGCTTGATATCTGCTAGGCATCAAGGCCTTATTGCACCCGCTGAATGTATTACCGACTTCAATTCCTCGCATGTAGTGGATCGATTTTGTTTGAGACAAGTGCGCTCAAACTTAAATAGTCGCTTCAAAAGTGTTCATTTGAAAGACTTATGCTGGAAGGCTGGATCAGAAAATCAGCTCAGAGAGTTTGATTCTACAATGGAAGAAATAAAAAGTATTGAACCAAGAGCATTTGATTATTTGGCGATCTCAATTAATTTTTTTTAAAAAAATTTAGTTAGTTTTATAAATAATCTTAATCTAAAGGTTAAATAGGTAAAAAAAAACCCAACATCCCTCGGTCTCTTTTTTTGATTCCTCCGTGCTATTTCTAACCGGCAGAATCACACATTATTCCGCCGCCGCCGCATCTGCAACTACTGCGCGGCCATGAATATCTCCTCAAGCATCATGCTGGACTCCACCTCCATTTCCATATCCTCCACCCCATCACTCCCCAGATCGGTGAAATTCTGCGGGAACCTCCCCCATCTTTCACATCTTGTTAAGCAGCAGAAATCGATTGGTTCGTCGATTGTATGCTCCACCGAGAATAGTGTCTCAGCTGTAATAGTACAAGGCGCCAGCGAGTCAGACTCCGCGCTGAGTCGGATTAGATCACTGAGTCAGGTTTCCGGCGTGCTCGGATGTCAGTGGGGAGACGAAGGGAAAGGAAAGCTAGTCGATATCCTCGCTAAACACTTCGATATTGTTGCTCGCTGTCAGGTACACATGCTATTGGTATAGACTTGTAGTGGATGACAGTGAAAAAATGGTATTTTTACATTTGTTGTTTTAATAAAATGTATTTAAATTGCAATAGAAATGGAAAAAAAAGAAGTACAATGGACTAATGTAGCAAGTCTATGTTATTCAACCACGTTTTCTGTAGAAACACCGGAAATTATCGAATTCTAGCTCCATACAAACCATAATTTTTGTTTAATCTTTCTCGATTTCATCCGTTGAATATTCGCAGGAACTTTGAATGGATTCCTTGGATTTTGCTTGTGATGTAAATTGGTCATTTCTCTTTTGAGCATTTTATGAAATTCAAAAACTTGATTTTTTGTAAAATTCCCGTATTATAGGAAGATTACGTTGGCTGCAACTGATTAAGGTTGCATAAATTCGAGTTTGTGGGAAATTGAGGGTTACCTAAAACTACAATCTTTTGAAGCTGAATTGCTGAAGACTTGAGCTTTTTTTTGAGCGATGAGATGGTTTTTTTTTTGGAGGGTTGAAATTTAACTGTTTTAGAAAAATTACACTAAAGATTTCTAATCTCCCTTTCCTATCTCTGCCCCAGAGAGTATCGTTGGCAAAAATGTTCACCTCCAGAAACATTTAGCTCCTGATTATTTGAATTTGTCACAATGGTTGTTGGGAAGAATACATTGATACAGCCAAGGTGTTTCCCTTGAATCACTGATAGCTAACTCTAAAGCTGGATACATGCTTTTTTTACACTATCTTTGAGTGCTTTCTTTGGGAGAAAAGAAAAGAGATGGATGGCGTGACTATCAACTTGATGTGTCAATTACTTTGTAGGTTGCGCTTGGCTATATGATATTATTGTTGCTTTATTTCCTACGGCCCAACACAATCTTTCTGTATTGAAAATATTTTTTTATGCACTGGGAAAGTGAGAGAACCTTTTAGTTGGTTTAGGGCTTTGATTCTGTTCTGCTAAAATATTTTTTTATGTATTGGGAAAGTGAGAATCTTTTAGTTAGTTTAGGGCTTTGATTCTATTCAGCTAAAATAAATCGGATACACTATTTACCGGAGTAGGTCTCAGTTTTCATTGTTGCGGTCTTCTTGTTCTTAAACTTTCATCACCATTCAATGTCAGGGTGGAGCTAATGCTGGGCACACTATTTACAATTCAGAAGGCAAGAAATTTGCACTTCACCTTGTCCCCTCTGGTATCCTTAATGAGGGAACTATCTGTGTGATTGGTAATGGAGTAGTGGTGCATCTACCTGGACTATTTAAAGAAATAGATGGTCTTGAATCTAATGGAGTCTCTTGCAAAGGAAGGATCTTGGTATCTGATCGGGCTCACTTACTATTTGATTTTCATCAAGTCGTGGATGGGCTTAGAGAAGCTGAGCTTGCTAAATCCTTTATTGGTACTACAAGGAGAGGAATTGGACCTTGCTATTCAAGCAAGGTTAATCGGAATGGTGTAAGAGTTAGTGATTTGAGGCATATGGACACTTTTCCTCAGAAGCTTGAACTTTTACTATCTGATGCTGCATCGAGATTCCGAGGTTTTAACTATGGTCCTGACATGCTCAGGGAAGAAGTGGAGCAGTACAAGAAGTATGCTGAGAGGTTGGAGCCCTTCATTACAGATACCGTGCATTTCATGAATGATGCTATATTACAGAAGCAAAAGATTTTGGTTGAAGGTGGTCAGGCAACCATGTTGGATATTGACTTTGGGACTTACCCCTTTGTCACTTCCTCTAGTCCTTCTGCTGGAGGAATCTGCTCTGGTCTTGGTATCGCTCCTAGAGTTGTTGGTGATCTTGTAGGGGTGGTAAGCGGGCTTTATTCGAGATTGCTAAAATTTCATTTCTTAGCTACAGTTCATCTGAAAATGATTGATAGTCTTATTTGGGGGCAACAATTGCTCCTACTGTCCTGTGTGGTTGTTCATGCTGCATAGCATTGAAATGTAGCAAATGATCTACCGTCTCGCATGTTTGTTCATGCTGCATAGCATTGAAATGTAGCAAATGATCTACCGTCTCGCATGTTTGTTCATGTGGCATAGCATTTAAACATGGTACATGAGATATTCTATGATTAAAATGAGTTTTATTGTTACCACCAGTTTAGTTTTGGTTGTTCTCAGACAGATACTCAGTTCTACGTGTATTTTCTTGGAATTTAGCATAACTCATATGAATATCTAATAGCTTCAAGAGGTGTGACCGAATATTAAGTTTCAGTTGTCGTATATACATGTTCATAGTATCGAATCATCCTTAATCATATCTCATATCTAACTATTGTGAATGACATTTATTTTTCTCGACCGCTATGCAGGTCAAAGCATACACTACACGAGTAGGTTCAGGTCCTTTTCCGACAGAAATCTTGGGTAAAGGTGGTGATCTGCTTAGGTTCGCTGGACAGGAATTTGGCACAACAACTGGCCGACCTCGTCGTTGTGGCTGGCTTGACATAGTTGCGCTGAAATACTGCTGTCAGATAAATGGATTCTCTTCTTTGAACCTCACCAAGCTTGATGTACTGTCAGATCTATCAGAAATTCAGTTGGGTGTTAGGTACAAGCAGATAAATGGCACTCAACTCCAATCATTTCCTGCTGACCTCCGGACTTTGGAGCAAATACAGGTACGTTTTCTCCTCCTCAATCTATTCCTGTTTGGGGCTTCAGAGTGTAAGATTTTAAATTTATATTGTATTGTATCATAACTGACTATCGATATCCATGAATCATGTTGGACCATACATTTTCTTGCCTATTCTGAGTTTCTTTCATTTTATTTAATATTTGGACTCAGCCGTGTTCTTCCCCCGTTCCCTATGTCTCCAATCTCCACTTCCCTAGAAGTGCCTCCCATGTTTCGAAATTTTTGAAGCTAATTTAGTGGATGCATCGTCTCATTCCAGTGGCAACATGAATGCAAGTAAATATCACCCGTAGAATATGAGAACTAAATCTTCAAGGATTTCTCTTTACCACTAAAATTACTCATCTCCCGTCTCTCTTGATATACCAATTATTTTCATTTCTCTAACTATGTTTAGGTTGAATATGAAGTCTTGCCCGGGTGGCAATGTGATATATCGTCTATCAGAGAGTACTCTAAACTTCCGGAGGCTGCTCGTAAGTATGTTGAACGGATAGAAGAAATCGTTGGTGTTCCCATACACTACATTGGCGTTGGACCGGGACGCGATGCCCTTATATACAAATGAATTCTGTATGCCAGCTCCTTTAAACCTTGGTGAAAATCATCTTCTCTTCTTTAAGACTGAACATGAATATTTCTCAGGATGTAGGAATTTTTGTCGGTTATTGAAAAAGGTAACTTAATTTGGTGACATGAAATGCAATATGTGTAATGTTTTTTTTTTTTTTAAAGCTAATTATCTACATTTTGCCGTGTTCAAAGATTCAACATTTGTGTCATGATACTGAGTGTATTTCATTTTTTTATCTCGGTAAATGAAAATTACATTTAAAAATATAAAATAATACATGAAAAAGAACAAATGAAATGTGCCAAATACAGGAAACAAGATATTCAATTGCCGTAATGACGAAGTTCACCACAATCATTGGAAATATGTTACTTCCAAAGAAGTAAATACTAAGAAGATAGGAAGAGGAAAGGTTGAAATATTAACTTAGAAAGAAAAAAAAAACATTATTATAATTAATTTGAAAAGAGAGGCGTGTGATTTACAAGATTTTTTTTCTATTTTTATTTTTAAAAGAACCCTACACTATCTCGTTACGATCATAGCATGTCATGCGAAATAATATAGTTCCACTCTGTTCGTGAATTGATTTTTGGCTGTTGGAGTTGATGGTTTCTTGAATATATGATTTTCTGTGATTCTTAAGATTTTCGTGATGGAGTTTATTTGGTATATTTAATATTAAATTAATGGTGTTAACACTTCCAATTTCTACAGCAACCACATAACGAGTTTTCCTATAATGAAACTCATCAAGACACTACTTTGCAATAACATAGGAAATGAATTTTAATCAATACCATGATTATTTATATTGAGAGAAAGACTGTTGTTACTATTGCTACAGATTTCATCATTGAGAGTTTTGATATTTTAAAGAATAACAAGATGCAATTTAAATAATATTTAAATATATTTTAATTGTAATCTTAGAATACTTTTTTATTTTTGTTTTTCAAGTTAATGTAATATATTATATATTATTTATTCTATGTTTACATAGAATAAATTTTAGTCCATCAGATTACCACCATGGATACCACTTATGATAAAATGCGAGTAAATTGCCACTTACGAAAGGCAACAAATCTTCAATTAAAATCATAAAAGATGCGAGATCAATAAATTACCTTTTGCACTGAATATCGCGCCCACGAGAAAGGAGTTCAACTTAAAAGGACTCAAAGGAACGCGATTTCAAGTTTGCACATATAAATCCTGCTAGTCTCGTTTCCACATCCCATACATTAAGAAAAACAAGGCAAAGAACACGAGAAACAAATCTTCGGCTGACAAAATTACGCTCGAACAGTTTTTATCTACCATGGCTCCTATCGTCGTCGACATGGAAAAAGTACGCATTCTAATTCAAATTTCGGTGTATTTGTTTGCTTGTTTGTATAATTTGGTTGCGTGTTTGATGTTTCCAGTGCCTTTTCATATGCTTTTTGATTGTACAAATAAGTTTTTAATATTTTATTTCAATAATTTTCATACCGTATACAGCACAGGTATAGTTCTAGCTTTGAAGATAAAAAATGAAAGCAGGTTTAGCATGTTTATTGAAACTGCTGTTTCAGGTTGTGCTACTGAAAATGTTAAAAGGCAACGAAAACAAGCTAAAAGATATGGAAGTGTCTACAGTAGATGGTTTCCAAGGGTGTGAGAAAGAAGCAATTATAATTTCAATAGTCCGATCGAACTTAAAGGTGGTTCTGCTATCACCAAATGATACCTTCCTCTGTAGATTGTGAAAACTGTTGATAGAAATACTGTGACGTAAGACGTGATTTGTGGTCAGGTTGGCTTTTTAAGCGACCGCAGGAGAATGATGTCTCTGTGACACGGCAAGGAGACAATGCTGCATTATATGCGACACTGAGGCTGTTATTGGTGATAAATTATTGAAACGTTTAGTTGAATACTTTGAACAACATGGAGAATACTTAAATGCTTCAGAGTATGGAAATGCTTAAATAAGATATCCATAAGAGAGGCTGTCTTCTGCAGGCACGAAGAATCATCCTTTAATTTGGCAGCTTACAGTGTGGGGAATATATAATTCGAATGACCTCATACTTTTTGATTCCGTTGTGAAATACTTGTTGATTGAAGATAACATTCTGTTTTATCTGAAAAGAAAATAGCTTTAGTTATGTATTTTCTTAATTTAACCTGTCATGGACAATTTGTTTCCAATTATTTACACATGATAATTACTTGGTCGTGATTGTATTTATTTGTTTGAAGAAATCGATTTAATTTTTATCTATTTTGATTGACCCTTTTTCCTCCATTTCTGCACTTGGGATCGTCAATCACGTTCCTAAGTAATGTATCCCTTCATTTTTTCAAAGATTTATTGCTGCACAAGCTATGTTTCAACAAGCGAAACTGTATTCTTTTAATATTCTGATACTCTCTATGGATGTTGGTAAAACATCCTTACCTGAGGTTGACACATTTTGTTAAGAAAGAAACTGTATTCTTTTAAAATTCTGATACTCTCTATGGATGTTGGTAAAACATCCTTACCTGAGTTGACACATTTTGTTGAGAACTCATACAAAATGAGCTTCCAAATATTCGGGTTGTTATACTTGTGCAACACATTTTTCCTAGAGGACCAATTCTTATACCTTACTAGATGTTCAAATCAGGGCCAGTTTTGTTTATTTGTCGGTCCTGTTCTAACTACTGACAGTTTATGTTGCAAATGATTTTCACATGTAGCTGCTTCTAAAAGACTCATGACTCGCAGAAATTATTCTTTTAGGTAAGAATGTCTTTTTCATTTGTGGCCACATCAAAAACAAAAACTTGTGGCTTTTACACGTGGCCTGTACTAGTATACCTCATTTCTATAGTATTGACTTAGTGCATACAAGTTAAAAAATTTCCTTTCTAGCTCTTCTAGAAATTCCAGATAGATGGAGGGAAAAACAGCTCTTCTGTGCTATCGTGCGCATGGAAGGTATCGTGCGTATGGAAGGTACTGGATTCTTCTCCTAGATGAATTTCTGCTCCAGCTATTTCACTCAACGTGTCCCAATTGAATGTTTTTTCTACAGATGTAGTGAATCCATCATTCTTTTTAAGTGATGATTCTAACTCGGAAAAACTATTGTACTCGTTACTTCGGCAGCCCTGATCATCCTTTTTTAATACCCCCATTTGTTCAAGAAACTCATTGAGATCAATTTGAGGCTTCTCCTCAAATACGGTTAGTTTATCATTATCTTTTTCATCAACTTCACTGTTATCGACTTGGGTCTGATACAATATGTGCTGCTTTCCATTTTTAGGGTCACTCGATGATGAACTTGCTGTACCAAGAACCCCCGTTTTCTTGAGTTCTTGGAGCCGTTGATGAATGACATGCACGCTAGGTTGTGCATTCAAATTCAGCAGCCCGGTACTAGGAAACATAGAGCTGAAGTTACTTGAAGGCATCCATTTGAACTTCTGCGATTTGTTCAACGGATTGAAATTCGACCTCAAATGGGGCAGATTAAGGTAAGCCTCCGGCCCGTATAATCTTCTTGCAGCTTCATCATAGGCCATAGCAGCCTCTTCTGCCGTTGAAAACGAGCCGAGCCAGAGTCTTGTTCTCTTTTTGGGTTCTCTGATCTCCGCCACCCACTTCCCCCAGGTCCTTTGCCGAACACCACGATACTCGCAGGTGGCATTCTGTGGTCCACCTTTGCCTCTTGCCGGGCCTTTCTTCCATGGTTTGAGTGGAGATTTTCTGCAGTTCTCCATTGGAAAATAAATGATAAGTAAATAAAAACTCTGTTTGGTGAGGATAGTTGATTTAGGGAAGTGGATTTAGGTACTGAATTGAAGGTGGGAGTGGGAATGGCGCGGGATATCTATAGTGTGAGTGGGTTTTGGTTTAAATGTCTTCACGTTTGGATAAATATTTGAAGCCCCCTTGTGACCGTTGGGCTCATTTGTTGTTAGTTGTTACTGGTTACTGCTACTATGACTAGCATGTTTACACTCTAGTGGGAATAAATCTTTTTAAAATCTGATTTTTTTTTTATTTTTTTAAATTATGATCATTACTTTTTTTTATGATAAGAAAAGTTATATGAATGTTAGATTATTGCCAATAAGTTCCAAGAAACTGAGTTGAGTCCTAGTTGGGGGAGTATCCATAAATTTTGGGAGGGCAAAGCTGGTTGATGGACCACTTTAGGCCTAATGTACACAACATTTCCCTTGCAATGCAAAAAGTTGTTTATGTGACTCGAACCCGTGACCTCCAGGCCACATACAATAATTTTAATGTTGCGCTAACGCTCAACTTTTTTGTTGCAAGTGCAATTATGTTATATAAAAAAAATGGTATGGATAAAGTATAATGTAGGAATAGGGATGCAGCCATGCAAGCACGTGAGAAATATGAATGCACAGTAAGAGAAGAATCCAAAGCTTGTAATTACCTTTTAGAAAGAGTATATTATAGTTTAGGAGTGGTTAATGCAGCTCGTCGGGTACTTGGTTCCTCGGATGCCTTACAAGTTGGGCACATTGGAACCAGTCAAATGTGAGTTTAGTGTGTGTTACATACAAATGCACCTCACAAAATTTTATAGTTCACGAGTCATTTTGTCTGTGTAATTCACATGTTTTTGGCCTCGATTCATGTTCGTTTCTACCCCCATCACTTTATCTTATGCACATGTATATTGACTGACCCTCAACACAGTACATTAATTGACTTGTATATTCTTGTGTATGATTATGAAACTTAGATTTTATCAAGAAATCGTATCCCATCACATGTGATGCCACTAATTACTTAATTATAATATAGTTTTGTCATTTGGGAAAATAGATACGTGAGCTTGTGTTCTAGTGTAAGATATCAAGATTTAATTTAGTTTAAAACCGTCTTGATGTGATATGATGTACTTAATTCTTTATAACGTCTTCTTTTTGACAAATAAGCCATTAGCTGTTGACATTTTCCCAAAAAATTTCGCAAACCTCTCAGAGGATCTTTTTTGTGCAATTTCAAATGTGAACTAAGTCCTTATTTTAATGGTGAAAATGATAACTTGATATTCAAAAGATCCTTTGTTTTCTTCGTTTTCATTTGAGAAATAATCGAACGAATTTTTGACAAAAAAAGATTCCCTTTTCATATTTATCTGTTAAAAATTTCAAATCATAAGAATTGTGTTTATGAGTTATAAGCCAAGATAGCTTGCTGGTTAGTGTGAGGCTGAATTGAAGAAGTTCACGTTGTTATGAAATTTGAAATTATTGTTTATGAAATTAAAAGATTTCTCCAAAGAAAGAGTTTTGGAACAATGTACAAGAGTGATAGTAAGAGTGTTCCAATTGGATCAGAGTCGGACCAAAAATTTTAATTGATTAATAATTTAATGCATTTAGAGAGCATGTAGTTATCATAAGGTCTATGTGTATAAAATGAGAGGATGATATAGATTGGAAGGCGAAAACAAACATATTTTATAAATGATTGAATAATGATATTTATTGTTTTTTTTATTAGGTAATTTATTCAAAGAGTACAAGAATTACTCATCTAATCAAGAGTTACAAACGCGATACTTAAAGCTAACACGATTGTAAATTAAAGCCGGGTTCAAAAACCAGTTAGACAGAGAAAAATTGCATGTGGAAAGATAAGAAGAAATACAATATCAGGTCATAATCTTTACTTTCTCAATAAGTATTTCACTGTTCGGTACAATCCATTGAAAGATGGCGCTATTCTTAAGTTTCCAAATGTTCCAAATGATGCCGTGTCACAAACCATTGCACATTTTTACAGTAACACTGGAATTAGTTCATATGTTGGTGTTGAATCAAATTATAGTCAATTTACTTGTGACATACATTCTTGACTCCAAACCACGAGTAGCAACTTGATATTTATTGTCGAATGGGTGTTAATTATATATTAAATATATGGAAGCTTATATACCTATATCAACTTGGAACCTCTTCAAAGTTTCTTGCTTTTGAATCTTAACACTTCTCATACCAACTTACCATCCGATGAAATCATCAGCCAATTACCTAAACTTTATTTATTTTATATTTTAATTTGCATGCCCTCCATATGCCCTAGAATATGATCTCTAAATTCTTAGAACTCACACTAAACGCCCTCTGTTTTTTTTTTTGGGATGTGGCTTAGCGGAAGGAAATACATTAAATTACTAAACAATTTTGACAATTTTAACCGAATCAAAAATCGATTTTTTTATATGTATATTCAAAGATTGCATGCAAGAAAGTAAATGGAGAGCACAAGACTAGTGAGTTCAAAATTCAGCAAGAAAAAGGAAAGAACCAAAGGAGTGGTGTGGATCTGCATAGGTTGGCTGGAAGCCTGGAACCATGAACATATGATGAATTTGATTGATGATTTGGCTTCAGATCTTGAAGATAATCGAAGGTATACCTATATTATTTGCTTGTATAACCAGAAATTAAGATAGATGGTGCAAAATCATCGAATTTAGGTTGAATTGTTGCTGTAATAGATGATCTGCTGAATTCTGTACATGAAAAGCTTGTTGTTCGAAATTCTGAGAATTAATGGCTTCGAATTTGATGTTATAATCTGAATAGGAATTGTAGGTGTTAACTTGCATTGGGCACTATTCACGCTCGATTAGGAGTTAGGATGCAAAAGTTATGCTAATTCTACCAAAATGTATGCAATCTGGAAATTCAATGCATGCGAGTTTTTATGCATTGTGTACATCGAATTTTTGGGCAGATTGTGTTACGAATTTGATATTACCCCCTTCCCAAAAGTTGTAGATCTTTAAGGTATCTTTGATTTGATAGTAAATTCACCCAAGGAGTTGATATGCATGATATATGCTAATTTAACCATAAGTTGTACGATCTGAAAAATGCATGTACGCTGGTTGAACATGCAACATGTTCATCATAAATCTGGGCAAAATGTGTTACAATTTTGGGTTAGGGTGGTGGCGTTTATCGCATACGCCCAAATTAACCATTATCAAGTTAATAGCAATAAGTATGTGGTAGCGTGAGTAG
The DNA here is from genome assembly GCA_907163345.1 of Haberlea rhodopensis. Taxonomy (NCBI): domain Eukaryota; kingdom Viridiplantae; phylum Streptophyta; class Magnoliopsida; order Lamiales; family Gesneriaceae; genus Haberlea; species Haberlea rhodopensis. The sequence continues at coordinate 9,870,958 of CAJQUN010000003.1, read as the reverse complement.
GGATCGATCCCACGAGGAATGACAAATTTTGTGTTAATCATTGCAAACATAAATAAAAGGGGGTTTTTGAAATCAATTAAACTATTACTATGATGCAAAAATCTAATAAGACTATGAATTAACTAACATGCAAGAGTAAAATAAAATTGATTAAATTATGAGAAAAACGATTATTGGCTTTCGGTCGACTTTACAATTGGGTTTATTATCTTAATAACAAAGGTTCAATTTTCATATGAATATCCGCATTGGAATATTAATTCATATCCCACCTTAATCGTAGTTAGATAGTCCACGTGTTCTATTCTAACCCTTATCAATCACTTAACCAAAATACACGTGATTAAGATTAAAAGATGATAGATTTATAAACTAGTGAGAAAAATGAACTTAGACAATATAATTCACGCGTCTATATTTAATCTAGTTGAATGTTTTCCTTAAGAATTTAACAATCTCACACGCGCAAAATTATTAATCTTAGTTGCTTCATATAACAAGCGTTAGATTGCTTGCACAATCACTAGGTGTTCAATCCAACAATTAGACACAACAATCCTATCAATCAAGTATAGAAAAAAACAATCAAAACTCATTCAAAAATTGATTAAAAATCACATGAATTTCATAAGAAAAATAAACCCCATTGTATTGTGTTCCTTAACCAAGAATCAAAAAGATGTTTAGCCACTCATGACTAAATTAAAAACAATCAAATTCAATATAAAAAACATAAAATAAAACAAACTAGGCAGCATTATGTAGATCTTCACTTGTCGAGGTTGAGACGCCTGCCTTTGCTTCGATCTTCGTCGTCGCCTTCAAACTATGATGAACTAGATATAAATTATCTATAAAAAGTATGCAAAAGTATGTAAAAAGTGTCCCCTCAAAGCTCTGATGGTCGTGGGGTATTTATAGGAGGAGGGGGAAGTGGCTAGAGTCCTTGGAGGATGGAAAGAAATCATGTTTCCAAAAATTTTAGGATTGCTCGGTGCTAGGGTGTGCATTTACGGGCGCTGGGGCGCCAAGTATTTTTCCCCGGGAAAAAAATTTTAGGATGATAGGCGCCAGAGCGCTGTGTGACGGGCGCTAGAGCGCCCAAGATTATGCCTGCTGCATCACATTTTAGTATTTTGGTCATAACTTTATCATATATCTCCGAATTCATCGAATATGTTTTCCACGTGAAGATAACGGAAAGTTCTACAACTTTTATGTTGATCACATTTCCAAAATATGTCTCGAACGTGAAGAAAATCGAGGATACATGAGTGACATGTGCCTCGGATTACGGTTTTTTCCTCTTTTTTTCAACTCTCTTCCTTATTCCATCGTTTTAGCTTGATCTCCTCACCTTTTCCTACATATGACCAAATGTATGATTAGGAACCATAAATATCAAGTTAACCATTAAATCATGCATAATCATTGATAGTTAAGCACATAAAACGTGTCTATTTCTAGACATCATATGGCCTGATTGAAAGTTGTATTGCATTAAGCTACCTTTAATTGGCCACCAAAATCACTCACTGTGGAGTTCACATGAAAACGCTATGCTAGGTTTGCTAAACATGCTCAATCTGAAAAACAGTGTGAGTCCAATTTCTGGAATTTGACTCTAAATGTTGCATATCTACCTCAGGACGAACGAACTAGTTTAAACTCATAAACTATGAATTGTCGAATCATGAGTTACTTGATTTTCCCATTGGAGTCGGGTCATTTCAATGTTGTATGAATTAATTATGATATTTCTACTAAAATGGGTTAGGCTGGAAAATGATATCAGATTCTGTTCATTCTTCAGTTGGTTTTGGCTGTTTTTAGACATGGTTAATGAACGAATTTAGGGAAATGTTAAACATATGAAATATCATATTTTTAGTTATCTTTCAAACTAAATTAGACCCGTGTCATTTGGTTAAGTTTAGGAAGAGTTATGAGTCATTTATTTATTCTAGTATACAGTAGGCTTGGGTTTTGAGCCTTGGATAATTTAACTAATAATTATGACATTTTGAGATGCTTTTAAGATCAGGTTATTATATCTTGAGGTCGATTTGAGGATTGGTACCTAGTTAGCTTTGTTTGAGGTATGTAGAAACCGGTTCCATCACGATGTCTGACAAAGACGTGTGATGATCTCGGTATATGATTTAATTTGTCATTATTTGATTCATATGTGATTATATGACATATTGAGCTGCATGATATGCGATTATCAGATACATTGAACTACATGATATGCGAGTATATGATACATCGATCTGCATCATATGTGAATACACGATACATTGATATGCATTGACATTAGACATATCATGTTGATCCTAATGATTTTTGATACCTGTATCATTTTATTGATATCATGGTACGTGGTCGTGAGGATGATGGGCACTTTGCTGGCTCAGTTTAGTAACTGTAGTGCCACATCGCCCAGACACGAGATGGATGCTGGGCACACCGCTGGCTCGACGTGGGGAGTCGTCATAGCTCCGAGTGTGTCGCCATCCTAGCACAAGCTTGATATTGTTGATAATCTTTCCTTTGATTCCAGATATATCGACACTTTGAGATTATTACCCCTGTAACAAGCATTGCATTCATGCACATCAAGCATGATACGTTATTTTGTCATATTATCATGATTTCATCTAGTTTCTCGTGCTTGGTTTTCTGACCCCCATTGTGGGGATTTTCATGTCTTTGTTGTGTGGGCATGTCAGGTATTAGAGAGTGAGAGTTTTTATAACTATATATATTCAACTAGGGTATGCTTCGAGTAGATGTATTTTGAGTATTTAGTATCTGGGGAACTTTATAGTGACTTTTGTATTTTATGAATTGTGTGTATGTCGATGAAACTGTTTTACATTCAGTATTTAGTATTGAATATATTGATATATGTAATCATACCGAAATTTTTTAGGCCATGTAGTGATAAATTTTAAATAGCCTTCAACTGTTTACATAAAAATAATCATTATGTGATAATTAAACGCATGATTAGGGTCGGCCTCACAATAACTTTCTGATAATATATTAGTAACCGATGCATATGTATATTATGTATTTACTATATTATATTATTCGAGAATGGGTATAGAATAATCTTTGATGATCACTTGTTAAGCTCATATCACATCTAATCAAGGACAGATCTACAGTTGGGCTCTCCAGGGCTGCAGCTCGGGCCCCAAATTTTTTTTTTTTTATCTTCATGTATCCAATAATTTATTTATATTCAGCCTCGACCCAACTTTAACCCGACCCAAATAAATGTTTTAACCCAAGCCAAATAAATGTTTTAACCTTATGTTGGAGACTTGGAGTGTAGATTGTAGTCTTCAAAGTTCAAACGCCGTTCACCATTAGACTTGGAGTGGAGATTGTAGTCTTCAAATGACGTTCACCATTTTTACCCGCCACCTCGACCGTCGCTTCCACCACCTCTACCGACAACCGTCGTTCACCAGTCAGTCGAGGTACAAGTTTTATTTTTTTTTCATGTCCACTACCATTTTCTTGCACTTTTGGTCTTTGGCAACTGTTCATTCTTATTGCTTTATTGAATATTGCATATTGCATATTACAGTTGATTGAGAACATTAATAAACAGCATTCAAGAACCCATCGATTGAAATCACTATTTTTAAAAATTATTTCAAACTTAATGCATCCGCAATCCATTTTATGTAATAATTAAATTATTGCTAGTTAGATATACGACTTAGTATCTCATATCTTATTAACTAAAACTATTTGTAGATTGATACTTGTATGCAGTATGTCTAAATGGGGTAAATTAAATGAATTATTTAACTTTGTAATGGATTAAATTAGGTGTCGTTTTTAACCGATTATTTGTTTTCTACTTCATCTTAACAAGTTATATGGAAAATGAAGGAGTTAAGGGGAAGAAAACTATATTTTTGTTCTTTAAACCATAAGAACGTACATCAACGAGTGAGTAACACACTTCTATCAATGATGATAACTTAGATCATACTGAACAACCCGTTCAAAATCCCAAAGAGTTGAAACTGATGTTGGTCGGCTTGAAGCGGTTCCGGGTTTACGTGGTGATTGAATGCTCGTCTAGTTCTACATGCGGGAAAGCTAATGGTTGTTTGCTTGCCATGAGATCATTTGATTTTGTGTTTAACTTGTATTTGATGCATAAAATAATGGGACATACATATATACTTTGCCGAGCTTTGCAATATAAGTCTCTTGTTATTTTAAGTGCAATGGACCATGTCTCATTTATGAAAATTTTACTTCATATATTAAGGGATGAAGATTTTGATATTTTCATACACATGTTGAAGAAATTTGGAAAGGGTATGATATTGAGATACCTAATATGGATGATACGTATAAAGCAGCAAGGAGTTGTTCATATCAGCGAAGAGATGACATCACAGTTGAGCACCATTATCGCTTTTATGTGTTTAATGCTACAATTGATTTTCAGGTGGAAGAAATTAACAATAGATTCAACGATGCAGCAGTATAACTTCTTACACTTAGCTCTGCATTGGAACATACATACATCTTTAAAATGTTTCAGACTGAACATATATACACACTTGCTGAGAAGTTTTATCCTAATGATTTCCGTGATCAAGAGATGCACTATTTGAGAGGTCAATTAGAGCATTATAGAGTTGATATACTTTGCCAAGAATTTTCAGAATTTATCAACTATTTCTGAATTATGTCGAAGATTAGACGAGACAAATAAGGCAAGAGACTACAATTTGATCGACATATTGATCCGTCTTGTTTTAACTCTTCTCGTGTCTACTGCAACAACAAAGCGGTCATTTTCACTTATAAAACACGTTAAAAGTGTTCTTCGGAACAAAATGGAAGGAGAATACCTGTCAAACTCTATGATAGTCTATATCGAACGCAAATTGAACTAAAAGCATTGATTATGATTCGATCATTGATGAATTTTATGTTACAAAGCACCGCAGGACACAATTGAAATAGATAATTCATTTCTTACTTTTGTGAGTATGCAATTTGTAATTTTCTTATTTAATACAAATATCTTGGCATATGTTCATTTTGTATGTTTACTTTGTCAGCCCCGGGTGGATTCAAATCCTGGATCAGTCCTTGCATTTAATCCACAAATTTTTTATAATTTTTTTTATTGTTATGCTATAATAGATTTGTTTTATAATCATCCATGATCTATTGGTATGTTTGTGATCTAAATACTGTGTCATAATGTTTTAAAAATAGTTTCGGGAAAGAAAAAAATCATAGAATACGGTGAAGATGAAGGGGAAAACAATCTATCTACCACGTTGATTTTTTTAATTGTAATGGTTAAGTGTGAACAATAGTATAACAGTCCCTATTGCACAAAATATATATCATGTATTCTGTATGTAAGCCGTTTCGGCTTTAATACTACATTCACTTATGCTATCTATCTTCTAAATCCACATGGATAGACAAAATAATATATTTTACTAACAGCACAACATAAACATATTGATGTAACTCGAACTAATATATAAGATTAATTTTGATTGAATCTTCAAGAGACTCAAGTAGTCAGTCAACTCCAGTAGGCAATTAATCAGATGTTTGATAAGATCAAATATGGACAAATATTTGGCAGATAATAAGAAATAAAGAAAGCAAGAATACCAAGTTTTTTAGGTGGTTCAGTCCCAAAAAGTTGGCCTACATCCACTGGGCACTGTAATTAAATCGACGGCTTCACAGATTGATCAAATTCTGAGAAATACAAGCCATACAGAATTCATACACTCTTTTTCTTTTTGAATACAAGAAAGGAACACTCTATGAAATCTTCTTGATTGCCAAGGCTTCTTCTGTCTCTCACTTTGTAACTTGATCAATCTTCCTGATTACTCTTCTGAGCTTTATATATATACTGGAGCCAAGAGTCCCAAAGTGCACCTATCTGGAGTTGAAGAAACGGTTTTTAACTACTCAACTGCTTGGTGTACCTTTAATTGATTTTAATCCAACTGCTCCTGTATAGCCCAATGATATGTTCTCTTTGTTCAACTCTTCTAACCAACTCTAAGTTGGTTACTTTTCAGCTCATTATCTAACCATCGAATTGCACCTGGATTGTCAACACTTGGATTACACACATCAAACTATAGCACCCGATTTTACATTGTAGCTCAAAAAATTGAACTTTAGCTTTTTGAGAATTTTTTTTCTATCAAAATCTTCCCCACAAAAAATTCAAACATCCTGAATAAAAAATATAAACCCATTCCCAAACACATGAAACTGAAGGTAAAAAGAAAAGAGTGGTCAAGAAATGCGAGAACAATGCATCATTCAAAAAAATAAAGTCAGAAAAGCCTCACAGTTTCAAAATGTAGCTTGAATTAATAGATAAACAACATATTGTTCAATATGCCAAGATAGAAGGAAAACTTACACGATGGTTGGGTGAAGTGGCTAAGCTTAAAAGAGTGAACGGATAGTGTCAGCTACTGAGAATGATGTATATAAGAATCATGTTGTACCAACGTTTTTGCCTTCCTTTATCATCACAAGTCTTAACGATACACCTGCTTCTAATAAACGACATATTAAAGTGTCTACAACTCAACCTGCAATATAAAAATATCAATACAGTCAAAATTAATTCAGAACACTAACGATTGTAAGTCCTAAGATGTAGAGGTCCTACAAGTGTCTATTTCCCTGTCAAACCCTCCAAACCTTCTAAGAGCTGGTTCAATGCTGTTTGGTCGATTGGTAGCTCCCATAACAATAACATGTGAGCGAGATTTCAATCCATTCATGAGAGTCCAAAGCTGAGAAAAAAATCCTCCATTACTTTCCCATTTGTCTTCTCTTGCTTAGGTGCTATGGAATCAATTTCATCAATAATATAATAGACGGAGCATTCTTCTCTGCCTCCTCAAATGCCATTCACAGTTGTGACGGGAATCGGTCTTCTTTACATCAGAGATAACACATTTACATACTTATTTCTCCTTTTTTACATCAAACAAAGTTTAAAGGCCATTGGAAACCGCATTAGAAAGTAAAAGAACAGAAATGGGAGAGGCACGCCGTTTTTTTTTGCTGTCGTCCACAAAAAAGCATCAAAGCACATTAACCGATCATAATAAATAAAGTAAATGCACATGGCTATTCATCTCCCAAAGTCCACATACAGAAAAGGAAGCAGTAAATACATGAACTCATAAATGCACACATGGCTTTTCATCTCCCAACATCCACATGCAGAAAACCAAACAGAAATACATTGGTCAAATATTTGCCAGAAATTTGATATCCCAATCTTGTCCCTAACTTTGGGACCATTTTCCACCAACGCCCATCAATCTTGACTGTACAATAGACATATTAGTGGCAAAGAGGTAAAAAACTTTACCCTTTAGTCACACATTTAGATAGAGTAGTAATAGTAATAATAATAGTAATAAATAATAAAGTAAAAGATATAGAACACTTTTATAGGCATAAGTAGAAATTAAAAAATATGTTGTATTTTAGTTACATAGGTGGAGGGTTCAATTGTCTTTTCACAATTGGAAAACATTGCTTAAGATCCACACATTTATAAAAATTATAAATATAAATTATAATTATAATTATAATTATAATTATAATTATATAATATAATATAATATAATATAAAATATAATATAATATATATATATGGATTAGATAGATAGATATATGATCAGCACTGCATACATCAACATCCCCATCTCCGAACACAGAAACTATAACATTAATGCATCATTCAAATTTGTTGTAAAACTAATCAAATTTTGTTCATTTTCAATAAGAGCACAACAAATCCAGATGAATATTCCATGACATTAATGTGCCCATTTCAGAAGCTCATGGAAAGAAGCCTGAGATTCAGAAAGTTCACCAAACAGAGAGCGAAGATGCACTTGGGAGGGAAAGTTTGTTAGAGTTTTTGGGAAGGGAGTAAGGGACTTGCTGAATAAAAAGGGGTGGGTGAAATGGGGTAGAGGGATGCTAGAATTTTTTTATTGTGTGAGCTAGCATTTGCTAGGGAAAGGGAGATTTCTTCCTTGATAGTAGAGTGAATGTTCTTTGTATTCCTTTATATTTCCTGAAAGCATATCAATACATTACTTTGTTTCAGAAATACTTTAGCATTTTTGATTCTGCTATTTTATTGTTAAATGGTTTTGCTGTTATATTGTTCTGGTTGTATCAATCGGTCCGACCCGCCAGATCTCTGAGTCGGGAAGGAAGGGACAACCACAAAAATTGAGAAATGAAGCTAGAAACATGCCTCACAGCTACTGTGAAAGCTCTTTCTCAAGCTTCCATGTCTTTGGATGAACTTCTTTGTCTCCTTGATCGAATGGAGAAAATACAATCGAGAGTGGAGTAGTCACCTACCAATTCCATGTTAACTGCTCTTTCTCCGTTGATGAATGCATTAGCAGAAGACTTTCTTAAGCATCCTGAAATTGATGTCAAAGTAGGAGTAGCTTCTTGTACAAGTGAGATCCTCAGAACAGATGTGCCTTATGATGATGACAAAATGAAGGAGGTTTTCAATTGATAATCTCTACTTTTGAGGATTTCACAAACACGACAAGCATATCATAGTTAAAGAGGGTAACCATTCTCGAAACTATGGCTAAGGACAGGTACTGTGTTATCATGTTGGATTTAGAATACTACCAGTTGATTAATGAGATGTCAGCATTTTTAAGGGCTGTAAGGGCTCATTCCTCATAAATTATTTCCGAGTCCATGGTGGCAGTGATGACTCTTATTTTAGAATAAAGTGAGGATATGATTTCAAATTTCCTCACTCCTATAATGGCTGCCATGAAAATGAATGATGAGGATGGTCTACAAAATGCCAAAAATTTGGTTGAACATGTTATTCAGAATTGTGCAGAAAAGCTTGAACCTTATTTAACTCAAGCACTGCAAACTCCAAACCATGTGGTGGTTCAGGAAGGATCTGCAGTGTCTTCAGATTCCTTTCATGATCTGTACCAAACCAGGGGGAAAACAACGGAGTACGAACAGGGAGAAAAGATGGGTTGGATATCCAGGTTCGAGTGACAAACCCAAAGCTTAGTGCCATGGAGTTGATCGGATAGTACAATGGGCGGAAGGTGGTGAAAGAAGAGTGTCGTGCTTCATTGATACTGGGGCGGATGATTCATGGCGTCAGAATGGTTTGTGGTTTGGTTGGACCCATGGTTTATAAAATAGGTATCGGAACGGCCGTTCCGGAACCGGAACGGAGACAACCTGTCCGGCGTTCCAGCATGTAAAGGTTTATGTCTTCTAAAGACGTTTTTAACCCCAAAATCGGTATCGGAACGGTTTTTTGGCTAAAAAACGATGGAACGGAACGTTTTTCTTGCTCTGGAACGGCGGAACGGCCATTTTGGGTGCATCTAATACATATTTTTTTCCTAAAATATTCAATTTTTTTAATTTTTTGATTATTTTTTAAAAAAATCCGTTCTGTTACCGTTCCGTGAAATGTTATTGGACCCAGAGATAGAATATGTGGTGTGATGAGAAGGTAAGAACCGATATTCTTTTTGAAGGCCAAAAGCTCAATTACAATTTTTATTGCCAAGGGATGGAGGTGTGAAATTGAGGCATAAAATTTTGGGAATAGGGAGCGGCAATAGGGGGTTTGGGTTGGGTTCATTGGGTTTTTCTTTAATAGTTGGAATTCACATTGTGGGTGGAGGGGAATAAATTCTGGCCTGGTGGCAAAAAAGAGAGCTAAGGACTGTTGTGGTGATATTACTGAAGAAATCGGGAAACTGCATGGGCAATTTAGGGATCTCGTGTGAAAGTTTTTTTTGAATTATTTTTTAAAAAAAGTCGTGCATAAAGGGCATAGACGAGCCATATGGAATCGGGGCATGGCAATTGTATAAACCAGCGATAGTTGGTTTCCGCTGGCTGCATTGATTGAGAAAAAAATTTCATGAATACAAGTTGGGATAAGTGCACTCAACATCGGTGAGCGATCGGCAGCATAAGATGGGAAAATCACTCAACTTGCTTCCAATCTTGTGATGTTATGTATTGAGGGATCAATTGGTCTGATATCTTATGAGGATTGGTGTGATTGTTGGAATGGTTAAAACGTTTATATGAACATGCCACATTATCCCCACATCCCTTCAGTCTAGTATTAATCCTCGAAGGTTTGTCATTGGGTTCTCTGTAAACAGATTGGAGTCAGCTCGTTATACTTTCCTAAGTTGATATGTTTAAAGTAATGGGTGTGCTAGAAGGGGTAATCTTGAGGGAGGATGGTTACTTTGCAAGTGGGATGACGAAAAAACTTCAAGACTATGCACTAATTGCAGGTATGCTTGCATGGTATATGGATTTATTGAGGAAGGAAGATAAGCTGGTGCTGCTAGCACATGGTATACTTGGGGTGATTGGGGCAGCGGTTATGAAATTAGCGCTCAATGATTAACCGTAGTAGGAACGGCTCATGATTTCATCTTGGGCACGAAGTACGACACCTGTTTCTGTTGTGGTAATCTGTGATGATAGAGGGGTTGAAGCTGACGTTTTTTTATGTTGTTCAATAACTGATTTTAAAGATGGAAATGGTTCCTTCCCCATTAACATAATTGGTGAACTACCTGATGCTAACGAGACAGAGGAAAAGAAGTTATAATTATTGAGGGAGAACAGATAGAAAATGCAGCAACAAATTCAAGACTTAAGCCTTGAGGACACGGCCGAAATTGAGGGGGAGATATTGTTTGGGAAAAGAATAAAGTGTAGTTAGTCCATAACATTAATGGTCTCATTTCATAAGGGAGGCCTGAGATTCAGAAAGTTAACCAAAAAGAGAGGGACTATGCACGTGGGAAAGGAGGGAAAGTTTGTTAAGAGTTTTTGAAAGGGGACTTACCAAATAAATGGGGAGGGGGATAAAAGAACTTTGTTAAAACCAGGTTGCAGGTTTCACATTCTGCCTTTTTTCCCCAACCAGAAGAACCAGCAGGTATAACCTTAAGAACATTAAACCCAACAGTCTTTGACAAGGGCCTGTGAGGTGATAAGAAACTCATCACAGATGAATTCCACTACAATTAATAAAGTAGCAGAATACAAAGTTGACACTAACCAGCACTGCCCCATGATAACATGGTCTCCCTCTCTCACACGGAGCATGATGATGTGTGCTGCTCAAAACTTGATTGAAATCAGAGGAAACAAAACCATAGAATATAAAATTAACAGATTAACATTCACACATTTGGTACTTCTTAACCCAATGCAGGTACTTCCGACGAAAATCTACATACTTCTCTTTCTATGGCCCATGTTTGTGTGAGAGGGGATCATTTGCTATTAATTTAGAACCATGGACGAACCCAATCGAGCACCCTTCCTCCAATTCAAAAACACACACACATATATATATATATGTCATTAAACATTCATATATTTAATTTTCTGTGTGACTTTGCGGCTAGCATGAGTGGAGGCTTGAAATGATGAAGAGGAACCAAAAAAAACCATAACAGACAAACCACTAACAGTCCAAAACTTGGTGGAATTTAAGCAATAAATATTGCAACGTATGACAGCGTAATTGTGTTTCGAACATGTGAAATAGCTGGCAATTAAACTAACAATTTTGTGTATGTTAAAACTCAAATGTGTCATATTGTCGCGAAAAAAGCTTCCTCGGTAATATAACGAAGACTGTTGCCTCATCCTCAGTCAAAAATCCTCTCTCCTGTTGACAGTAGAAGAAACACAAGCGCACTAAAGATACAGAGTGAACCTGGGATTACAAAAACTGTTGTCCAGCTATCAGGACTGGCTAAATCCAACCGAGCCGCCTTCGCAGATTCGAGAAGTCTGCCAGTAAGATCAACCCCAACTATTCCAGCTAAGGTGCCAGCTGTATTAGAAACCCCCATAACTATCCCTGCATATCTCGGAGCAACATCCATGTGATTCACCGCAAATCCAGCTCGTCCGAGTGCCAAGAAACCGAGAGCCACAGAAGAACAAAACACAACCCCATCTGCTGTTCTGAACAACGGAAGAGCCATCAGCGCAAAAGAAGATACCATAAATCCCACAGTGTTTAAAATCTTTCTCGTTCTAGTCACCGATAAAATTTTCCTAGTAATCAAGTGATCGGCAATCCACCCACCGATGTTTAAGAAAAGAAACATGTTGAGATAAGGCATCATCTTAGAGGAACCCATTTCTTGTAGACTTTGCTGGAGACCCAGTTCAAAATATGTCGGGAGCCAATTCATGAGTACATAAAGAGCATAATGGAAAGTAAAATTATTTACCACTATTGCCCAAATTGGCAAGCTGCACAAGATTCTCTTCCATGGAATTTTTGATGTTCTGACAGAATGTCCTCCATTTTCGAGTATTCCCTTTTCATTCCCCATGATGGGTAGAAAGGATTCCCCAAAACCAGCAGCTGCAGCCTTTGGATGATCAGAACGAGGAGGGTCATTTGAATACTTAAACCACAGTAGAGACCATATGGCACCTAAAGCAGCTTCAACAACAAATACAAATTGCGGATCCCGAAACTTGATGAGCCATGGGAGAACAAGCATCCCAGCAGCTGCACCAAAATACATCCCTGAAGTGGTTAGAGAAACAGATCTCGACCTCTCATGCGGTGGCACCCACTGTGCTAGAATGGTGTGAATGGATGGAAAAATGAATCCTTGGGCCACTCCAACAAGCAGGCGGGCGATGACCAAGACTGAAACTCGATTAGGGTCTAGTGGAATGAAAGCACAAGTCAGAGACCATAAAACAAATGAAAGAAGCAGAACACGCCTTCCCCCTATTTTCTGAGCTGCCCAACCACCAGGAACTTGAGAACAAGCATACCCATAGTAGAATGTTGAAAGTATCATGCCCTTGCTCGACTGATTTACTCCTGCTGCATCAGCAGCAGCAGTATATGCAATAGAGAAACCCACACGTTCAATGTAACACACACAAGTGCACATAAATGTCAAAAATACTATCACATAGCGCTTTGGGAAATATGTGTTCTTCATTTTGTTTCGATCTCATGGATGGAGAAACCCACACATTAATTGTGTACAACTCCCCAACAATATGAGAAAATTTAAAAACTTCTGAAACAGCCAAACCAAGGTAGCAGCCCCTCCTGAATAAGAAAAAAACAAGAGAATTTGAAGTTTGATAAATATTTATACAGTTGGGCTAGGCTCAGGAGCTCAGCTTATTGACATTTAGATTCACCGTGGACCAAAATGGCATGCTTTATCATCCTACAACCGGATTCATCTAATATCATAGCACATATGCGAGTGAAATTAAGACTGATTGGTGCAACTGATGTCAAACATTGCAGTCAAATTGTAACTGGATACCATTAACGGTTGAACGAAATGATGTCAATTGCAAATGATGTGTGCAACAATTCAAGATTCTAACTTCATTGGAGCAGTCAAACTAACTATGAATATAAACAATTTTGTTTGAGATCACATAGAGCTAAAACTAGAACATGCGTATCACACCCCTATTTTACCATTGCCAGCCAGAACTATAAAGATCAGGTATCTTTTCCCCAACTAAACAGAAACTAGGTTTTATATCTTGTCAAAATTGTTCCAAACCAATGATCCTTTGACAAAAGGGGTTTTAAACCATTATAGTGTTTAATTAGGACAGGAGCTAGTCAACCCATATATAATACGACCATTCTTTAAAAAAAAGGGGGGCTAATGGGAAAGGTCAATCAAAGCGTATTCCACCATGAATAAGCATTCAATTCTCAGAATATATCAAATAATCGAAAAGAATAAGAAAATAAAAAACAGAACCAACCTGGAGTTTGGTGTCCTTAGAGGCACCTTTTACTGCAAATGATAAAAATACGGATTTCGTGTTCTGTAAGGGACTTTTGGCTGCATATAAAAAAGAGGTTAATTACAAGAAGTGCTCTTTTATGCTGCGTTTGGTGCAAAGACAAGAAGGTTGAGAGACAACAAATGTTTCATTATATTCAAGTTGAATAAGATATGCTCAGAAAATGATTGGACAATGAGAAAATGATGAAGTAACAACAATCACAACAATATATAATCATTTTTATAAGATGGGAGAGTAGCTAGGAGTGAAATCGGCTCCAATGAAAAAACTCCAAACACTCCGCATCTGTCTCCATGTCCTGGAGATATCTCAATCACATCCAAGGACTCTCATTTCAATTATCTCATTACTCATTCAACAATTTATTCTCAACAGGTTCCAGAGCAACTTCATTGCTCAAAGACATCTTACACATTAAAATTGCATAAAACAGTTTGAATGTCTCATATGATATGCATACTCTTCATTTATATAATCAAATTCATTATTCGTTCAATATTGACAGGTTTTGTAGGTACTCGAGTGTAGGCCCTTTCCCTATTCAGTTTTGTCACATATATACAGTATCGTATCGATATCGTGGTCAATATCAATACCATACAACTCAGCATACTCAAATATAAATCACATATTGACATCAACTATTTCACTCCAATTCACGTATGAGCAAATAGGTCAAATAAGTTTCAAACACAAAAGCACATGTTCGTTCGTGCCTATTCAAATGTACACAAGACTCAAAAGTAGAGCATTCCCAGTTTATGCACTGATACCAACTGTGAGGACCCGTTCCTAATCAAGTGTTTAATTATCACACAATGACTATTTATTTGTATTCAGCGGAAGATTATTTAAAATTTTACCAAACAAGTGGCTCTAAAAATTTCGACATGACCTCCACGCACGAGGAACGTACCAAAAAAATGAAACACAATAATAATATCACCAGTACAAAAACTAAATACATAATACCATATCATGCATCGTAGGCATCCAGCACATAATCCGTACTAAAAATATTTACATTATACCATAGCATGCAAAATAAGTCTCCAGCACACATTTCATACTCAAAATATTTACATAATACCATCAGTTGTAAATAAACACAGGATAACTGTTGAATAATTAGATAAATATTTAGTATTTAAAATCTTTGTGTTTAAACTTGGTAGGATAATATTATAAGTTTGGTAGGATAATATTATCTAGAGATTTGATTTGATTTGATTTAGATAGAGATAAATCAGGTAGTTTACTTCTATTAATCTTTAATATTCACCTATAAATAGATAGTCATTGTAACTCTTTTATTATTCAATTAATAAAGAGTATTTTCAACTCTCAGATTATTTATTTTCTACATGGTATCAGAGCTTTAGGTTGATAAAAGTAAGGTTAAAAGTTTATCAAACCCTAGCCGCCGGCGAGTTGTTGCCATCTCAACTCAACCGCTGGCGGCTAGGCCTTCAAATAGTAGCCGTAAAGCAAATCCTAGCAGCAGCCAATAGCACGCGACTTCTGCGATAGTAATTTCGCGTCTTGCTACAGTAACTTCGCTACAGTAATGGCCCTCGGAAGATTTAAGACTCGTCGCTGGAAGCAATGGGAGCAGGAGACATCATCCCACAGCTACGAGTTTTCTAATGATGCTTCAAGATTCAGGCTTGCTCATGCGACTTCTTTTGTGCTGGCACACACCAGCCTCTGGACCAGGATTCCGTTATGGTTTTACATTGGATACTTTTTTTAGGCAATTTTCCCGGTCTGTCAACCGATCCGACTACTTGACCCTGTGCCATGGATTCATTACTGTTCATTTGGCCCCTGGAAGTAAATTCGACTTCCAAAAGTATATCCAAAGGTCGCTAGAGGATGATTTTAAGACTATTGCGGGAATAAGTCCAGTGCACTGTTCTGGGCATCCTTAATTCCTTTAGTTATAATTCTAGCCGTTGGCACAGAGCTACAGACCATTTTGACGAAAATGGCCACTGAGATCAAGGAGAGAAGCGCAGTAGTTCAAGGCATGCCTCTTGTGCATGTTTCAGATAAACATTTCTGGTTTGGTCGTCCTAAGTTGGTGCTACATCTTCTACATTTTGCCTTGTTCCAGACTGCCTTCCAAATAACATATTTTTTGTGGATTTGGTATGAAGATGGTATTACTTATTGCTCCTACAAAGGGAATATGGGGTTTGTGATTGCAAAAGTTGTTTTGGGGGTGGCACTCCTACACTAATCTTATGCAGCTACAGTACACTTCCAGTATACGCCCTTGTTGTTCAGATGGGTTCACATGTGAAGAAATTCATCTTCGATGAACAAACATCCAAGGCCCTTAAGAAATGGCATATGGATGCAAAGAAAAAGCATGGAATGGGAGGAGAGATGTCAACACGAACTCTAGGTGATGCTGGTGGAAGCCCGACATCTTCAATGGGTTCGCCATTTAACTCGACACATGCCATATTTCAACGATTCAAAACTACCCGGCCATTCATCCGCTGAATATCAAGACAACGATGTATCTGATCAGGAACATCACTGGGCTTCCAAGACGGGCGCGACGTCCAGCTTAATTATAAGAGTTGATTGCGATGATAGTAAAGAAGAAGACTTGGATATACATCATGATGGAGCAGAAGTTAGATCCCAGGACTTCTCAGTTGTGAAGCCTGCCACAGAGAAGTGAAAATAAGTGGGCAGTCTCAGCTTGCTCCGTGCCTTCAGATTTGTCCTCAAGATAAAGGGAACTGTGTTAATTCAGTAAAAAAAAAAATGGCTAGTAAAGGCGAAAATGCGAGAGATCTCGATCAGACTCCGACATGGGCAGTTGCTGGTGTTGTGTGCGGTCATTATAGTGATCTCTATCGGTTTCGGAAAGCTTCTCCATAAACTTGGAACGTGGTTAACAGAGAAGCACAAGAGAGCCCTTTATGAGGCATTGGAGAAAGTCTTTTAATAAAATTAACAAAATTATGTGATGCAGCTAAATTCAATTGGCCTATTTAGCTTTCATTAATTAATCCATATCATCTCATATCATAATACTCCCACTGATGCGATTATAAAATATACTTGATATTCTAATAAAAATTTATAGAACTTGCACCACTACAGTTCTATGAACACTATCAAAACCCACCTAACTAATTTTCAAATCTTTAAGTGAAATCCTACACACACACATTCCATGTTAGATATTAATCATTAAATTGTATTTCTTACTTCCAGTAGTTAGAAACCTACTTCATGAACATATGACTTAACATTAACAAGCTTGAGAACAACTCTTGTAATGAAATAATGTTCTCAGCATACAAAGTTAGTATAAAGAAATTATTTCATCTCAATATGACATGGTTTAATTGTAGTAGCTATTCTTATAGTTTAAAAATTATAATCCTTAACCCATTTAACTAATTGATATAGTTTTAATTGAACAAAAGGTAGTGAGGCTTCCATGCGCAATTTAGTGACAAACAAGCTGTATTATACTCTATTAACTTAATCCTACATAATCAACAGAACATCTTAAATTATGTATATAAAATATGATGTAAAGGCATAATTCAATACCTTTATTCTCGTCTTAACTAAATCTGTAAAATAAGGTGAGTATTAGTTTAGCCTTTCAATTAAATTTACGTTCACGTTTATTGTTTGCAAAAGTTCCTTTATCCAAAAGCTTTGCTGATTCCATAATATACAAACTGAAAATGAACAAATACCCAATTTGCAAGTTTAAGAGTTATATCACCAACAAACTGTTCTCATTTCATGGCTGTGAAAATATTCTCAATCACTCAAGAAGCACTTTTGAACAAAACTACTGTTAAAATTACATGCAATCCTCTTAAACATGATTTAAATGGGTTAAATATCACTTAAGAACATGCTGTACAAAGTTACACCCTCAAACCTTGAAATTCGATCGGCAACCCCCAACATGCAACGGAAATTTCGAACCAAAATCCACAAAAATTGTAGGGAAAGAATGATTAAGGGCTAATGGAAGATTACCTAAACCACTCTTTAAGAAATCGCCCCTAAATTGCAAGAACCCTAGCCTGCGCACCTCATCGCTCTTGGCCAAAATCCGACGGATTTCGAAGCTTCCACCGTGGATTCTTGATATGGAAACGTCCGATGGAGAGAGGGGAAGGTGGTGGTGGGTCGGACTCGTCGTGAGGTGGCCGGATGGCGCCGAGCGCGGCGGTTTAGTGGTGAAGGGTCGGACGGAACACGGGGGAAAAGAGAACAGAGTGACGGGATTTGAGTGTCTGTTTACTTTTTGTATGTGTAAAATACATGGCACGAACTAATAGTCTCTAACTCAACTATGTACATCGGATTGTCAACTGTATACTGATATGTTAAATATATGATCAATACTTGAGATTTATGTCCATTATAATGACAAAAATTTAATTCTTCATTTTAATGAAATATTTTAAAAATATTATCGGAGTTTATTTTACCATTTCAAAATTCTCATATTCCAATTAAATTATCAATTGAGATTCATATTATCAATTTTAATTCTAATTAATTAATACTAAATTAATTATTAATAAATTTTCAAATTATATTTAATTACCAATAATCTAATATCGGGCAGTCGGGGCCTTACAAGAAGAAAGTCAAACATTGGAATTTTTAAAACAAATTATAGGAATTATGATTGTTAAACTACCACAATCCGCGGATTTGACAAAATAAGGGGCAAATTCTGCTATTTTATATAAACTGTGGGTGGATAATTGGACCGGCTCACACATATTTCCAAACAATATATATTATACATTAATAATATATTTATGATATATTTAATAGGAATGACTAGAGTTTAAGTCACATGCGCAAAGAGATATATATTTTTCTCATGTTGGTGGATTCTTGTCTAAACAAAAAGAATGATACTGTTGATAGTAAAAATAATAATTGAATGATAAGAAATAAATTGATAATAATAAAAAATTAATTAATTAAAAATAAGATTGAGAGACAACAAATGTTTGTTTACGCCTCTACTCTACTCTTTTTCGGCTATTGGTCCTTGAGTAAGGGCATTGGGATTAGGCCTAAGTGCTCCCCACTTGAAATAATAAAAACTTTTAATTTGTGATAACTTGAACACACAAAAAAGAGATGATTCTATGAATAACATATATCCAGTGTATATGACAGGTGAGTCTCTTAGAGATGTATTAATCTCTCTTGTGAGAACTAAGGGCAAGGTGAGTACCACGGTGTTCCTCAAATGGAATCTAGGATAGATGAAATAGTAAGTTGTTACGAGAAGTATGTACATACAGTGTGCGATGAATCTATGGATGAGACACATCATCTTGAGAAGTTGAACGAATTTCAAAATCATCTCCAAAGCTGGAATGATCTCGGGTGTGATGACCCCAAATTTCACTCCACATCCAATGGCCTCAATATCATGCACCTCCACAATTAAATACCCCTAATTCTTGCCCTCCAAATTAGGTGCCTTGACAACTCATACTCATCAACTTAATTATACAATCTCAATCATCATTAAAACCATTATACATCAATCCACCAAGGATCAAGCCATCAAATTTGCCTAAGTGATGGATCTACGTTTACCACCCTCTTGTAATTATATCACTCAATCACCATTAAACCACACGTTCAATTACAAGACCTAAATCATGGATTTTCCCACCCACGGTTAAGGAAATTCCACCACCCAACTCTCATACATTAAAAACACTCCATACCATGTAAAGAAAGATCCATCCATTCCAATACCTAGAAATTTCGAAAGTTTGCACACACATTACAGACAAGTATTTCGAAACTTGCAAGGAAGATAGGAGGAGATTTACACCATTTCCCTCAACCCAGATCTCATCTTAGCACCCTTGGTTATTCAACACTGTAAGTGGGTTTTTTGCTATGAATATCATTTCGTTTTTTAAACTCTATATATGTGTTAAAATTTCAGTTGAACACAAAAATGTATTTTAAAGATCATATTTATGAAAGTTTATGAGAAACGCGCATCGAAAGTCGAAGGCTCTGCGGGGGAAAGTGCTACGTGTGTAGGAGCCACCACTTGATTCGGTAGGGCAAAGTGCTACATGATGTGAGCGGGCCATATGCATGGGAGTCACCTCTTGATCCTTAAAAGCAAAGTGATATGCACAAGGGAGCCACCTCTTGATCCCAATAGGAGATTATGTGATTATGTGTTTATGTGATAAGGCTCTAGTGTGAACAATTATGAGTATGTGTATCGATCTACTATGTATTTGATAAAGAGTTATTTGAAAAGCTTTATACGTATGTTTTATCATGTTCAACTGGCTCCTACTTGCTGAGTGTTTTCCCAAACACTCACCCCTTACCTCTCATCCCCAAGTAAGTATGGAAAATAGGTTGAAGACGAAGAACAAGACAATTCTGGGGCTCGTAATCTACCGAGAAGATTTCAAGATCTTATTTTGTTACGCTTTCGCAAACTCTGTTAGAACTAAGGTTTACGAATAAATTGTTCGATGTGTTTTTCATTTGTAATGACAATTATCGTTATGCAATAAATAGACTGGTTTTTATCATATAATTGTACACGATGGTTGTTGTATCCAAGTTAATTTTTGGAATCAACGCTGGAGTCACGAGCTTCAGTCTCGGGGCATGACATGTTAGTTGTATCAGAGCAAACCAGGTTCCATGAAAGATTTTTGGTTGATATAAATCAACAGAATTATGAATCAGGATCTAATAGACAACTGATTAAAATCGAAAATCAGTTGGAATCCAAAATCTGAAAACAATATTATTTATCAAAAAAAAATCAAAAAATCTGAAATTATAAACGAAGCTACAATCGTGAGCAACCCCGCCGCGTCGCCACTACCCTTCGTCGGAACGTTGACTCATCATAGTGATCGCCTCCCTCAGACGAAGCCATGGCTCAAATCTCAAACCCAACAGACGACGTTGCATGGCTAAATTACCGATCGAAACTCGTACACCCCAAACCAGTCGATTTTCCGATCTCGCACTACAGACCACCGATCGACTATCTCGACCCACTACCATGACCATATTCATCATACGAGAAAAAGCCCTCTGTCAATTGCAAGAACCGTTCACTATTGGATGAACAATCGCCGATCAAATTCTTGCCCTTAAGAACCCTAATTCAGCCGAAATTTAAGCCTTCGATTTTTCACCCATCGAAACGTAATTTTTAAATCCGATCTAGTCTAATGATCCCAATATCATCCTTATCAAAAGCCCCTTAATAAATCGGATTTGCAATCAAGGAAATCGTCAAATTTCGAGCCTAAAAAGTAAAATCACGCCCTAGAACCCTGACTGTGCCACAATTTTGATTCTCAATTTTTTCTATAATCCGAACATAAAATTCAAATAAAATCTGGGTTAATGATAAATAGAAAGTATATTAAAACCAATCTATCTAATTCGAATTACAAGCAAGGAAAGGAGTTGAAATTGCGGATCGAAATCCACCTATGAAACCCTAACTGCCCGAAAATTTAGCCATCGATTTTACCACCCATTGCAACGAAATTTTCAAATTAATTCCTGAGTAATAATCGAATTATCATCATTGACAAAAGCCCTCTACTAAATTCAAACTCCAACCACGGAATTATTGCCAATTGTAGATCGAATATCCTTTGGTAAGAATCCTAGAATTTTCAAAATTTTCATATTTGATTTCTCAATCACGAACATCATTTCCAAATTACTCCTAGGTTATTAATTCCTATAGCATTTCAATCCAAAGCCCTCTGAACAAATTGAATTCCAATAATTGAACATCGAGTAATTTCAAATCAAAATTGCTCCCCAAGAACTCTAATTTTAGCCGAAACTCAAGCTCTGATTTTCCTACCATTTCAACACCAAAATCAATTTAATTTCGGATTTTTACTCTACATTGTATAGTTCATAGAAGCCCTCTATTAGGTTTTCTCACAAACAAGAGAAAGCTTCCAATTTTGAGCCATAATCCAAGCCCCTTAGAACCCTAGGTCACAGAAATTTGGGATTCGATTTTCCCATCATTCCGAACACCATATTTAAATTAATTATGCGTTTATGATCCTTATTCCATGTCGAACAAAAACCCTCTATCCAATCAAAATCACAAACAAAGGAAGATGTTCAATTGTGGATCGTGTTTCTCGCCTCTAGAACCCTAAATTGTGAATATTTCGGATTGATTTCTCCTAACTCGAATGTCATTTTAAAATTAAATTTGGGTTACGAATCCTTGTAACATATATATTAAAAGCCCTTTAACAATTTCGAAATTCCAAACATCGAGTGATCGAATTCTGGAAGTCCCAAACTGCGCCTATAAAGCACGAGAATCCCGAATTCTTTTGCCCTTGATTCTTCAAACAACGAGACATAAAGTTTTGATTCAACTTGTGAGATCGATTACAAAATTTATCCCCATTAAGAACCATCTATCAATTCGAAGTTTGCAACACCAAACGATATCGAAGAGCCACACCTAAGAACCCTAACCCACGAAATTTCGTCATTCGATATCTCACCCACCGTAACTTTTCAATTCAATCGTGGTACGAGGACTGTTGGAATCGAAGAGGGGGGGTGAATGAGATTCCTTGGCTACTTTAGCTTTTTAAAATGAGTTTGCAAAATAAAATAGTTTTGCGCTTGCGGAAGCCTTACGTCAATCGATAAATAAAAAGAATAAGTAAATAAATGCGTAATGAAAATTAAAGCAATAAAAGACACAAAGATTTGTTATAGAAGTTCGGCGATGAATCGCCTACATCTCCTATTCCCGGTTAGATAACCCCCAACCGAGGTTCCACTAGAACAAAAGATCTTGGCCTTGAGGGCTCCAAGTTAGCCACTACACAATACTCTTCCCGAGTACACAAAGCTCTTCCCGAGCACAATACTCTTCCCGAGTACACAACGCTCTTCCCGAGCACAATACTCTTCACGAGTACACAAAGCTCTTCCCGAGCTACCAACACTCTTCACGAGTCTTCTTGGCCTTAAGGGCTCCAAGGATAGCCACAACACATGCGCCAACTTTACTTGTTGGCGACTTTACAATTTACCAACTTGCTGGTGTTGGAGGACCTTTACAATAAATCAAACCAAAAACACCTTCACGGTGTACTCACACGAAGACAACAAGACTCTAACAAAAAGAGAATTACAAACTTCAATACAACAACAATGTATGGAGATTGCAATGCAATTTGAAATTATAATGATCAAGACTTTGTAGAAGTTTGTAGGCTTGTTTCTTTTCTTGAAAATGCTCCAAAGCATCAATATTTATAGTGTAGGAGGCCCCCTAGACTCCTACTAGCCGTTGCTACACATAAGGCTGAAATCACTCCTGCATCGCCTCAGCCATCGCCTCAAACGATCTCCATCGCCGCGCCTCAGCGGTCACCAAAAATCACGCATCGAATGAGGCGATCGAAGGATCGCCTCAGGCGATCAAATGCAAAAATCAAGTCCGTAGCCTCAGCACCTCAAAATCTTTCATCGCCTCAAACGAACCAGCCATCGCCTCAGGCGTTCAGGCCATCACCTAAGGCGTTCATTGCCATCGCCTCAGGAAAACTCCCCCGCGCACCAGCCTCGGCATCGCTCCAGTCGATGTGTGTGGCGATGATGCTCCTGGCTGCCATCGCCCCACCATCGCCTGGGGCGATCCAACCCAGATTGTGCACACACGATTTTCTTCAATTTAATCCACTTTTAATCACTTAATTTGCACACTAAGTACACACATTAGTATAACAACACAAGTTTTGTTGATCTTCAAAACTCAAAGATAAACCGGGGATAAATTAACGCATTAAACACAACCATGTGTTTAAGGCTCAACAATGACTCACACTCAAACTAGTTCGATCCAAAAGATGGAGCATGATATAACCGAATTTAAAATATTCCAAGACAATGAGATGCGAGACAAGACCGAGTTGTTGGAGATAAACAGTCACTTTCGTTACAAGGCCCAAAGGATGACCTCCACCATTATCGTGCTGAAGAGAGACATACAAAAGCAATCGAGGACAACAAAACACTTGTGAAAGTCCATGATAACAAGTGCCAACTGTTGGAACGCTTAGAGCAGGAGCTCAATAAGTATCGGAACAACATGTGGACTCGAATCCAAGCTCTCATGAATGAGAAGAATGAATTGGCACAGGAAGTCGCCTACAAGCAGTCTGTGATCAATTTCCTGATGGAGGAGGAAGATTCTATGGTATTGGAAAACGTTGAAGGGGATTTAGGAGACGGATAAGCATTAGACTAGCCTTTCTAGTATGCAATGACATAAGGATAATAATAAGGAATATATATTGGGTATTCTAGTTATGATATTATTTGTTTAGGATTTCTTTTTGAACCTCTCAGTTTAATTAATAACATTTTTATTTACTCTCCGAGTGTATCTCGAAATGTGTTGTTCCTTGCTTACGTTCCTATGCAACAACTTTAAACCCTTGCTACTATTATTTTGAAAAGCTATATTCATCATTGTAAGTCACGACGAACTCAAATCACTTGCTTCCAATATATTAAGGCCAATTCCTTGATTTTTTTATATTCTTGAGCTAATTTGAGGAATTTTAAATTCCAAACCATTATATATTTTGAGTTTCTATTTTATTGGCTTCATTATCACTCAATTTCGAGGAACTTCATTTCGAGTAAAATCTCGGGCTAACTCGAATAGTCGATAACATGCCCTCTTTATTCTTATGAGATCCTTAGAGCTTAAGCAAATCATGTTATATTTTTGGGACACATAATTTAAGATATAAATATCTCCATTGGGTATAGATTATGACTATTTGGGTTCAAATTGATATAATCATTTGGTTGAAGTAAGATATAAAAGATTTGTCCCTCAAAATTTTTAGGTATTAGAAATCCATCATTTCAAAATTCGATAAAATTCATTTCGATCAATAAAACCATTTGTCTTCCTTCAAATTACTAAAAATATTCCTTTGAGCTCATATTCCATTTGCAAACCTACATGACGATCATATTATTTCATCAGAAGAATTATTCAATCTATACATTGTACTGTCAGATTTCTTTCATTAATTCTGAAATAGCCTAATTTGTTCAAATACTTACTCAACTATTGATTCATCTTGAAATTATTCTTACATCATCATCAACTTTAAATAGTCAGGATTCGTTTGAAACATATCTTACTTGTGAAACAATCATTCAATCATTTCTAGTACTTCTGATCCTCGTAGTGAGTTTTGCTTCATAATTGCCCAATTATTCTTTGGTTAATGTGGCTATCATTCTTCATCAAAGTTTGATACCTCAATTGTTTATTTATTCATTATTTGAGACTCCATGGTTGCTTTAGTTTGACCTTGATCTTCTTCTTATCAAAAATTATTTTTCGACTATCATCTTGCAAAACTTAGTTTGAGTTGATGAACAAAACTACATACTTTTTCTTTCTTTTCCATTTTCTTGGAGTTATCATTCATTCTCTTTCATGTGATGTTATCCAAGATAATGTATATCATCTTGCAAATTCTTATAGTGTTCAATTCTTTTTGATCGGTTTGGTTCACAAAATTTGATCATTGATTTTTACCACTTTACATCCCCTTGAAAATTTTTTGGATTGTATTGGACAATCTTTTATAAGAGACTTTACTCCTATCAATGATCATTTTGACAATGAAAACCCATTCAACAAGAAACTTTATTCGTTTGTTTTTTGCAAGTTAAGATAACTTCATTAGAGTGAGTGACAAAGGCAAGATAGAAGCAATACTTGTACATATAGTTCTTGGTTCGACTAGGTAAGAGCTCAGGTGAGACTATAAACCAATGAACGTAGGAAGCCACTCTCAACAATTCCAAGAGGCCCATGATTTGTATCACGTCTTTGGGAGAGCTTCGATAAACGTACCATATATTATCCACAAATCGATGGTCAGACTGAAAGTATAACTCATACCATCGAGGATATGCTATGTGTTTAAGCCTCAGACTTCAATAAATTTTGGAGCAAACTTTTTGCCCTAAGTGATTTACTTTCAAAACTGACGATCCCAACATAATCAAAATAGCGCTCGCTGGAAGCCTATCCCAAAATCATAATATTTTCCACGTACCACAACTGAGGAGATACATTGCCGACCGAACCATATACTCGAAACAGAACCTTTAGTACTCAAAGGAAACATGAATGAACCTATGAAGTATGAAGAATTTTCGTTCTGGAACGTCGACTCAAAGGATCAAGTATTGAGATGAATGACCATTACATACGTCAAGTCCAAAGGTCAAATAATATGGAGAAAGAGGCCACTTGGGAACTGAAGGAAAGACGCGAGAGAAATATATATCTCTCTTTCAAGATCATGTAGACTCAAGTTTCAAGGACGAAACTTCCAATAAAGATGGAGGGATGTGATGGCCCCAAATTTCACTCCCCATCCAATGGCCTCAATAACATGCACCTCCACAATTAAATGCCCCTAATCCTTGCCCTCCAAATTAGGTGCCTTGACAACTCATACTCATCAACTTAATTATACAATCTCAATCATCATTAAAACCATTATACATCAATCCACCAAGGATCAAGCCATCAAATTTGCCTAAATGATGGATCTAGGTTGACCACCCTCTTAGAATTATACCACTCAATCACCATTAAACCACACGTTCAATTACAAGACCTAAATCATGGATTTTCCCACCCAAGGTTAAGAAAATTCCACCACCCAACTCTCATACATTAAAAACACTCCATACTATGTAAAGAAGGATATCCATTCCATTAACTAGAAATTTTGAAAGTTTGCACACAAATTACACACAAATATTTCGAAACTTGCAAGGAATAGAGGAAGAGATTTACACCATTTCCCTCAACCCGGATCTCATCTTAGCACCCTTGGTTATTCAACAATGTAAGTGGGTTTTTTGCTATGAATATCATTTCGTTTTTGAAACTCTATATATGTGTTAAAATTTCAGTTGAACACAAAAAAGTATTTTAAAGATCATATTATGAAAGTTTATTAGAAATGCACATCGAAAGTCGAAGGCTCTGCGGGGAAAAGTGCTACGTGTGTAGGAGCCACCACTTGATTCGACGGGGCAAAGTGCTACATGATGTGGGCGTGCCACATGCATGTGAGTCACCTCTTGATCCTTAAGAGCAAAGTGATACGCACAAGGGAACCACCTCTTGATCCCAAGAGGATATTATGTGATTGTGTGTTTATGTGATAAGACTTTAGTGTAATCAATTATGAGTATGTGTATCGATCTACTATGTGTTTGATAAAGAGTTATTTGAAAAGCTTTATACGTATGCTTTATCATGTTCAACTGACTCCTACTTGCTGAGTGTTTTCCCAAACACTCATCCCTTACCTCCCATCCCACGTAAGTATGGAAAATAGGTTGAAGGCGAAGAACAAGACAATTCTGGGGCTCGTGGTCTACCGAGGAGATTTCAAGATCTTATTTTGTTAAGCTTTCGCAAACTCTGTTAGAACTAAGGTTTACGAATAAATTGTTCGATCTGTTTTTCATTTGTAATGACAATTATTGTTAGGGAATAAATAGATTGGGTTTTATCATAGATCTGTACACGATGCTTGCTGTATCCGAGTTAATTTTTGGATCAACGCCGGTGTCACGAGCTCCGGTCTCGGAGCATGACATCGGGTATAACTATAGCTTGCACTATTGGTTTATTTTTTCATCTTCTTTGTCTGAAAATAGGTTTGATTTGCTTCACCTATGAGTATGTCTACCTACTTCTTTTATTCATAAAAGATCATCCTAATCTTTGTCGAGATTACTGCCTTTGCCCTGTCCTATCATATGTGTATTGAAGTGCGGATCTTATATGATCATAGGATTCTTAATAAGGTAGAATACTCTACAACAACATTCAACATAATGTTGTTTGTTGAAGTACTATACGACCTTTTGTATATCCTTGGAAGCCCACTACAATGTGGTACTATATTTTCTACGATTATATAATATTGTAAAATAACATGTGATACAATCAACACTTAAATTTGATATAACATCTTCTTCTATGTGGTTATATTTTCAGCTATAATATACAAACATATTAGTAACAATATCAAAAAGTATACATATAATATAATAGTATAATATAAAATTGTAGTAGTAATAGTGTCACATATTATATACAAATATATTAGTAGTTAGTAATGACTATATCAAATAGCATATATATATTTAATGTAGTACTATTTGTATTACCCTGTAGTTCTCTTAATGTGTAAATGTTGTACTATTTAAAAAAAATGTGGTATCATTTCATTGGAATGTGGTACTATATTATATATGATTAAGTACTACTGTAAAATAACATATAATATAGTCAACACTTAGATTTGATATAACATCATCTATTATATGATTTAATCTTTTTATTAAATTGGAAGTATAATACCTCATCATATTGCCAATAAATTTCTTTTTCTTTTAAAAAAATGGATTTTAGATTTAGATTTGTATTCCCTTGGCCTAAGTGGCCTAGACCCCAAGATCCTCAATTTTAGAGGAAATATTGAGTTCTAGTCCATGTATGTAGGTATTTGTCTATATTTATTGTACTTTAATTATCCTTTGTTGTATTTTGTATTTTGTTAATGTTGTATTATCATTATAATGATCATGTAATACCATTGTATTTGTTATTGTAATTGTAATAGTTTAGGAAAAATACAAGAATTAGATCTTTTTCTTCGAAAAAAATTTGTGGATTTGATATGGGAAAATGTAGAGATAGAAATGACCACGGGTCATATTTAACCGTGACAAGGTCAACAATTTAGGCTAACATAAACGTGAATCATCGGTTCATCAGTTAACCGACGACTCACGTAATTTTTTTTATGGCATCAAGAATCAAACTCAATACCTCTAAATTGTATGTCCAACACCCTACCAATGAGCTACAAGGAACTAATATTTACATTTGACAATATATAATATATCTATATAATCAAATAAGAATACCCTAATTGCTCCCGATTTGATTTGCAATAGAACGTCGATAATTTAATACTCGATAATTAATAACCTCTTTTATCTAATATTTTTGATCGATCCTAACTTGGAAACAATATGCTTAATTAATAATTCGCTAAATTTATTAATATATAAATGAGAATTAATATAAACTACATGCAACATATCTTCTTTCAAGTCGTAACTGTGATCGTAACTATAACTATAATTGGCGGTTCACAAATCGTAACAATAATCATATAAGAAAGTTACAGTTAAATGTTGAGTTTTTTTGAAACGGTTTAAAACCGTGATCATTGTGTGTCTAGAGTTAGACAACTAGCTAAAATTAGCAAGAACAAACGGTATAGTTTAGCTTAGGCGTTAAATACAATACTACATACCAAAGTCGTTTCACAGATTACAATAGTGATTTCGAATTTATTCCCAAAACAAGAACAAATTCTCTCATGTTCACTCCATCACTCCTCTTCCAATATCTAAAAGTAGTGCGTTGAATTTCTTCCCCGTATTTTCTTTCGCAAAGGGATCGCTTTTCTTGTCCATTTCTGCAGTTCAAACTGGTTCTCTTCAAGGGTTTTCCAGCATTCACCAATCTACCGTTGAATTTCCTCGATTCTCAGAAAAAGTCAACTCTGCAGCTCGAGGGGGGATGGTCTGCTTGCTCTCCATTATGAATATCCTTTTCTTCAAGGTTCTTATAGTTCACACCTCCTAGTCTCATAGCTTCTGATTATTTTGTGGAAGATTTTGCAAGAAAAAATAATTTGTTTCTTTTAACTAAGTAGTATTAGTGGGTAGAGATTATAGATAATGGCGGCTTTGTTCAGAAAAGCGCGAGTAAAAGATGCATCTTTTAGGCGTTCAGTTTTGATCTTTCTGTTGGGATTTGTTTTATTTGTTTTGATATTAAGAACAAATGATATTATAGATTTAATCAACCGATACACATTTGAGCGTGATGATGATTCTTTTGGATTGACTACTTACAACTATATTTTGGGATTTCCCAAAAATTTAAGGCTTCCTAAACAAAGCAAGCTTTCGCGTTTGTTAGAGGAGCGTAATCAGATGCCACCGAAGAACTTAGATTTATATCCTAAGTTTGCCAAGAATCATATAGTCATCGTATTGTATGTTAACAACCGGCCTAAATATCTTCAAGTGGTCGTTGATAGCCTTTCCCGAGTTGTAGGGATCAGTGAAACGTTGCTAATCGTTAGCCACGATGGCTTTTTTGAGGAGATGGATAAGATTGTAAAGAGTATCAAGTTTTGCCAAGTGAAACAAATTTTTGCCCCATATTCGCCTCATGTCTTTTCTAGTAGTTTTCCTGGTGTTTCGCCTGGCGATTGTAAGGACAAAGAGGATCCTACCAAGATTAAGTGTAGAGGGACGCCGGATCAGTATGGCAACCACCGTTCACCAAAGATTGTGTCGTTGAAACATCATTGGTGGTGGATGATGAATACTGTGTGGGATGGTTTAAGGGAGACCAGCCAGCATTCGGGTCATATTCTCTTCATAAAAGAGGATCACTTTATATATCCTAATGCGTATCGTAATTTGATGTTACTATCGGAGTTGAAGCATAAAAAATGCCCACTATGCTATGCTGCAAATCTTGCCCCTCTGATGTGAAGTTCAGAGGAGAAAGGTTGGAGAGTTTAATTGCAGAGAGGATGGGAAATGTGGGATATGCCTTTAACCGAACCGTGTGGAGAAAGCTACATAGGAAAGCTAGAGAGTTTTGCTCTTTTGATGATTATAATTGGGATATAACAATGTGGGCTACCGTGTATCCTTCATTTGGAGGGCCAGTTTACTCCTTACGGGCGCCTAGGACAAGTGCCGTTCACTTTGGGAAATGCGGATTGCATCAAGGACAGGGTGAGCAAGCGGCATGTGTTCATAATGGTTCTATGAATTTCGAAGTGGAAGGAGAGGATAGAGTTCCGAATATTGAATCAAATTGGGGAGTACATACATACAAGAACCAACCTGGTTATCAAGCTGGTTTTCGGGGTTGGGGAGGATGGGGGGATATACGAGATCGTGAATTGTGTATGCAATTTTCCAAGATGTATGTGGCACAGATGCGAGAGAGGTGTGAATGACTTTTAGCTCGTTTAGAACGAGCTGAGTAGCGTGCCCCTGAAGTGGACGTGGTTTATCCTGTGACAAATGGTGCAATCTAATTGTTGTATTTTCGGTAGAGAACATATATAGCTTCAATATTTACATCTTTGTTGTACATTAGAGAAGCCTATTACACTATCATTTCATTATTGTGTTGTCAGAACTTAACATTTTGTTTATCAATTCATCTAGCATATTTATACATCTTATTGACTGATTTTTACAAAGTTGGTTTGCTCTTACATTTTCATCCTTCACTGTTACATACATAGGTAACTCACTCTTTCCTTCCTTAGTCAAAGGCAGCTCTTGAGAGACACTTCAGTTGCCTCAATACTTGAAAAATTATTTGTTATTTGGTTCAAATCGGGGTCGTATTCAAGTTGAAAATATCTTTGTTTTGTTCAAACTCTACTAATATTTGAGCTCAATTCAACACGCTTGAGAGCCAACTCAACTTTCCTCTTCCACGAAAGAAGGTGATAAACCAACTATAGATGGCTCACTTTATAATCAAACTACACTAAACACTCAAATTTTCTGTTTGAAGCTTGTGCTTGCATCTTGAACTTCAAGTTTAAAAAAAAAAAACATATGAAGTGAGCTGCGATGTTGCATACATACAAATGTAAATAAAAAGTCAGGCTTCATTTCCTTTCTCCAACTCTTTAATAGTGGACCTCCACTTAAAGAAATTCCCAAAAAAAGCCTCCATTTCCTCCAAGGTTCTCCCTTGTGTCTCAGGTAGCAATGTGTAGAAGAAAACCCAAGCGACGGTGGTGATTCCGCTGAATAAAAAGAATGCCCCACCGATCGTGATAGCCTTGTAAAGTGATATAAAGGTCATCAAAACGACTCCACTTGTAAACCGATTCACAGCAACTCCCATGCTGCATCCTTGAGCTCTCAGCCTCAATGGAAATATCTCAGAGCTGTAGACCCATGCTATAGGACCCATTCCAATGGAGAAGAAGGCCACACACGATAGAGTCGTGATGATACACAACATCACTGCCCATATAATTGTTTGATCTTTGTAGTGATCGATTATGGTTAATCCAACAGCAAGTCCCATTAGGGATGCTATCATTCCGCCGCAACTTGTCAGCAGGAGAACCCGTCGCCCCACCCTGTCGACTAAGAACGTTGCCACTAGAATGAATATGGTCTTGCTTGCCCCAACGGCTATGGTGGCGAGTAACTTGTCTGAATCGTTTTTTATACCAGCTTTCGCATAGATTCTTGGACTGTACATCAGGACTGCATCTATGCCACTAGCTTGTTGGAAGAAGTGTATGCCAATGGCAGCGAGGAGAATGTGGCGAACTGGTGGCGTGGGATGCAGGAGCAGCTCTTTCCACACGGCCTCACCATGGCTACGTGTTGGGACAGTTACAACGTCGCCATTGCAGTTTTCGGGCAATCCTGCTGCCTCTTTGATGTCAGCAAATCTCAGTTGGGCTTCTTCTGGTGAGTTTGATGTTCTGAGGAGCACTTTCTTGGCGTCACCAAGGCGGCCTTGAAGTACTAGCCATCGAGGTGATTCGGGCATGGCTAGCACACCGATAGCCAGGAAAATGGATGGGACTGCACCTACTCCCAGCATCAGACGCCAGCCTAATTTTAGTGGGAGACCAGCGAATGCATAGTTTGATACAAATCCAAGAAGAACCCCTGTTCATGTAACTAATATAATCAGTTTAGATTATATTTGAATGAGTAAAAAGTGATCTTAAGCTTTAGGAAAATTAACCCGACTGATATTAAATAAGCATTGATTATTGGTTCTTATGCGGGATGAAACAGTAAAAAACAAGTAAAATTGTATGCATGCTACGTCATTTCATGGAGCTAGCGACAATTTTACCCCTTATAACATTGATAATAGACATTTTATCTCATGTTGTTTGTAAATATACATTTTATCCCCATGTAGTATCCATAATAAGTACTTCATCTATTGTGGTTTGTAAATAGACAGTTCCGTTTTGTTTTCAATAGACACTTTACACACTATGGGTTGCAAAGGATAGCATAAACAGAGTGAGTGTTTTGCACCTATTCACAAACTACATGAGGCTAAACTGTTTATTTTGAAAATCACATAGGGTGGACGAGATATTTCAAACCATAGGACTGTAATCTGCTTATTTGAAAAAATCACAGGGGTTCGGATTCGTCCCTAATAACTCCATTTCATGTCATAAAACCTGCTATTAGCAATAGCCTATACCATTATTTCTTCACAAACATCTCCTTGTACAAATATATATCATACAGTAACTATTTATCCCAGTGTAGCATACCACTAAACCGAAACTTAAGATCACTATATCGTATTCAATATGAAAAATAAAAATATACATGGGAAAATGTCATAAACATGGTCAAGCCACCTGATCCAAAAAAAAAATTGGTCAAGCCAAAAAAGCATACCGAAATTAATGAAGACTTCAGGGAAAGAAGTGAGAAATCCACGGGAGGAGGTTGGCGCCACCTCCGCCGCGTACACCGGGGCAATCATGAGTGCGTAGCCAACTCCTATCCCCGCAACAAATCTACCCACCATAAGGAATGCGTAGTTAGTGGCAAAGCCCATTAGTACTGCTCCGACAAAGAAGATGGCGGAGGCGAAGATGATGGTGTAGCGCCTGCCAATCCAATCGGAGGTCCGCCCCGCCATGGCGGATCCGAGGAGGGAGTAAATGTTGATGATCCCCACCAGAATCTCGATTTGGGCATCGCTGATTTTCAAATCTTTCTTGATGTATAGAGTTGCTCCACTCATTACTCCTGTATCTACAACATATTGATTTGTAAATTGCTAACAAACTATATATATTCGTCATGATTCAATGATCATGAAATTTGTGTAATATTACTGATTTAGATAATTAATTGTATCAATCTTGATGATATTAATTACATGCTGGACACCACTTTTGAGGGGAAAAAATATCTAAATCAATCAAGCATAAGAGTACTAATTTCACTTTGAACCAACCCTTCAATCTCATATCAAACAAATAGAAAATCTGAATTTAAAACTAAAAAAAAAGGGTTGAACACGCTGTGACATTAAAGAACTTGATACACACTTATATTAGAGATGATTCCAAAACTTAAAAATAAAATTCCCCCTCTGAAAATATTACTAAATTGAAGAAAATAATACCATAGCCCAGCAAGACTGATGTCATAGAAGCAAGAATTGATATAGCCAAAGCATATTTGTTTCTATT
The DNA here is from genome assembly GCA_907163345.1 of Haberlea rhodopensis. Classification (NCBI taxonomy): domain Eukaryota; kingdom Viridiplantae; phylum Streptophyta; class Magnoliopsida; order Lamiales; family Gesneriaceae; genus Haberlea; species Haberlea rhodopensis. The sequence goes on along the minus strand of CAJQUN010000003.1, from coordinate 9,836,537 downwards.
GTGTTTCTTTGGCATAACTAAGGCTGCAGAATCATCAGGCATCTGGGTTTTGCTGGAAACTTCATGGACGTTATCAGTTTGCTTTTGATCATCCATTCTTTATACATATAATATTTGTTCTATGATACAAAATTCAACTTTTAGTATATATTAGGTTGTAATACTATCTAAATTTCGTAATAGATGTCATTCATATGGCCTGAAGGTCACTGATTTAAGTTGTAAATAGCATCTTACAGTACAAGAGAATGATGCATACATTAGACTCAAAGTATCCGACCCCTCTCGAGTCTTATGTATCGTGAAAACTTTGTGGGCCGAGTTTGTCCATTCGTGCCAAATGATTGTATAAATATCTACTTGGATTTATATCGAGTGACTTCATATTTGGTCAACAAAGATTCCTGCCCTCTTAAATGATAGTATATTTAGAAATGTATCCACCACATATCTTTATCACAAAGTGATCAGCCTAATTTTATTTTATTCCTGAAAAACCAAAAAAAATAAATAAATAAAAATTTAACCGAGGAAGGCTGTGCTAATCGCTTCACATTCTAAAAATAATTTGATAAAGAAATCGAATATATTTTGGGACAACAATGGAATTTATTGATTAGAATTATTTTACCTTGATATGGAAAAGGTAGTTTTTAGATTTAAAAGGTTAACTAGGTTTAGATTTTGATTAATGATGCGTTTCTGCATTTCAGTGTTTAAAACTTAGAGATAATATGTATCTAATCCCATTGATTCTGTCGCCATCTTTAAATAAAATCACAAGAACCTCCACTTTTATTTTCTTCTTAATTTTACTTTATCCATGCACAAAACTACGATTTGATGCCATATGATCTTCGTACTAGCTAAAGTGATTTTCTTTCTCACTCGAAATGAAATTATTAAAATTGAAGCTGGCTCGAACAAATTTGAAAAAAATAATAATAATAATTTGGCGTTGAACTCAAAAGCAAAACTATTTTTGTTCAATGATTCACTTGCCATTTATGAGCTTTAACGTACTAATTGATGTGCATATATAAAAAGATGTAGGATTTAGCCATGATCATGAATTGATAATTCACATCACATTTGACTAACTACAAGGATAGTTAGTTCAAAAGGTTCAAATTTTACATGTTTTTTTCCTAAGTTAATTTGATGCTGCCGTTCAGGTATCTTCACCACACATCCCGGAACATTTTTTTTACAAAAAAATTTCAAAATGAGTCGTTCTGATGCCACGCAACAACCCATCCTGGATCGGTAGCATAGCCTCCCAATTTAGCAAATGAGTTCAGAATAATGTCTGTGTGTATCAATTGGTTAGTTTAAGTCTAAGATGATAATTTTAGCATATGACGATGTTTACATTCGAAAAATTGAAGAACCACAGAAAAATATATTGATCAAGACGTGCAAATGCATGAAACTAAAGAATAATTTCATCTCCTCATAGATAAATACATCGATGCAACATGATCTCAACCAACAACACAATGACCATCATCTTGTTTTTGAGTTACAAGCTTTGGAAAAAGCGCAAGAAGACCGAAAAGAATTGTTTGAGAATCTCATAACAGTATAGAAGTCGAGAAGAGGGAGTTTGGTGCAATGCATGATGGGAACAGAGAGCGAGAAAGCAAACACATATTGCAGCATCAATAATTGTAATGTCTGCATGACTGCATCGTATCTAGCTCTTTGTTAATGAGATTTTTTGGCAGCCAAATGCTGATTGTAAAGTTTTGTAGACTGGAATATGAAATTGTCTCGATGTTCATATTGATATTGGATGATATACATGCCGTTTTCTATGCCTCAAGTGTTGGGATTAATAAACTAATTGGGTTTTAATTATTAAAAACCCAATAATTATTGTTAATTTTCTTAATGAGAACAAAAATATGGTAAGTTAATTATGAATAGTCAATTAGGCTAAAAAATCTCACATTGAGAAAATGATACATTTATGGTTTGTTTATAATGAGATATAAATCAATAGAGTGTAGTTAAGTAGAAAAGATGAGTGCCCCTCGCGTGCCGTCCGTCCGTCCGCTCCGCTCGACTCACCGCGCCGCACGTGTTGCTGCCACGAAGGACTTTTCATATTCTGCTGAGTATTAAGTTTGAGACTTTTCACCTACCTGCAGAATTGAAGTCAGATTTAAGTGTGAGACTTAAATCCTTATTAATCTAATGTTAAGTGTTGAGACTTTTTATCCAACCCCATTAAACTTTACACTTAATTTCTGAAACCTTTGGAGTGGTCTGCTGCTCAGCTATATAAGCTACATCAGCTCTATGCTTTCTTCATCCCGAAATTGCATTTCATATCATATCATCTTATCTTGAGAGTACTACACACTGCTAAGTGTTCGAGTGAGTCTGTCTGGGTTTCTGCTTCAATCCAAACAGAGGTTTTTCGGGCGTTGTACCTTGGAACTCTCTTGTCCAGGAGGCCATAAGTTGTAGGCGGGCAATTTAGAGTTTACGGGCACACGGTTTACTGTGGCCTCGTCCATTTCAGATACTACACAACAAAGCTTCTGCACAGTATATTTAAACTGTTGTTGTAAGTTTCTACTGTTTTCAAGCATTTTATTTATAAGACAGTGTTTGTGATCTTTTGACGTTTCGTCTACTTGAACTTTAAATGTACATAAATCTATTTGGAAGCTTTGCAAATGCATGATGTCTAGTTTCGTATATCTTGATATGCGATATACAGACCTTTGCTTGTTTTCAAGGATGGATTCCGGAGTCGTAAATAATGTTATATTCATTTCTCTCTTGTCATTTTTTTTCTTCATCATGTTAAGGTATAAATGAGCCATGCATCAGTCGTGCATTACAGCCATGCATCAGACGTGCATTACAGAGAATAAATCATGAATTAGTTAAGGCAATATCGTTATAGAGTTTCAGTTATAACTGTAGTACAAAATTTAAGGGTGTGTATCTTAGGAAAGTAGCAAGTAAAAATAACAAAGCTATTAGAAATGTCGATGCGAGATTTATAATCTATGTCCTTAAGACAATATTGTCCGCTACGGTGCTAACGATTTACTTTGGTAATTTGTCTCCCAAGATAGAACGACTATGATTTGTGATAGGAGCACTCCAAATCACAAATCCTTTAAACCACAAAGGTTTAAAAAGGCTTCATATTAAACAATGATGAAGATCTACAAAATTACTCAAATTTTGATCTTCAATATGACGTGAATTTCGAAAATTCCATGTATATCAAGTGAGGGATATGTTGAATATATAATAAACCAAAAAACAAGTCCAAATGGACACCTTTTGGAGACACTATATCGCGAAAAATCACACCGGACGTGAATGGACACACCATTTCACGAAACAGAAACATGGCTCGATCGATCGAGCTACTGTACCAAAGTTACCAAAATTTTTCTGGATAACTCGCTCGATCGAGCTCATTTAATTCACTTTTTTCCAACAATCCCTCACATGAATTAAATTAATGCATGTATGCAATTGAGCGCTTTTAACGAACTATTATGGCATCTGGAGAGATAGCTTGCGGCTTTGAATTTTGCGTAATATTATTCAATCGGATTTACTTGACTTAATAGTGAACTTATAGTCTTGAACTATTTAGTCGTTGGTGTAAACCAAGACAATTGAACACACACCATAATAATTCTAACATTCGTATTGGTTTCTTACTTGTGTCCGTTTCGGCCATGACCATGGACAAATTACTCCTCACATGGCCGAGACTCATGCGCTACTGGAAGGTTGTTTAGCTGCTCAAAAGTTTTGTTCTCCAACTTGGATATTTGAGTCAGATGCATCAAATGTGGTCGTGACCCTTGAATTCTCTTTCTCAAGAGCTCCTAAATCACCTTTCATCGATTGTATACTAGCTTTCATGCATCAACTTAATAACGCTACCATCAAACATTGCCCTAGATTAGCTAATTCTACATCGCATAGTTTAGCAACTCATATACTTAATGTAGGTCATGTTTGAGTTAGTGGATGGCATTCCACGGTGGATCCAAAACGCTGTGAATCTTGATACATTTTCGGTTAATTAATCCATAATCTGTTGGTAGTTCAAAAAAAAAAAATTTACTGAAATTTACAGTTGTGCCATCGTCGTGAGACTTTATGAGCATATCATAAAATTCAACATGGCTTGGATTGAAACTATTTTCATAGGTTTGTAGTGCGGTCAATTGCTCTATGATTGAGGTTGAATTGGTGAGGATCTTCTCCTTCGAGTATGTTAGAATCTTTCCTTTCTCATGATCATGGATTCGATAATACAAATCGGATCCATATAAGTATTTTTTACGAAAACAAGAGTTCATTTTTAAGATAATGCAATTGATTTTTATTCTTTATTGCTAGAAAAATAGGTGCATGAAAGAGTTACATTACAAACCTCAAGTTGACAAATGCTGTCTCCGTCACTACTCATGATAAATTTAAGAAATAAAATCTTGTGATTTGATCAATACATAGATTTGCTTTTGACAAAAATGACAAAAGCATTTATATTCTTTAATGTTTTTCTTTTTCCCTTTTTTTCTTCTAATAAAAGGAAAGATAAGTAAGTTTGATCACAAATACTTGTACCCTTTGGCCTCAAGTCCTTTTTCTTGCGTGATATCATCTCCAATAATTGATTAGACAAAGAAAAAAGGTTCCATGGCCACCGAAAGAGGATGAATTATGAGAATTTTTTTGTATTTCTGATGGGACGTGGCAAGATAATTTGAAGTGGAATTTAATATCCTTTTTTTTTTTACAAGATAAGGACTAAATATTTTTCCACACAATATGGGACTCGAACTCGAGTCTCTCCAAAGTGTAGGTGAGCTCAGTTTGTATCCCCTAATTTCCATTGTTTTATATTGTAGATAAATAAATTCCCATTATCGTTTAATCCCCAAGAATTTTTTAAAGGAATAATCGCAATTTTTTTTATCATTTCCACATTCTTATGTTCTCATCGGTAATTAAAAATTTGAGATGCAAGATTTGGGATTCCAAACGCACAAAGTGCATGTTCCAATGCTTTCTTGATAAACCACTAACTAGCACCAATACCAAGATAAATATATATTATCACTATGTATACCTTTTCACATGTTTTGATATGGGCATCGATATAATAATAATATGGATTCTATGCATTTCATTAAATGTAAGATATTATATTTACATAAAAAAAATTAATTCCACAAAAAAAAAATTCTACATGTATTGTATCTATACTATATACAATGCGTAAATACCGTAGTGGTCCGATCATTTCATATCAATGTTTAATTACTTTCATACCCTTGCCAATCTAAAATATTAACATTACATGTCATTTATGTGTCCACCAATTTACATTTGTCCTTAATCATACAAATTACCATTACACTTACCATATAAATTAAAATATTACCCTAAAATTGTATTAAAATCCAAAAAAATTATATATAAAAATACTGTATACTCATTTCATAATTTAAATTAAAAAAACTAGAACCAAAATAAAAACGGACGTTACAATTATCACAATACTTTTATAAAAAAATGAATATACACACAATGCATGCAGAACAGTACTAGTATACATAATATATATGTGTATGCATCTATTTATGAATAATAACAAATTTAAACTATGAGTATATCTTAAGTAGAAAACTTTTATTTACAAAAAATAATAATATACAAAATGGAGGGTAGCAAAATTTTTAAATGAGTCAAAATATAATTTTAGTAAAACAATTATAATTTTTTTAGGGTAATAAAAAAAATAAAATTTGAAATGATAGCTGCCCCACCCTACATGCAGATTTGCCCATGTTTAAGTATCATTAATGTAAAGCTTGCAATTTGTCTTTGTCAATAACTCCAAAATATATTATCTAAGTTTAAATTTTAGTTATTCACAAAAAAAGTTCTTAAATGTTTTTAAAATTAACAAAATAACCCCTGCCATATGCTTGAAATTCAATAACAAATGACTTTTCTTCCAAAATTGCAAATCAACCCCTACTCAATACAATGCACCTTTCATCGTTTTAAATACAATATCCCATTTTTTTCGAATAATAAAATATATATATATTTCGGACACTTCATCCAATAGATCTACTACCCCCCATGTCCACTTTATATTCATCATCGATCATATGCAACCAAAAGTGCTTTATTCTCCACCAAAGTTGAGACTCACATCATTAAACTTAATTGTTTTGGCCATTACTGGAACTGAATGGTCACTTTGTGCACATAAAATAACTCAACCAAAGCTTAGTTACAGTAATCAACAATTTATTATCTAATTTCTAACACTCACCTCAGATATTGGCCGATTTATTCCTTTTTTTTCTTAGATTCATCGAGTGGATCATTTCATGTGTGGGTAAAATTGTTTATGAGTTATAATCATAAAACCTCGACATTAGCCGAGGGCTTTGATACTATGTTGAATTGTCATCTCATCGTCTCATACTCCCTTGACCTGTCACTTGTTCCATTTGGATATGAAGTATACCTCGACTCTTGTATTATTGAAGGATGTCAAAATGTCCTTATCTCTTTAAACCTAAGCAATGTCCTCCATCATTTTTAATCCATACTTCCTCATCATGCATAAACCAACATATACCAATTGCTAGACAAAACAAGATGTATAATATTTTTTTGAAAAAAATATAAATACAACCCACCTCAAATCCATCGGACCGTCCCCTTTCAATCGAAACTCAAGTTCACTCTCGCACGTCATCATCATTATCTCTTCCAAAGTAAGAATCATGATTTCCCTTGGAACTAAATTTTTTCCTTAAATCTCCAAATGAAGTCACCAAAATAAAAAGAATAAACCAGTTTCTTTTTTTTAATCAAAATCCATAAGAACTCAAAATCCCAGTCACACTGTGGATATGAATTCCACTCATATTCTGCTTCCCACTTTTCTTTCTTTCTTTCTTGATAATCCACTGTCCCAACCAAGGTTATTATATTCAGAAAAATTTCACTAAAACTTCAGACATAATCAATAAATCATCATTTGCATTCTCTCGGCCATTTCAGAATTTAGTATGAAGTAACCAAGTCATGTTGGCCTCAAACGCATACATTGAAAAGACATTAGTCATACCACAGCATTGGAAAATTATGCTCCTATCTATATACCAAAAAATATTTATATTTATCGGTAATTGAAAAGAGTGTTTCCTAGATTAGGCCCATATCCAACAACGCATAGGCTACTCATTCTTTACAATATTTAGTTAAAGAATGAATCAAAAGGCAAAAACAATATGATTTTTATCAGATATTATGGACTTAGGCCATTTCAAAGTCAATTCCAGAACCTGGTAGACTCCACAAAAATCTCGTGTTCTCTGACCTTAAGGCATAGTAGAAGCACTAGCATTTATTGAGCCATCAGCTGATCAAGCTGCATTTGCTCAAGCCATGCGCCCAAAACAGATTCATCAATTTCTTCAATCTGGTTATTCAGATTTGCACCTATACTCATGGACGTACCGGCTACAGATTCTTCGTTCATATCATGAGCAGATTCTTTGACAAGGGACTGAACCCACGATAAATCCGGATCCTCCCCATTATCGAGGAGCTCGGATGATGAAGATCTTTTTATTTACCAAACTTGTCAGCATGAACTGACCACTCTGGTGCACCATTAGGGGAGCCCCAATTGGGCCAAGTGTCTTCTAAGGAAGCAACGGCTGCTGCAGCGTTAGAACCAAGTTCACGTGAGCTAAGACTCCGAAACTGTTGGTGTTGCTTCTCACGTTGAGCTAGCAACGATGTACGAACACTCGTTGGCGATATTGGCTCTACACATCGAGGTGACAATCTCCCAGGAGATGGAACCCGTATAGGTGTTTTCAGCAGAGATTGATCAACGTTTCTTGGTGAAAAATTAGTTCTGATTGGAGATAGCATGCTTTGTTGCTGTTGTTGGAATTGATAAAAGGCCGCTGATTTGTGTGAAGGCGAAAAAACTGATGAACCAAATGCTTGATCAGAATATCTAGGAGAATCCCCCGCAGAAAATATATCATCCAGATTTGAAGGACTTGACAATTTTGGATAGGCAGAACGGTTCAACAAATTGGTATTAATACTCGGACTCGGCAGAAGAGATAGCTCACTCAAGATTTGCTGCTGTTGGACATCAATATCAGGATAAAAACTCGAGCCTTCAGTGGGAATATCTCTAGCATTCAGAGATGAACGCAACCGACTGGACTGGAGATTGCTACCGGGCAAGTGCAGCAATGGAACATTATGCTGAGTTGGCCAACCGGTGTTCGAAATCCCATTAGTAGATGGAGAAATAGGAGGAGAAAATGGAGATGGTGACATCATCGGAATCGAGGGTGAACCCGGTAAAAGGCTCATTACTGCAGCAAAATCCATGGCATTAGCAGCTGAGGTGTTTGATCGAGGAGAGGGAATAGCAGAACCAGTAGAGACATATAATGGTCGGAGTTCATCCTGGGTGTGGGCGAAAAAACAAACTCTTCTATTGCAACCTGTACCATCTTTGCAAAGCCGAGTCCTATAATGTGCCGGGTGGAGCCAGCTCTCAAAAACACCATGAGCATATTCACACATATCCCCCCTTCGACAAGCCCCCTTGCGGAAATCGGGACATGGTACACAGCTGTAATGGTACTTCCTTGGATCCCTCCGCCGAGCATTTTCACCTGGGTGAACAAATGGGCACTCGGTCCAATCATGTGAATAGGCACGAGAGCACGGGCGGACCTTGAAAGAAAACATCCTAAACTCATCGGTTGAATAGATGCCGTTCTTGATGTCAGGTAAGGAAGGGTCAACTGGGTATTCTTTCTTTTCTGGTGCAGATGTCATGGGAATGTCATGAAATTTTGCACTCTTTGGAGAAGGTGCCGATTCGGAGGGAGAAAAAGAGGATTCATGTCCATGGGATGGTGAAAGTGGCGGAGAATTTCGAGTTCCAATCGACACCATAAGATTGTGTGCTTTCTCAAACAATGTATCTGTTGTGAGCATCATCTGAAGGGAATTTTTCATTTCCAGAAACTTCACGGAGACAACAATAACATCGAAAGGTAAAAGTCCATCAGCATCAGCTACATTAGGATCGGCACCTGAGGCCAAAAGTAGTTTCACAACATCAACAGCATATGCCGACCCGCTAGATGCAGCACAGTGAAGAGCAGTGCTCTTGTCGACACCACATGACCGATTCATGTCAACATCAGGTAAAGATACAATCAGTTTCATAACATCAACGCTACCATAAGTCGCAGCCACCATCAAGGGAGTCCTTTGCTGCAGAACTATTTGATTCGAGCCTTTTCGGCGTCCATACCACACACCGACCTCATCAACACAAGATGGTAAATCATCCAGGTACCTTTTAAAGCCCTCAACATCATTGTTTGCAGTAACTTCAAGCAAGCTAGGAAAAGAATCTTGTGTTTCAACATGGAGATCAGAATTCATGATTACGTAGTCTCTTATATTGTCGGGCAGTAATGGGAATTGATACACTTCCAGGCCCTAAACAAACGAATTTGCACATGCTTTCATTTTTTGTCTTCAACTTCAAGGAGGCAAAAAGCGAAGAAATCTTGATATCAGAATGAAAAAGAGAAAAATAAAGCAAGTGACAACAAAATTCCCAAATAATGTACAATCCATAGATTGGTATGCAAGTTAATCTACCAAGACCTCCCAAAACAATAAAGGCACAAAAGTGGTAACAGTAGAAATTTGCTAAAAGAAAAATATGTCATCTTTACTAACACACCCAGAATTAGAAAGGTCGTAAATTTCATTGATGCATAAGGATTGAAGACTAAAACGACAGGGTCCACCACACTTTAACACCAAACACTACCCTCAAAGTTCACATATTACAAGAACAAAACAATTGTCCCATCTCAAAATAACCATATTAGTAAAAACAAGTTGTAAAATAAGCCTTGATCTTACTGCCAATTTGAATAGTTCTACAAGAAACCGGCGGCCAAGAAATCCAACCCTTTCACATGAAGTCAAAGTCCAACCCCAGAAAAAAAAAATTTAAGAGAGAAAATAAAAGGAGATATAAACAACGCAACCCTTTTTATGACGCATGCCCATGAATTTAAACTCTAATATTTGTATTTCTATCAGATTCTTCCGCAGTAAAACATAAAGGCAGCCCAAAACCGAAATCTGCGAGCATCAGAAAACTTACACCAGTACATATCGCTTGCTAGCAGCAAGTACACAAAATTATCACATATTAAATCATACCAAAGTATTCAAAAGTAGAAAATAAACAGATACTCAGTACCAGGAAACGATTAGGTGAAAAAAACCAATGACCCCATCACCAAGAACAGTAAAATATTCATTCTTGAGTATGTACGAACCCAAAAAACAGTAAAGATGGAGGGGGGGTTTGATTTATGACGGCCAGATTATTTACAGATCTAGAGAAAGAAAAGTAAATTGAGGGAAAGAAGTTGAAGTGACAAGACGAGCATATCATTTTCTTCTCCTTCCCTCTTTTTTTTCCTTCATTTCCTGTGTTTATGTTTAGTGCCTGCCCTGAGTCTCGCGTCTTCTGTATACCATCATCAAGTGACGTATATGTCTATGTATATTATTTTTTTAAATAATTTTATCTTTGAATTAATTTGATTTTTATATAAAAATTAGAATACTATTAAAGAATAATCAATATGATAATTATAAAGATTGACAAAAAGTAATATGATAATTATAATATTTTTATGTCCAAATCTTAATTATAAAAATATCTAATATATGTGAACAAATTGTTGATTACCAAGATGAAAGGATAAATAATAATTCATAATTACGATATTTTTTTCATGGGAGAACTCAAAATTCTTAAAGATCTAAAATATTCAAGGCAAAATGATAATTATTATGGTGATTATTGGTAGTTGAAAAAACTTACCATGAAAAGTCATTATAATAGCTTCTTCCTTCATTAATAGGTATAAATACAGGTAAATTATAATTGCTGGTTTTTTAATATAATAATCAATTTTTAAAAAAAATTGACAAAATAATCTGAAATACAACAAATTTATAAACTGGCATGAAGATGTTAACTGGGTTGGCATAAAAGTTGGACACGCCAATTTTAGCTTTTTTTATTTATTTTTATTCTTTTTTTTAGTTTTTTAATAATAAATAAAAAATATATGCTAAAAACTATGTCTCGCCTTATCAGATAAATTGCAAAAACCTCGTCCATATTTTTCAAATTTTAATTAACATTTTTTTTATTATGAAATTCAAAAAAGATAAATATGTAAGAATTTGAGTAATGCCTCGTGACGGGGATATTGATTCTGTTCGTTGGTTTCAAGTTGAACCATGGGATGTGTTTCACATCATCAATTGTTATTAGGAGGTGAGGTATTAAATATTCAATTCAAAATTCAAGTCATATACTTATAATAATTCTAATAATAATAGTAGTGATAATTGAGTAATTTCAATCCTCAGCATCTTTTGGCTTTATATTTGTTTCTTTTAGTTAGTGGAGTGATCTTTATTCAATAACCAACATCTTATAGTGTTTGCCCACATTTACATATAAAATAAACATAATTCTTGCTTAACAAGTGTCAATCGAATAAATTGGAAAATTATTTTATGAGTGGCAGATAATGATTTTTTTAAAGTTTTGAACAAGATGTAATCTCATTATTCCTGTATTATCGAGGTGCATAGTAGTCATTATTCTGATTCGAGAAAATATTTTAAAATAATATACATAATTAACTTATAAGATAATTACACATACTAAAAAAGATTATGTTTATGTAATTTATTATTATATTTTCTTTCTTTTACTGAGCTAGGGGAGGGCAAACGAATTTAACAAGACTTGAACTCGAGTTCGTCCCAAAAAGATATGGGTGACAATCAATCCGATTAACCTAGAAGTATCATTTAATTTCTTTTCTAAATGAACAAGATTTAATTATTTGAGACGGGCATGCATTCTTGAAGTATGGATGTGCGATCAAGCATTCCAAGTGAAAATAGACCGCAATAATTGCTCACCTTTAAAGTATATTAAAATTAGGTTAACCCCTTAGATCAGCATTAATCTGGTTAAATTGGTGAATTATGATTTGCTTTAAATTAGGTTGTGTATGGACCCATACGTATAAATTAAAATACAAATGAGATTTATACAGACCGCCTATAAAAAATATGTGGTAATTTTTATATAAATTAATAATGTCGGAATCATGAATTGAAATTGAATCCCTAAAATCTGCAAGGAAAGTGGCTACGTGACTTGATCCAAGCAAGCTTTTTTTTTTTCAATTTAGAGATGTATTAATTAATCGATAAATTAATAATTTATCAATTTAAAGATTATTTTTTGATTCAGCGAATTTATCACAAAGAAGTATTCATGAGCTTGAAATATAGTTAATTATCCCGATTACCGCAATAAAATGTATGTCAATCACCTGTTGTATTACCCGTGTGAAAATGGTGAATATTCAAATATCCAAAACTTAGAAAAAATTATGGCTAGTGTAATTAAAAGTCCTGTTAAGGACGGAGCTAACAATGATCTAGTACCATTAGAAGTAATCTAATGAAAATGAAGCAATCATAGCTGCAACAACTCTTTATAATTTTTGTTGCAGTTCCAAAACACGACACATATCTTTTGAATGTAATGAGAAGGTTAGAGATGTAATTCATCTAAATTTAAATTTCGAGAAAAAAAATAAACAATAGTATATTAATATTTTTCCTTGTCCTAATTATATTTATAATTTTAGAGAATTATTAATTTACGATATTGACGGACTATAAATTAATATAAGGGTCTTCCTAAAAAAATATTATCTTATTAATTTATCAAATCTATTAATTTTTTAAACTGACCCAAATTGGGATCGAAATCTTACTTTATTTATATATATATATATATATATATATATATATATATATATTTATTGGCGAGTTGAATGGTGCATGAGTGCTATACTGACGGCACCAGCCATGCGTGAATTGTATTTATGTTCCTATACGACTTAATCAACGATCGAAGCCACTTATACAACTTGTAAACTGTTATAAAATAATAATATTGTATTATATAGAGAACAATTTAGAGAGATGAATTTTTAGATAGTTTTTCATATATTTTTCATTTCACTTTAAGCCTCTATTTATATGCTTAATATTATAATTTACATTGGTTGGAAGATGGAAGGTAAATGAACATTCAATATACGTTTCATAACAACTATGAATATTTACTAATCTTACGTTTCACAAATGCATTAATACATGCATTAATTGTTATAGAGCATATTTCATAACACTCCTCCTTGGATGTCAATGCACTGCCTTGTTAAAACCTTACCAAGAAAACCCATTGGGAAAAAAACATTGTTAAGGAAAAAAGAGTTCAGTGTGAAATAATTCCACTTCCTGAGCTCATCATTTGACATCTTTTAGTCGTCGCATTTCAATCTTGTGAACCAACTTTTCAAGTGTTGAAGTCGGAAAGACTTTGTGAATAAATATGTCAGATTGTCATTTGAATGAATTTGTTGAACATTGATCTCACCATTCTTTTGAAGATCATGAGTAAAAAAGAATTTTGGTGAAATGTGTTTTGTTCTATCGCATCTGATGTATCATTCCTTCAATTGAGCGATGCATGCAGCATTATCTTCGAACAAAGTTGTACAAACATTTTTTGTCTAAATGCGAACCACGTGTTCCTTGAATATGATGGATTACAGATCTTAACCAAACACATTCCCAACTTGCTTCATGGATCGCCAATAATTCAGCATGATTAGATGAAGTGGCAGTTATGTTTTGTTTCATTGAACGCCAAGAAATAGATGTACCACCACATGTGAACACATAACCCGTTTGTGACCGAGCATTATAAGGATCAGATTAGTATCCAGCATCTGCATAGCCTATGATATGAGATTTGAGTGCCTTAAGATAATAAAGGCTCATCTCCACCGTTCCTTGAAGATAACAAAATATATGTTAACACCATTCCAATGTCTTCGTGTAGGTGAAGAATATATCTTGCTAGCGGATTCACAACAAATGATATATCAGGGCGTGTATGACTAGCAAGATACATTAATGCTCCAATAGCACTAAGATATGGTTTTCTGGGCCAAGTAGTTCTTCATTATTTTCATGAGGTCGAAAAGGATCTTTGTGCACAACAAGTGATCTTACAACCATAGGTATGCTCAGTGGATGTGCTTTATCCATATAGAATCCTTTAAGCATTTTAGCTGTACTGATGTAATAAGATATCATTTTCTAAGTGCTCAATTTGGAAGCCGAGGCAAAATGTTTTCTTTCCAAGATCTTTCATTTCAAATTATTGCTTCAAATAATCCGTAGCTTTCTTGACCTCTTCAGGAGTCCTAATAATATTAAAATCATCAACATATATTGCAATGATTGCAAACTCAGTTTCAGACCTCTTAATAAAACGCATGGACAAATATGATTATTCATATAGCCTTGTTTCATCAAGGATTCACCAAAACGATTATACCACATGCGTCCAGCTTGTTTCAAGCCATATAGCGATTTATACAATTTGATCGAGTAAAGTTCTCTAGAGCCGTGGTCATGTCCCTTAGGTAATTTTAAAATTGCAGGGATTTTAATATAAATGTCATTATCAAGTGAGCCATACAAATATGCGCATCCATAAGACGCATTTCAAGTTGTTCATTTGCTATCAGATTAAGCAAATAACGAAAAGTTGTTGCATCCACCAAAGGAGAATATCTCCTCATAATCAATACCAGGTCTTTGGGAAAAACCTTGTGCAACAAGTCGTGCCTTATACCACACAATTTCATTTTTCTCATTTCGTTTTCATACAAAAACCAATTTTAACCAACTGGTTGCACATCTTCATGTGTGCGTATTACTGGTCCGAAAACATAATATTTTGCCATCGAATCCAACTCTGTTTGAATTGCATCTTTCCATATTTGTCAATCATTTCTAAGTCTGCATTCTCATATTTTGGTTCATGATCCTCGTTCTCATTCATAATAGTAATTGTTGTAGTATATGCAAATTTATCATCAACATTAGTTGTATATCTGTTCCATCTTTTCTCAGTCATGACATAATTTATTGAGATCTCATTATTATTAAAATTTTCAGGTATCTGAACTTCTTCTGGAAGTTTATTATTTGTCATGTCTGGAAACTCTTCTAGAGTTTTTGATTTTGAAAATTCTTCTGGATTTTCAATTGCCTCGAGTTTACTATCTTCATTATTAGCTTCTTTTCATTTTCGAGGATCTTTTTATCCTTAGAACCGACTGGTCTACCACGTTTCATAGGCGCCTTTAATTTACTAATAATGGTAGAAGGTCCTTCAGATACATTAATTCAAACCGGAGCATTAACAGTCGGTACATGTGACTTGGTCACACTCTTTAGGTCAGAAAAAAGCATCTGGCAATTGATTCGCTAACTGTTGCAAATGAATTATCTTTTGAACTTTCAGTTCACATTGTCTTGTGTGAGGAATGAGGTCAATAATGACAATTCATTTCAGATAATTTTATCAACCGACTGTTTATTTTCTCCCCCAATGTTGTGACAAATGATTCATCTAAATGATAATCAGCAAAACGAGCAGTAAATAAATCTCCAGTTTTTGGCTCAAGATATTTTATTATAGAAGGTGATTCATACCCAACATATATTCACAATCTCCTTTGAGGTCCCATCTTTATGCGTTGTGGTGGAGCAATTGGAACATAAACTGCACATCCAAAAATTCTAAGATGGGAAATGTTTGGTTCCTAACTAAAAACCAATTGTTGGGGAGAATATTCATGATAATTCGTTGGCCTTATGTGACTTAATGCAGCTGCATGTAAAATAGCATGTCCCCACGCAGATAGTGGGAGTTTAGCTCTCATGAGCAATGGCCGTGCAATCAATTTAAGACGTTTAATAAACGATTCTGCAAGATCGTTTTGTGTATGAACATAAGCGACAGGATGTTCAACAATTATTCCAACAGACATACAATAATCATTAAAATATTGTGATGTAAATTCACCAGTATTATCAAGACAAATTTTTCTTGATAGTATAATCTGAAAAATGTGCTCGTAACCGAAATAACCCCTCAAGTAATTTTGCAAATGCCAAGTTGCGACTTGATAATAGGCATACATGTGACCATCTCGTTGATGCATCAATTAAAATCATAAAATATAGAAATGGTCTACAAGGTGGGTGAATAGGGCCACAAATATCCCCATGTATGCGTTCTAAAAATGCAGGAGATTCCATTTTTATTTTTATCGATGACATCCTTATGATTAACTTGCCTTGAGAACATGCTGCCCATGAGAATTCATTGGATTGAAGAATCTTCTGGCTCTTCAAAGAATGACCACGTGAATTCTCTAATATTCTTCTCATCATTATAGAACCGGGATGAGCCAACCGATCATGCCAAATGATAAAATCATTATGATCAGTAAACTTCTGGTTGCATATATTTCAATTTTAGTTATATATGTGTAATATAATCCAGAGGAATAAGAATGTAGTTTTTCCAACACAACTTTCTTTCCAAAACTAATACTTGTAATATACAAGTATTCATTATTATCTTCACTTTTAGTCTCAATATGATATTCATTTTTATGAAGGTCTTTAAAGCTCAATAAGTTTTTTGAGAAATTGACCAAAATAACGCATTATCAATGCAAAATTGTGTTCATCCAGGCAAAATTATAGTTGTTCTTCCGGAGCCTTCAATTAATTTTGCATTACCAGATATGGTACTAACATGAGCTTCTTTCATTATTAGATATGAGCAATATTTCTTACCCTTAAGTATAGAGTGTGTTGTTGCATTATCTGGCAAACATAATTCGTTGCCAATGATCATTGGAACGTCCATTTTCTTCAAAAAAATTAAAATTTCAAATTGAGGTTTTTTTCTTCTTCTTTTTATGATAAATAAAATATTTATATAATAAAAGAAATATTGACAATAAACATTTATTATAAATATTTATTTACAAATATAAAATGAAAATTCTTAAGCATTTTCACGACTAGTATCACCTTAGGATGATTGACAAAGAAATCAGCAACATTTAAAGAAGTCAAATCATTAAAGCCATTATCAACAGAATTATGGTCAAGATTAACATCTTTGCTATTGAAATTTGTCTCTATCATTTTCTCTTTTTTCTTCAATGATTCTTGATTGATATCAATAAGATGCTTTTGCGTACTACAAGTACGAGTCCAGTGGCATTCATGCCACAACGATAGCACTTATTCTCCTCCCTTTTATTTTGGTTTACATCTTTATCATTATTATGCTCCCACTTCTGATAGTGTGTAATGTTTTTGAGATGACCACCACGATTATTATTGTAAATTTTATTGTTACATTCCCACTTCTGGTGGTGCTTAATACTTTTGATATGGCCACCACGATTATTATTGTAAGGGTTTCGACCACGATCACGACCTCGGCCTCGGTTTTGTTCATTATTATATCGCATATCTGTCGCATTTGCTTAGGAAATGGAGCAGCACCAGT
Organism: Haberlea rhodopensis; assembly: GCA_907163345.1. Lineage (NCBI taxonomy): Eukaryota > Viridiplantae > Streptophyta > Magnoliopsida > Lamiales > Gesneriaceae > Haberlea > Haberlea rhodopensis. Next base: position 9,818,878 of record CAJQUN010000003.1, on the reverse strand, counting down.
TGGACGAGCCTCGTGATTTTTCAACAAAAGCTCATTATTTTTGTTCATCAACAAGAGACAAGAATCAATTCAAAATATTTTTGAAACCATTTTCACGATATTGCTGCTGCAGGAGCACATTCTATGCGTAAAAAGTGGAGAATATTTTCTCCAATAAATCCTCATCAATTACATTTTCCCCACATAATTTCAACTTTGAACTGATTCTGAAAATTGCTGAATTATACTCACTCACAATTTTAAAATCTTGCAAGCGTAAGTGCATCCACTCATAACGAGTTTTTGGAAGAATAACCATTTTTTGGTGTTCTTATATGTCCTTCAAACTAGTCCACAAGGCAAATGGATCATTTACCATCAAATATTCTGTTTTTAACCCTTCATCAAGGTGGTGACGGGGGAAGATCGTTGATTTATCATTTTCTTGATCTGTGGATATACTTTATTCTTTGATGGTTTCTCCAAGACCATTTACCTCTAGATGAATTTCAGCATCTAGTACCCATGATAGATAATTCTTTCCAGTGATATCAAGAGCAACAAACTCGAGTTTTGTAAGATTAGTCATAATGTAATTAAAATCAAGAAAACAAATAAAACTTACACACTTACACAAAGTTGGCTAGAGATTCGTGCTGATAACGTGTTATAAAATACTAGTATTGTATATATAGAGAACAATTTAGATCGAGAAATTTAGAGAGCTTTTCATATATTTTTCATTTTACTTTAAGCCTCTATTTATAGGTTATGAGTTATATTGGATGGAATGTGGAAGGTAAATTGACATCGAATATACGTTTCATAACAACTATGAATATTTACTAATCTTACGTTTCACAAATGCATTAATACATGCATTAATTGTTATGAAACATATTTCATAACATAAACTAATTTTGTGAGTAAATATTATTGTTTTTGGGCCTTTATTTATAAATGTAGGTGCTATATCCGGGCATTTATTGGTTTGTTTTATAGGCCTTTATACCAGAAGTGGATTTTATCATACACCGAAAGTGTTATTTTATACCGGACATCGGCTGCTTGGCTTTCAATATGCTATATTGGGAGAAGATTTTTCGTGTAGTACGAAAGCTTGGATGATGATATGCCATTACCAAGATAGAATGATATGCTTCAATTTGAATATGTGCTCGACACTATATTCGAGCTACGGGCCCAGAAGTATCGATGTTATCTATGGCACATATACATGTCCGGTGCATGTATGGACACCACACAAGACATATGCTAAGTTAATTTTTTGTTTTTCAGTTAGACAAAGTTAAGCTGCACGCTAAGAAAAAGTATTGCTATCTTTAACCACATCAATTATTACAAACTGGTCACTAACTAGGCCAATATATTATATTATGTGAGATTTTCTTTGTTGAGAGTGAGAGTGTTTTTTTTTTTAAAAAATAAACATGTAATATATTAAGAGAACAAATTGTTACATCGACATCCCATCATAAACACCCAAAACAGACAATACAACCGAAATAAACGGCGAATACATTCGCCTAATTGACACTTACCAATCCACATGTAGCAAGGAGCGGTGATAGATGTGATATGGTGACAGGAATCACCGAAACATCTCAACACCTTGACCATGACTGAGCCGATCCAGATCCCCTCAAACCCCAAGGTAAGGAGGAGCAAAAGAATTGTCTTCCATCATATAAGAAGGTACAAAGAAGGAAACACGAGAAGCAGAAACTGATAAAGGGCAAACAACCGAGCGAGCTCTCGTCTCCAAATCTCTCACAGAAATCCAACAACCCAAAAACAGTAACGAATGGCCCATGAAACCCAGATAAACGTAGCTACCAGAAGTCAATGGAGTTACAAGCATTCAATTCATGAACACCACCACAATACAAAAAGGCAAAGATAGAAAATAAAACACATAGGACAGACAAGAAACAACAACACATGTACAACCAACACAATCTTGCAGGCAAATGGCCAGAGCAACAAGGAGAAGTTCTGTCATGCCTCGATCTGACGTATACATGTGTTATATATTTATGGTGTAATTATGATTAATTACAGTATGATATGGACTCGGGTTCGGATTGAACCGAGTAGGAGTAAAGCCATATATGAATGGAACCTCATTGGAAAATAAAATACATGTGAGAATCAAAGAAATGAGTTCATAACATAAACATATGATTTATGGAATTTAATATGGAATTACATCATATAGTGGGATGTGTCCTTACATTTACCATGCATTTGAGGGGATTTGCATTTGAGTTTGCATTGGAATATGGTGTGTATGTGAGTAACATTTCATGTGAGTATGAGTTTGAATTAAGAGAGCTTATATTCAAGATAAAATCAGATTTGATACACATACTTACACCATTTCTCACCTACAAATCTCTACAAAACCCTCTTCAACCTCTTGCTTCTTCTTTCCATCTTTTGCTTGGAATTCACTTGGTAATCAAGCTAGGAAGTTAAGTGAAGTGACTTCATCATTTCTTGGTAAGAATTGTATAGCATATGATGTATATGGAATTAGTTGATGGAAACTTGAAGCATGCGGTTACTATTTTGTATGCTTTGAATTGAGACTTGTTATCATGCAAAGAATTGAGTTGTATGATGAGAGAAACATGTTTATATGTTACTAGAGATTGTATGAAACATGGTTAAATGTTGAATTTCGAGTTGTAGGAGATCCACCATGGAGATAAGCTCAAAATCGTCATGTTCTGAATTTTCTGGACATCGGCGATCGATCGCGAGCTTTGTGCCGATCGATCGCCGATAACAGAGCAAAAATAAGGCGGTTAAAGCATGTGGCGATCAATCTGTGAAAATATGACGATCGATCGCGAGGAAACAGAACACTTTGGCTATCGATCGCGAGATAGTGGCGATCGATCGCGATGGAACAAAACAATATGGCGATCGATCGGTGAAATGTGGCGATCGATCGCCAGGGTCAGATTTTTTAAAAATGTTATATTTTTGTAGAATTTGATTTTAATGCCTATGATAACATGATATATTGTTGGTATTATTGTAGCATCATCACAGGGGACGGGACAATGAGGCGATTAGACAGTGACGCCTAATTTATATAGTTTTTTGTCGTAGAACAAGTACGTTTTGACGTACGAGTATATGATATGGTTTTGATGATGATGTGAGCATGTTGTCATATGATTAATGGTATCATATGCATGTGCATTCATGATATTACATTGTTGAGATGGATGCCACGATAGATGTGTAGTATATGCTTTGGCTGAGATCAGTGCCACGATAGATATGCCAGTGTTGGGTATATGCTTTGGCTGTGATTGTTGCCACGATAGATATACTACATATGCTTTGGCATGAGAAATATACGTCGGTTGGGTATATGCTCTAGCTGTTATAACATGTAAGAACAGTACAATGATATGAGCTGCTAATATGAAGATGTGAGGAGGTTCCACTGACATATTGAGCTAAGATAGGCATATCATATTGGTCTGGTTATAACAAATGAGATGAGACATGTCATGACATAATTGCATTTGATGATGCATGATACAGAACAATCACATTTGATGTTTATAGTGCTTTATCGTTTATGTTTTGTATTGATATCGCACTGGGATGATTTTTATATCTATACTCATGTTGTGTGATTGTTTCTGTAGGGACTCATAGACGTGGGAGGACGAGATTGTGAGTCGTTTTCCGCTGTGAGCTGAACCACTGCTTAGGAGTGTTGATTTAGGTTGTTTTGTTGTATATATGATTGTATTATTGACATGGTTTTTGTTAAGTTGTAACAACCTACATAACTAAACTCTTAATCAGTGTATGTTTTACTTAATTCTGACTCACATATGTATAATGAACTGATACATAATGGATTAAGTAACGAGGACCTCACAAGTTCCGACCCATCAACAAGACTAACAAGCACAATAACAATACAATAGTAATAATAGTTAAGATTATAGAAATGCAAACCAAAAAGGGAGATAGGACACTAACTAAGCGACGCAAGCAATGGAAAGTCCGGCATTCTCCCAGACACCGAACATCCCCAAAAAACCACTCATGGCGAGGGGCTGGGCTGGGTGGCCACACAACCACAGCCGCCACGAAGAATGAGCACCAGAAGGAGTAGAGTGAACCTATATGAAGAAACAAGAGCCTACGGAGATTCCTCATCTTTATAACTTGTCATCAGGTCAACTTATTCGTTGTACCGGTCGAGTTCATTATGCACTAATCTTCAGTTATTCGACCGATCAGTCTTTAATAAGAACATATCTTTTGGTTGGTAACACGATTGAGGCAGATTTTAAAATAGCTAAGCAGAACTTGCGCAAATATTCAACCCCCTTCTATCTGCACACCCGATCCCAAAATATTATATAAAATATTACTTACTATATTATTTACAGTTGAATCTGCATAAAGACTTTTTCAAAACTAAAATCATAAAAAATTATTTACGAACAATTATGTCTCAAGATCGATTAAATTGATTAGCAATTCTAGCAATCGAAAATGACTTATTGGCTAAACTTTAATGCAAAAGTTTAATAAGTACTTTAAATCAAAAAGGCGATAAGTAAGTTTTTTAGTTTAACATTCACTTTATTATTATTATTTTTTAGTAGATTCATCATCTTTATAACTTGCCTAAGGTTTTCGAAAATTTTGAGTCACCCATATCATTTATACACCAACTTACTATTAAAACATGATATCTTTTAAATAACAAAATATATAAATTGATATATGAATCATTTTCAATCAATTGATTAAAAAGAAAATTTAAACGAGTACATACAAATATTTTCCAAATTGAGGAAAATAACAGGCACCGAAATAAAATAGATGGTCGGTTTCAAGTGTCGATATGATAGTACACATGTCATATTCTGAAATAAATAAATGGTCGGTTTTAAATGAATCTATTATTATTTTTATTATTATTTACTAACATTGAAATGATATTAGGTCTTGTTTCTACCCTTTTTTTGTTCATACAAGTTATGTAGTTGACCTATCAAATATTGAATGGTGTTGTTGCCGCTTTTATAGGCGGTGCCCTTGAAGACATCTATATCACACATTTGATATATGTTGAGGGCATCTATACCACATATTTGGTGTGTGTTTTATGCACACACAATATATTATGGTATAGCTGTCTTCAATGACATCTTCCTTAAAGGCAGCATCAAAAGGCCTGAGTATTGAAGTGTTAACACAATGACGACTTCTTTACCTTGTCATATGCTCCAAAGATACATAAATTACAATGATGACTTCCTTACCTTATCATATGCTCCAAAGATACATAAATTATGATTTTAAAATAATTTATTTTGTTAACGTGTTTAGGGCTTAATGTCTTATCGTTTTATGCATTAAAAATATCAGATAATATAAATTTTTTTACAGCATCATAAAAAGAGAATAGATGCACATGTATATGTTTAGTTAATCACAATTCTATTATTGGGCCTGAGTTGAACTAGTCTTTAAAATAATGAGACCCATTTTAGGCCCATTTAACAAAGCCTCTTCAACATGGCCTGTCCAAATCAGTTAGTCAACACCGATCAACTATATTGGGCCTCTTAAAGGCATTTAGTCTTCGAACTGTTCTCAGATCTAGCCCTTTTAGTAAAGCCCAGCTGACATGTTATATATCATAATATGTTAAATTTATTATATATCTTGATATATTAAATTTTTGGGAATGAATTTGTTTCACATGAAATTTATGACTTGTAAATAAACAAGTATACAGGAAGGATTAAATAGAAAAGTGAATATCAAGTTTATTATATATCTTGATATAAAAGTAAATACATAAGTACTTGTTTATGGAAGTTCGAAAGTGTTGTAATCCTTCTATTTTTCACATTTTTCATTTACAGGAAGGACACACTAGAAGATTTGGTTTATAATCAAATTTGTACAGCCCAATTAGGTTAATGCCACAAATATAGCTTAAACTTCTAGCTCACACAGATCACAAAGAGCATGTTTTTTAACGTCTCACATGGAAAGACCTCACCCAATTGTAATAAATCACCAACTTTTACAATGATATTCACTTTTCTATTTAAGCACTCAAATACAAAGAATAGAGTATTATAAAGACACAAATGATCCCTCAATGAATCTGATACAACAAGGAAAATGTGCCTAAGAATCTGGGGTATGCTCTCCATTTAGCAGAGTGCGGTTTTCATACCTAGTGAGACCAGGAAAAGAGACTCATTTGATCTATTCTCCGAGGATCCAATTCCATGAAAACAAATCAGTGGGGCCATGCCGGTATGACTGAATATGCGTTAGAAAGGTTGTCTTTGAAGTTCCCCATTTTGAATTCCAAGTGTGTTTGCACTGGAATGCTTAGATTGATCTTCAATCACTTGTTTTTGAGCTTACATGTCTTGTATATATAGCCACAAATAATGATATATACGTTAGATACAAGAATATATAGCCGTTGGGAGAGTTTTGGTAAGTTTCCCGAGCTTGCAACGATCATATTTTGGTTTCTGGAAGTATGATATTTTGGTCCAATATGGTAGGTCTACTTGCAAGGACTTAGGTAGGGTATGTCTACTTGCAAGAAATCCGGTAGAGTAGTATACTTGCAAGGAATCCGGTAGGGTAGTCGACTTGCAACTAATCCAGTAGGACAGTCTACTTGCAAAGGATCCGATAGAGGATCTGGTACAGTAGTTCTGCTTGAAGAGGATCCGGTAGAGTAAGTCTACTTACAATAGATCTGATAGGGTAGGTATGCTGCCAACCTTGCTGTCCGAAGTCTACTGTTCTGTTATCTTGATTATGACTCTTGATTCGTTGATTTCTGGGTAAAATGATCAGCATGAAAGTTGTAGCCCTTTCTTTTAGCTTTCCATGGAATCAAGCGCGATTTCAAGTTTGTATGATAGAGATATGCTCGAAATACAAGACGATACACATGCTGCAAGTTTACTGATTTCGTCTGCACAATACGAGATTCATTTGGATTTGTTGCAACTTCCAATTTAAGTTTTTGCAGAAGCTTTTTGACCATTTTAATTTTCGATTCAGTCTTTGACTTCTGAATATGATTTGTAGATCATTGTCTTATCTTTCCAACCCATACTGAATCGTTCCGTTTCAATAAGTGAGCTGAGAGTTATGACCAATATGCCACAGCTGTTGCAATCTCGTTGTTGCTGTTTCAGCTTTGCATCAACAAACACTTGCGGGCATGTTTTCGTTATGTAAACTTTCGAATCAGGTTTTCTGGTCTGAAATACACTTGTAAAGAATTGAGTTGGCTGCTAACGATGACAATTTTATAATAAATTGAAGTTTATTTAGCTGTTTTTTATTTGAATATCAAACATTTGATGATTTTGTTTAAAATCAATTTTTTCAACTTTAAGCACAAATATTATAGAAATGTTTTAAATAAATAATCCAAAACACACCATAATTAAATGGAATACTATGGATGAAAATGTAATCGAAATTGATTTAAATTTTAGGAGAGGACTATATTATTCGAACTTGGTAGATTCGTGGAATCTTTCTATTATTTATTTGGGTTCAAGTTGCATAGTGGGTACAAAATAACGCAACAACCTGATCAATCCTGTTGCATATAATAGTTTAGAGTAAGTTGGTTCTATTTTAGGATATTCCTCATGGCTCACTATTCATTCAATTTCTTATTATTGTCAAACTTATTTAGTTCGAGTTATTTGTATTTTATATTATTATTATATACATAAATAAATACAACTTATATATATGATGTCCTTGTAAGATTCTAGATCACGAGGTTGAGCAACAATTCTTCTCGTCCGATCAGAACCTCCCGAAGTGAAAAATCCTGAGAACAAAATGGTTAGATTAGCGTCGAGGTGGTTGCTCGACGTGGCTATTCTGACCATCAAGTTAGTGCTCAGAAAATAAATGGTTCGACAATCAAATAAATTTAATAGATCATGCGTTAAAATATATGAAGAACCTGGTGTGTATGTATATTAGTTTTTTTTGAAGCAATCCAATTGACTTTGTCTATTGCTGAATACTAGTATTTATAGGGGAATTTTCCTGAATATTGACCATGAATCTCGGACTATGATCTGCTCATAATCTGTGCACGTCCTTCCATAATTATCGTCTGACATTAACCTGATCTGCACACGATGTGCCTTTGTCTTGCCGTAATTGTCGCCTAGCACTAATACATGTCGTTCTTCTCGGGACATTCATACTTGTCATATCGTGGCTTTGATCGAGTGCTAGATTATCTCAGTGATTTACGCATGTATTGACCGAGTGGGTCGATGTGACCTGAGCTGAGGTGACACGTTTTCTTAATAGGTTCGTAAGCATTAGACCAAACTGATTTTTTCGATATGATTAGAGTCTCCACCACATCAAAATATATATAGTGTGTGTGTGAAATAATAATTTGAAAAAGTATTCTTCAAAAAAATTAAATTTCTCTCATTTTGAAAAAGTATTGGAAATTGGCAATTGGTGGGCTCAGTTCTTAAAAAATGCTGGTGCCGACCGATGTGGGCCGGACACAACACTCTTAACAGCTTGTGATTTGTTTCAACTTATCCGGACAAATTATGGCCGGAGCCGTATATTGACCGTTATTATCACTTTTTTTTCCCCGTAAACAAGAATTATATTAATAGATCAACATGTATAACGAATTAATCGAAGCTCACAAGACACGACAAATCAACCGATAAAACACTGACAAAACAATTATCAAACGTGTACAAATACTAAGACAAACCTAATACAAAGCATACTGATTTGCCTATTGGTAGAGTAAGTCGGAACTGAATCACAAGACTGAGATCTGAAGTGAGCACGGACCACCAGAGCCAACTCAAATCTCCTCAAACCATGTTGTCTAGGATGTCCATGATTATCACTTTCACTATATAAAATAAACAGAAGTAGCATAAAATAAATAAAATAGAAGTCAATTACTGATATGTATGTTTTTTTGATTTTTTTTTGGATTTTGAGACATTTTGATATATTTGACATAGTAAAATTAATTCTTCTCAAAAATTAGATGCAAAATTTAAAATTTCTTAATTAAATCTCTTGTACTCTTGGTTGTACCTCTTGTGAATTTGAATGTGGATTTTACACAGGGTATCCTAGAACATTTATTACCAAATATATTACTATTACAGAGTTTTAATAAACGAATTAATTAAAATATTTAAATTTCAATTCTTTAATTTATTATTTAATCATAGAAGTTTTTCCCCACACGTGTATAAAAGCAAGCCGGATACATAGTTAATCGAAACCTAATTTCAAATATTGATTTAAAATTAAATTCTTATATAATATATTATAAAAATAAAATCAACCCAGAAATTAAGTTACCTCATTAATTCTAATTTGATTTTTTTTTTAAATATTAATAAAACGATTGATAATAACAGGAAATCGGGGATCACTTCTTGAAATTTATATCAGATCCAAAATGTGGGGAGGGGGTCGGAGTGTTGAAATATTAAATATATACATTAAATTCATGGACCTCCACAAGTTATCCCTATCAATCGGTTAATGACATGTTACAGTGGGGATATTACATACACAGCAAGTGTCAATCCAATAACCATTGAACGACCTTTGAATTCAAATTTCGTTTCTTATTCTTATTTTGCAAGTTGTCGAGTACGACTTCTTCCACTTGTCATTCTCGACAACTGGCTAAGACCTATAACACCATATCATTAAAATTATACCGATATAATTGTACAAGAAATACAACCTGAAAACTATGTAGTAGATTTTACAATTCAACCTGATTATTCCCTTGAATTTTAAGTAGGGCTGCTTACAAGTTGGAACCGGTCCGGTCCGATCCGGAACCGGTCGGTTCCGGACCCGTTATGGGCGGAACCGGTCCGGTCCGTTAAGGAACCAGATCGAACCGGTTCCGGTTCCAACCGGTTCCGGTTTGGTTCGGATCCTTATCGGATTTTCGTATTTTTTTTTTTAAATGAGGCGTAAAGACGCCCCATTCAGGCGTAGCTACGCCTAAGCTACGGCTTTTTTTTTAAGAGGCGTAACTACGCCACTTAGGAGGCGTAGTTACGCCTCTCGGAATTTTTTTTTTATGGGTTATTTAAACATGTCTATGTGTTTAAATACTTATAGCATACAAATAATTGTAAAGACATGACAATTGAAAATCTAAATAAAAAAATATTACAATTTAGTACTTAGCAGTCTTCATAATTGATAAGTATTGTTTTGGCTATCTCTTCTTCTTGCTCGTCATAATGATTTACGAATTCGTCAACCGTCCCATCTCTTCTATTTTTGCATTCTGCTTCAAACCAATCTTTAAGTAACGTGAGCATGCATAACGAATCAGCTGATAGACTACTTCTGTAGTCTCCAATAATACGGCCGCATGTTGAGAATGCCGATTCAGAAGCGACGCTTGAAGCTTGTACAGCATACACGTCTCTAGCCATTTTGGCTAAGATAGGGAATTGTGCTGCATTGGACTTCCACCATTGTAAGACGTCGAAGTTGTCTTCGGTTAGAAATTGATAATTCAGATAAATTTGCAACTCAGTCGACGTGCTAGTAGAAGGTCCTTTTCCCTTAAGTTTTTTTCCTGCCCAGCAATCTAAGCAAATTGATGCCCCCACCTTTAGATTGAGCTTGTGGTTGTTCTTCAACAGGCCTTTGTTGCGATGATTCACTTGCCTGTTGATTATAATACAATTGAAACATATTTTGGAGAGATTGCATTGTAGACGTCTTTTGATCGTCAACAACCTTCCCCAAAAATTTTTAGCATAATATTCAAAAAATATCTCAAATGAAGATAAACATTGATTAGGATCTAGCAATGTTGCGATGCAGTGCACGGGTGGGATTTGTTCCCAATACTTTATAAATTTAGTTTCCATTGCATTAACAAAAGCATGCAAGTCATAGTCATCTCTAAATTCTATAAATTTATCAAACATGTTAAATACTAAAGGAAGAAAATAAACGAAAGTTGGATAAGTAACACCAGAGAAACGTTCCGTCGCTTCTTTGAAAGTACCTAACAATGATACACAATTTTCAACAAATTCCCAATCCTCATCAGTCAAATAAATACTTTCATCGCTATCAGGCATTTGATATGAATTATAAAATGGAGTTAAAATATCTTTGTAAGGTAACATAGCATTCAACAAATTGTACAACGAATTCCACCTAGTTTCTATTGGTGATGGAAAAAGAAGATGCTTTAAACCATTAGATAAACATAATTGTTTCCAATCACGCTTAACACGGCTCGTGCGTAACCATTTAGCGCAGTATTTCATTTTGTCAATACATGCTGAGTGATTGTCCTCATAACCAACTTTAACAGCCAAATTAATCACATGACATGCACATCTAACATGAAAAAAAATACCATCAAGCATTGGTTTAAGATAGGTCTTTAAATCACGCATCGCAGCATTGTTATTCGCAGCATTGTCTAATGTGATTGAAAATACCTTATCCTGAATTCCATAATGTCTACAAGTGTTGAATACATATTTAGCAATTACATAACCAGTATGTGCATAATCTACTCATCTAAAGACAAAATCCTTTTTTGCATACACCAATTATCATCAATCCAATGACAAGTGACAACAAGATATGAATCAGAATTTACATTTGTCCAAATATCAGTTGTTAAACTAACCCTACAAGGCAAACTAGAAAGATGTTGAAACAATGTATTTCTATATTCAACAAATACGTCCATACAATTTCTTTTTAGTGTGTGCCTGGATATATGTTTAAACATGGGTTGTATAGACGAAGCAAATTCAATAAAACCAGCACGTTCAGCTTATATAAAAGGTAGTTCACATCTGATCACATATCTAACAAGTGACCTACGATTAATTTCAGCAGTTAAAATAAAATTCGTGCCAGTAAGAACTTTAATTTGTGCTTGTGTTGCTTCTCGACTTAATGGTTGTAATGTTGTCTCATCAAAATTATGTTTTTTTACTAAGTGTTTTTTAAATGTTCCGGTGCCTCCACTGGAACCACCGGCTTTATATGAATACTGGATCTTACATAATTTACATATTGCAACAGATTCATTAGTACCTTCTTTTTGACCGAGTTCAAAGTGATCCCATATCTTACTTCTTTTGGCACGAGTAGGTAGTCTACTTGCTACTGTAGTTGCTCTGGATGACTCCACATGTTGTCTTTCTTGGGCTTGGGCAGCAACAGGTTCGGCAGGTTGTTGGGGTTGTTGTGGTTCGACATTCATAGAAGAACCACCAACATCGAGGTCAGCAAAAAAATCATAACTTTCATTTAACTCAGGAATTGGCACAGGCAAATTCATTGCAGAAGATGAACTCAGTGATAGACGACCCGGAACGAGACCCCGACTACGACCCCGGCTACGACCAGCACCACTGCTAGATGAAGATGCCATTATGATATAAGACTATAAGTAAATTGTAAATATCACAATTGAGAGAAAAATATGAGAGTGAAGTAATTTTCGTTACAAGAATTGTTATGAAACAATACACAACACAACATCCCCTTAACGGTCCGAATCCAGGCCGGGTCCGATTTGACCCGGCCCGGTAAGCAGCCCTAATTTTAAGATACAAATTTCTGGATATATAATCACTCTTTAGTATAAAAGCTATTGATTCTGTCCCTTTCCATGAACTCGAACTTTTGAAACAAGTGATTTCAATATGATGTCAGAGTTTGAGTATTACAAATTGAAAACCTCGACTTAAAAAAAAATTTATTTCTTCAGTTAATAGTGGGTGGCATTAGTGACATATTAGACCATATATATAAGCGACTTAAATTTACTGTTTCAATGAACAGTAACTTTCGTCCTTTTTTAAAAAATTTTTTTTTTTTTTAATTTTTTATTTCTTTTGTTTTTTCTTTTGTTTTTCTTTTATTTTTGATCATATATATATTAGACGTATTCTTCTTTTTAAAAAAAAAAAATTTATTTCTTATTTCTTTTGTTTTTCTTTTGTTTTTGTTATTTATTATTTATTATTTTTTATAATCGGATATTGTTCCCATGAACAATAAATGTCAATCTTATTTTCTTTTATTTGGTTATTTATTATTTTTTTTGTATGAGTACTGATTTGTTTGGAAAGATTTGACCCTTGACCCAACTGTGCATCCTCGTCTCAATTTTTAAAATTCAAAATGTTTTCTTTTTTTTTTAAGAATAAAAACTTGTTGATTTTTGTTAAATATGAATTGATTTTAGAGAAAACAGTGAGTTCAAAATAGGATATCGTTGTAGCAAATTTTAATAATAACTATATATAAAATATTTGGCATGATGGATTTGATTTGACACTTGACCCAACTGTGCATCGTTATTTCAATTTTTAAAATTCAAAATGTTTTCTTTTTTTTTTTTAGAAAAAAACTTGTTGATTTTTTCAAGTATGAATTGATTTTAAAAAAACAGGGAGTTCAAAATAGGATATCGTTGTGGCAAATTTTAATAATAATTATTTATAAAATATTTGGCATGATGGATTTTTGGTAGATTACAGGTCGTCAGTTTTGCTTGTTTGTATTTGATTTTTGGTTTACCTACGACCATTGCTAATATGTGCTTGTTCTCGATTACCTTAGTTCTGATGTTTGGCATCAAATTTTTCCTTCATGTATAAGGAGATTATCAAAAAAATTAGAAAATATTAAATGTTGATTATTATATATTACTTATTTGATAATGTTTTGGGTTGTCACATTTACATTCATTATTTGTGAGAAAGTATATAAATAATTATAAAAGTATGATGATTCAATAATAATGAGGCCATAACAAGTATAGCAATATCCTAATATAACAATGCAACTACAATAATAAACATAAACTATATTATGCGATGCTCGCTCCTACTATGAGACACCGAACACATATATGCATTATGATATCCGATGTCATCTACTACTATAATGCACTTTTGTAGATGACTTTTATTTAAGGGTCTATTGGGACATACTAGGATATACTATGTTGACTTTTGCTATGGTGCACTGTTGAGAATGACTTTTGTTTAGTACAACGTATTTATTGTTATATATGTATGATTATGTATATTCAATGTGTATGAACCATCCTTTTATTCTCTTGAAATGTCTATTGAACTTGTGTCTACCCTTTGTTGGACATATATACCAGATTATAAGCTAATTGGCACCGCGCCTTGCGTGGTGCCAAATTAACTAGTATATATATATATGTATATATATATATGTATATATATATATATATGTCAAAACTATTAGGCAATAACAATAAGTAACTAGATGAGATGCAAGCTTATGAACCATTGTGTTAGCCGATCTGCGACAATACTGAAAACTAAACTCCGCTCCATGACTACAAAAGTGACGTATAAGTAAAATGATTGAACATTCAGAGGGCCATGAACTAGATTGGTTGATGGCCATAATGATATTGACAGCATCTGTTTTGATAATACATTTGTTCCATTCATGAAGTTGTGATATCAGAATTACTTCACGAACCACTAATAATTCTGCGATTTGAGATGAGAAAACTCTCGGACTTTGTTTGAATGCTAAGACATTGATTTTGAGTAAATATTTCTTGGTTTCCAACTTATACATACGGAGACGTGTTAAAAGACATAATTATGTCGTCTCTGTTGGGTTTTGGCCCATTACCACTTTATTTGTCTGATGGGCTTTGGCCCTTCTCCTTATTACCCTTAACCGAGCCCCCACTACCATCTCAGCCCCTCACCCCATTCGTCTCCCACCTTCTCCAGAAGCTTCCTCCGCGCGCCTCTTCAGCTGGTTCAATTCTTTGGAAATTGCACCCTCATCTTCGTCTCCCTCGGTGCCTTTATGTATGGTATGGTTCATGATGAGGTAATACAACTGAAACCCGATAATTACTCTGTGTAATTTTCGCCTACCCCTTCCCTTCGTGTTCCTGTTCCAGTGGTGGTTGGCCGTGGCTTTGTGCTCCGGTCGTTGGGTGGTTTCCGTCGCTGGCCGTGTGAAAAGCTTGGTGCTTTTGTGGCTGTGTGCGCGGCTGTGCTCTCGGGCAGATCTTTGGGCAGTGCTCGGGCAGTGGACTTCGGGCAGTGCTCTCGGGCAGTGTGTGTCTCCATCTGTTGGATACGATACCTTGGTTCCCCGGTGACGACGTTGATTGGATACCCAGCTCGACCTGAGCCCTAATTCCTTAACTCTTGTTTGCATTTCAGTTTATTGATTTATATTGAATTATATACTTTGAGTGCTTTGTTTCTTGATTGCAGATTTGCAGGTATCAATCGGGATTGAAAGCGGAACGTACACCTTACAGTCTCCTGTAAGTTCAAGCTTTTGGAACTAACGATTTCAATGCCCTCAACACAAAAATATAAACGTTAAATCATATCCATGGTGTGGATGACTGGTTTCATTTCAAAAGCTGGTCCTTTCTTCCTTTTCTCTCTATTCATGAATGCACATGGCAGCAATGTTCTGGTCTGATATCATGTCGAAAGTGGTGAGGTTAAATTTGCTGACGTGGGATTTTATATCTAAGCATGTTTCCTTTCACTGTGATGAATGAGCATATTTTGATCACCAAAGCCGGATTTCCCTTGATGGATTAAATTAACAAGTTGAGAAAATGCAAATGAAATTTCTGCAATTTATCATATCCCAATAGAGGGTAATCAATATCCATCTAACAACTAGGAATAACATGTTATCTCCGACAACCAACCTACACTACAGCAACTTTCTCAAGAATCTCTCCAGATAGAATCTATACCCTCAAATTGTATTGCCACCCTGAGCCTTCAGTCTTGAAATTTCAATCATTTTCGAGCCGAGTAAATGGCATAAAACAATGGATTAAAAAGATTTAGGAAGGAAAATTCGTAAGTTCATAAGTTATGGCACCGTTTATGCCATTTTGGATGGTTCTAATGCGTTAATAATATTCAGACCCCTTGTCCGACCAGGCGCCCCACCTTTGATTGAAGATAAATCCAGCACCAACCTACAAGAAATGCTGCAGGAATCAGAATTTATGCAACTTATGCGAGTGGCAAGGGTGAATCCAGGGACTGAGGATTACAGGATGCCACCCATGGATTTTTGGGGGCTAAACAAATAGTTTTTGAAAAATTATATGTAAAATTTCAAAATCAATACATAAAAAGGTATAAAAACATACGTGCTAACAGCTGAATTTTCTTGCTCCGGATCAGCACAAGTCATCAGGATCTTGTTTTCGGCTTTTGATGTTGCGTGTTGTAATGGCACAAGAATGGTCTCTGAAACTGGATTGAAACAAAGCAAAACTCCAAATATCAATAAACAACTTGAACCGAACGACTTATTAGAGGGACAAACTTACATGGTTTCTTGGTGGTCTTGATGCCACTATCGAGGCCCAAAAGTTTCTACAAGATTTAAGATAGACAATCTAAGAACAAATCCTTTGTCACGAAGGGGTTATACCACAAAAAGATGCAACAATCACCTTAAGATTCTCGTAACACATCTCAAGATTATCATTAACTAAGATATGGTCGAAGAGGCCTGGCGAGTTTCCCTTCTCAAGCTCCGCCTTAGCATTTCGGAGTCGTTTTTGGATATGATCTTCTGTCTCAGTCCCCCTGTTACATTTTTTGCACAAGTGTATCGGTAAAAAGGCATGCAAAGAGACTATTCAAAACGCCTATATATATAGACCACCTTGCTCTAAGGCGTTTCTCGAGCTCCTCGAATGATGGAGAAGAGATAAAGATAAAATGGCTTCAAAAGAACTAGCCCTTACAGACCTCGCCCCTTGAACATCAATATCAAAGATACATCTCTACACGAAATCACACAAAACACCATCTTTAAGTTGCAAAGAAATAAAAAAAATCCATATGTATGAAATTATTCTTGAGTTTTAAAGTAGAAGAAAGATATTGGGGAAAGAAATGCAACACAACACACAATTTACGTGATTCAGCCATGAAAACATACATTCACTATGTAATATAATAGGGCTAATCGAAATAATATCAAATCTTATTCAAAAAAATTTTCTTTGATTTTACTAAGAGTTGCAAATGAACTCATGTTGTTCTTCGGTGGAAACCACAGTATGCGAAGCACAAAAACTCAAGATTTGGGCATTCTTATAGAATACCGAATCACATTATCGAAGTTAAATAATACACCAAGAATTTACATACCTTTCCTTCGTCCGCAACCACCTCAACCGCTTCTATACTTGTCCCATACAGATTTCCATGGACAGCTGCAAACTCAAGAAATTTTCCATCTTCGATATCTTTCTCCATGACACTTCGCTCGGTGAAATGGTAATGGACACCATTCTGCTCATGGCTCCTCGGAGCACGAGTTGTATGGCTTACAGAGAATCCGAAAATTGATGGGAATTCCTCCATCAATTTGGAAATAAGGGTACCTTTACCAACACCAGAAGGACCGCTAATAACAATTGGCTTTTCAGTTTTGCCAATCACTCCTTTACTCCAGGCAACCACTTCAGTCCCTAGTCTCATTTTCTGATCCCTTACAAAAGGAGTATTCACCTGCAAAAGTTTGGAGCTTAACCACACTATGCATAAGATTCGAACAATAGATTTATATGCAAAAAGTGAATGAAGAGAACAATCATCCTTCTCTCGAGCTACCAAGGAAGGATCCAAAAAGGGCTAGTGCACCGTCAAGTCAAAAAGTAACAATTTATGTGTAATTTTTCTAAAAAATAGATCTTCAGCCACCCTCTGCCCCCTCAATTCCCTTCCAGAATCCGCCCCTGGATACTACTAATGATAGCAAGTTCTTTAGTCGTCAAAAAGATAAACAAATAAGAACATATGCTTCTACATTACCTCAAGAAACCAAAAGCAATCATCGGAGGTGGAGGTGCCCTTAATAAACAAGATTCGATCTTCATTTAAAAAAATAGTTGAGTGACCCTTAGACAGCTCAGGTTTTGTCCCTAACACAGTGGGGATCTGCCTGCAAAGATAGTTGTGTAAACCTCCCTCTCTAAAATGAAAGAATACAACACCAACTTCAATAACCATAGTGTATAGTAAACACCATACCATTCACCTGTAGATTTATCAAAAACTCGTATTCCAACTGTTGAAGAAGCTCCATTTTTCGTCGTGTCAATGAAACACTAAATCAATAAATTCAAAACCAAGAACTTGTCACCTCATGAGATAAAAGAAACAACACATTGCAAGAACATTATTCATTCCAAGCGACATACAGTTCTATTGCCGTCAATGGTAACTGCGGTTTCACTGGCCTTCCAATTTAAGTGATGACCATTTGGGAAATTACCCTGGAGATCATATACAAAGAAAGCTGGAGATTCTCCCTGATAACAATAAGAACAGTTTTAAAACGACCATTGGATAATCAAATCACAAATTTTTAACCCAAAAAAAAAAAAACATTTATTTGCTTCTATTTTCAAGAACTAAGAACAAGATCTGAAACAGCATCTCACCATTGACAAAGGTGATCCTCCACCCAATCAAGGTTGAATCTGTTCTACGTAAAACAACAAAACAGTAGATCAGAAGAGAAACATCTGGAGCTCATATCAAACAAGTAATTTCAAATACAACAGAAAATTAAAAGGTCATAGAAAAATTAACCCTTCAACCCCCTTTACAAATTATCCTATATTAACATATAGATACCTAATGATTAACAAAAATCAAACATATAAATGCAAAATATCATCTAAAAAAAAATTCGAAATCAAAGAATCTAATGCAGCACAAAATAATAAATAGAAAAAAGACGACACATTGTGCTGACTTCAACAAAGAACCCGAGAACTGCATTCATTTTTGGAAGAACATGCGACATAATAATCAAACCAACCCATAAATTTAATAAATAACATCCCTAAACATACATAATAACACGAAGAAGAAAACCCACCTCAATCTAGCGACCACCACAAGGTCAAATTATCAAATTTCAAATTAAATATAAAAACTAAAAACACCAATAAAAATAGGAACATTACGTAAATACTGATGGGCTCAAACTTTTTCCTTTTGGCGGGGGATTTTCTTGAGATGGTGATTTGATTGACTATAAAAACAAAAGAGTATTCAACAAGAGAAGACTTAGAATCGATTACGTAGTAAACTTTGAAGAAGATGAGGAAATTGCAAGGAAATATTGGGAGGCTACGATTATAAATACTCTAACTCTAAAGACCGCGTGTATTTGAGAGAGTTGGATGGCTTCCTGGTGGCATTGAGTTTACCAAAGCTTGGAATTCTTGGACCACGTCGGCTTTCGCTTTTTTTTATAATTATATTTTATTAGTTTATAATTATATTTTATTAATTTATGAGCTTGTTCCGGAACGAGATGAAAATGATATATAACCAGTACTTTTTAATCTAGTTGCCAAAACTTTAAATAAAATATGTTTTTAGTGGATAAAATATAATATTTTTATATTATATTTTTTACAAAAAGATATAATAATTTTATTTTATAAAAATTTTTATGATAAAAATACTCAAATACTGAGCTTTCCCTATTATGGGTACACCTTCGTATGTATAGAATTTGAGTCAAATATTAGATGAGATACAACAACTAAACGTTTAGATCAGTATTCTTTTTATCCTTTGGACTCTAATTTTTGTACATAACTTCAAGTCTTGTCTTCATGGATCGTCTCATTGCTCTCATAAAATGGGGAAATACATGGACTCTACTCGACGAACATATACATTACTGGCTTATGTCGTACATGATTAACAAAACATAAACGATTTTTTTGCATCTTATCTTCTATACAAGTCACACATACTTTAGCTCGAATGTCTTCATTCCTTATTTTATCTCTCCTAGTCTTACCACACATCCAACACAGCATACACATATCTGCCACACTCATCTTTTGGACGTGATTCCTCTAGGGTGCCCAGCATTCCGTCACATAGAACATTACAGGTCCGATGGCAGTTTTATAAAACTTCGCGTTCATTACAGGTCCGATGGCAGTTTTATAAAACTTCGCGTTCAATCTCAGCGGGACATTGTGATAGCATATAACTCCGGTGGCGTTTTTCCATTTCAACCAGTCAGTCGGTATTTGTGGTTAATGTCATTCTTAATGTCCCCATCATCTGGATAACATGATATAGGTATCGAAACTTGATACTCATCGATACCTCTTAGCCATTGAGTTACATAGGGGTGCTTATTGGGCTGTGTAAATCCGAACCCGTCCTTAAACCGAACTTGTTTAGCCCGGTTCGAAATCGAAACCGGGCTAACCAGTTCCAACCCACTCCGGAACCGATAAAAAATCGGTCCGGAGCGATTCCGTGTCTTGAAATCGGTAGCACCGCCGATTCCGGTCCTGTCGGACCGATTCTGAATCAGAGCCAGTAATTTTGAAAAAAAAATTAATAATAAAGCAAGGCAACGACTATAAAGCCGTTGCCATTTGTTTACGTTTGGTAACGGCTGAATAGCCATTGCCAAGCGTTTTTTTTTAAAAAGAAAAACTATAAATATGGGTTTTGTGATTTATAAATCCACACAATTCATTATATCGAAGTTGTATACATCTATCTCATATTTTCCCCCCATTGTGCTATCTACATTTTACTTATATAATAACGACATCTTCATATAGCAGCGCTGGTCATAGACGGGGTCGCAGCCGGGGTCTCGTCACGGGTCGTTTATCACCTAGATCATCGTCTGCAATGAGTTTACATGTGCCAATTCCCGAGTTAAATGAAAATTATGATTTTTTTTGCAGACCTCAATGTTGATGGTTCATCTATGAACGTCGAAACGCAACAACCCGAACAACCTGCCGAATCTCCTGGTGCCCAACAGAGACAACAGTTGTAGTCATCCGGAACCACTACAGCTGCGAGACCAATTTGTGCCAAAATAAGTAAGATATGTGATCACTTTAAACTCGCTAAAAAAGAAGCTACTACTGAATATGTTGCAATTTGTAAATTATGTAAGATCAATATTCGTATAACGTTGGTGGTTCCGGTGGAGGCACAGGAACATTAAAAAACACTTAGTAAAAAATATAATTTTGATGAGATAACTTTACAACCATTAGGTAGAGAAGCAACACAAGCACAGATTAATGCTCTCACTGGCAATAATTTTATTTTAACTGCTGAAATTAAATCGTAGGTCACTTGTTAGATATGTTATTATGTGTGAACTACCTTTTATACAAGCAGAACATGCTAGTTTTATTGAATTTGCTTCGTCTATATAACCCATATTTAAACATATTTCTAGGCGCACACTAAAAAGAAATTGTATGGATGTATTTGTTGAATATAGAAATACATTGATTGAACATCTTTCTAGTTTGCCTTGTAGGGCTAGCTTAACAACCGATATTTGGACAAATGTAAATCGGATTCATATTTTGTTGTCACTTGTCATTGGATTGATGATAATTGGTGTATGCAAAAACGAATTTTATCTTTAGATGAGTTAGATTGTGCACATACTGGTTATGTAATTGCGAAATATATATTCAATACATGTAGACATTATGAAATTCAGGATAAGATATTTCCAATCACATAAGACAACACTGCGAATAACAACGCTGGATGCATGATTTAAAGATCTATCTGAAAGCAATGCTTGATGGTATTTTTTCAGGTTAGATGTGCATGTCATGTTATTAATTTGGCTGTAAAAGTTGGTTATGACGACAATCACTCAGCATGTATTGATAAAATGAAATATTGCGCTAAATGGTTATGCACGAGCCGTGTTAAGCGTGATTGGAAACAATTATGTATATCTAATGGTTTGCAGCATCTTCTTTTCCGATCACCAATAGAAACTATGTGGAATTTGTTGTACAATTTGTTGAATGCTATGTTACCTTATAAAGATATTTTAACTCCATTTTATAATTCATACAAATGCCTGATACCGATGATAGTTTTTTTGACTCGCGGGGATTGGAAATTTGTTGAAATTGTGTATCACTGCTAGGTACTTTAAAAGAAGAGACGAAACACTTCTCCTGTGTTACTTATCCAACTTCTGTTTATTTTTTTCCTTCAGTATTTAACATGTTTGATAAGTTTATAGAATTTAGAGATGATGATGAATTGCATACTTTTGTTAGTGCAATGGAAACGAAATTTGTAAATTATTGGGAACAAATCTCACACGTACACTGCATCGCAACATTGCTAGATCCTAGTCAATGTTTAGCTTTGAGATATTTTTTGAATATATGATAACTTTTTTGGGGAGATTGTTGACGATCAAAAGACGTCTACAATGCAATCTCTCCAAAATATGTTTATATTGTATTATAATCAATAGGCAAGTGAATCATCGCAAAAAAAGGGCTGTTGAAGAACAACCCCGAGCTCAATCTAGAGGCGGGAGCATCATTTTGCTTAGGATGCTGGGCAGGAAAAAACATAAGGGAAAATGACCTTTTACTAGCACGTCATTGAGTTGTAAATTTATCTGAATTATCAATTTCTAGTGGAAGACAACTTCGATGTCTTACAATGGTGGAAGTCAAATGCAGCACAATTCCCTATCTTAGCCAAAATGGCTAGAGACGTGTATGCGGTACAAGCTTCAAGTAGGAATGTCAACGGGTCGGGTATGGGACGTTTGGTCAATCCCAAGACCCGCCCTGCTACACATAAAACTCGGACCCAAACCCGCCCCGCCTAGACCCCCGAACCCGGCGGGTTTACCCGCCCAGCCCCGGTTTCAGTTTTTTTTTTATATTTTATTTTTTGAAAAAAAAAATTAGCTAGAAATCAATTTTGAAACACAAAAGTTGAGTTTTGTGATTAAATTTCATGTTTTCTCTAGTAAATATTTATAATAAACATTGTAAAACTATCTTTAAACTACTAAATATTTATTAATTTGCTCTTATTTTCTTCAAAATGTCCAACTTCTTTAACATGAACACATAAATTTTGATATAAAATTAAATAATTACACTTTATTGTTCAATCAAAGAAGTAAAATGTATAATCAATATTATTTTTTTTTTAAAAAAATAAAAAATGTATAGCTGGGTGGGTCCGGGGCGGGTCCAGGGCGGGTTCGGCCAATCCCACGACCCGCCCCGCTTCCAAACCCGGTTGAAGCGGGTCCAGAACCGCCCCGGCGGGGCGGGTTCATTGCGGGTCCGGGTTTGGACCGTCTCATTGCCATCCTTAGCTTCAAGCGTCGATTTTGAACCTGCATTCTCAACATGTTGTCGAATTATTGGAGAATACAAAAATAGGCTATCTGCTGATTCGTTATGCATGCTCACATTACTTAAAGATTGGTTTGAAGCAGCACATAAGAATAGGAGAGACGGGGAGGTTGACAAATTCGTAAATCATTATGACGAGCAAGGAGAAGATAACGCCAAATAATACTTATCATTATGAAGTTTGCTAAATACTAATATTTTTTATTTAGATTTTTAATTGTCATAAGTGTACAATTATGTGTATTCATTTATATTATGAAATGAAGAATAAATATATTTAATTTGTGATGAATATTGTGGAAACATTTACAACATAAACAAAAAAAATTCAAAAATTTTAAAAAGTGCTCGAAAAGCAAAAAAAATAATTCAAAAAAATTAAAATTAAAATTAAAACATAACGAATCGGATCGAATCGATCCAGAACCGGTTGGAACCGGAACACCAAGCTCCCGTGATATATGACCATTAAATTTACACTCCATATATTTTGTTTTAGAACTACTTAATCTAAAACTCTTTGATTCCAAATTATCTCTCCATAACTTTTGTCATGGTCTCGTTGATTAACACAATATCATCATCGAAATCATGGTCCAAGATAACTCAGTATGTATGTCTTCGTGATCTCATCAATCACTAAGCGAACAAGAAATGACTCAACGCAAACCCTTGTGCAATTCAATAGTGATCGAGAACTCATTTGTCATCCCGCTGCATGTTATAACATTGGATGCTACTTCGTCGTATATATCCTTGATTATATTGACATACTTGATGAGAACTTTTTTCTTCGTCAAATCTCACCACAATATCTCCATTAACACTTTATCATAAGTAATCTCCAAGTCGATAAAAACCAAATGCAGATATTTACTCATCTCATGATATCACTATATAAATTGTCGAAGTGAATGGGTAGCTTTCGTTGTTGACCAACCTGGCATGGACTGGAATTGGTTCTCCGAGATTCAATATCTCTCCTTAACCGATAGTCAATTGCCCTCTCCCAGGGTTTCATTGTGTGTCACATGCAACGATAATTGGAGCAGCCCTGAATGTCATCATTGTTCTTATAGAGATGGACAATAGTACTCTTTCTCCATTCATTTTGGATTTGATTATTCCTCAAAATATTTTTAAATAGATGAGTTAGTCATTTTATTCCCATCGATCATAAGTATCTCCATACTTCAATAGAGATTCTATCGGGACCAACTACTCGCTGTGCTTTCATTTTGTTCAAAGCTTATTTAAACTCAAAATCTCTAATTATGCGAATAAACTCACGGTTGATATCATATTTTTCGATGAAAAGATCACCTAAATCTTGATTAAAACTACCATTGAACAAGCTGTTAAAATAAATCTTCCATTTTTCTTTGATGTCTTCATCTCTAACCAAGACCTTATAGTTCTCATCTTTTATGCATTTCACTGCACATAAGTATTTTGTCTTCCTCTCCATTGCTCGAGCAATCATGTAGATATAATATTCAGCTTCATTAGAGTCCAATTATCATACACTATTTGTAGACTTTACCTCTAGCATCCAACACCACTGTCTTTGCTTTTTTTTGACAAACTTATACATTTCGAAGGTTGCCCCACTCTTCTCCAGTTCTCTATAAGCACCCATCTTGATTCTAATAACCTTCTTTACATCTTCATTTCACCATGATGCCTCATTACCTGGTGGAGCACATCCTCTTAACTCACTAAACAACTCCTTAGCGGTGATATTAATTCGACAAACCATTTTGTTCCATGTAGTATCAGGATCATCTTTTGGTGTCGAATTTGCTTCTTCAATTATCCTCTTTACAAAAGCTCAAGCATGACCCTCTTTTAACCGTCACCACTTAATTATAGGTTCTAACTTTTGTTTAGTTCTAACAACCTTTTTATTAACCCTAACATCTTGAACTAAAATCGATGTTGGGGTAATTACAACCTCTCATGGAATTATCTTATAATCCAAGCATTTAACTATATTTATCCTTCTAGTCAAATCTATTTGGTTGCATTCGACTTACTTCTAAAGATAACTAGATGAGATGATATCTTTTAAACCATGTATTCACTAGGGTTAGTCATATGACATAGCAAAATTCAACCAAAGCCTCCATAGACATTCTCATACCCATCCCAATCAGAACATGAATGTCCATTGCAATCCCCCAATGAAGATTAGGATAAAGTTATTTTAGTAATATCTTGAATTTGGATACGTCGATTATAAATAGGTTGCAATTTCACTAAAGTAGATTTTTAAGATAATTTTATGATTATATATAACATATATTAAACATAAAATATAATACTATTGTAAAATAAAATATCCGAAGTCCGAAAATCCATCCTAGTAATTTTTTTTTTATGTAAGTAGCTAACATGTCAAAATTTAATGATATCATTTCCCTAGATAACTCGATAATGAATAAATTAATTCTGACAAAAGAATATTTTAGTTAGGTTTTAAAAAACTAAGGAAACTTTAATTTTTATTATATTATATTAAGCTTTAACCTGGTTCATATTTCAATTGCAAATATCATTAACAGACTAAATGAACCATGTTACACCACACAGGCCTGTATGACCCAGTCCGAGCCAGATCCGGCCCATATTGAGAATTCACCGGTTCTGAAAGGTCCAAGCCCAAGCCAACCCGCTATCTTATTAAATTACCCAATTTTTACGCCCATTTGACTTTAAACTAAGGATTTAATGTTGTAATTTGGATGAAATGATTTGATTTGGAAGAAATGATTTACAAATAATAATTTAAAATTTATATATTTGAAATGACATGTAATATATTGTCATTTCAAATCCTTCAAAAATACAAAGGAATATGTATTGAAAAAGAATAAGAAATTTAAAATATCTATTTCAATTTCTTACACAAATAACTGATGAATTTGAGCTGCGAATTTAAAGAATCCTTTAGCATAATTAATACACAAGCTTAAAATGGCAACGGAGAAATTTGAAATCTAAAAAAAAACCATGGATTTTCAGACAAGTATATTTGAAATCCTTTGATTTAAATAATATATAATTGTGTTAAAATTTGTTCAAACCACGATTAAGTTAGAACCAAAGCGTTCAGAAACCAGAACTAACCCATCTCAAAAGTTTGGGTTTAAGTTGGATATTTCTTTGCATGAAAACCATCCGTTCTAGAACATGTAACAGCCTCATTTTGCACGAGGATGATCCGAGGCTTGGTTTAATTGATGTTGGTCCTAAATGCCATACTTTAGGCCTAATTCATTGGTTCATTTAGCATCAAATGTGCAATATTCTATTGGAATATTTCATTTTATGCCAAATAATAGGCGGATGTCCCCAGGGCAACACCCCATGAGTAGCATCAATAAAACCTCGAGACTGTTAGGATCCGTCTTTTAGCCACATTCCACCGGTTTCAAACAATATCCTCCGACTATGTGTTTGGTCATTGTCTCTCGGTTTTGACCCTGCGATCACCGACAAAACAACCTTTAAGTACGTGTTAGACTTCTTTATGCGGAAATTTTTATAAACAAGAGAGACTTTGAATTTGGGAGAAAAGGAATTATGTGAGATTTTTTAAAGTAAATTATATTAAGACATCTCTGTGTGTTACTTGATTTAGTTTAATAAAAAATTCTCTTGATTTTGAATTATCATACATTTTCTTTATTGTGAAACGTGTGACAATTGATAATGAATTGTACATAAACAAAATAGAAATCAAAACAAAGATTGAACGTGTCTACATCCAAAATGAGCAAGAAATGATTTGTTTCATTGGCATCGTTTGGGTCACACAAGAAGTCTTATATATAACTCCAAGCCTAAATCTAATGAATTGTACATAAAAAATAAAAAAAATAGAAATCAAAACAAAGATTGAACGTGCTTGCATCCAAAAGGAGCAAGAAATGATTTGTTTCATTGACATCATTGGGGTCACACAAGAAGTCTTATATATAACTCCAAGCCTAAACCTAATGAATTCTACATAAAAAAAAATTAGAAATCAAAACAAAGATTGAACGTGTCTACATCCATAAGGAGCAAGAAATGATTTGTTTCATCAACATCGTTTGGGTCACACAAGAAGTCTTATATATAACTCCAAGCCTAAACCTAATGAATTCTACATAAAAAAAAATTAGAAATCAAAACAAAGATTGAACGTGTCTACATCCATAAGAAGCAAGAAATGATTTGTTTCATCAACATCGTTTAGGTCACACAAGAAGTCTTATATATAACTCCAAGCCTAAACCTAATGAATTGTACATAAAAAAAAAATAGAAATCAAAACAAAGATTGAACGTGTCTACATCCATAAGGAGCAAGAAATGATTTGTTTCATCAACATCGTTTAGGTCACACAAGAAGTCTTATATATAACTCCAAGCCTAAACCTAATGAATTGTACATAAAAAAAAATAGAAATCAAAACAAATATTGAACGTGCTTGCATAAGAATGATTTGTTTCATTGACATCGTTGGGGTCACACAAGGAGTCTTATATATAACTCCAAGCCTAAACCTAATGAATTGTACATAAAAATAATAATAATAGAAATCAAAACAAAGATTGAACGTGCTTGCATTCTAAAGGAGCAAGAAATGATTTGTTTCATTGACATCG
Organism: Haberlea rhodopensis; assembly: GCA_907163345.1. Taxonomy (NCBI): domain Eukaryota; kingdom Viridiplantae; phylum Streptophyta; class Magnoliopsida; order Lamiales; family Gesneriaceae; genus Haberlea; species Haberlea rhodopensis. Next base: position 9,790,861 of record CAJQUN010000003.1, on the reverse strand, counting down.
TTTGGGTCACACAAGGAATCTTATATATAACTCCAAGCCTAAACCTAAATCGACATCTGCTAACTTTCGATATCATCATATCAATAATAACATTTTCCTCTTTAATTAATAAATGATTTACGTTCTCTGTAATCAATAATGTATATAGTTCCAAAAAACTTTATTGAATATAAGAGTACGTGAGCTTCTTATGTACATTTATGGACGTGATATAATCTTTATAGAGAGGACAAATGTGTAGACATTATTAGAGTTTGTTTTTGTTAACATGTACAAATGCCAAATGGGTGGGTCACGTTATCATTAATCATGGGTGTTAGCTTCGCAATGATTGTGGATGACTAATCACGTTATATATATATGAAGACAATTGGGATATACATAATAAAAGTTAATTTTATTATTTAAAACCTACAAAATCATCTGATGGGCCACGTTGACACCACAATTTACGTGGAAAATTTCTAAAAATTATTAGGATAAAAACCACGAGCAAGATGTAAATATTCCACTATAATATTTTTTGAGTTATAAGCTCTCGCTATCTTTCAAAGAACAATATCAATATATGAGAAAAATACCACATAAATATTATACAACAAAACACTCAAACTAGAATGTCGTAAATCGAGAGAACACAACTTGATTGGGATCATTTAGAATGAAACCAGAGACCTCTATTTGTACAGAGCTTCATTGCATCCAAAACGCGTTCAAAACACGTATTTACTCAACCGCGTTTTCTAAAATGCACAACAGTTTTTTGTACACGTTAAATGCCTTATTTCATGATTGCTGGTCGATCATGACTTGTTTGCCGACATTTCTCTTACTTGGAGATTTGATTGAGAATCAAGCAAATCTCCACACATCCTTTCAGTATTGCCAATCGTAGTTGCTTACTTTTCTGCTAGGACACTTGAGGATCTACACCACTCGAACTACTCAGTTATCCAGGTTTGTCAGAACAGCAACCGCGTTCTCCTTTGCCTGAATCTTCTGCATATTCTGAATCCACAAAGTCCCTGAGTGTAAAATCCGATCCTCTATAATACAACTAGCTGTTGTGACACCTTTATGAATCCTCTTAACTGTACCCCATGCTCCTGTCCAAGATTCGTCATGTACTAATTAACAACTTCCACCGCTTATGCAATGCCTGGTATTGTACAAATCATAGCGAATATTAAACCTCCCACTGATGCTGATAATGTACTCGAGACAACTTCATCCTCTCCGCTTCACTGCTAGGACACATTTCAGAGGATAACTTGAATTAACAGGAAAATGGGTAGACATTAACTTACAATCTTGCTTGTTGAAGCGTTGCAATATTTTCTTCAAATATTTTTTTTCTGAGAAGGCCAATCTTCCTGTCACTTCAGTCTCGGTAAACTTGCATCCCTAGAATCTTGTTTCCTAGTCCCATATCAAACTTTCTAGCCAACCTTGCAATTAATTCTTGGTCGCGATCTTTGTTGGACATGCCACTAATATGTCTTCCACATACAACAACAAAATGATATAATCATCATCCGAATATGCACAAAGATCTGCAATAAGTTTGATGTACCCAAGGCTTATGATATAGGAATCAAATCTCTTGCACCAACACAACGGCTCCTGTTTTAGACCGTACAAAGATTTATTCAACCTGCAAATCAAGTTCTCTTTTCCTATTTCTGCAAAACCTTGTGATTGTAGCATATAGATTTCTTCTTCAAGATCTCCATGAAGAAATAATATTTTCACATCTAGCTGCTCTAGATGTAGGTCAAACAATGTACACTATGAAAATACTACTCTGACTGTTCTAAGACGGATCACATGAGAAAAGATCTCATTGAAGTCGATACTTTTTTTCTGAGCATATCCTTTCACCACCAATCTTGCACGATATCGTTCCATTTGGTTATTGCCATCACACTTGATCTTATAGATCAATCTGTTTCCAATGGTTTTCCGTTCTCGTGATAGTGTAACAGGATCCCATGTTTTGTTTCTGTCCAAGGCTTCCAAAATTCTTTTTGCATGGCTGTCATCCACAGGGATGTAATCAATCTTTGACTAGCCTCATGAAAACTCGATGGCTCACCATCCTCTGTTAGTATGCCACATTGCTTTCATAATGTGAAAGCAAACCTAGTGGTCTCCTATCTCGAGTTGACTACCAAACTTTGAAAACCTCTGACTCAACCGGTTCTCGTTCCTCGTACTATGGTGTCATATCAGAAGAACTTTGATCCTTGTCTCTCCTATTTTCCCCCTGAAACTTTACTATTTGAATTTTGTGTAGTTTTGTTTCCCTTTACCATATCTTCCACGCTGATGATATGCCTGTGGGCACTGGAGTCCCACCAACGATACCCACTCGCATCATCAAAAGATCCCAAGTAGATATATTTTCGAGTTGTTCTCTCATTTCACTTTTCATCGTATATGCCCTCCATCGGCCTATCTCCAATAGCCGACAAGCAGCGATCCTTTCGTAGAACTGCTTGCATTTTCATTTTTTACAGCATGAAATTAATTCCATTGAATTTTTCTATCTCGAACCATGCAACCATTCTGTCTAAGAAATCGCGTCGTGATACTTTGATGTGGACATGAATGGTATACATTAAGTAAGCTCACATGAAAAAGAGAATCTCGATCTTTCCTAGACATAACTTCAAAATTCCCAGGAAAATTGGTGGGGTGGCACCGATACCACTTAAATACCGATTTTTCTAGACATAACCTCCTTAGTCACTAGAATGTTGTAAACCGAAATAATGAAACCAGGGAGCTCTATTTATAGAGGCTCCACCACGTCCAAATCGTGTTCAAAACGCGTATTTACTCAACCGAGTTTTCTAAAATTATGGACACCAGTTTTCTATACACAATGAATGCCTTATGTCATTATTGCTGGTCAATCATGACCTGTTTGCCGACAGATAAGCCCGGCTAAAGTTTTGTCACGTACTGCGTGATTCAAGCTTGAGTCTTCATCAAAAGAGGAGTGGGCTTTTAATAAGCGGGCTAGACCCAAAATTTAGGTAAACGCAATAGCATGTAAACTATGACAGTCGGGTAAATCACAATAAGCATAACACAACATGCTCGATCGTGAAAATGTTTGTAAGAGGAATCAAACTCGTTATTACATGCCTACATGCTCAGCTACACCACTCCACCCATGGCGGGCAATCTACATATTTATTATGGGTATGGACTGTGGAGCATTGTCTAACATGCGATGAAATTTTGTTTGGAGCATCCTATTGTTGCTTAAGCAATCATATTTGTAATATAAAAACATATATAAGAATTTAGTTCTGACAAGTGATGTCATTGATAAGACTCTTGAATTATTATAATAATTCAGCTTCAATGAATGATTTTTTTTTAAGAAACATAAGCATGAATTATGGTATAAGAATTGATTGATTGCCATACATTAATGACATTCGCGTCACAAAATTTGAAGGATTCCAGATCGCGAGTACTGATAGATATTGGGTATAAAATTTAAATTATATTAAAATATATAGTAAAAAGAACAAACAATTTCACAGGCCATTAAAAGTATTTTAGTCTCTAAAACCCTTGCATTTTCTGATTTTTCTGTTCATGTTTATTTAAATATTAAGTGTTGATTTCTCAAGAGAAATAACCTTTTTTTAAAAAAAAACATATACTACTGATGTCATATGACATATTCATTTTCTCGGGTAAAATCTATTTATGAAGATACGAACGCTAAAATCGCCTAACAGAAGTTAAACCGAAGAGATTGTTACCGAAGATAAAATGCCGAGCAGCGTATTACCGAGCATCCTTTACCTTCTTCGGGAATTTGGCGGAAGACCCGGTCATAATTAAAACTAATTAACCGACGGGAATTGAACGTGCATTAATGGGGATTTCTCAGACACGTTTGTCATGTCTCAGCCACGATCAAGGGAGGCGTATTCAATACTTTCACGCCAAGTAACTCCAGGATGGCTCCTATAAATAGTAGTTGAAGGTCCCGTTATAAAGGGTTGGATTTTTCTGGACAAAAAGGACTCTGAGGATAGAAAAATTTATGTCTGTTCGGTCTTTTTGTTATTTTCTAAAATATTCGTACAAGTCATTGAGCGATTGTTATTTGTGTCAAAAGAGTCCTGTAAATTATCAACGTTTATAGTGAAGTTTTCTACTGGACTATGTCCCGTGGTTTTTCTCTCAATTTGAGGGTTTTTCACGTAAAAAATCTTGGTGTGTTTATCGTTATTTTTCATTAACACTTTATTCTACCTTATATTCAAAAATCTCGAATCACATCGACTACATACCGTCTTGTTGGTTTGATGATGTGACATATAAAACAATTGGATGATAATATTATCATCAAATAATTGCTATCAACATTATTTTTAGGGGTAACAATCAACCTACCCGGATATCTAGTTATATGACGAATTCTTTAATGATTAATTTGGACATCTCTATCAAACCAAGCAAGCGAATAAAATTTAGGAATTTAATTATTATATTGAAAAATAAATATATAAAAGTAAAGGGAAATCCCATCTCAAACTTAGGATTTAATCTATCCATACACCATGTGGGATCAGAATAAAAAAATTTGTAAGGAAAAGTAACATATAATTTATTTCAAGAGAATAAAATTTACAATTTAAGCAAAATTGCATGTTAAATTTGAATTTTTTAACTAAAATAACAATATTACCTTTATCTATTAGAGGCTTATTCCCACTCTGATAGCAGGACAGATAATCTTTAAACAAACTATGATTTGTTGCAACCATCAGGTTCAGTGTATCGATTCATTCAATCAGAAAAATGCGTGTCGTTTTTTTCCCTATAGATTTAATTAAGGGGGAAGGAATCAATACATTACTTAATTGGTCAACGACAAAGCCACTTGGCATGTACGTACCTAATCGAGGGGAAATTTGATTCTATCATAGCCTGGAGACCGCAGCATCATTAAAATAAAATATGCTAAATCAATGATAAAATATAACCTAAAGACTATCTCATGAGTTAATTTCATCATTGGATATGTATATTCTCACAATATTGTATGAGAATATACCCATCTAATAAATAGATTACACTACGCCATAAGGTAGCATAGATCAATTCCAAGTTTTGTCCACAGGGACATAGACGGATTGGTAAGGGCTGAGGTGATGTGGGGAGATTCCTTCTCGCAGGTTCAAATTCGGGACAAATTCTCCACTGAAATATTGTGGGGGTTTGTCTTAGGTTCGTGTCCTATTGTTCTACTATCTCAAAAACCTGTCATCCTTGCACATCCCTCGACTTACCTGGTGATGGTTTTGAGGGGCCGGAGTCGTTAACTAATGATTAATCAAGCGCAAACCTGAATACTTTGTTAAAGTAAAAAAAATCAATTCCAAGTAAACCACGGACAATTGGCAACAATTGTCATGCACTCACGGGTGGTACTTTAAGTGGTCACACGTGACTCAGCAACTGCATTAGGTAATAGTACCATGTGCAGCCCACGACATAATATATCAATAAAGGTTTTTTTTAATTAAATAAATAAAATTTGTCGGCCGTGATTTTAATTAAGTCGATAAAAATTGTTCAGAATTCAAAATTTTAATTTTTAGCATTTTAGGAGCATACAAATTTTATAATATCTGGTGATCGAATTTGTTAAGATGCGAATGAATGGTAGAGTCAAAAGGAGCCAATAACAATTTATCCTCATATGATAGCGATAATCGCATTTTATTCAATATTGTTTGTAAATAAAAATTTACTATATTGTGGTATCGTTAATAAGTATATTATCTAATGCTTTGTAAATAACATTTTTACCTTATTATGATTTGACAAACATAGTATAATGCCCCATCATACGAAATATGATTTGTATATTCACAGACATGTGGTTCATTGTTTTTTTTTTCAAACCATAATAGGTTAAACTACATATTTTGAAACTCATATATAGTAAACTGTTTATTTTCAAACTATGTAACATGTATAAACTGTATATTTAAAAAACTCTACGAGTGTTAGTGACCAAACCTCTAAAACCCCATAAAAAATATTTAACTGATTATGGTAGAAGTTGTATTACTATATGTTTATGATTGAATAATGATAGAGAAACAATAAATTATTTTATAAATAATGAGTTTGTGGAATATAAATAGAAATTCAAAGATAAAATTTGATATTTATAAAAACTTTTTTTAAAAAAATCTTCTCTAGTGTCTACTAGACTACTACTCTTCCAATTAAATTAAAAGGTCTGCCCACTTGTGGTACGTTTTCATTTGTTTAAACCCGGTTTATTATGATAAGCGAAAGCGACAAATGGCTGATTGGTTTATTTGCAAAGCCTACGGACACAAGTAATCAATAACATGCACGGAATAATTAACAGAACATATACTAATAATAATGTATTACGATTCATCCCAGGTGTTACATTTCCAGAAAATTCTTAAGCTCACTTTATTTTTGTCTAAATAATTGCAGTAGCCGTACAAAATCATAAAACCTTTCAAAATATCTTTATTAAAATATATTTAATAATACTATTTACTATTTGTTATGTTAGACCAATATTTTTTTATTAATCATTTTCGACTTGAACCCTCGTCACTCTTTTTCAAGAGGAGCAAGAGCTAAATATTTTTTCACACGTTGTAAAACTCGAACTCAATCCTTGTTACACTTGATATAATGGAAAGAATATAAGTTTTGCATGATTGGAGAATCATTATAATTACTAGATGATCAAACTACACATAGAAGTGGAGATACGATTATAATTTAGAGTGATGATTTTTTTTAAAAAAGCTAAAGGTAAATAATAATTTTTTTTTATTATAAAACAACCTATATAAAACACTAAAAGAAAAATTCGTGGGACGCCGGCTACCGCCCACATATCCCCTCCCTCCGCCCCCTAACCCCCCGTTTGTTTTGACATAAAAGTTGACAAATTGTAATGAAGTTAATGACTTTTTTTATTTTTGTAATTGATTGATATAATTAAGAATTTTATATATATATATATATATATATATATATTTAATCATTTATGAGATGACGGTGAGTAGTAATAATTGTATTTGATGAATGAAAATAATTTGGTATAACCGTAGTTATTAATAATTTTGTTGAAAAATGATAATTAGATTATTGTACTTTAGTATAACCGCTAAGGATATTCAAAGTTACATACAAAGATTTAAGTCTAAATGAATCAACGAATATACTCTGACCGAAAGAAGATTTTCGAGAAAAATGACGCATGTACACGACCAACTTGATTTCTTCTGTTGTTCATGTAATCTGCCTCGATTTAATTGTTGTGATGTAACTATTTATGGTATAACTGTAAATATATACGTATTAAAGTCACGCACTATATCCAATTCATTAGATTCCAAGGTACTTAAAGACTAGGAAATCAATTTTAAAAGGATTTAATATTATACGACAGTGCACAAAATACAATCATATTAATGATATAATATTTTGCAACTAGGAAAATAGTATTTTTTAAAATTTATATTTACAAATAATACAAAATATCAACTTATCTTTGAATCGTACGTTAATAACACGCACTACGATTAAGACATATATCAAATAATATGGAAAAAAATACGAAGCTACAACTTAGCCTTTGAATTTTGAATGAGGCACTAAGACAACAAAGTGTCATAGAGAATAACATCTCTTTGTAATAATTCTAATTTTTTTTATTTCTACCAAAATGATTGAATGAATGGCAGAAAACGACACTTATTAAAATCATTTTATATTAAGCCACAGTTCTGCGATCATTAAAAATCCTCCACTGTTCTATTGAAGAAAAAAAAATCAAATTTTGAATTGAATTATCAAAAAACCTAATTTTTTCATATCTATTTGTACAAAATATGGGTATTTTATGTAAAACGAATAGAACCCATTTTTTTTTCTTAGAAAGATGCAATTTTGGTCCGGTATATTTATCTTTTTGTGATTTTGGTTATCTATTTTGTCGAGCTTTGTTTTTTTTTTAATATCAAATTTGGTCATTTTTCCGACGTGACAGTGATATGACGCCGATGTGATGTTCACATGTGCAACGTCGCATGAACACTCACAATGAAAACAAATAACTAAAAATACCAAAAATGACAAATATACATGAAAAAATTGTAAATCTCCATTTGGGGAAAAAGATGACAATAAATCAAAAGTTTTAAAATATTTTTAATCCTGCATTTTTTGCATAAATTGACATAATCAAAATATTTATACCATATTTATACACCAACTCATTACTAAACACAATAGCTTTTAAATAAAAAGTGCATAAACAAACATAGCAACTATTTTAGATCAATCATATAGAGTTGATCCATAAATGATACTCAAACTGTCTATACAGATATTTTCCAACAGTTCATGCGACATAATTTGCCAGAAATATTGTTGGCCTTTGGTATCCATAAAAAATCACCGACATAGTTCTGGATACAACGTATAACCAAATCTGATCAAGTTAGACAAGACACCCGATGTTATATAGATTACAAGGAGTGGTGCACAATTGTGGGTCGTTCATTTTAGTAGCAGATAGATTGCATGCCTTTTATCTGCTTTCTAGCACACTACTCGAACACGAGTATCCGCCAAAAAACACGAAAGATAGCGTTTATCAAGTGGATTAGACTGCTCTCTTGCATCTTATTTTAAGTTATTAACTTTTTATTATTCAAATACACATGTTTATCCTATCAGAAACAGATGTTTCTTCCTTATACTCTATGAAATAGTACAAGTGAAGAAAAAAAAGTTAGAAAATATAATATTTGATATAGATAAAATATTTATGTGCAAAAACGAAAATTCGATTATGTTAAGTTAATAATAGATGAATTTGAAAACTAAGGATGTGCTTACCTTATGCATGGATAAATTATTCATTATTATTGAAAATAATTTGATAGAATATGCAAATAAATAATAATATATTATTGAGATTATCGATTGGCCATAGATTATAATTTTTTCTTTAAACTATTTTGATTGTAAATACTTTTCTGTTTTTCAAAAAGAAAAAAGAAAATATATTGCTGCCTACATCGGAAAATATATTATTGCTGCCTACATAGGAAAATATATTATTAATTAAATATATTTGGCTTCTTTTTTCTATTTAGAAAGGGGAATGAGCGTATATTTTTTTGTACAATACATAACTTAAACTCGACTCTCTTAAAAATAAAGGTGAGCTATGATCATATAGCTCCATAACGCTCTATATGTTTGACCATTCAATAATGTAACCATATAGGATTTGGAGCTTTTGCCTTAGCTATCCGATTTGATTGTGCCCCATGCGATAATCAAGACCTCCCAGAGTTGGAGTAAGTATAGATCAAATCAAAACACGTGTCATAATATTACTTGTCAACGAAGGGAAATAGTTCGATGTTTAAGCACAAACCGACTATATAAACCCCAGTAGCATTAACTTCAAACTCGCACCGAACTGTTGAGCGATCATTTCACTCGCTATCCTTTCCTCTTACGGGAGGTTTGCTGTGAAACTCTTTTGATGCTATAGTTACTCTCTCTTATAATTGAGCTTTTTATTTAATAGAATTGAGCTTTCTCAAGCTGCTTCTTGTGGAGGATAAAGGATAGTGGCAGGTAAAACTTTTGAGTTTTTAGGATTGTAATTTCGTTTGAATTGAAGAATTAAGTTAAATTTTGTGAAAGTGTGGATTCTTTGATTTACTTGATTTTTCTCCTTTGCGGCCGTGTTCTCGGGATTTTGTTATTGGAGACGAATTTGGTGACTTAATTTGTGTATCTCGGTGTTCTTTTTTCATTTGATGTAAGATTTAAAAACTTTCGAAATGATTGAATGGCGAGCTTTTGCTTTGCCTGTTATCGGTCTCTGTTAAGGCGTCTGCATTGTGGGAAGAGTGTGTTGGTACGTCACTCCTGCATTGATTTACCGAAAGAAAAAGTCGAAGCCTTTAAGAGGTGATCGACGCTGAATCAGTTTATAACCCTTCTAATTATTGCTGGTGACTGATTTTTTTAATTTGTTTGGAGCGGATGTATACTCAAATATTCTTAAACTGAAATCAGACAGCACAAGTGTTACCTTACCGACTGTTGTGGTGATGGTGTCATCGAAAATTGTCAACCCTTTCTTCCGTCGTAAATGAGCTCTCGTATGTCCTGATACACTTCCGTAGCTTTTTCCAGAGTATGACTTTCACTTTCAGCTGGTCCGTATCTTGATTCTTCTGTCGTTAATGTAAAAAGGAAAAAATGGGAAGAAAAAAAAATACGAAGACAACTAAAACTATTTTTTAAAAAGCTATTCTCACGACTTGAATAAGGATCTGGATCTGGATCTTGGTGTGGTGGTCCAAATATGCGCTAGATTTCAAAATTGAAAGTGTTTTTGGTTCAAGTTGTCTGCTGAGCGCGTATGCTTCTTTGCCTGGGGTCCTTACTTTACCCGCAAAAATACCCAATCGCGGTGGAAATACATTTTAATTCTGCGGTAGATGAGGTATATTCGGGTGACGTACTTTTTTTGCCAGAATTTTATGTTAATAACTAGATAGACTATGCAGTGATTTTAAATTTAACTTGGTACCTGATTTGTTGTAAAATAATATTTTTAACTGTTTTGACAGTGGACTGTAATTACTTTTTGTTGCTAATGTTTGCTGTCGTCATGATTACGAAATGATTCTAGCATGAAGATGAATTTCTTATCTGCCGATGACAGCGCATTAAACTAATGAAAACTGTCATAACCATGACTAGCTGACGTTTGTTTAATTATGTGTTTTCTAGAAATTTCTAAATTGGTCGGTACTGTTATAAACACATTAGGTGTCCTTGACAATAGGATTGAAAGAATTTTAACAATTCCACCTCTGTTTTGTATGTTTTTGTATTTGATCATCTCATTTTAGAACCTTTCCTGGGTGGGTTGCTCAAAGATGGTGGCGATGGTTTATTTTGTATTTATGTTCCTTTTTATCTGGGTATGCAGTAAAATTTCAAGCAGTTCTAGAAGGTCCAAAGATGACAGTTACATCGAAGATTTCTGTCAACGACGGGAACCTTGTGGTTCATGGGAAAACCATACTCACAGGAGTGCCTGACAACATTGTGCTTAGCCCGGGGTCAGGCGTTGGACTTGTTGCGGGTGCATTCATTGGTGCCACGACTTCTCACAGCAAAAGTCTCCATGTTTTTCCCGTTGGTTCCTTAGAGTGAGCATACGCTATCCAAAATAATCATTTGTTTCTGAGATTTGTTCCGCAATACATAGTGAAATCTTTTTGATGATGTTTCATCGGCACCACATTTTCCGTTTGTAATTGACCCTATACGACATACTACTGTTTGATTAGTACTTTTGGGGACATCACCATGGACATAGTCATCAACGTTTTCAGTTAAGTAGTTTTCAAAATTAATTAATTAATTGAGTAAAGGAAACATGATGGCTTGTCAAATGGTTTTAAAGAAGAAAACTTTAATCTCTGTTTTTTATTCCTTTCATGTGGAATACATAGACTTTTTTTTATTGTAGACTTACAACATTAGTTCTTAACTTCTTCTGTCACAGGGGAGTCCGTTTTATGTGCTTATTCCGTTTCAAGCTCTGGTGGATGACTCAGAGAATGGGAACTTGTGGGAAGGACATTCCTCTGGAGACTCAATTCCTGCTGGTTGAAAGCAAAGACACAACCGAAGGCGAGCGCGAAGATGCTCCAACTATTTACACTGTTTTCCTTCCTCTCCTTGAAGGGCAATTTCGTGCTGTTCTTCAGGGTAACGAGAAGAATGAGCTGGAGATCTGCCTTGAGAGTGGTGAGTAGTTCATGGAAATGGAAGAATTGGATGTATCAGTGTATGCATGCATAAAACATGGCGCATATCCTGCGGAGACATACATTCTGCTTTCCCAATTCTCATTAGGCCATAAGATCCATTCATCAATGGTGCTGTATATGTAGTGGTGTCGGAAACAAGGCAAACACAACTGAGTTGGAGAAATCGATAACTCCCTATTATCAAATGCATGTCTTAATGGAGTTCATAGGGGTTGTGGGGGAGATAACTAGAGAAAAACGAGTAAAAAGAAACAAAACAACTTTTTTTGTCATGTCATTTGATGCAGGAGATAATGCTGTGGAAACAAACCAAGGACTATACCTTGTTTACATGCATGCTGGTACAAATCCTTTTGAAGTTATCAACCAGGCTGTAAAGTAAGTCATTTTCTCTTTGCACAACCACCTTGCTATAAAATTTATGCACTCTCGGTTTATTCCCTGACGCAAAATCAATTTTGGTGTGAATCAGAGCTGTGGAGAAACATTTACAAACCTTTCAACATCGTGAGAAGAAGAAGGTGAGCATATGTCATGCTGGTTTATTTAGAACTCATTTTGTGAATTGAAACCAAGATTCAAGCAGTCCAACTTATGTTTGAATTTTATGCATTTTGGATCTTTTGTAGCTGCCCTCCTTCCTTGACTGGCTAGGATGGTGCACATGGGATGCTTTTTACACCGATGTCACTGCAGAGGGTGTTGAAGAAGGACTAAACAGGTCCATATGGTTATATTTCCCTGTCCTTAAAACCACACATTGATGGATTATTGCTAACAGTAAATTTTATCTTGTTGTTTATTGTTACAGTTTGTCCAAGGGAGGAACTCCTCCTCGTTTTTTGATCATAGATGATGGCTGGCAACAGATTGGGAGTGAGGTCAAAGAGGACTCGAACTGTGTTGTACAAGAAGGAGCTCAGTAAGACAATTGTTTTCAAATTATTAATTATGTGAAGAAGCTTTTAACTTTTGTCACTTAAAGTGCTAGAAATGTATAATTGGTTAAATGGTTTTGCAGTACGTCGGTTGTGTTATAATTTGAGATTATGAAAGACGTAAGTCATTTAGCTTGCTTTAACTCTTCTGGGGCTTTGCCTTTTATGTTATTTTTGCAGGTTTGCAAGCAGGCTTACGGGAATTAAAGAGAACAAAAAATTTCAGAAGAACGGGCAAAGCAATGAGCTAGAACCAGGTCTCAAGCTTGTCGTGAAAGATGCCAAGCAACATCACAATGTCAAGTAAGTTCTCCAAATGGCCCCCCTACTCACAGCTTGTGATTTTACTTGTGTTGTTATTTACCTAAGGTATAAATACGTCTAGTCACATAGTGGGGGTGGTCTTGAATCTCAAACGTTGCAATCTGCAGGTATGTGTATGTGTGGCATGCCCTAGCAGGTTACTGGGGTGGAGTGCAGCCTGCAGGACCTGGTATGGAACACTACGAAACTGCTTTGGCCTACCCGGTGCAGTCTCCTGGTGTACTAGGAAACCAACCAGATATAGTTATGGATAGTCTGGCTGTTCACGGCTTAGGCTTGGTTCACCCGAAGAAGGTCTTCAACTTCTACAATGAGCTTCATGCCTATTTAGCTTCGTGTGGAGTAGATGGTGTCAAAGTTGATGTGCAGAACATCATCGAGACGCTTGGTGCTGGTCATGGTGGTAGAGTGTCTCTCACTCGTAGCTATTACCAGGCCCTCGAAGCCTCCATCTCACGGAACTTTCCTGATAATGGATGCATCGCTTGCATGTGTCATAATACGGATGGTATCTACAGCGCCAAGCAGACAGCAGTGGTTCGAGCTTCCGATGATTTCTACCCTCGCGATCCTGCTTCACACACCATCCACATCTCTTCCGTAGCTTACAATACAGTATTCTTGGGAGAATTTATGCAGCCGGATTGGGATATGTTCCACGTGAGTTTAAATGAAATACTTTACTTGTTAAAAGGAACTCGAGTGCGTATTTTATATCTTAATTGGTATAGAATGTGAAATGTTGACTTGTGCAATTATTACAGAGCCTGCACCCAGCTGCTGAATACCATGCTGCAGCTCGAGCAGTTGGAGGATGTGCAATTTATGTTAGGTAATCTCATTTTAAACTTGATTATCTTCTCGAAATTTTTGTTGAAATATTTTCTATTTAGTCTTAAATGTCTAATTCTTTCCGTCTATTAGTGACAAGCCTGGTAACCACAACTTTGAGCTTCTGAAAAAGCTGGTTCTCCCTGATGGGTCCGTTCTTCGTGCACAATTGCCTGGACGACCGACATTGGACTGTCTCTTTGTGGATCCAGCTAGAGATGGAACAAGGTTTGTGACTTCACCTCTCTGCTAAACGCCCAAAATCTCTGCAATAACTAAAATTCACCTCTGCCCACTTTATATTCAGCTTACTTAAAATCTGGAATGTGAACAAGTGTTCCGGAGTGGTAGGAGTCTTCAACTGCCAAGGTGCTGGCTGGTGCAAGGCAGCAAAGAAGATACGCATTCATGATGCCTCCCCTGGAACTCTGACCAGCTCTGTTCAAGCCTCAGACATCGATGCTCTATCTCAAATTGCTGGATCGGATTGGAGTGGAGATGCTATAGTCTACGCCTACAAATCAGGGGAAATTATTCGATTTCCAAAAGGTGCATCACTGCCAGTGACACTCAAAGTTCTCGAATACGAACTCTTCCACTTCTGTCCCATGAAGGTGAGAGCTTCTCTAGCACACCATAAAACCTTATTATCAGCTACGTCCCACTACTAATTATCTCTTTCATAACACAGGCTATAGCAACAGACATTTCATTTGCACCAATAGGCTTGCTGGATATGTTCAACTCTAGTGGGGCCGTAGAGCAGTTCGATTTCCAGAAAGCACCGGAATGTGATTTGCCAGCAGCAGTAACTGTCACACTTAAGGTCAGGGGAAGTGGACGGTTTGGACTCTACTGTTCTCAACGGCCTCGGAAATGCATCATGGATGGCACGGATGCCGAGTTTAACTACAAAGCTGAAACAGGATTGGTAACTCTGATCATACCAGTTCCAGAAGAGGAAGCGTATAAATGGAAGATTGAAATCGAAGTCTAAGTAGTTTTGTAATTTTATTGGAATATCGAGAAATTTGGGTGTTAGAGACTCCAGGGGAGACGCCAGTCAGAAAAGTAAGTGTAGTTTGTATTAGTTTTCATGTTCTCTAATAAGATTATCTCTACTTTCCTCGATTTTCAAATAATATCATACACAAGAAACTGCAATTGCACCACAATCTCATTCACACATGTACACACACTTAAAAAAAAACGTACATTGAAACGATTCAAGCACGGACCAGTGAAATTTATCCAAATCCCACCAATGCAAATCAAGTTTCTTCGAGTATGTTGCAGTCATGGAGCTACAGCTTGGCATCTTATGATCAAGCATATAGGATATGAAGAATCCATGACAACCCCACAAATCCCTTCTTTAGCACTAATATCCTTCTTCATCACAACACAACTTCCACAACCACCTACTACCCCAAGAATTTTTAACTAGCCGTTATTTAATATCATACTCCTCTTCACATATCCAACTGCCGTCACACCCGTTGGACGGTGGTAAAGAATGGTGGCTCTCTTCCACTGTATCATTGGAGACTATCCAGAAGCTTTGAACCCTGTTGATTTGGTGGCCTTGAATCCAGTCAACAATTGAGGTATACATGTTCAAGATGAACTTCTTCACCGAAGGATTTTGTGCCTATATAAACACCTCAATTTCTCTTTCTGTAAATCACCCCTCATCAATTTAGCTTCAGAAAATATGATATGTGAGCTTTGAGTGGATCCATGAATATTTCTGTAATTTTCGTGGATATATAAATAAAATCTGTGTTTACTCCCGTGGACGAAGGCGATTGCCGAACCACGTAAATTTTTGCTTTCGTTGGTGTGCATGATGTTTACACTTTATTTTCGGGTGTTTTGGCACAAAAACACCATGATCTAGGTCTGTCCCACACTCCCTGTGATCAGTCCCCCCACTTGAATAAAAGTGTAACTCTATTCAACTAGGATTAGGTTAGCCACAGTCTCGCTGTTCTTGGGCACTTTTTTGTACCCCGAAATCTTTGTTGCATATGAGGCTTCTTTGTATTTGTTGAAGGTTCCATCTAGGTGTGAACGGACCGAATAAGAAAATTTTAAGGTTCGAATTCGGCTCAAAATAGTTATATTCGAGCTCGAGTTCGATTCGAAGTTCGAATAGTTTAAAAAATTTGGCTCGTCTGGCTAGAATCAACGTTCGAGTTCGGCTCGAAAAGATTCGAACGTGTTCGTGAGCTATTCGAACTATTGCTCGAAAATAAATACCCCGAAAAGTTCGAAATATATTTATTTAATATATAGCTATATTATATTAATAAAATAATAAAGTTCGCCAAGCGGCTCGCGAACTTTGAACAAAGTAATTTGGGCTAAAGTTCGGCTCGAAAAAATTTCGAACATATTCGAGTTCGGCTCGAATTCGAGAATTTTGAATACAAATCAAATATTTTTCGAGCTGGCTCGAAAAATTAGTGAACATATTTAATTCGTTTATACATGGTTCCATCGTGGCTTAGTAGGTGTATGTGGATTTGGAAGCGATGCCTTTGTTTGACAATGAATTCGAAGGCATCTTCCATATAGGATAAAATTATGTTAAATAATACTTTAAAAATAAAATAATAAACAAATTCTTGAGCACTTGACGCATGAGCATCCAAGTTATACTGTAAGGTACCGTTTGAAGTGATGGATATGATAAATAATGTAATGATTAAAAAGTTGTGAAATGATTGTAAAAATAGTATGTGATAAATTATATAATGTTTGATTGGAGGATAAGATTGTTGATAAGGATTATTATTTGATAAAATGACAAAAATACCATCATTATTATAATAATAAAATATAACATTAATTATAATATATATATATATATATACACGTATGTATGTATAATAATAATAATAATAAGTATATATAATATGTAATAATATATATTATTATTACATTATAATATAATAATAAAATATAATATTAATTATAATTATAATAGATAGAGAGACGTATGTATGGATATATATAATAATAAGATAGATAAGATGTAAGAATATATATTATACATTATAATATAAGAAGAAAAAAGAGATTAGAATATAATAAAATAAAGAAATAATAATAAGAACCATAATAATAAAAAGAGAGATATAAATTAAATAGATAGATAATCATAAAAATCTCTATGTAATATAATATTAATATAATATAATATTAATATAGAATAATAATAATCATAATATATATATATTCGGGGGTGTATATATGTATAATAATAATAGTATATATAATATATAATATTTATATTATTATTACATTATAATATAATAATATAAATATTATAATATTAATATAATATAATAATCATAATTTATATACATTATTATAATATATATGTATATATATAATCATAATATATAATAATAAATATAGTAAATATATATATATATAAATATACGTGCGTGCGTCTGTATATATTTATATACATATATATAATATAGTATATATATAATATATAAAAATTATTATATTAATAACATATTATAATAATAATTATTATTATTACATAATAATATATATATTTATACATATATAATAATAATAATAGTAATATATATAATTTATATATATTATTATTATTATATATATATATATACACACGTGCGTGCATGTGTGTATATATATATATAATAGTTATAATAATAATAATACATAATTATTTTTTGGCGGGAATTTCAAATTTTGAGATAGTGAAAAAGGCGGGAAGGGGTATTTATGTCATTTTGTTATAAAGTTGGATTAGAGTATGATAAATATGGTGGGATAATTTGTGTTAAAAATCGAAAAAAAACATGGGATATGAAAAGTAATACCGTGATAACTAATGTTATCACGGACTCCAAACGGAGCCTAAAGCTCAAACTTAATTCCAAAAGCTGCTCTAGTTTTCGGCGGGCAGCTCACGAGCTTTTTTTATATATCTTCACAACATTGTCGCTACTTCATTGAACCCAATAATAACAATTAGGGTTTGGGCAACGAATTTCACTGTAGTTTTCTAATAAGTAGTTTACACATGCTATTTGAAAATATGATGTTTACTCAATTCAGTTTTGACAATAAATAGTTTAAACCCTGTGGTTTGTGAATATGTACAAAATCCTCCTCCATGTAACGGACAATATACTATATTTTGTAAATCATATGATCTAAACTGCCGCTTTTAAAATCACACGGGTAAATTTTTTTATTTTCAAATTTTAAAAGTGTAAACTGTATATTTAAAAATCACAGCAAGTTCACATTTAATATGAGAAAACTTCGCTACAATTAAAGCTTACCCAACCGCAACCTATGTTTCCTATCAATCATGCCAATCCATTAATATTTTTTGTCGATAGTCGTGTTGGCGTAGTGATCTGTCACAATAACACATAATATTTCAAGAATAAAACTTGGGACCTCAAAATCAAATTAAGGATCTGCTCAGAAAAAAAATAAAAACCAAATTAAGGATTGAAAATGACTTGCCACATTGGCTTGATCCTTGACTGGTGTGACTGCCCCTTTCTTTCTCCAATCCATACTAAGTTGGCACAGCACTTACATTTTCATATCTGAACGAGGTTGTTTTAGTCAATTCCCCTTCTGCCGAGTGTTGCACCTTCAGTCCATTTCTAGCAAGCCTTAAACTCCTCATAAGGCCGATTCTGAGATTCGTTAAACTTTTCAATTAACTCGACATTATCCTTACAAAATCTTAAAACTCAAACAGCTTCCCTTCGTTGTTATTATAAACACGTCCATATTGAGTCATCCATATGTTTTTTTTTGTCTCAAATCCGAGACCCATGCTCACTTAGGAGCACCTTGGTGCCACTTGAGCCAAGGGCCAATGACGGTTTGATTGACCAGTATTGCTAAGATTAATGACAAGGTAAGGAATATGTAGGGTTTCATGTCAAGTGAGAACCATTTCTTGGTTGAAATGTATATCAATCAATATTATGATTTTTTTCATACCTTGTGTTATAGTCTTTGATGATACAATGTATTTATAGAGGTTGATTAACAAAGGGTCTTCATTAAAATCATTGGGATCTGATAAAATTACATGAATAATGTAATTAAAAACTTTTAGTTAGCCGGGGAGATTAAGGTAAGACTAGTAACTGACAACTATGGTATCGTGAATGTTGGTTCATTAGACGTTATATAAAATTTGATTGAAATCGACTAATATTTTGAATTAGGTTGTACCTAACAAAACAATTAGTTTTTCTTAACCAAACTTTTTTTTATCAAAAATTTAAATCTAATTCTAATTGTATTAAAATATAAAATTTGTACCTCATACGTATAATTACTGTTCGGATCAAACGCTTATCACTGCTAAAAGTTATAATTGATAATAGAGACACAATTTTATTTTCTTATACATGTGGATATGAGTGGTACAACACGTTGGTACTAATGAGTAAGACTTGTTACGTCTTAAACGGTGCAGATCACCCCATCTACAAGCGCACAGAAGAAATGTTAGGTTACGCCCAACACATACGTCTCATTTAAGTTATGTCATTTAAGTAAAGTTATTTTGTAGTTATTGATAAGCAAAATAGCAAGCACAGAGTGATACAAACTTAATTTTTTCGAAACTTATCTTGTAGATAGTGACGAGGGATATAGTTTAGACTCATATAATCAAGAACCATGGCCTTTGCATTTATAGACAACTCTGGTACAAATTCTTTCATACTGTATTATTTGAATCATTTATAGGACCACATTCAACTTCAATGTGGTCGATTTTTGGTTAAAGTTTCTATTTAATTTTGTATTCTTTTATAAAAGCAACCAGTCAATATACAATGGTAGTGTTGTTTGTAATTTTTTGAAAAATAGATGAATAAAACAAAATGCACAACTGCCTTAACACAACAACACAAGTTATAAATATTTAACTACGATCTTTTATTCAAACGGAAAATGTTTTGAAGTACAAATTTAATTTTAGATTATCGTTATTTGCTTACGGGCTCACAGGAAAGGCACGATTTTTAATATTTTTCGAGCTTCAGTCTTCTAACGGCATTTAAATGATGAGGACGAAATATTTGATGAATCTAGCCAAACAATCTGTGATTTCTGCATGACATGGTGTGTCTGGAAACAAGAATTTGTAACATAAATAAGCAAAAGTGCGAACGTATAGCTACGTTTCAAAGTTTCTTTTTCTGCATTTCAAACCACTTTTGTTAAATGTTGGGAGTGCGAACATGAACACTAGGCGTACCTTATAATTTTGCATATACTCTGAACTTTTCAGGAGCATCCTTAACAGAATCTGGTATACGCAAGTTGCAAAAAAGAGTAACTCTTGAGGATGCAATTGGTGTTTTAATCTCGGGCTTGGAAGGATCACATTTCGAAAGGTGCACCTCCCATACCTGCTCGATAGTTCCATGACATTCTTAATTAGAGCAAAGCAAGGAATTTTGCATATAACCTAGCCCCATGCTATTCAAAATACATAGGTTGCACTAATTTTCATCTGAATGTACCATTCCAGTTACTTGTGGTGTTTTCCCCCCTTCAGGATGCATCCATCATCTTCGATTAAAAAATCAGTTTTTTTTTTCCTTTCCAAAACTTCATATTATGTGGCCTAAGCAATAATTTTATATATATCCTCCCACATATAACCCCGAGACAATGGAATTTATGCCCCAATCTGATATTCAAGGGGTGTATGTGTACACAGATCGAGGATGAAGCAACAAAGGTCGAGAACAAGCATCCGATACCAAATTAATGTAATATATGGGATTTTGTGAACAAAAACCTTGAAGGTATGAGCTCTTAGCCCTAATACCATAGTAGAAACAACTTCTCAAAAAGTTTGAGCTCATAGGGTTGGCACAAGAAGTACTACATTTTAACATTTTTACTTACATGATAAAATACCATATATTAATTAAAAAAAATTACCTGAATGGTTTTACCAAAATTGACCGGTGTAGCCTCAGCAACAACAAGGTCTCCTAAATGTGCGCTCTTTAAATGATTGATGCTGAGTTGTATTCCAGCCACTCTCTGCAGCCCTGATGCAAGGTGAGCTCCTATGCTTGCGAGAGCCTCCGCTATAAGAGCCGAGACCCCTCCATGCAGCACTTTGAATGGCTGCATATCCAGATCTCAAAAGTCAATAAAGGAACTCAAATACAATCATTTAAGTAATGTCCTAAAGTTATTAGATAGTACTTATTCCAAAAAGTTGAAAATAATGGAAGGTGATCCAATAAAAGTTGTATAATTTAACACGTTCACTCATATCTATGCCATGTACCATGAAACATAGATCCAGAAACAATATAAGGCATACACATGCATGTCGGTCGACGGTCAGGTATTAGACATCAAAGTCTGAGAAATCGAAACACAAGACTCATTTCAATGAAATATATAGGGACTGCAGAATAGAAGAATTGGACTTGCACAATCTTGGTGCTTATACCTCGGTAGACACCAATTGTCCAAAATATTGAACCAACAAGAGACGCCTGAGAAGAATTTAATACTTCCCAGATATCTTTATAATCAAAATAACAATAAGCTAACATAAGGAATGTTACCTGACAACACTTTGAAGTGACCAGAAGGTGGCCTGAAACTTTGTCAGGTGAAAGATCGTCGATTTCAAATCCAATTGTGTGAAGCGGAGCATCCAAAATCTCTGTATTTGGCCGTCCTCCAGTAGGTGGCGATAGTGGATTCATCCTTCTCTGCCCCTTGCTTGCTTCGGATGCTCTTGTAGGAAATAATCAATAACTAAAAGTGGGTCGAATATACTCTCTCTGCAAAACTTGAATGTCCACCGAAATTGCAGTTGGCTATAATAATTGATCCAATCTTTCTAGAGCCAATTTCAAGACAATTATGAAGAACCCCTCAAATCTTAAGAGTCAAGAACAGTGTTGTAAGAGAGTTTGTTAGGGAAATTTTGGGAGCTTATGAGGTATAGACTGAAAAGGCAATCCCATCAAATTCACAGTTTGAATTCTGATACAATACGGAATTTATACCACCAGATATGGATGTTTATCCTAAATTTTATCTATTAGATCTGTTACTGAAGTCACAGCTTCTTGTTCATCTCAAGCTTTTAGACCTTTAGTATTCATTAACCATGAAAGGGAAGCTTCACAGACTTCCAAAAATCAGTCATTACACAATGCAAAAGCTAAAAGCCAAAATTTTGCAAGAGTAGAAGGAAAACAGCCTTAAAATGTAGGTGTTTTTTTAAAATAATTCGAAAAAAAAAAAAGAAATTTCAAAAATACGTCGAAATTCGTTGTTTGAGGGGGTGGCTTAAATATTCGAGAGTCAAGCGGCCCCACTATGCGTAGCGGCCGCTCTCGTAGAGGGCGGCCACTAATGAGTTAGGAGCCGCCCTCGTAGAGGGCGGCTGCTAATTGAGTTAGGAGCCGCCTATTGGACAGGCGACTCCTATAGTGGGCGGCTCTTTATTGTGTAGCGGCCGCTTACGTGATTAGGGGCCGCCCACTACGTGAGCGGCTATTTATTGTGTAGCGGCCGCTTACTTAAAACCAACCAAAACCTAACAAACTACTTAATTAAATGTCACCGTCCCTACCCAGAACTCGAAAACCCTCTATAAAATATGTGATAAAATTGTATCAGATACATCCATCTATATTTTTCCTCCACTTCACAGCTTTCGTTTCTCCACTTCACAGTTTTCGTTCCTTGTTTTCAAAAATTCATTCGTGCACCTTCATTATTAAAGGTTAGTAAATTATTATAAATTGTTCATGTGTTATTTTTGTTACATAATTTTTTTAAAATAAATAAAAAAATTCATTATTTTTTAAGTATGTACGTATAGTATATTTTGACTAATATTATAAATGGTTGATATGAGTGTTAATTTTTTTTAAGATGACATTAAATCGAGGTCCGAAGATTCAACTGTATTATATCTACAATCTACGCATATCTCCAGTGCTGTTTGTTCCGAGAATATTCTAAAGTGAAACGTACAGAACGTGATACACGGTCGTGTTTGGAGGCATATCACTGATATGGGATTTTACGGTGTTTTACAATCTGGCTATTGTATGTACGATAATCATTTGATTACCGCTCTTGTTGAGCGATGACGGCCTGAGACCCATACATTTCATTTTAGATTTGGTGATGCTACCATCACTTTAGAAGATGTTTCAATAATTTGGGGTCTGAAAGTTGAGGTCAACCAGTAACTGGGGTATATGATTCACAACGTGTGGAATAATGACAAGACACGTGTCTCGAGTTACTGGGATTTGAGCCGCCAGAAAAAAAAATTTAAAGGCGGTCACCTAAGAATGACCGCTCTAGACAATCACTGCCGAGCTAATCATATCTCTGATATGAGCTCAGAGATGGATGTAATAAAGTACACTCGGTGTATAGCTTTGATGATTATAGGTGGAATTTTGGTTCCAGATTATAATAGTAGCTCTGTAAAGCTCACTGCCCCAACTATATGTGTTCACCTCTTCCAAATCTTCAAGTAGCTGCAACTATATGTGTTCACCTCTTCCAAATCTTCAAGTAGCTGCAAATACATGAGCTTTACAGAGCTACTATTATAATATGGAAGCAAAATTCCACCTATAATCATCAAAGTTATACACCGAGTGTACTTTATTACATCCATCTCTGAGCTCATATCAGATATACGATTAGCTCGGCAGTGATTGTCTAGAGCGGTCATTCTTAGGTGACCGCCTTTAAATTTTGCTTCTGGCGGCTCAAATCCCAGTAACTCAAGACATGTGTCTTGCCATTATTCCACACGTTGTGAATCATCTATCCCAGTTACTGGTTGACCATCAACTTTCAGGCCTCAAAGTATTGAAATATCTTGTAAAGTGAAGGTAGCCTCACCAAATCAAAATGAAATGTATGGGTCTCAGGCCGCCATCGCTCAACAAGAGCGGTAATCAAATGATTATCGTACATACAATAGCCAGATTGTATAACACCGTAAAATCTCATATTAGTGATATGCCTCCAAACACGACCGTGTATCACGTTCTCATTATACAATCCCCCAGATAAGGTTATCTGTACGTTTCACTTTAGAATATTCTCGGAACAAACAGCACTGGAGATATGCGTAGATTGTAGATATAATACAGTTGAATCTTCGGGACCTCGATTTAATGTCATCCTAAAAAATTTAACACTCATATCAACCATTTATAATATTAGTCAAAATATACTATACATACATACTTAAAAATAATGAATTTTTTTATTTATTTTAAAAAAATTATGTAACAAAAAGAACACATGAACCATTTATAATATTTTAAATAATTTACTAACCTTTAATAATGAAGGTGCACGAAGGAATTTTTGAAGACAATGAATGAAAGCTGTGAAGAGAAACGAAAGCTGTGAAGTGGAGAAAAAATATAGATGAATGTAACTGATATAATTTTATCACATATTTTATAGAGGGTTTTCGAGTTCTGGGTAGGGACGGTGACATTTAATTAAGTAGTTTGTTGGTTTTGGTTGGTTTTAAGTAAGTGGCCGCTACACAATAAATAACCGTGGCGGCCCCTAATTCACGTAGCGGCCGTTTACTGAGTAAGATACTGGCCGCTACACAATAAATAGCAGTAAGCGGCCGCTACACAATAAAGAGCCGCCCTTATGAAGTTAGAGCCGCCTGTCCAATAGGCGGCTCCTAACTCTATTAGCGGCCACCCTCTACGAGGGTGGCTCCTAACTCATTAGCAGCCACAGAGGGGTTGCTTGACCGTCAAGCGGCCCCTCTCGAATATTTAAGCTGCCCCCTCAAACAAGGGTTTGAGGTATATTTGAAACCCACCCAATTTCGATGTATTTTTGAAATTTCTTTTTTATTTTTTCGAATTTTTTTTTTTAAAAAGCATAACCTCTAGGAGGGCGGCCAGTACCAAGTTAGGAGCCTCCTGTTAAACAAGCGGCTCCTAACTTTATGAGCGGCCACCCACTACGAAGGCGGCCGCTATACCCTCAAGCGGCCCCTATACCCTCAAGCGGCCCCTCATGAATATTTACGCCGCCCCTCAAACAACGGTTTGATGTATATTGAAAAACCCCCAATTTCGACCTATTTTTGAAATTTTCCTTTTTTCCAAACTATTTTTAGAAAAAAACCCAAAATGTAAAATAGATGCCCAAAAACCAGAGAGAAATCGGTAAAAAAGGTCTGATAAAATCAAAAAGCAAATAACTTAAAGCAACCTCCTCAACCCGTCAACGCGTAAAAGTTGAAAATCAGGACGAAAATATAACATGGCTCAAATCACAATTGCAAACATACAACTAGTCTCGATTAATGCACCGACTCAACGACAAAAAGGAGTTTGATGCAAAATAACAAGTCCGCAGATGATTTTATAGAGATGCAAGATAACTCACCAGCAACCCGGTATTGTGTAGGCAGATTTGATCAGAGAAAATATAGGTTCAAAACAAGTGAAGCAAACAGGCATCCACCATTTGCAGAGAAGAGAAATGAAGGAAGCAAAATATATACAATGGTGAGCCGCCGTGTTGGGTGGGATAGAGCCTTACATCGGTCAATGCTGATGAGCGCCGCCGTAGCGAATAAGGTGACTGCGAATTGAGTTTGAATTTGGACACCTCAAAATTGAAAGCGATAAGCTATATTGCACGTGTTGGCATGAATTTGGTTGACTTTACGACTAAAAAATATTTTTTATAGTCAAATTTGAAATTATTGAATTTATTATAGTTGTTTGTTTACTTATGCTTTAAAAATACATTTTCTTTCTATTGTGCAATTTTATTTATATTTTTTAGATAAAGCGGAGACGTTAAAGATTTTTTTTTTCGCACTCCAAGAAACTCGAACACGAGCATTTCTAAAAAAGAAAGTGACTTTTTATTAAAAGGGTTATGCTTCGAAGCTCATCCAATTTTGTATTTCATAGTGTCTTTATGAGGATATAAAACATAACATATTCTTAAATAATTACTATCTCATGAAATCAAAATACTTGTATGCATCGATCTGGACGTTAATTATAAATTAACTAAATATAAAAATAAAATATCTTTTAAATAAAAATAATTGTGACCCGGAGGACCTCTAACCGAGTCAACGGGCCGGTTAACCGTTGATCAGGTTCAATGGTTAGAAACATAGCCGGCCCGTCTGTATACGGGCCTGTCACGGTTTAGTCTACAATTAACCGTGAATCGACGGTTCATGGGCGGTTCATATGATTTTTTTGAAAATTAAAAACAATGGTGCATGATGCGATCTCTAGATCTTTGAACCTTTGAATAGATGCATAACTCTCTTCTATTGAGTTGTAAGGAGCTTGTATTTATTATTTGACCATATATAATATATGTATATAATCAAATCAAAATATTTTAATTACACAGGATTTGATTTACAATAAAAATCGATAATTTAATACTCGATAAATTAATAATATATTTTGATTTACCCGCTAGAAGATACCACCTGACGAGACGACCTGGCTCCAAGGTATGTTACTCGCCTTTCTTCGACGAGACCTCGCCTGCCTCTTCGAGCTCTTTTGCGAAGTCCGACCTGTTTGGCCGACCTGTTCCGCCTTACCTGTTTCCCTCCATCACTTGACACGCGACCTCTTTTGGGAGCCCGAGCTGATAGGCCGAGCTCTCTTCATTTCCCTTGTTGCTGCCGGCGGTCAGCAAGGAAACCAGTCCCCCAAGACATCTAGTCCTAGATATGCGGAGCAATATCAGGGATTTGATTATATTCTCAGGATCTTGACATATCTGGGTAAGATTTAGATAAACATGGAAAGAGTCCTTGTTGCAATACAACTCTTAGGTCTCCGCTTATAAATACCAGGTTTGGGGTATTGATTAAAGACTAATGTTATAATTGCTTTCACTTACAGCATATATTCTCTCCCTATTCTCTCGCCTGACTTGAGCGTCGGAGGGGACCCGCCGGAAAAACTTCCGGCACCCTTCTCACCTTTGCTTCGTATTTTCAGGTCATCGCGGAAGATATTTGCTAATATCCCTGCTGTTATAAAGAGTGTTGGAGGATAAAGAGAGGTGAACCCCCTCTCTATTGATATCAGAAGGTCATCGCGAATTTTGGTGATATCAATTGGCGCCGTCTGTGGAAAATTTTACTGAATTGAAGACGTTGATATGGCTGGACGACGGGGACGTGGGCGTGGAGTTAGGAGGAATCAGGGAGAACGAGAAAATCCAACGGAGTCTGCGATGAATGTGGGAGATCAAGATGTTCCTCCACAGCAGGAAGACCAAGCACCTCCATCTGTTATGAATGTGGGAGGCATGACTATGGAGCAACTGGCACAATTCATCAGTCAGACCATGAGAAATACTTTTTTTCAGCACCAGGTTCCGCCACCAACGGAGTCTAACCAACCTCCACCCCCTTCACAAACAAATCAGGCGCCTTCGCCTGTTCAACCGGAGCAGGTCCCTGAAGGTAATAGGGTAGCAACTGCTGTGACAGGTATACAAGTAGAGCCTCCGTTAGTAGATCCAATGGAAGCTGTATGGGGAGAGATAAGGCGATTGGGTCAGCATCTTGGTGGCCGAACTCCAGTGGCCAGGAGAGAAAGTTCATTCTCCCTAATTATCCTAGGAGAGGAACTCCCGCCAAACTTCAGACAACCTGCAGTGGGAGAATATGATGGAAGTACAGACCCGGAAGAGCATAAGGGAAGATTTGAGAATGCTGCTCTGTTGCATAGGTATTCTGATGGGATCAAATGCCGTGTTTTCCTCACCACCTTGGTTAGATCGGCACAACAGTGGTTTAATTTACTTAAACCAAACACTGTACGATGCTTTGATGAGTTCAGTTCGGCTTTTCTAAACCAGTTTGCCAGCAGTAATAGGTATCAAAAAACTTATTTAAGTCTGTTTACTACCAAGCAGAATGAACAGGAGTCTTTGAGGGAGTTTGTACAACGCTTTAACGGGGCAGCCTTGAGGTCCCAACTGCAACGGTGGATGTCCTTATTAACGCCTTTACACAAGGGCTTAAGGCAGGAGAGTTCTTTAAATCCTTGGTAAAGAAACCTCCTAGAAGTTATGACGAACTTCTAGGAAGAGCTGAAAAGTATATCAATTTAGAGGATGCTCAGAGACAGAAAAAGGGCTGATCTGAGGCCATCAGAAAAGAAGGATAAGTTGGAGTTAAGCAAGAAAAGAACTGTTGATAGGGCTGATGAAAGGGGTCGAACTAGAAGTCAATTTGCATAACGCATACCTCTATCCATGAGCTTGGAAAGAGCTATGGAAATATGTGATGATAGAAAGAAACTGGAAAGACCAAGGAAGCTGGATAACGGGTCCCGTACGCCTATTTCGGATAAGTATTGTGAATTCCATAGAGAGTACGATCATATAACGAATGAGTGCCAGAGGCTTGAAGATGAGGTAGAAAGAATCATCAAAAGAGACTCTGAAATGAAAACTCTGCTAACAAGGAAGCAGGAACCTTCTCAGAAAGGACAGGGTAGAAGCCTGTACCGAGGTAAAAGAAGAGAGAAGACACCATATAGTGGCCGAACCAGGTCCCTTGAAAGGGGTATTGCTCCTAAAGAAACAGATAATCAAAGGAGAAGGGTAGAACAGGTGGATAATAATCCCACCCGAGGAACTATTAATATGATCTCAGGGGGACCCACGGATGGAGACTCGGGTAGAGCTCGGAAAAGTCATGGTAGAAGAATGGAAAATTTTGAAGTATCGGAAGAGTTAATTTGTAAGACCCCAACCCTTATACTCGTCATTAGTGCAATTATGATGTCATTTGAGTATAAACATTTTCCATTCTTTACATACTTCACATATTATCCATGACATATATAATACTCAGCAATAAGACTCAAGGTTCACCCAAATATTTAAGGAGTATAATTTATTTCGGGCATCACATAATTGCAAGAGATGAGCCTGTCATAAGTTTCGGGCCTGATGATCTGAAAGGAGTTGCAACACCACATAATGATGCCCTAGTGGTCACGGTAACCATAGCTAACTATGATGTAGCAAGGATCTTCATCGATACTGGGAGTTCAGTCAATGTCTTGTTCAAAGATACCTTAGAAAAGATGCAGATAGAGGGGTCAAAATATGAACATATTGCAACTCTTCTGTATGGGTTCACCGGGCACGCAATTCAACAACTTGGACAGATCAACCTGCCCTTATCTCTGGGTCATGGGATGTCTCGCATTACAAAGATGGTTAATTTCACTGTGGTAGACGCGCCTTCATCATATAATGCAATCTTAGGCCGACCCGCAATGAAGGACTTCAAGGCGGTAGCTTCTACCTATCATCAGGAATTAAAATTCCCAGTGGGTAGAGAAGTTGGGGTTCTTTGTGGTGACCAGAAGACAGCCCGCAGATGTTATGTGGACGAAGTAAAAGAAGACGTTAAGTGAGCTCGTCGGGAGGTTGGTTGTATTGAAAGAGCTGGGCATAGTGTTACGAATGACAAAGGCATTCCCAACAGCTTGGATGAAGAACCTGAAGTGATCGAGCTCGTCTCTACTAATCAAAAAGTAAAAATAGCCAAGGACTTGAAAATAACTATTAGAGCCGATCTCATCTCATGTTTAATTAAAAATGAGGATATCTTTGCCTGGAGTGCTCGGATCTAAAAGGAATTAGACCAGATGTGCTAGAACATCATTTGAATGTGCTCTCGGGAGTCCAACCTGTAAAACAGAAGAAAAGACATTTTGGACCTGAGAAGGACAAGGTCATAAGAGAACAGGTGGAGGAGCTCCTTCGGGCAGGTCAAATTAGAGAAATACAATTTCCAACATGGCTCTCAAATGTGGTCTTAGTACCAAAGAGCTCTGGAAAGTGGAGGATGTGTATAAACTTCAGAGATATTAATAAGGCATGTCCGAAGGATTGTTACCCATTACCAAGGATTGATCAGATGGTTGATTCAACAGCAGGACATCAGTACTTGTGCTTAATGGATGCCTACCAGGGATATCGTCAGATTCCTTTGGCTAAAGAAGATCAAGATAAAGTTAGTTTTGTCACATCAGATGGGACGTTTTGCTATGTTGTTATGCCCTTCGGGCTCAAGAATGCAGGAGCTACTTACCAGCGTTTGATGGACAAGGTGTTTTCAAAACAGCTAGGCCGCAATGTTGAAGTGTATGTTGATGACATTCTTGTAAAATCAAAAAGTGGCACCGATCTAATTGCCGATCTGACTGAGACTTTCTCCACCCTTAGGTCTTACGGGTTAAAGTTAAACCCCCAGAAATGTGTGTTCGGGGTAAAGAGCGGAAAATTTCTAGGCTATATAGTGACAGAAGGGGGATTGAAGCTAATCCAGAAAAGGTGAGAGCTATCTGTTAGATGTCTCCGCCGAAGAACCTTCAAGAGGTGCAACGCCTGGCAGGAAAGATCGTTTCTTTATCACGATTTATTTCTAGATCAGCTCATAGAAGTCTCCCCTTTTTTAAGATACTCCGGAAGGCTGGGAAATTTGAGTGGAACGAAAAATGTGGGGAAGCATTTGAAGAATTGAAAAAATACTTAGCTGAACTTCCCATTTTGGCCAAGCCTCTGCAGGCAGAGAGGTTATACGTCTACCTATCAGCGACTGAGGAAGCAATCAGCTCGGTTCTCGTCAAAGAAAGGGAATCAGAACAGCAGCCTATATATTACTTATCTCATGCCTTGAAAGATGCTGAGCTGAGGTATTCGGAGATCGAGAAGTTGGCTCTCATGTTGATCATCACGGCTAGGAGACTCGGGCCTTATTTCCTATCCCATCCTATAACGGTGCTAACAAACAGTTCCCTGGGAAAAATACTCAGCCGCGCGGATGTCTCGGGACGACTTGTTAAATGGACAACTGAACTAGGTGAGTATGATATACAGTACGAGCCACGCACAGCTATCAAAGCTCAGGCCTTAGCAGATTTTATTGCGGAGACTGTGCATCCCGAAAAAGAAAAATTATGGAAAGCATTTGTAGATGGTTCTTCTTGTAATGAGGGAAGTGGGATTGGGGTTGTGCTGATCTCTCCTACCGGAGAAGAAGTATGTTTGGCAGTTCGATTGGACTTCCCAGCTTCCAACAATGAAGCAGAGTATGAGGCAGTATTGACTGGATTAAGGGCTGCTCGAAATGTTGGAGCTAATCGTATACATGTCTTCTCTGACTCACAGCTTGTAGCCCAACAAATGAATGGAGCTTATGAGGTTAGAAATGAGAAGCTAATCCATTATGCAAGTACCATAGAAAAAATCAAGGAGGGATTTCTAGAGGTAACATTTAAACATATCCCAAGAGAAGAGAACCGAAAGGCTGACAGTTTGGCACGAATGGCTAGTGCTCTCCGTGCTTGGCAAAATAGAGATGTGGTGTTTCAAATTGAATTAACTCCTGGTCAGGATGTTCTGTCTGAATCTATCGAAGAAAATGATTGGAGACAAGAACTCTTAGACTATCTTATCAATGCTAAGCTCCCTTCTGATACCAAAAAAGCTTATAGACTCAAAAAGAGGAGTCAGAGATTCATACTCATCGGGGGAGTCTTGTACAAGAGGTCTTTTGCCCAACCGCTTCTGCGTTGTTTAGGTCCGAAAGAATCAGACTACGTATTAAGGGAAATTCATGAGGGGTGCTGCGGAAATGACCTAGGATCATATTTCTTGGCAAAGAAGGTGCTCCTTGCCGGATATTTCTGGCCTACGATTCAGAAGGATTCTGCTGCTATGGTTATATCATGTGATAGTTGTCAAAGACATTCCAGGCTCCAGCATCATCCAGCTATGATGATGAAAGCTATTGTGGCGGCATGCCCATTTGATCAGTGGGGCATTGATATAGTAGGACCTTTTCCAACAGGTAAAGCTCAGAAGAAATTTCTGATTGTTGCCATTGATTACTTCTCTAAATGGGTAGAAGCAGAGCCATTAGCCAGAATCACTGAGAAAGAGGTCTTCAACTTCATCTGGAAAAACATTGTTTGCCGATTTGGCGTCCCGCGGAAGATCATCTCGGACAATGGAAGGCAATTCCAAGGAGCTTTGCTCAGGGCATGGTGTGAAGAATTAAAAATCCATCAGGCTTTCACTTCTGTTGCATATCCTCAGAGTAATGGCCAGGTAGAAGTTACCAACAGGTCTCTCGTGCAAAGCATCAAAGCTAGGTTGGGGAAAGCTAAAGGAAGTTGGGTAGAAGAACTACCTAATGTTCTATGGTCATATCGAACTACACCAAGAACAGGAACATGTGAGACCCCGTTCAGTATGGTCTACGGAAATGAAGCGGTACTCCCAGCTGAAATTGGAGCGGAATCATCAAGAGTGCATTTCTATGATGAACAAAACAGCGATAGAAGAGCTGCTGACCTGGACCTAATTGAAGAAGTAAGGGAGGCTGCGGCTATCAGAATGGAAGCCTATCGTAATCGTGTGACGCGGATGTACAACAGACGAGTCATCCAGAAAACTTTCCAGGTCGGCGATCTCGTACTAAGAAAGGTGCAAGAGGTTCAAGTGGGCAAGCTAGACCCTAAGTGGGAGGGTCCCTTCAAGATTGTTGAAAAGCTAAGCTCAGGAGCTTACTACCTAGAAGGTCCTGATGGGAAGATGTTGAAAAGACCATGGAACGCTTACCATCTCCGAAAATATTATTCTTAGTTTAGCTCTTTAAATTTCAGCAAAGATTGTTTTTGTTTTTGGATGATATACTCATTTATTATACAAAGTTTTATAATTTTTGCCAGATATTGTACAACCAGGAAAAGGGTTTTCACCCTGCCTCAGGAGCACGAGCTCAGCCCTGGTCACGCCAGGAGCATGGGTGTGCAACCTGCCTCAGGAGCACGAGCTCAGCCCTGGTCACGCCAGGAGCATGGGTGTGCAAACCAGGCCGAGCTGCATCACTCTTGGTCCCAGCTGTTTAATGTTTGCCATTACGTGGTAAATTATTAAACCAGGCCGAGCTTCATCGCTCTTGGTCCCAGCTGTTTAATGTTTGCAATTACGTGGTAAATTATTAAACCAGGCCGAGCTTCATCGCTCTTGGTCCCAGCTGTTTAATGTTTGCCATTACGTGGTAAATTATTAAACCAGGCCGAGCTTCATCGCTCTTGGTCCCAGCTGTTTAATGTTTGCCATTACGTGGTAAATTATTAAACTAATCCGAGCTACGTCATGCTTGACCCGCCACACAAAAAATGACAAGAACGGTAAAACAAAACTAACATTAAAAAGAACAATTCTGAGTAAATTACAGCTAAAGATCAGGGGGGAGAGAAGCAGCTACTTTCTCTACATCTAAAAAATCCAAAGAGACGTCAGGCACAAGACAGCCACGTTCTTTAATCTGGCTAAGACATCCCTGGAAACCAGCCTCAATAAAAGTAAGGAGTTTTTCCCCTACCAACTCCTCAGACTTTTGCTTCTCCTCGGCCGCCTCCTTTAGAGATTTAGCAAGTTCCTGCTCAGCAGAATTAGCTAGCCCTTTAGCTAAGGCTAACTCATTGCGCAACTCCCGGAGCTCAGTCTCATGTTGACGTTTCTGGACCTCAACCAAAGAGCGAGCCTCGGCCACAGCGACGGTCCCCTTATCAACCTGAGCTTTCAGCTCGGAGATGTCTTTCTCATGAAGAGATTTGGCCTCGGCAAGGGTGTCTTGCATACTATCAAAGACCTTTGCATCTTTCAAGGATTGTCTTCGGATCATATTGGCCCTTGACGTAAACTCCCCCATCAAGAGCATAGCCTCGGTCAGACTGGCTCCCAGTTCGGGTCATCAGGTCCCCCCAGCTCAGTTGGCTCATATAAAGGGCATCCTCCGTGTTAAGAAGATCACGAGCCACAGCTAAGGCGACTGTGCTCGGTCCTTCCCCAACTAGTCTGACACCACCTCGGTAAGCGTCCATGACCCGCTCACGACATCTCTCCACACGAGCTGGTGCACCCCCTTTCTCGCCCGTCGAAGGGAGGTCGGACGGATCTGCGCGTGGCCGAACATGTCTCAGAGGCTGAGTTTCAACATCAGTAGACCCTGACGAGCCCCCGGGAACTGCTGGTCTTTTCCGGGAGAGCTGGGCTACATCTTCGGGGGGGCTCTCACCTCCTACATCCACAATGGTGACTCCCTCGGCTACTGGGGGTTGGCCCTGTTTTTGCTTCCTTCTCTGAATAGCTTTCAACACTAAGGAGCTCATAACTCTGTCTTCTGTATAAACAGATACATAGTTCAATCACACCGAACAAAAAACACTTGGTGAATAAAATAATCGTTAAAGCATGCTAGAACAAGTACCGGCTCTCCCCCTTAAGGTCAGATCAGCCGGACTCAGCCCAGCAAAACAAAGTAGATCCTCCACCACCAGCTTAGATGAATTAAAACAGTGACCTCCTATGGCGTTCATCACATCTAAGAAGGCGGTGCTCTTTTTGAAATTTTTAGGAGGAGATGGGAGAGCCGGGAGATGTTCAAGCCAATCAGAGCAGTAGACCCAGGGCTGGTAAGGCTTTACAAAAAAGAACTCATTTTTTCAGTCTTTTATTTTGCTAGGATAACCCCCAACAAAGGCACAGCCAGGTCGGCTGGTGACATACCAGGGGCCCTCATCTGATCTCTTGATATGAAAAAAGTAAGAGAGAGTGGGGGTGGTCATAAGGTAAGCCTAACGCCTTAAAAATTACTACTAGACTACACAAAATTCGGAAGGAGTTGGGAGAGAATTGGCTAAGGTTTAACTGGTAAAAACTACTGAACTCCTGAAAGAATTCAGGAAGAGGAAAACGTAAACCCCCTTCTAGCTGGCCGCGGTAAAAGGTAAAAAAAACCTCAGGAGGTTGGTTGGATCGTTGAGAAGAGGAAGGGAAGATGAACTCATAATCAGAAGGGGCTTGGCTGACCTGACGTATTTTGGCATCATCTGACTCATCCAAGGCAGGA
This sequence comes from Haberlea rhodopensis, assembly GCA_907163345.1. Lineage (NCBI taxonomy): Eukaryota > Viridiplantae > Streptophyta > Magnoliopsida > Lamiales > Gesneriaceae > Haberlea > Haberlea rhodopensis. The sequence goes on along the minus strand of CAJQUN010000003.1, from coordinate 9,755,816 downwards.
ACATAAAGTTCATACCAAGGATAATTGCCTGGAGGCGACTCTGATCTAAGACGAGGGCTCACCTCAGTCATTTGAAGGTCGGGTTCAGCTGAGGTCCCAGCTTCCTGGGGAGCCTCAGTGCGCACCACTTCTTCAGTGGGCTCAACTCCCTCAGGGAGGGCAATCCCTTCGGGATAAAATGAGCCATACTGATCTACCGCTTTAAGATCCTCGTCAGTTAGAGGGGAAGGAAACAATTGATCAGGTGGAGACATTTTAACAAAAACAGCTGAGAAAAAACGTACCTAGGAGTTTTCAGAAATAAAAATGGAAAGCTAAAGAGGTCGGATCCGATCTGTTTCGAAAATTGTAAAAGTGGACAATGAGGGACCCGGAGCGGTATATATATAGGGAGACCTCAACGAATCCTGGCCATTGATCTTTGATGCGCTGTACGGTTTAGTTTAGCCTCGGGAATCGGGCGGGGAGCCCAACGGTCATAATTTCAATTTAAAATTCAAATTATTTAGCCGTTAGTTCCCGCCTAAATCAAGTTTTGCTATTTTCAAGAATTGGCTCGTCAGGATAACTCAGCACATACGAGCTTCTGGTCTACAACGTCAGCTCGACAGGGAGGGGGGACTGTGATACCCGCTAGAAGATACCACCTGACGAGACGACCTGGCTCCAAGGTATGTTACTCGCCTTTCTTCGACGAGACCTCGCCTGCCTCTCCGAGCTCTTTTGCGAAGTCCGACCTGTTTGGCCGACCTGTTCCGCCTTACCTGTTTCCCTCCATCACTTGACACACGACCTCTTTTGGGAGTCCGAGCTGATAGGCCGAGCTCTCTTCATTTCCCTTGTTGCTGCCGGCGCTCAGCAAGGAAACCAGTCCCCCAAGACATCTAGTCCTAGATATGCGGAGCAATATCAGGGATTTGATTATATTCTCAGGATCTTGACATATCTGGGTAAGATTTGGATAAACATGGAAAGAGTCCTTGTTGCAATACAACTCTTAGGTCACCGCCTATAAATACCAGGTTTGGGGTATTGATTAAAGACTAATGTTATAATTGCTTTCACTTACAACATATATTCTCTCCCTATTCTCTCGCCTGACTTGAGCGTCGGAGGGGACCTGCCGGAAAAACTTCCGGCACCATTCTCACATTTGCTTCGTATTTTCAGGTCATCGCGGAAGATATTTGCTAATATCTCTGCTGTTATAAAGAGTGTTGGAGGATAAAGAGAGGTGAACCCCATCTCTATTGATATCAGAAGGTCATCGCGAATTTTGGTGATATCAAATATATTTTGATTTAAGTTATCATTGATTTAAGAGTTTTGTTAAAAAATAGGCTATACGGTAAAACTATCATCTTCAATTTCATGATGCTCTTAATTATCTACTCACAAGTTAACATCTATGCACTTATATTATTTCTTCAAGGTAATTAATTAATAAATAAATAAAAATTAATTTATAGATTACTTATTTTTTGTTAAATTAAACGAGGAAAAATACATTCATATATATAATATATATATATATATATATATATATATATATATATATTCATTTTGAAGTATTTTTTTATTTTGTTCAAAAATCTCATAATTTAATTTTAACTTCTTTTTATTGTAAGGGTCAAACCGTAACCAGATGTTAACACTTAACCATGACCGTGGCGGTAACCGGCGGTTCAAAACCGTAACCAGAACCATATACGAAGGTTAAAGTTAATGATTGAGTTTTTTTAACCGTATAACCAACGGTTTAACAATGACCGTGGCGGTAACCGGCGGTTCAAAACCGTAACCGGAACCATATACGAAGGTTAAAGTTAATGATTGAGTTTTTTTAACCGTATAACCAACGGTTCTGAACTGTGGTGATGTTTAAAATTTATTTTCTTTAACATTGAAGTAAAATTTTGTTTATCGAAAAAATGGTGTCTTGCAATTATGTGATCACTATTTTAAGAGGGTTTTTCGCTTTCGAAATCTTAAAATATTTCTATTCATCTATATTTTTGAATCTATAAAAAATATGACGAATTGTGTTTAATATTAATCATAAACTAATAATAAAAAATTATAAAATAGTTAATTAGATTAGAAAATTATGCGGATGGGCGATCACGTAGACTACCAGTACGAATAAGATATACACAATCAAATTGCAAGGATAAAAAATCTATCTCAATAGCCTATTCTCAATATAGTGCGAGTATTTTAGATTGATGCTTGTCGGTTTTTCACTAAAAATAAAAAGTGTTTAATTTCATTATTTTTGCTATTATTTCTATAAAAAAAATAGGTAAAAACATAAGTAGATAAACAATGCATGAGATACTTTTGACTTTTTTAAGTTGAGATGCACAATTTTGTAATGAATTGAAGTTAATTAAGCAGTTTTTTTATATTTTAATATCAGTTACTCAATGCTCATATAAATATAACTTCTTTCAACTTTAATCAAAACAAAATAGAAATATTTTAAATAAACACTCGAGATCACACAAGTAGATATCAAACCAATTAACATGATCATATAAAAGTATTTTAAAAAGAACCCCACTACTTGGTTCTATATTTTATGATAACATTTTGTAAATTTACCGTTATTCTTTTTAATCCTATAGAAAAATTTCTTGGGAGTAAAAATAAACTTTACTAATGAAGGTTTGTGACATTCAAACGTCCCCCTCCCCTGTATGCAAATATATACACGCATATAGTTGTATTTTACAGGCAAAAAGAATAGGCGGGCGGAGAGAGAGAAGTCATAAGTTTCGGGAACCGGTAGAGTTGAGGAAATATTTTGATGGGTCGACAGCCTGACATGTCTGCTCGTTACAGGGACTGATCCGAAGGTAAAACTGAAACGACATTATTTTTCGTGTCAAGATATAATCCGACATTTTAAATTTTTTTTTTTTTTTTGAAATATATTGTCTGTAATGTCATGTTTGTGAATGAATAATGTTGTTTTCATACGACCAGTGTTCTTTAGTCGATGAATAAATAATATTTTTATATGATCAAGATGCTTGATTTTTTGGGAAAATGCTTTCTTAAAAAATTGTGTGGGATGCCAAGATCATGTTTTGTCAAATGGTGATGTCTGCTCTTAAGATTCTTGAAACGTGTATCGTCTTGGAAACAATTTTGAGACACCTGATACATTGTAAGCAATGAAATTTTCGGAAGATTTCCCATTTTCTTGGATGATTTTTAACCTTCTTTGAAATGGTTTGCTGAGGTTTTGACTTGAGGTGTCTTTTAATTTGGGATTCTGTAGGCTGGTACCGGAAAGTGTTCCCGTGATCTTACAAACTTTCCTTTCCCTTCTAATTCTCCTCATGATTTTCAAGAATCTCTCAGATACATGAAACATAGAAGGGAAAGGAAAAATCAAAATTTGAAAGTGAATAGAAAAGGAAATCTGTTGAAGGGAAGGGAAAGATCAAAGTTTTAAAGTGATTTGGTGAGAAATAGAAAAAGAATCTGTTGACTGGTTATACTATTATGAGTGCTGTTTCTGGGGTGATGTCAAGGCAAATATTACCGGCGTGTGGCAGCCTTTGTTTCTTCTGCCCCTCATTGCGAACCAGGTCTAGACATCCTGTGAAGAGGTACAAGAAGTTGATAGCGGATATTTTTCCTCGGTCCCAGGTCTGTATCATGACTAAGTGTTGTGCTTCGAATGAAAATTGTTTGTTTAGACATTTTGTGCTAAAAGATTAGTATCTGTTGGTCAATTTGCATCAGGGTGAGTGACTAAATTTGTGATTCTAGCAGTAGTCAAGTCATATATTTAATTTGAAGTGATGTGGCTAACCAATTCTATAAAGATTGGACTTAATTTGGAGAGTCTTTACATTGATTGTGAAATGTTAATCCTATCACATGTTGAATATTAAGGTCGTGATATGCATTTACCCTATTTTAGATCAGCCAAGGCTAGTTTCTTCAACAAGAATTTTGCATCGAATGAATAATGATATTTTGTGGCTTGCTGATGTTAGCGTATCTCTCTTTTGTTTTTCATACTTGATGCTATTAAATTATTTCGGTTTTTTTTACTTACATTACAGGAAGAAGAACCAAATGATAGAAAGATTGGTAAACTATGTGAATATGCTTCAAAGAATCCGTTGCGCATCCCCAAGGTATTATTACACTGACAAATTTCTTGTCCTGATTAGTTGTCCACTGAAATCATATGGAAACTCCATGTCATACACAGCTATGTTTGTTTTTCATTCATCTTGGTGATTTGTATCATTTTAAACTCAGAATTTGAAGAAAGCTGCCATTCTTATAATTGTCCTGGGATAATCGTACTAACACTTTGTCACCTGCGCTCTATGGAGACATTGTTAGAGTTCCATCTAGTTACATGAACAAGAAAAATAGCGTATTTCAATTCACAAAACTCATACTGTCATGTCCCAAGCATGAAGCATGGCACTGGGGCATGACATTGACAATGTTTTCGAAAATTAAAAATAAACTTTCTAGAACACTGAACTTCATAAGTACAAAATGTGAGAAACTAGTCTACATCACATCAAAATGGGGAAACAGTTTGTTACATCTGGAAAACAATCGAACTACATAGCATCTCATTTTTGCTGTCAAGTTAATCACAATAACGCAGAAAAAGTAAAAACGATAAAAGTAGCAATTGTTACACAACAATGAAGCAACTAGATGCCTTGTCCAGAAGGATTCTAAGAGGTGGGTGACAAGGAAATCATTTAACAAGTCGAGAGCCAATTCCTTCAAGTACAAAATTTTATAACATAACAAATTTATACAGGAAACAGAGACAGGTATGACAATATTTCAAAAATAGAACAAAAATCATATTAAAAATGCACTGGAATTTATGGGTCTTCATGGCTATTAATATAAGTCATATAGAATTAACCGTTTCAGAGGCAAGGCCAGAACAACAAATTCACCCCACCCCCTGTATCAAGGTTTGAATTAGGTCAAAACAACGATTCCCCATCGTATTATTCATATTTCTTGAATTATAAGTTTTTAAAATATGTAACGAGTTCATCCCGGTTTAAAACATAATGTGAGATTTTAAATCAGAAAACCACTTATATGTTGTAGCTAAAATGACGTTGAAGCGAAAGAACGAGTTTGGGAAAATAAGAAAGCTAGAAACACAGAGCTTTTCCTTGCTGAGTTTGACTTTGTTGGGAATTTGGTGTCTTAGGGGGAAATTACGCTAGAGCTATTTCTTGCAGAGAGTATTGTACAAAACTTATGTAAATTTCTCATGGGTATTTCTCACTTGCAATTTAACTTGGTCTTAATTCTCATTGTTGCCATAACTTGACTATTACAAGAGGGGTTTATTTCTCTTATTAATTCTTAGATAATGACTGTTAATGGCAGCCATCATCCCTGCAACAATTGTCGTTTACAGGCCCCTCAAGTTCTCCCAAGGTTTGGGTTGTATACTGAGAGTGTGGCCCTCACATATCATGTTTAAATGCTCCTCGTTGTTCTTCTCTCAGCAAAAGCTTTGTCAAATTTGTGTGAGATAACTATTTTACTGGCAACAGCCTCATATTAGTTTGATAGGAATACAATTTCACGATTTACTTGCGATTGGGGACCTTATGACTTAATGCTTTTGTGTGTTTTCATTGTTTAACTAGAGGAATAAATGATAAAATTTATATAAAATATAGTTTATTATCTCCATGCCCTCAGGTTATTTTCATTGCCAATGTTCCTTTTTTTTTCCTTTACAAAACAATTGGTGATTGACAAATTGATTGAAATTGATGAATGCCAATTTTGAGGGTATGGAAGGTGTTGAGAATTGTCCCATATTGGGAGTTTAGAAGCTATGCTAGCTCTTTATAATTCATGGGCTACTCCACTCATTACCAATTGGTTTTGAGTTGGAACCTCATGTATTCTTAACATTGGTGTCAGAGCATGCTTGCCATGTGATTAGTTATTCCGCCCACATGCTCATTGTCACCTCGTATCCACGTGTTTGACCTATGTAATATCACACGTGAGGGCATGTTGAGAGTTGTTGTCCCAACTAGGGGTGTAAACGAATCGAATCGAGCCGAATATGCAGAAAATTTTAAGGTTCGAATTTGGCTCGGAAAGTTATATTCGAGTTCAAGTTCGATTCGAAGTTCGAATAGTTTCAAAAATTTGGCTCGAGTTCGGCTCGAATCAAAGTTCGAGTTCGAGTTCGGCTCCAAAATGTTCGAATATGTTCGCGAGCTATTCGAATTATTGCTCGAAAATAAATACCCGAAAGGTTCGAAATATATTTATTTAATATATAATTATATTATATTAATAAAATGTTAAAGTTCGCGAGTCGCTCGCGAACTATCGAACAAAGTAATTTGGGCTCGAGTCCGGCTCGAAAAAAGTTCGAACATGTTCGAGTTCGGCTCGAATTCGAGAATTTTGAATTCGAATCAAATATTTATCGAGCCGGCTCTAAAAGTTCGTGAACATGTTCGATTCATTTACATCCCTAGTCCCAACTCATAACCAATTAGTTATGAGTGGTGTAACTCATGTATCTTATAAAGAGTTAACAGAGCTTCTAGTTTCCCAATGTGGTACAACTCTCAACAAGCCCCCTCTTGTGTGACATTATATAAGTCAAACACGTGGATTGATAATGCGGGTGACAGTGAGCATGCTGGCGTAATAACCAATCATATAAAAAGCTTTCTCTGATGCCATATTAAGAATTCATGGGGTTCCTACTCATAATCAATTAGTTATGATTGGAGCATCCCATAATCTATACTATCTTATAATGTGTGAGTACCTTAGAGTAACCACTTTGGTATGACCATTGTGAAATTTCCAAAATATCATCTATTTGCTTTAGTAATAGCCATGAAACCATGAATAAATAGATAATATCAGAAGATCACGTATTAACTTCCTAACTTAGTTTCCAATTTTTCACCAACTTTTTTCCTTCCGAAAATATGTGCGGCAGTTTTTTCTCTTCCATCATAAAATATCATATTTAAATAAGATATTTCAAATATAAAAATTTAGTATACATATACAATATATGAAATGTAAAATTTCATTACATACGCAACGCGTGTGCATCGGCCGCTAGTCTTTTATAATGAGCAAATATAGCTTTCAAGTTTCAAATTCCCAATGTGAAACAACAACTCTCAAGCTTATTCTTCAGTTAGAAGATTTCAAGAAAAATTAAATATTGTTTAGAAATAATTAACCTTACTCATCAAAGAAACTTAAATGAATTCGTAAACTCTAAAATAAAGATGTGACAATGCTTCTTGATATTAGATGAATGTAATATAATATGTTGTACACCCCTTTTTCATCATATTCTTTTAAGTTTATGTGTTTGGCTCTTGACATAACTTATAACCATTTGAACAAAATATTGAACTTTTATACAAAATTTAGGATATTGCAATGCTGCTACTTTTATTCTCTTTGTAAATCATTTCTTTTTATTTATTCTTATGTTTGTTTTCAAATTACAGATTGCAAGCTCTCTTGAGGAAAGATGTTATAAGTACTTAAGAACCGAAAACTTTCGATCAGTGAAAACAGTCTTGTGCATTTACAGGAAGTTGATATTTTCGTGCAAAGAGCAAATGTATGTACACTGCTGCTATTTTATGTGTGGTGCCCAATTTATTGGATTTTGTTATGGATTCTGTTATTTATTTATTGGTAAATCAGTTTGTCCACCGTCTTAAATTAAATTTTTGTAAGATTTTCTGAGATGGTTGCCATATTTGGACAAAATAGAGATCATATATTATGAACCTTTTTCCATAGTTTTGTTAATATATCATCTGAATAATTAATTTATTCAATATTATAACTTTATTCTGGTGCTCTGAATTTTTAGTTATTATAATGATTCATTTAACAGAGTTTTGAGCTTCCTAAATAAGTCAGGGAATTTGTATCGTCATGATTGTTTCTAAACATTGATAGGATATGAGCCATGGAAAAATCTGCGCCAGCATGAATTTTCAAACTGAATATCATCATATGGAAATTGATGACTTCCCCCTTTCATTGTCTCTAATATTTTCCATCTTGTTTCAATCCTTAATTTGATTCTCTAAGTATGAGCTTCCAAATATTTTTTGTTAAATCATCTCCTAAAAGTACTGCTACTCACAAAATTTACATATTTCATTTCATGTAGGCCTTTGTTTGCGAATAGTCTACTGAGCATTATGCAGACCTTGCTGGATCAGACAAACCAGGATGAAATATTAAGTATCGGATGTCAATCTCTGTTTGATTTTCTGAATAATCAGGTTAGTTTATTTCTTTGATTTCTTATCTCCGGATGATCTGCTTCTTAAGCTTATGGATAAGGTTCTTTAAAGTCCTATTATAAAAATTAGACTTATTCAACTCTGGTATTATTTCCAGAAAGATGGAACGTACATGTTTAACCTGGAAGGGTTTATACCGAAACTATGCCAACTGACTCAAGAAGTGGGAGAAAATAAGAGGGAGGAATATCTACGGGCAGCTGGACTGCAAGCTCTATCTGCTATGGTATAAGCATTTACATTTTCATTAATTTTTTTAATACCTTTGAGTCGATATATTTAAATTAGAGTAGGAACCTGAGTCCATTAGGTCTCATTACTTAAATTTAACTTTTCAAAAAATATATAGCATTTAAGTGTAAACCTTGGCAACGTTTTTTAGTTCTCCATGTTTTTTCTTGCTTCTTTAGGTGTTTTTCTTCCTCTTTCCTTCAAATCTTTTTTCAACAGTATAAATAGTTTCCTTTTTATGATGGGTTTTTTCTTTACTTTTAGTTGGAACAGTAACTTTTTACTTTACCCTCAGTATAATGTATCATTTATGTTTCATAACCTATCGTTTGATTTGGATTTCTTCAGAGAAGTTGCTGGTCAAATTGCAAAACCGTTTTTTAATAATGAATTACAAAAAAATGACAAGCAGCTGAGATTTAGGTCATATTCAAATGATTCTTATAAGTTTTCGTTTATTGATTGTGGAAGTGCTGACCATCTGACTTAAGCAACGCTAGGTGCACTATACTTTGATGCTTGTTCAAGTTTATGTTGTGGCTTACTGAAGTTTTCTATTTCCTGAAACTTTGGCTGCTGCTTGTGGCTTCTTTGTTGTGGTGCAGTAAAAAAATAGTAAATTGGAGAAAAGATTGAAGAAAAACACCATTACAGTATTCTTGATTTCATGTCAATGGTCTAATAACCTTTTTTTTAACGAGGAACCCAGCCATTTCTCATTAAATTGTAATTTTTATTTTAATTAATGTTGTTATGACTGGGTAATGGGCAAGTACTTTGGGTGAAGAGGAGAACTCCATAGGAATATTAGTGACTGTGGGATATCTCTATCTTAATTTATTTTCTGATACTTTGTAAGCCTAAATTCTCGGTGTACTCACCAGCAAGCTATACTTACCAGTTAGTAATTTTCCCTTGGGTAATGGACCAAAGCAAGTTTTTGTTTATCTTTCTAATTGATTCTTTACAGCATATTAGAGCACACTGGTTTTGTTTTTGTAATCTTCTTACTAGTTATTCGTAGAATGTAGTGATAACCATAGATTTGGTGTTCATTTTTTGTGATAAAGGCCTCAATGCTTCATGCACATTTACTTGGATTTCAGCCATTCAACATTTCATCGGTATACTTTCTTTTTGTTTCTTCTGACTTCTTTTGGACATTGAATAGTTTCTCTTTTTTCGGTTCTTGTTGCACAGATTTGGTTCATGGGTGAAAACTCCCACATTTCAGTAGAATTTGATTGTGTAAGTATAAGTCTTTATTTTTTAAATATTTGAGCTTCTCTTTTATGTCCTACTGTTAGGAATTAAAAATTGCAAAGCAAACCAACAGCAAGATAAACCGTCTTAACAATAACACTTTCTGGAATTGAAATTATAGTGATATGAAAGCAAAAGGAATACAAAGAAAATTGCACTAGTTCACTATTACTCAAGAAAGGGAAAATCCCTCCTTGCCCAAGCTATTGCTTGTTTTCTCACTCTCAACTAAATTCTCAGATGCTGAAAATCGTTCCCCCCCACCTCTCTTTTATTCCCTGACAGTTCTTATCTCACCATAACAAACAGTCCCTCCACTCTAACTGACTTTCTCTCTCTCATCCCACGTTTTTCTTCCTTGCCCTCCTGATGGTCTGTTGTTGATGATCTCTGGCTTATTTCCTTGGCCTTTGTACTAGGCCCACTATCAGTATCCTACATTTGGCCCATGTTCACCTTCTCCCCTAACACCTACCTAATGGGCTTAAATACACAACATATTCATTTCCTTTTGTTTTCTTTTATTATGCTCTGTATCTTAGCCATCGTTGTTTTTCTACCTAAAATTCGGTTCATTTCATCAGTTTCTTAACTGGAGTTGGAGCATCGAAAATTTATATTATCATGTTATGGCTTTTGTAGAATTTCACATGACAAGTTGAACAAGGTTGGCTTAACTGTTCAAGTATGTACTTTATAGCCACTACTAGCACTTTTAGATCATTTCCAAAATTTGATATTTATTGATTGCACCATGCTTTCAGGTAAATCAAGGAAAGCCAAGTATGCTTTGTAAAACAAACTAATGAAGCTCCCAAATAACAAATGCTAATGAATTGGAATGTGTTTTCAATCACAAAATGTTGTTTAGTTTTATCTATCTATGTACCGAGCTCTTACTGATTTTTTTAACCATTAAGTTATTGAAACCCAAACTGTTCTTTCGAAATATTTCATTATGACGATGTTGACGGTATCAACAATTATTACCACCTCAATAATAATTTGTATAAACACGAATCGATCCCCATTAGGTGGTAGTGGACTTTGTTGTTTCTAAGTTTTATCTTTTTTTGGCTATTTGTTTTTTTCATCGTACCGCAAAGTATCAAACTAAGGTGTTATTATCAAACTAATTGCATGTCTTGTCCTTTTCCATTAATATTTTCAAATTTACATCCGCTGCCACCCATGTTCATTTTATTTATCAACTGAATCTTTCTGTTCAGATTGTTTCAGTGGTCTTCGATAATTATGGAGGTGCAAAGGAGTCCCAAGACCCCAACCATAATAATAAGGTGCAAGAAGTTCTTAAAACTGAGGATCACGCGCCCCCCTTACCAGAAACAGAGGTTCCCTCTTGGACAATGATCGTTAATGATAAAGGACAACTAAACTTGACAACGTAATTTCTTCACACAATTTGGATTTTCCTTTGCCCCTTTTCTATGCTTAAATTGCATCTTGATTAAAGATCACAGGGAGGATGCTAGGAACCCAAGCTTTTGGTCTAGGGTGTGCCTGCATAACATGGCTAATCTTGGAAAAGAGGCCACTACCATGCGTCGTGTTTTGGAATCTTTGTTCCGCTACTTCGACAATGGAAACCTCTGGCCTACCGCAAATGGGACCGTTTTTCCTGTGCTCAAAGACATGCAAATGTTGATGGAAAATTCTGGTCAGAGCTATTTTTTTTTTCTTTCAAATTAATATTTTAGTCCTTGGCCTGTTTCAGATTGATTTATTTTAATTGTGCAGGGCAAAATACACACTTGTTGCTGTCATTATTAGTCAAGCATCTTGACCATAAAAGTGTTATTAAGCAACCTGGCATGCAGCTTGACATTGTTGAGGTGGTCACTGCCCTCGCTAGACTCACTAAGATCCAGTCATCAATAGCTATAGTTAGCGCTGTAAGTGATGTCATGAGGCATTTGCGCAAAAGCATTCATTACTCGCTCGAAGATGATTCAATAAAATTGAATAGAAAATTCCATGAGGCAGTTGAGGAGTGTCTAACAGCGCTGTCGTCGAAGGTGGCATTACTAAATCTCTATATTTTCTCATCTAGCTACCTGTAATTTTATAATGGATTTATTTGGTTGTCATTAACATCTTTCCTTCTTTCAGTCAACTTTTCTGAAATTCGTGGTGGCGGTGCTTTTTATATAATTACAGGTTGGAGATTCAGGTCTAATCCTTGATGTAATGGCTACAATGTTGGAGAACATCTCAAGTGTTACTTCTATGGCTAGAACTACTACTTTTGCTGTGTATCGTGCTGCTCAAATTGTTGCTTTTTTGCCAAATTTATCGTATCAAAATAAGGCAAGCTCTTAAACAAATTGAAAAGATTTCAGCTACTAACCTTTATAATTTCTCTAGGTAAGATATTGATGCTATGTATTGTATTTTTGTTCTGTGTCTAGGCTTTCCCAGAGGCTTTATTTCATCAGTTACTTTTGGCTATGGTGCATCCAGATCATGAAACCCGAGTCGGGGCTCACCAGATCTTCTCTGTTGTGCTTGTGCCATCTTCAGTTTGCCCTCATTTAGAATCAACTGCGTCTGGGTCAAAGAAAAACATTCACTTTCCAAGGACACTCTCAAAAACTGTTTCTGTGTTTTCTTCATCAGCTGCCCTGTTCGAGAAGCTGAGAAATAAAAGGAGCATTTCCATGGAAAACCTCAATGAAATAAATAACGACAAAAATTTAGGTGATGGAGAGAAGAGAAACAATACAAGTGGAGTGTTCAACAAAATTAAGTCTACATATAGTCGGGTATATAGCATAAGAGGTTCATCAATGCCAGGTGCTGATTCTGTGACCGAGTCATCTAAGGACATGGTAGGTCTACTTGTTAGTTTTCTACTTTTTCCAAAGCTTATACATGTCAGATTTTGGTTACTTATTCTTAGGTATAATTCATTATTGGAATGTAATAGGTTCGCATCTTTTCATTTTGTTCTATGATTTACAACTTATCGTACACGGGTTCAAGTAGGCGGACCTAGGAATTTTAGGGAGGGCAGGAGGGAGGCAAATGAGGGGGAAAGATGGGATTTCAGAATAATTACAACTAAAATTCCATTTTATCCTCGAGGATGGGGAACAAATAACCCCACCCCCCCGGGCTGCCACTTTCGTTCAGTTAATTGAGATGAAGATTCTAATCAGTTTAACAATGTTATAGTGGTCCTTAGGTGTCTCTTAGTGATGTTATTATATATATAGAGTTATCATAGGCAAGTATCTTCCTTTTCACTTTCAGGATGTCCCTCTTAGACTGAGCAGCCACCAGATAACCCTCCTCCTTTCATCTATCTGGACTCAATCACTATCTCCTGCAAATTTTCCTGGAAATTACGAGGCTATTGCTCATACATACAGCTTGATTTTATTGTTCTCTCGAGCCAAGGTATATTTCAGGTTCAGTAATTTCCTAAACATTATGCATTAGTGGTGCAATCTGCATGTAAGTTGTTGTCTTATAATTTTTTCAAGATCTCTTTTTATATTTGTATCTAATCAAGTTGAGGCTTGGTGATGTTTGGATTCCGCTAAATACCTTGCTGGAAGGTTGTGGGGGATTCAAGGGCTAAGGATGTAGAGATAGAATGAGTCATTTCTTTGCAATTTGTTCTTTGTATTAGGCATGTTGTTGAGAGGGCTATGAGTTAAAACTCTTAAATTGTTTTCTTCTTGGGTGCAGAATTCTAGCCGTGATGCTCTAATTCAGTGTTTTCAATTGGCATTTTCATTGAGGAGTGTTTCTCTTGCAGAAGGAGGTGAGCCTTCTTATGGTGAGAATTTAATGGTGGATAATGTTGTGTAAGAGTTTTGCTTTGATACGTTGTTAAATAACGGTGCCGTCTTTTGCCTGTAGCTGACCATAGTAGTAGGTATTGGATTTGGAGGGAAAATAAAAGAGACGATATAATAGAAAATAAATCTTAATCTGGAGACACATAATAAAAGAATCTAATGAGACACCTTATTTCTACAATTTCAAAGAACCACATTTTTCATACATCTTGTAACAATGAATAGAGGGGTGGGTGTATATATTCATTCATAAATCACGTTCCTCATTTCATTTGGATAATTTTTCAAGTGATTGAACTTTCATAATTCTTTTTTTCTTAAACATTGTGCTTAAATCTTAATTCTGTAGATGGCTTAATACGATAACACTGGTTTACTTATAATTCATACAAAATATGATAGGATTCAATCAGGTTGGTCAAATATTGTAAATTAAGTTACTGGAGGAATTTTTTGTAAGATGATTTGCTAAGAATGCAAATGAAGAATTGTATTTTCCGGTGGAACAAGTTGGGATTTATTTTTGTACGTTTCAGTTTATAATTGGTATCAGCAAGAAATTTGCAACTGAAATTGATTATATTATTTTCAGGGACACTCCCTTTGTCACGTCGCAGATCTCTCTTTATGCTCTCAACTTCTATGATTATATTTTCATCAGTGTCTTTCAACATTCTTCCTCTTGTTTCATATGTGAAGCCTACACTTTCTAATAAAGTGGTGGGTTCCTCATCTGTTCTAAGGTCCTTCATTTTTTACAATGTCTGTATGTCCCTTTTGTTGTGAAGTCTGGTTTTTTTTTTGGTGTCAGGTTGATCCATTTTTGTGTTTGGTAGAAGACTCAAAGTTGAAGATAACTGAAGCTGGTTTAGAACACCACAAATTTGTTTATGGATCCAAAGAAGACGACTATTCTGCTCTTAATTGTCTTTCAAAAATAAAATTGGCCGAGGACCAGACTAGAGAATTCCTAGTTTCGGTTATAATTCAAAACTTGGGTATCTTATCAGATGTAAGTCTTTAACTTTCGTTGTTTGTGACTTTTTGACAGGGTGTGTAATATTTTGTTTATATGATTATTATTTGCATTATTGCTATTCGGTTCAGTCTGAAGAGTCTACCATAAGGGAACAGTTGCTCAAGGACTTTGTGTCTGATGACTTGTGTTCTTCTCGACCCCAATTGATTATTGCTAGCACCAAGAAAGGACGTGAAACTGATTTTCATAGTCTAAAAAATCTAGAGAAGGTTAGATACTTATATTGAATTCTGCAGTATTTTTTGTTTGTTATCTTATTTCTTAGTACTATAATACAGGCAATCTCAACTATTGGATTTGATGATGCTTCTCTAACGGATTCACTGGCAAGTAGTAATTTCCAACATGATTCTCAATCGATGGCTGAATCTCCAAATTTCCTTAGTGTGGATCAACTCATGCAATCTGTGAGTTACTTGAATAATTAACATGCAGCAGATCCAAGTTGTGATACGCAACTGTGTCATGCATTAATATGTTTGAATATTTGTAAACAGGTTTTGGACACGACGCATTATGTCGGCAGAATCTCTGTGAGCACCGCCCCTGATGCATCTTACAAGGAAATGACCAATCATTGTGAGGCACTTTTAATGGGAAAGCAACAGAAAATGTCATATTTGGTTAGTACTGATCCTAGCCAAGGAAGCTTGTTAACCATGTCTTTGCCAAATTCTGATGAAGAGGGGAAGAAAATGGCATCACATGCGGTTATTGACTATGATATATATAAGGTACTTAAAAAAGATGCCTAAAGTTTGTGTGTATATTTTCTATTACAATGCTTGTATGTAGGACATGCATCTTTGTATGTGCTCCTGCCAATCCATCTTAGGCTAAAGATGGTCGCATATAGTTATCAGATTACATACATAGATACCTCCTAAGGATCTGTCTACATGAGTAAATTTTCCTCAAGTTGCGATGATTTTGACATTGTTAATCATGACACACGTTGAGGATTGAGGTTAGGCTTAATGTAAATTGACACCCACACCCTATCCTTATAAGTACGGATGGACCATGAGCAATTACTTTAACATCATTATTTAGGTTGTGTGTGCAAATGCTTCTCAGCTTATCTACTTTCCAGATCAAAAAACAGATTTTGGGTGTTTGATTTCCTTGTTCTCTATAATAAAGAAGGTAAAAGCTAAAACAGATAAGTCATGACATGCTTTTGGCTGGCAATTTTGTAATTAATTGAAGTTCATTAAGCTATTTTATTTTATTTTAAAATCAAACACTCAATGTATTTGCTCGAAAACAACTTTTTTTCAACTTTAAACAAAAGCAACATAGAATTTGCAACCACACATTTATCTTGATGCAAAATCACATGTACGGTTTGAACTGCCATATTTAGAACCATCAAAGATTACCGTGGTCCTACTCAACGTTTGTAGTAAACTTTCATTTATCGTCGAGAACATTGACTTAATTATTTAAACCTCTATGGCAGATTATCTTTTTTATGATGACAATAACATTATATGAAAATGCATAATAATCTTAACAATATCAAATATGGTTTTAGTTTGATTTATTATGCACAACTGATATGATATCATTTTTATTTAGTTATATGAGATATTTCTTATCATATTT
Organism: Haberlea rhodopensis; assembly: GCA_907163345.1. Lineage (NCBI taxonomy): Eukaryota > Viridiplantae > Streptophyta > Magnoliopsida > Lamiales > Gesneriaceae > Haberlea > Haberlea rhodopensis. The sequence continues at coordinate 9,739,503 of CAJQUN010000003.1, read as the reverse complement.
ATTTTAAGATATTTTCATCTATATAAAAAGAGTTATGATTGTATTGTAATAAATTGATTGAGTTCATACCGTGGATGTCTATCTTAGCGGTCGAAGCACATAATTTTCTCTTCAACATTTTGTAACTTTAAAGTTCAATAGCTTTAGTCAATGTTCATAATTTTCCTTTTGAATTTTGTGCCCTGTAACTGAAATAACTGATAATACTGTTGTATCAGAATGTTACTAGAGTCCCAAATGAACCATCGTTTACCGGAACTCCAGCACAATGTGCAGCTGAACTTCAAAAGAATCCCCACTCCTTCAGATTGCCAGCATCGAGTCCATATGACAATTTCTTGAAAGCTGCTGGATGTTGATATGGATGGGTCAAAATCAGGTACCATTAGGGCCATAATTGCACCATATCGCTCAGATAAACGTAAATGTCCAGGTGCGTGTACTTTGTGCTACCGAGCATATAGGTTAGCATTTGGCAAGAAGACAGCCGGCCAGCATCATGGCTTTAGTTGGCCGAGTTTGTGGATTCTTTAAATCATTCTCTCTTTCCTCTCCACTGGTGTGAAAGTTCACATTAGATTTGAGCTTTTCCACCCTGAGCAGAGGTGTGAATTATTACTAGGATGTGGGTTTGTAGCAATAGTTTAGACCACGACCTTCTCATGTACAAAGATAGGTTTTCAGCATCACGCTAACTTAGTAGTGATGAGGAAATGTGTATATTTTCCAAAGTTGTATTAATTTTTATGGAAATATTGATGAGTAATAAAATCAAACAGCGTTTGAGACAATATATGCTTAACTTTAATTTTAGTTTTTTTTCTTTTTATCTTCTAGTTGTGCTACTGTTTTTTGGATTTCCTCATTAAATTTAGGGTGATAGTATTAGAGTGTTTTTATTTTATAAGCCAAAATTTTTTATTAATAAGAGCACAGGAAATGCTCAAGCGTGAAAATGTTTGATACAATGAAGCCCCAAAAAGCTTTAACTTGTGAGATTAGATTTAAGCAAAGGAGGGACAATTGAAACCAGTCATTGACAGAATACGAGCCAAACTGCACTCTATTAGCCAGTAACAAAGTCCAGAGTCGGATTTTAGCCATTAACAAAGTCCAGACTCACTTGAAGTTCATTGTTTTCTCCTTCTTGTTCCGATTTTAAACAAGTTTTTAGGCAGTTCTTTGCAATTTGATCATACATCTTTATGTGTGCACCGTCTCGTAGATGAATGTAGTCAGTAAATGATCTCAAATCATCTTTGTTTCTATCCAGAATCCTTGTCGCCATAAGAAGTCTTTCCAAACATGTGTCATTTTTACATATACATCATGACTTCGTTTTGTAATCGGTATTTTATTTGAATTCGACTCTTGAAATATCCATGTCCCCTTCTTCTTACCAGGGATTTGACGAATTGTACCATGTTTTATGTCAGAGTTTGTACGAGAATCTTGAAACTGTTTCGAGGGTGTTTTGATAACTCATTTCCAGTTTTTCTTCTGTGATTTTGTTTAAATTGGTTGTTTGAAAAGATGAGAGTTGTTAAAATCCCGTAAGGATATTACCTTGGCTTAAGGTGCGTTAAGCTTAACTATTTGCTCAAACACGAGGTGTTATAAAGTGTAAAGGCTTTAAATGAAAATATTAATTCACAACGAAACAAAATAATAACTACCTAAAATATAAATTGGATAACGGAAATTTATTGACTTATTTTTTTTTTTAATTGTGCCTTCACAAGATAAGGCAAATGTCTTTCCTTCCGTCTGGAAATGGCTATGCAACAACGGGTGATCTTCATGTATCTCACCTAGTGTCTCTAATACCCTAGGTCTCGTATTTTATTGAGGGCTCATATGTGTGTCTCTACTTATTAATAATTCATTCTGTGTGCTTGTAGGCGGGTAACTCTGTACTGTTTTCTTCTGTGTGCTCATAGACGGGTAGCTCTGCACTGTCTATGTCATAACAAGTCTGACCTAACGGCACTCACGTGGTGCAGCTCATCATGCACACATTTCGCTTAGTATGTGGCCTTGTATTACCACTGAATAAGAAAATAAAGTCGTGCTTATGCTAAACAGCTATAACTTTTATTCTAATAGTAAGCTTTTTATCACAACAAAAGGTTTATATCATTCAATAGTATTTGGATAAGTTATGGAAGTTCATTATGCAAATTCCATCCGCAACCATGTTGTCAGTGGGATCTATTTATTTATTATTATTATTTTTTTTTTTTTGAGATGAGGGAGGGGGAAAAAGATTTTTGCAATTCTCGTCAATTGGGAGGGAAGCCGGAGACAATCAACAGAGGGAAGCCGGATGACAATCAACAGGCTAAGTTTGGATTGTCTCAATGGGATCTAATTAAGTCATCAACAATTGTTGTGTCATATTTAAGGAATGTATATCGTCTCTATTTTATCATAAAATATGTTTTATATTACATATATTATCAATATAAGTGAAATACAACTCTATATTTGAACATGGATAGAGAATATATTACCATATCAGTTGTTACATTGAAATCATTATGATGACCATCTCTCGTACTCCTTTGTAGAGGAGTTATTAACAATCCCCATCCCCCACCTAACACAATGTCCCCAACTTTATATATATATATATGGTAAAAAATTTCGATAATCTTTAAATAAGGAATTACGTAGAGTATTATGAGTGGAAGAGACAAGTGGTAGAGATATGTTTCATTAAATATTAAGAATCTTCAGTTGCCTTGTCTCGAGGGAATTGCTATGCTACTCTGCCTTGCATGAAGTGGATCAAATCATCCAAAGATCGTTGGATTGTGACACCATCATTTTGGACTTTTGTGCGTCAAAGATAATGAGCTTTCATGGCCAATTTGAGGGATATAACCATTTTTTTCATGGATTTTAGTTGGGTTTTAATAGCGGATGAAAAAAAATAACGAGTGAAAAAAATAGTCAGTTTCCAATAACCATGCGCTCAAGTGGCAGCAATGCTCTTTCATTAGAGCACGTGATCTCAAGTTAGAGATCACTCATTCCCCCAATAAAAAAAAACAGTCAGATGATTTATCAAATGTTAGATTAGTCATAGGATATAAATCGGGGTCTCAAATTCCCTTCTCCCCAATAAAAGAAAAACAATCTAATGATTCATAGAATGTTAGATGAGTCATATGATATAAATTCGAGTATATAAAGTTTTAATTAAAAATCGAAAGAAAATATAGGAGAAAAGGCCAAAAAAAACATTCAAACAAATTAATAAAAGTAAAGATAAGGACAAAAAAAATTACAATTAAAAGAAAACGTAACCTTAAACTAAATAAGCTTTCATCCAAAGCAAAGCACATAGAAAAACATGTGGACTGCAACAGACTGTCCTGGAATTTAGTGAGAGTTCCTTTTATTGCTGCTAACTTTCTTAAATTTCCAGTACATTTACTAGTAATAATAACAACCAACATTTATTAACTCGAGGGACAACGGGCTCGACTTTTTCTTAAATAAAATATCAAATTTAATACTTGGAAATAATAAATAGAAAAGAAAGATATTGGGAGAGCTTCTCCCAGAATCGTCTAATTTGGCTCGACTTCGAATTAATTAGCAACTATGATGCACATATACTCATAGAAATCATTCGGTGCAGTTTCTGACACTTCTAGGATACTGACACTTCTAGGTCACCGACACTCATCGGACATGTATCAGACACGCCACGTGGCGTGTCCTTAATTTTTTTTTAAAATAAAATCGAACATCAATGTCGACACTCCCCTAAAAATCAGACACTCGTGGACACGATCGATGGTTGTGTCCGACACAAAAAGGACACTTTGAGGGGTTAATTGTATAATTTAAAAAAGTTTTTGGCTAAAATAAAATTTGGACGTGTTAGTTAAACATTTTGTTAATTGAATAAATATGTATTAGGTGTTAGTATGAGTGGTGCTATGATGGTTTCCAATTTGGTAGGAATATTTTTGGTGTTATCTTTTATTTGGACGCGTTTGTTAAACTTTATGTTAATTGAAGTAATATATATTTGATGTTAATATGAGTGATACTATTATAATTCCAGTGATATGCATTTATTTATATGCTTCTTGAATTTGATAAAAAAAAATTTGTTACTTTTACATTGTTTTAGAATTTTAAAATGTGAATTTTAGTATTTTTTAATATAGTGCATGTATATATAAAAAAAAATATACAGACATGTCACAGCCGTGTCGTATCCTTCAAAATTTTGAAAATCCACGGCACCGTGTCCTAATCGTGTCAATGTTGTCGTGACAGTGTCAATGCATCATAGATTAGCAATGTAATTATGAGACTATAAATTAATAATAATAATAATTTGTGATTATTTATTAAGAGGAAGCTAAGGAGACTACAAATATAATTTGGGTACATTTTTTTTTAAAAAAACTCTCCATCTCAGTGGTAGGAAAATAATAAATGAGTTGTGTTGACCAACAATCAGCTAACTCGATTTCATATAATTGAAATGGATAGTTTTGGAAACTCTATAACACTATTTCATATAATTAACATGCGAGGTTAATAAATAAAATTAGATATGCAAAAGAAAATTAAAATTTTAAACGATTATTGATAAGATATGCAAATATATAGTAATAAATTTATGTTTCATAAGATATTAGAGTATGACCCAACTAACAAAGAGATCTGGACTGAATTTACACACTGATTTGAGCTCCTTAGGATGCATGGCCTTATAAGGGCGATAAGAGCGAGGAAAGGCTTACGATCGATACATAGGCACCCATAGATGAGGAGGGCGTTGTAATCGACGATATGTTTTGGGGAGTTGAAAGTAAACATAGATTCGAAGATTCCCGAATACTCTTTCTGCTGTGGTCGGGCGGGACCTAGATGGCTGGTGGATCAATGATGAGCCATTCAACCAGGGATCTATCCATAGTCTATAGGGATCTATCCATAGTCTATTTTTATTGTCTAAAAATTATAAGAATAAATATTTAGTGTACATGCTATCCAGTATGTATTAATAATTGATACCCTCTTCGACAGGGTTCCCGAGACTACGCCTACAATTCTTTGTTCCATCTTAACAAGTCGCCTGCGTCATTGAATAATGCCATGAGTTGTCTTAAGTTATTAGAAAACAAGTGCATGCAATTCACGGCTCATTGATGAAGATCCCATTTCGTCTAATACAAGAAATATATATATATATATATATATTGATGTTTTTCGGTTTTTTTCGGGTTCGGTAAATTTAAGTGTTTGCGAAAAATAAAGAAAAACACCAAGATTTTTTACGTAGAAAACCCTCGAATTGAGGAAAAAACCACGGGACCCAAGTCCAGTATAATTTGTACTAGTCACTCTTTTTATGTATTACATGACTTAACACAATATCTAAATGAAAAATCAACACTCCATAATATTTGTAAAAGTAACAAGAGATAACCGAAGAGACAAAATAATGTTATCTTCGGAGTCATCTTTTTCTAAAAAAGTCCAACTACTATGATGAAACTCTCAGCCTCTATTTATAGGGCCAATTTCAGTGTTTTATTGGCGGGAAAGCTTAGAACACGATCTCCCCTGATCGTGGCGTTAATTGTAGCAAGTGTGTCCGAGAAATCCGCACCCCTAAAACACACGTTTATCTCCGCCGGTTAATTTGTTGGTTATAGCCGGGTCTTCCACTAATCTTTGACTATTAAACTGAGCAGGGTTTGACAACCGTTCAGCTATAATCTGTTCGATGCATTGTTGATTACGATAAATAATCAGTTCCGAACTTTTTAAATATAATATTATTTTTAAATGTTTTTTTATATAAACGTAATTTAATTTCTTTCATTTATATAGGTATGCGCCTTTCTTCTTCTTCAATTATTTCATCACCAATTCCTTCATTCCCTGCCTCAACTCCAACATTTTTCTGCTTTACTCAAAACCTAAACCTACCAAGAATCAAACTCGAAAAACGAAGAAAAGCCATCAAATTTTGGTTTGTACAAAGGAAGAAATGAGGGACGCACCTTATTCTCTGGATGAATTTCACAGCCACTTATCTCAACCAGATTTCACCGCATCAGCAGAAGCGCGGCCTCCGTATCCGTCGTCCAAATGCGATGTGCAGAGGTGTCCTTGGTGGCCGTACTCCAACTCCAAAGAATTCAAGGCAAACACGGCCTTGGTCATCGTCATCCTCTTATGCGCATTGATCTGCGGTCTCGCGTTCAACACCGCCATTCGGTACGTTATACGGGTGCATTGCAGACAAAGGCGGAGGAGGAGGCAACAACGACATACGTCTGAGAATGAGAAACGGGAGCTCGAGAGCGGCGCGGAGGAAACGCAGACGGAAACTCCTGTTCTGAATTATACGGAGGGGATGAAGATAGCTGGGGAAGTGACGGAGTGCATAATCTGCTTATCGGAGTTCGCAATTGGGGAGAGACTCAGGGTTTTGGAGGATTGTAAGCATGGATTCCATTTGAACTGTATCCAACGATGGCTGCTTTTGCATTCTTCTTGTCCTACTTGCAGAACCGAGTGTTCAGTGAAATCCTCTACTTCTCCATGAAATTGAATCCGATCTTTTGTAACTGCACAACAGTTTTCATGGATGCAATCATGCAATTTTTCTGTTCCCTACTTATATAGAGATTTGTGATAGTTTTCTTTGTTCAGATTTAGCTTCTGCAACTGCAGCAATGTCTTGTGGTAGGAGGGTGGTGGATAAACATACTTTCCAGAGTTGACGTAAATTGCAATATGATGCCTCCAAATGAAAGATTTCAATTTACCCCATCAAATTTACTAATTTTGGAGTTATTAATCAATTTAGTAATTCAGCAATAATTTTACAATTATAATGAATGAACAATTTCAAATAATCCAAATGAACATTAACGGAAACGGAAATAAAAAAAAATTGTTTTAATGAATATGTGAATTACATATAGACGACTCTAGTTTTTCTAATTGTTGTTTTAGCCCTCCAAATTTAAAAAAAGTATGTCAAATAATAGGAGAAGTAGCTGTAATTTTTCCTTTATAAACTAGAGGGGTTAGTTTACAATATAGTTATTCCACATGGATCAATCCGTTATTGTTCAAACTGATGGGGAAATTCGTAATATAATTATGCTACACGAGAACAACCCTAAATTTTCCTTAGTTAATATATAACAATCCACATATAATTATGTCTTTTATCATGTGTAAGTAAAAGAACGATGTTTAAACATATAATTTCTGGTTTTTGCATGATTGCTTAATAAATTTGGTTTTGTATTAAAAAAAATAATGTTTAATTTGATAGACAAATAGAGCAAATATAAGCTAGAAAATGTAATATAAAGCTAGATCTATAATTAATGAGTTATTGTACATGGAAAATAGATTATAATCGTATAATTAATTCTTAATTTTGGCACCCAAGAGATAAACATGGGAAGGGGAGACTTGAGTCTAAATCCTCACAAAAGAATAAGCAAGTTGCCAATTCCAAAATGTTATAAGGCCTTCCAGTAAATAGCCCTGTACCATTCAAAGGCCTACAATACTTCGTACAAGCCCAATCGATGCAGTGGTCAAATTGCTCTTTTCAATGTGATTAATGAAATTGGAGCCCAATAGACGTCGGTTTGATGGTGCTTCTAAGATACTTAAGGACGGATTGAATCATTATATATCATGTTGTTCAAAATTTAGGGTGTGTATCTTAGGAAAGTAGTAAGTAAAAACAACAAATAACTTTTTAATGTCGATGCGAGATTTATAATCTTTGTCCTTAAGATATAAGGTGCTAACGGTTTACTTTGGCAATTTATCTCCCAAGATACAATGATTATGCTTTGTGATAGGAGCACTCCAAATCACAAATCATTTAAACCACAAAGGTTTAAAAGTGCTCAATATTCAACAATGATGAAGATCCACAAAATTACTCAAATTTTGATCTTCTATATGATATGAATTTCTAAAATTTCATATCTAATTCATTCAATGGTTGTTTCTTATATTGTATATCAAGGTATCATTAAGAGACACCATTTGGAAGCATTCAATCATGAAAAATTGCACCCCAACATGAATAGACACACTATTTAATTTGGAAGCATTCAATCATGAAAAAATGCACCCAACATAAATAGACACACCATTTAATTCAATTCAAATTTCCAACATATCAATGGTTGATGCGACTTAAGACACTACTTGGGTGTTGCGAGCATAGAATTTAATTCAATTCAAATTTCCAACATATCGATGCGACTTAAGATACTACTTGGGTGTTGCGAGCATAGAATTTAATCATGTTACATTGTGTGTTGAGTGTAATAACATGTTTAAATGTTAGTTTAGTTGTTAAGATACAATGGAAAGTAGCAATCCCGTCGCACACCTTCAGGTTCGATCTCTCCCATGCATTCTAACATTCATCACATTCTACAGAATTCACAAATCACAGAAGAATTTTCATCGTCCATGACATTGGACGCAAAGGTCACGCACAATAATCCACAAGTTCACAAAATCGATGTGTATGGAAATTCCGAGATTCTCCGGTCAATTACTACCGACTAGTGCAATAGCGGATGATCACAAAGTGTTTGATCAACTGTCCAACACAAAGGCATTGTACGCAACGAAGGTAGAAAAGGAAAAAAAAATTGCTTCCTCCGAGTTTGGTTATTCCTCTCACGAATCAACAGTCTGGAGCTCAAATTCCACACAACTCACAGGTTCCATCAGAAACATTTTCGTTCATGAAATCTGTGCGTGTTGAGCTTCCACGATTTTCTGGTAAAAATCCTTCAACTTGGATTGCAAACATCCAAAGGTATTTTGACTACTATTGCACATCCGAACCTCAACGTTTAATTGTTGCATGTTAGGATTATTGGGTTTTAATCATTAAAAGCCCAATATTATTATTAATTTTGTTAATGGGAACAAAATTATGGTAAGTTAATTATGAAAGGCAATTAGGCTAAAGAAATCTCACATTGAGTAATTGAGGCACTTATGGTTTGTTTATATTGAGATACAAATCATTAGAGTGTAGTTAAGTAGTAAAGATGGGTGCCCCTCGCGCGCCGTCCGTCCGCTCCGCTCCGCTCGGCTCGGCACGTCACGTCACGTCACGTCTCGACTCGACTCGACTCGCCGCGTCGCGTCGCCGCGTCGCGCGTGTCGCTGCCGCGAAGGCAGTCCTATCTTTTTACTACACGGATTTCTGAAATGACTTTTCATATGCCTGACTTTTCATATTCTGCTGAGTATTAAGTTTGAGACTTTTTACCTACCTGCAGAATTGATGTCAGATTTAAGTGTGAGACTTAAATCCGAAATGAATATGATGTTAAGTGTTGAGACTTTTCATCTAACCCACTATGCATTGTCATTTAAGTTGTGGCCTTTGGTAGGCCTGCTGTTGCAGCTATATAAGCTGCTCCAGCCTCATTCTTTATCTCATCCCGAATTTGCATTTGCATATCATATCATCTTCTTGAGAGTACTACACACTTCTTAGTGTTCGAGTGAGTCTGTCTGGGTTTCTGCTTCAACCCATACAGAGGTGTTTGGGACGTTGTACCTTGGAACTCTCTTGTCCAGGAGGCCAGAAATTGTAGGCGGTCAATTTAGAGTTTACGGGCACACGGTTTACTGTGGCCTCGTCCAACAACAAAGTTTCTGCCCAGTTTATTTAAACTGTTTGTTGTAAGTTTTTACTGTTTCGAGTATTTTATTATAACAGAGTATTTGTGATCTTCTTATGCTTTGTCTATTTGTTTTCTAAGAAACAGAACCAACAATCGTAAACTCTAAATTCTTTGTTTGTTTTGTTCTGTTTTATCAAAACTCAGCTTTCACATTTACTTAAGATATTGTTCATTAATTTTTCAAAGGTTTAAACTTACTGTTTAAAAAACTGCTTTGATATTATTTGTGCTCTCCTATTTGTGTTCTGTTTTAGCTAATGGCTGACCAGTTTACCCAACCACCTGCTGTGAATAATGAGATTCCGGTGATCAAAGCTAGCGGTACTGAGGCCGCAATGCCAATTCTGAGAAGTCCAATGCCGTTTTCTCAATTTGAGAAACCGGAAAAGTTCAAGGGTTCCAACTTTAAACGTTGGCAACAGAAGATGATGTTCTTCCTTACCACCTTGAACTTGACCAGGTTTCTGAAGGAGGAGAAACCGGTGGAGGACAAAGAGGATCCTCAATCTGTTGTGATAGTTGAGTTCTGGATGAGTGCCGACTACCTTTGTCGTAACTACATACTGAATTCTCTTGACGATGCACTTTTTAATGTGTATTCCCCCAAGGAGACTGCTAAGAATCTTTGGGAATCGTTAGAGATAAAGTACAAAGTTGATGACGCAGGCGCAAAGAAATTTGTAGCCGGGCGATTCCATGACTATCGAATGGTAGATGACAAGAGCGTTGTTGAGCAATGCGAAGAGCTGCAGCTGATATATCATGAACTTGCTGCCGAAGGTATGGGGCTAAATGATGCTCTCCAAGTGGCAATGATGATTGAAAAATTACCGCCATCTTGGAAGGACTTCAAGAGCTACCTAAAGCACAAGCGAAAGATGATGAGTCTAGAGGATCTTATCAGGAGGCTGCGCATCGAGCAAGACAACCGAAAAGTTGACAAGAAATCATTTGGAATGATTTCCAAGGCCAACGTGGTTGAAGTTGGGGACAACTCCCATGGGAATAAGCGCAAACGTACTTTTGAACCCAAAGGAGATACTCAGACAAGAAGGTTCACCGGTGACTGTTATGTGTGTGGTAAGCCTAACCATAAGGCCAAGGACTGCACTCAACGTCAAAACAACTGCACTCAACGTCAAAACAATGACGGTAAGAGGAAGATAGTCCCTTACAAAGGCAAAGGCAAGAGGCCTGCACATGCCCACATTGCTGAGGACAATCTGAGCTCTGACATGGATGACATGCATCTGAGTGCTGTGGTATCGGAGGTGAATCTTGTTGGAGGGAACTCCAAGGAGTGGTGGTGGACACTGGGGCTACTCGCCACATTTGCGCCAACAAATGGATGTTTAAGACCTATCAACCGGTGAATGATGAGCACTGCTACATGGGAAATTCAGCAGTCTCAAAAGTTGAAGGCAAAGGGACGGTTGTGCTAAAAATGACTTCCGGAAAAGAGTTGACTCTTACCGAGGTGCTCCACGTGCCAGAGATCCGAAAGAATCTCATCTCCGGAGCAGTGCTGAACAAGAAAGGCTTCCGGCTTGTGTTTGAGTCCGACAAAGTCATTCTGTCCAAGGGTGGTATGTTTGTGGGCAAAGGCTTCTTGGCCAATAACCTCTTCAAGATGAGTGTAATGACTTTAGCTCCTAAGGCTAAGTCTAGTGTAGATGTTGAGGTTGATGTTAATGCAGCAAATGAGGCTAGCACAAGCAAAAATAATGTAATGACTGTTGCCAATGTTGCTAATAAAACTTTAAAGTTTGATTATTCTTGCGAGTCTTTACATTTGTGGCATGGTAGATTAGGACATGTGAATTATAAGTCCTTACAAAGGCTAATGTCTCTTAATCTATTGCCTAAATTTAACATCAATCATAAACACAAGTGTGAGACTTGTGTAGAGGCCAAATTAACCAAGTCATCATTCCACTCCATTGAGCGAAGCACCGAACCATTAAACTTGATTCATACGGATGTATGCGATCTAAAGTATGTACAATCTAGAGGCGGTAAAAATTATTTCATAACATTTATCGATGATTGTACAAGATATTGTTATGTCTACTTAATGAGAAGTAAAGACGAAGCAATTGATATGTTTATTCACTACAAGAATGAAGTTGAGAATCAACTTGATAAAAAGATTAAAATTCTTCGAAGTGACCGGGGCGGTGAATATGAGTCACCATTTGCACAAATATGTGCTGAGAGTGGCATTATTCATCAAACAACTGCGCCTTATTCTCCCGAGCAAAATGGTATTGCTGAAAGGAAGAATAGAACGCTTAAGGAAATGATGAATGCAATGCTTATAAGTTCCGACTTACCTCGAAATTTGTGGGGAGAAGCTCTGCTTTCTGCCAACTATGTGCTAAACAGAGTACCACATAAGAAGTTGGATAAAACGCCTTATGAATTGTGGAAATGTCGCTCACCTAGCTACAAGTTTTTAAGGGTTTGGGGCTGTCTAGCAAAGGTACCAATTCCTCCTCCTAAACGGACTAGGATAGGACCTAAGACAGTAGATTGTGTATTTATCGGATATGCGCAAGATAGTAGTGCCTATCGTTTTCTGGTGCATAAATCAGATAATGCAGAAATGCATGTAAATACTATCATTGAGGCTAGGGATGCTTCGTTCTTTGAGGAAATTTTTCCCCACAAAACTCCGACAATGCCTGAAACCAATGTTGAGAGAAATGTGGGGGATAGAGAATCTCAAGAGAATGTAGAATCGCCTAGACGAAGCAAAAGAGCGAGAAAAGAGAAATCTTTTGGCTCGGCTTTTCTAACATATCTGTTGGAAAAAGATCCGACTACTTTCAAGGAAGCAATGTCTTCACAAGACTCTGATCTTTGGAAAGAAGCGGTGAACAGTGAGATAGAATCTATCTTACATAATCATACTTGGGAACTAGTGGATCTTCCTGCAGGTTGTAAACCACTAGGCCACAAGTGGATCTTCAAGAGGAAGATGAAAGCTGATGGTACTGTAGATAAGTACAAGGCTAGACTTGTAGTCAAAGGCTACAGACAAACTGAAGGTGTTGATTATTTCGACACATACGCTCCTGTATCCCGGAAAACATCTATAAGGTTGATAATTGCATTTGCTGCATTATATAACCTAGAGATCCATCAAATGGATGTTAAAACGGCTTTTCTAAATGGAGAGTTAGAAGAGGAGGTTTACATTGAACAACCTGAAGGGTTTGTAGTTCCAGGTAAAGAAACGAAGGTGTGTAAACTTGTGAAATCCTTGTATGGATTAAAACAAGCACCTAAACAATGGCACGAAAAATTTGATAGCGTCATGCTTTCAAATGGGTTTAAAACAAACCAATGCGATAAGTGTGTCTACGTGAAAGGAGACAATACAAACTATGTAATAGTATGTCTATACGTGGATGGCATGATAATTGTTGGTAATAACGATAACATCAAAATTACCAAGAAAATGTTGTCACGAAATTTTGAGATGAAAGACCTAGGTCTTGCAGATGTGATTCTTGGAATGAAGATCACCAAACATGCAGATGGATATTTTCTCTCCCAGGGTCATTATGTCGAGAAGATACTTGACAAGTTTGACAAGGGAAATAATACCATCGCTAGAACACCTATGGAAGTGGTGTCAAATCTTTGCAAGAATCGCGGAGAAGGTGTGCAACAACTTGAGTACTCTAGAGTCATAGGCAGTCTAATGTACCTCATGGCTTGCACTAGACCTGATATAGCTAATTCTGTCAATACATTGAGCAGATATACGAGTAATCCCAGTTATGAGCACTGGAAGGCAGTAGTTCGAGTTCTTAGATATCTAAGATATACTTCTAACTACGGACTACATTATACGAGATACCCAGCAGTAATTGAAGGGTATTCAGATGCGAATTGGATATCGGACTCCAAAAATATAAAATCTACGAGTGGATATATATTTATAATTGGCGGTGCTGCTATTTCATGGAAATCATGCAAACAGACATGCATTGCTAGATCAACTATGGAATCTGAGTTCATAGCTTTAGATCTTGCGGCAGAAGAAGCTGATTGGCTTCGGAGTTTCTTGGAGGATATTCCAATGTGGTCAAAACCAATGCCACCCATTAGTTTGCACTGTGATAGTCAGTCAGCTATGGGAAGAGCACATAACAATGTGTATAATGGGAAATCACAACACATTCGTCGGAGACATAAATCCGTGAGAAATTTACTAAAAACCGGTGTCATTTCTTTAGATTATGTGAAGTCTAAAGAAAACATTGCTGACCCATTTACGAAAGGTCTGACAAGAGACCGAGTAGAGGTTTCATCGAGGGGAATGGGGTTGAAGCCCATGAAATTGATTTCCAACCATGATGGCAACCCAACCTGAATTGTAAAATCCAATTTGCAGGTTCAATGGGAAAACCGAATTGTGGGAGGGATCGAACAAAGCACTCGGGAAATTGAGTTCCTTACCTATTCCTGTGATGAAAGAGTGATAGACCTGTACTTTGGGAAGGCTGAGCTCATGCTCTTAATGATTCTTCTATCTTGAGATGATAAAGTGGGGTATTACAGGATACTCTTTAGGAGAAATCACCTATGTCGAATGTGAAGGGGCCGCTTCTATGAGATGACCTGAGGGCTAAATCTCTAGAGCATTCGATGAAACATCCAAGGCAGTCCAGGGCCAAAATGGACAACAACGAAAGAACCAATAAAGTGTGGAGATGAAGCTGTGTGAGTATTGTTGTCTTGTTATACATAAAACGTCGAACAGTTCAAGGCATTGCGTCCACTGGTTGACAAGTATATCCGATGATACTTTACTAAGGAAGGTTCAAAGGTTAATCACCACCTATCCTGATGCAGTGGATTCTCAAAGTACTCTCAAATCTTCATCTAGGTGCATTGTGTAATTTCGTCATATTGCATTCATGTGGGGGATTGTTAGGATTATTATGTTTTAATCATTAAAAGCCCAATATTATTATTAATTTTGTTAATGAGAACAAAATTATGGTAAGTTAATTATGAAAGGCAATTAGGCTAAAGAAATCCCACATTGAGTAATTGAGGCACTTATGGTTTGTTTATATTGAGATACAAATCATTAGAGTGTAGTTAAGTAGTAAAGATGGGTGCCCCTCGCGCGCCGTCCGTCCGTCCGCTCGGCTCGGCACGGCACGGCACGTCACGTCACGTCACGTCTCGACTCGACTCGCCTCGCCTCGCCTCGCCTCGCCGCGTCGCGTCGCGTCACGTCGCGTCGCGCGTGTCGCTGCCGCGAAGGCAGTCCTATCTTTTTACTACACGGATTTCTGAAATTACTTTTCATATGCCTGACTTTTCATATTCTGCTGAGTATTAAGTTTGAGACTTTTTACCTACCTGCAGAATTGATGTCAGATTTAAGTGTGAGACTTAAATCCGAAATGAATATGATGTTAAGTGTTGAGACTTTTCATCTAACCCACTATGCATTGTCATTTAAGTTGTGGCCTTTGGTAGGCCTGCTGTTGCAGCTATATAAGCTGCTCCAGCCTCATTCTTTATCTCATCCCGAATTTGCATTTGCATATCATATCATCTTCTTGAGAGTACTACACACTTCTTAGTGTTCGAGTGAGTCTGTCTGGGTTTCTGCTTCAACCCATACAGAGGTGTTTGGGACGTTGTACCTTGGAACTCTCTTGTCCAGAGGCCAGAAGTTGTAGGCGGGCAATTTAGAGTTTACGGGCACACGGTTTACTGTGGCCTCGTCCAACAACAAAGTTTCTGCCCAGTTTATTTAAACTGTTTGTTGTAAGTTTTTACTGTTTCGAGTATTTTATTATAACAGAGTATTTGTGATCTTCTTATGCTTTGTCTATTTGTTTTCTAAGAAACAGAACCAACATTGCATCATTTCATTTGGATGATATTGCCTTAAATTGGTATGAGTGGGTGCACAAAAATGAATTCATTTTTTGTTGGACGGCATTTTTAGCGGCATTAGAAACGAGATTTGGTTCTTCTAGCTCATCTTTTGGTATTGATCTTCTTAATAAAAGCAATGACGTTATTAAGGAGACAATCTCTGAATTTGAGTTCAATGGACTTGCCGAACAAGGGATAGTAGAAAGTGAAACTATTAGGGAAATTAATTCCATAATAGAATACTGTGTGCAAGAATTGAAAGAAAATATTCAAGAGTTTGATAAGGAAGACAGTCGGCAAGGTATTGCAAACTCGAGACAAGCAGTAAGGGACGCTGAAAGCTTTGATCTAGAGGGAGTTGAACACCATAGCCTAAAACCGGTAGCTTACTTGGGTGAGCTTGCAAAAATATTGTGGCATCAAAAGAAGGCACATATCTGACAGATAATTCTGGGATATGTTGGGCTGAAAATAAAGTCTTGTTGGAGCATATCATTCCATTCCAAATTCATTTTTCGAAAGGACCCAAATCGACGATGGTTACGGTTGATCCAAAAGAAGAGGCTGAACATGAAGGGTGGCTGTTCTACCATACCATTAATCCAACAGTATAGCGGTCTTAAAGCAATGCATAATGGTTTTGAGCGTTTTGGTGCAATGAGAAATTTTAGTCTTCTCTTCGAGTTGCATTGTGTGTTGAGTGTAATAGCAAGTTTAAATGTTAGTTTAGTTGTTAAGAAACAATGGGAAGTAGGCAGGAGAACTGGGTTAGCAAACTTAAAGAAACGTATTGCTTTGCAATGCTTTTGAATTGTAAATCGTATTAGCACGAGTACTATAAATAGCAATGAAAAAAGTTTAAGGGAGTTAAGAGCCCCTTTAACACAATTAAGTCTTCTTCCTGTTTGTTCTTATTTGAAGAATTGTCGTCTCATCTAATAGCTCGAGCTCATAAAGAAATTGGACAATTTATTATTTATTCTCTAACATTTCCCCTCACTTGTTGGCCGATTTGTCATTTTTTGGGAGGCATATCAAGTAAATATTTAATGTGGGTGTAATTGTTGTTTGTGAGTTTTGAACTCAGGACCTTGGCGCTAGCCAGAGGCTCTGATACCATAAAGAATTGAAGTCTCACCTAAAAGCCCGAGCATGTAGAGAGATCAAACAATTTATTATATATTCTCTAGCATTATTCTATCTGTGAATTCTGTTCGTTCTTCTTCATTCGTGCTCACTTTCATCACTTGCTACCAATTGCATCATTGAAATCATAATTGAGAAATCTAGATCTTAACATTGGGGGTAGTATAGGGCTGCTTAACAGACCGGGTCAATCCGGACCCGGCCCAAAATCGGACCGGTTAGCTCGGTTCGGAACCGGAATCGGGGTAACGGGTTCGGAACCGGTAAGATATCGGTCTGGATCGGTTCTACCGTTCGGATCCGGTATCTTACCGGTTTCGGACCAAACAGTTCTGGTTTCGAACTGAAATGAACTGGAACCGGTCCTTTATTTTAAATTGTTTTTTTATTTAGGTAAATATACCTCGATTTTTTTCAAAAATAAAAAAATGGTTCCGGGATGTTCCGGGTTGGAACCGGTCCAACCCGGAGCTGGTTGGACCTGAACCGGGTCCGTTTAGATTCCTTAATGGATCGGATCGATTTCGAAATTATCGGATCCGGAACCGACCGATTTCGGACCGGACCGGATCGAATCAATCCGTTAATCAGCCCTAGATTAATATAAAAAATTCCCCAAACTCATTGACAGATAGAATCAGGGCAATCTTTTCTCCCCGTGAATTTTTTTCCTTTTTTATTTTTTGTAATTTTAAATAGAATTTTCTTCATCCAATAGTTTATCTCTCAAAATTTTTGGGATTTGTAGTTTATAACATCCAAATTTTATTTCGAAACATTGAAACTTTTTAAGAAAAAATTTGAGGTGAAAACCTTGCAAAAGCCATTTAACACGACTCTAATATATTTTTCATTACGTTACAAGGTTGGTTTATTTTTATAGAATTAGAATCATAATTATATATTCAATATTGACATACAAGTGTTTTTGATAATAATATTTTAATAAATCATTTGAACAAGAAACTAATACAATTAATCTTGGGAAATTCTCATGTAGTGGTATGATCCATCCATGCATTTTCCTTTAAGTCAAATAGCTGACATTGTTTTGTGCAAAAACGACTTTAACATAAAATAGGAATATCTTTTCAATGTGTTCTGTTCAACATTTTGACCAATTCATGTCCACTTTCCATAGCTTGGCGGCCTAATTAACCATATCTTGAAAAAAAAACATTTTTTTTTTCAAGATAACAATTCAAGCTCGAGTACTGAAAATCATATTTCAAATTTGATTTTTATTTAAAAAGACTATTTAATTGTTTGATTACCACCATTGACATTTAAAGTAAAACCATCCGTATATAGCCAATGGAATGACACTTGGCTTATTTTGAGAAGAAAATTGCATTCAAATATATTTGATCTCATTCATCTTGTTTTGACCTAGGCGAGCAAAAATTTCGATTTAACCAACTAATCAACTGTTCGATCAATTCGGAAGTTCGATTTTAATTTTAAACATTATTGTTTAATCGGTTAGGTTTCAGTTATTGATCAAATTAACCGATTGTTAATCGATTCAGTTAATTTGATCTTTAGAAAAATATAGATTTATTGGTACAATAAAATAAAATCCGGTTTCGGTTCAGCCGGTAATGAAGTTAACTGACTGTTCATTCATATGCTTGAAAATTTACTATCTGTATGCATATTTAAAGCTGTCATAAAGATAATATAACATAATTTACTTAGTGAGGTGATCATTACACATTAATTTGATTTTCCATGAGACAACTGTCTCGTTCGAGACCGCCCCCTAGTACATGTCGAATCCACATATATTTAGTTCATTTTGCATGCGTGATCTTCAAGAGTAAACCTTTCATGTTTTTCTATTCAAACAACTTAATGTTTTTGACGATATAGTTGGGAAATGGACAAATTAATCTAAACCTACTTATTTATTCGCTCAGACTTAATTTTAGCAATTTGCTTGACTGAGGAAGAATAAACCTTTACGTTCTCACTAACTCTTTATTTCTTATTCTCTATCCCACTTTGAACTTCCATTAATCTCACACCAAAAAGCATTGGCCCCTCATCATAATTTCCTTCTTCTTCCTCTGAATTTGCTTCACAAACTGCTACCAATTCAAGAAGCTCTTTACATTTCTTCTTCGCGATCTCGAGCTCGAAATTCAAGACCCCGTTTTCTTGTCTGAGTCTTTTGTTTTCACAAATTAGAGAAGTGTATTCTGATGATGATGAGGTTGATGATGACCGTTGATCTTCATCTGATTGATGCTGATGATCTAATAGTTTTGGTGGTGCATTTTGGAGTTGTACGTTGTGCAGTGGCTTGTTGGACCATGCCCTTCTTCTGCGAATTTCACATAGTTGATCCTTTTCACCCTTGCGAAACATTTCATTGCTGAACTCCCAACGGTTTGTTGCAACTTTACGAAAACCCTACATTTCAAGAAATATGTAGTGATTAAAAAATTGAAAAGGCGTTACAATATCGAACCTCTCGTTTGTAATAGATATAAGAAAAATTACAATTGTCACTTATTTAAATTGACATAAAAATACATAAGGATATGATATTCGTTATTATTTAAACTAAATAAAGTCTATATCTAATTCACCCTTGAAAAATTTAGGATAAAACTAAAACTGTTGAATGTTATTGTCGTTAATTGCTAACGTTGGAAAAATGAGTTGGAAAAATGAGTTGGAAACAAAGGACAAGTTTGGGACCACTCAATAAGTCGTAGCGTGTTAAATGCGACTAATATTTTTTGTACTTCGGAGTTTCAAATTGAGCCATATCAAAGTTTAAGCTTGAAACTGAAAAAGGGAATTATTTTGAGCTTAATTTTGAGGGTTTTGGCGCATTACCCATGTAGTTTTAAAAATATATAATTTACCCCATATAATTTGAAAATAGATAGTTTACCCGATATATTTTGAAAATATGTGCAAAACACTTGTGCTTTATATTACACGCGCCACATCTTGCATCTAGACTTTGAAATTACATGTTAAAAAGTCAATTGTACTCTTGTTGAGGTAAATTGCACCTAAATAAAAATATAAGGGGCTAATCTGCCTATTTTGAATAACATAGTGGGTAATGTGCCTATTTTGAATAATATAAGGGCTAATATGCACATAAATAATAACAATGTGGGTAATCCACACATAAAATTAGAAAAACTTTTGACAAAATTTTAACTGTTTTTCTCTCTAAACCAACCTGATCATTATCAATTTCAAAAATTATATCAACATAAACCAAACGATTCCAATTCATCCACAAGAATATAAAAATCTATGAATCATTAATATTTGCATAATAATGTTAGATATAAACTACTGATGCCAAATAAGGGTTTTTGGTAGGCAACCTCTATGTGGTTTACCAAATAGATAATTTACCCCATATGATTTGTGAATAGGTGCTAAGCACAACATCTATGTATGATTTGCGTGACACATGCCTTATTATACATCTGATTAAAATTACGTGTTAAAATGACAATTGTACCATTAAGTGGTAAAATGCACCTAAATAACAACATATGGTATAATCTGCACCTAAAGAATAATATATGTGTAATTTGCATATAAAATTAGAAGAAAAAATTTGATAGAATTTTATCATATAGCAGTTTGTCCCCCCTGTAATTTCGGTCAAATGTAATTTATGTCCATATGATTTTGATCAGGTGCAACTTACCACCGTGTTGTTTGAAAATAGGCAGCACCTCTGTGGTTAGTAAGCATGCGCAAAACACATCTTTTTAAACGAGGGTATTTTTGTCATACAAGTCAAAAAATTCTGAAAATTATGGAGGGGACGGTGATCAATATTTTATAAAACACGAGAGGTAAAGTGTTTATTTACAAACTACATAGGTATTTAATAAGTAAGATTACAAATTTGTCAACAATCCTCTTTTTCTTTTAGATTATGTATTAAGTTTTGATTCCTCGGGAACCTAAGTGTGGTTTTTAAGCATTCTTTCCTTCATTCAAGATTGATTAATTAGTGCTTAAACACCTTTTTCTGATTATTGTTGGACGAAAATAAGAGTTTTTGTCACATATTTTTCAGACCTAATATTAGCCTCCACATCTCTACATCCCAAGCCAAGACAAATCGAAAAAGACTGGACGACGTATCGAAGTAAGGAGTCTAACGCCTAGTCTATTAACGATACCATATAAAAGTAAATTGACACCTCTAATTTTGATTAATAATAAATCGGATTTCAATCTCAATTCATACTTGAGCTTTATTTAGCAAAAAAGTTCCCACAAACCACACTAGTTAGAATTCGTGAACTGATCATAAATTTTGTGTAAAATATTAATAAACTAGAGATTATTGTATTCGAATCTCGTCAATTATCGAATAAATTTTATGTTTAATTTCATAGTTAATTTTAGAAATAAATCAAATTATATTGAAACAGAGTGTTTACACATGGATTTATTTAATTTTATTTTCATATCGTTTGGACTTCTATTTGAATACGAAACTTAATCAACATAAGAGAAAACACGTACGTAAGTGTTAAGCTGCCTAATGAAGCTGGAGAAATTGCTGTGCTTGAACAGCGTCGGAAGGAGGTCGCGCGAGAATTCCGCCGTCTGCCACACAATGAACGCCGTCCCGTTGGCGTTCCACGATATGACCTCGTCCGTGACCGGATCCTCCACCACCATGTATGTCTTCACCAAGAAAGGCGACGCCGAAGCTGTCCGGACATATTCCACCAAACCCTTTTCGTCAGAGCTTTGTTGCTCACACGCCTCCATCATTATTCAGAAATAACTTAAATAAACTATCCAAAATCAACCCCTTTTGCTAGTTATCTATTTATTTTTGAACGAAAATAGAGAGAAACTGTGAGTTAGAAGGAATAATTAGGAGTGGAGGAGAAGAGAAGAAGGCAGTTAGAACTCCCAACCCCAACAATAGAAGCCCAATACGACTCCACAGTTCATGAGAATTGCAAGAGCTAACTCTTCCCTTTGTCTCTCTTCTCCATTAAACAAACAAACATTTGGTTTTACGCGTTTTATATATATGTGTGTATTATCGCGAGACATTGATGACTTTTTGGGATGAAATATGATTTTAATTTATTTAATGTTTATAAATTTTGAAAAATAGAGGTTAATATACGTTGTAGTATTATTATTTATGACTAGGTTATCTTTGGGGTGCGTACGAGGTAAACATCGGGTCGATGTATTAGCCTGTAAACCACGACGACTAAGCAAACTATACTAGATAAGTCCAATGCGACATGCTTAGACAGATAAAGTGTTGGCATGTAAATTGAATTCATAATCTTATTGTTTTAAGTTCACCATGATCCACCAACTCAAACACCGGTTTGGGGCTATGTTGTAGTATTATTATTCAAAGAAAAGTCGTACTGCAGAAAATTGATGAAAAATAATTAAGATTTAAGTTGTCTCTATCAAAGAGGTATTTTTTTATTTAAAATTAAAATGGTGATATATATATTTTTTGAACATATTAAAATGGCGATATTAAAATAGGTTGTTGAAAGTTGAGACTGTCTTGCATAATATATATGTTATAAATGTGCTATTTATTTGTTATTGGTATGTGTACTTATATTTTATTTCACAAATACAATCCAATGTTTAAAAGTTGAATTTTTTCATTATATTATTTTTAATAGATTCAAAAATAATTTTAAATTTATAATCTGAACTCTAAATTACTTTGGATATAGAGTAGATAATTTATATTTTTTGGATTTTGAAAAAAGAAATTTGAAATTATTTTTGTTATTCAACAGAATAAAAATCCCATATTGAGGGATACAAATCTAACAAATTATAATCAATTTGAATATAAAAAAATAGATGACATCATATATATGCTTTTTTATTCACGGATGAACCTCCTATAAAATAAAATCCACATTTCTCTACTTGAAAAGCCACTTGAGGCTTGTATGTGGAATCACTTATTTTTTGTTCATGTGCCTATTCTATTTCTCCTTCCTCCCCGGACAATAGGCGAAAATATTTTTCTATGCTCGAGGCAAGACAAGAACATTGACTATGAATCATTTGGTCTTTTAACCAGAGATACAACTCTATATCCGAATGGAATGATGAACTATACAAGTGATCGATATATACGCATGTTTCACAGTCAAGGATCTCTCGAGTTTTGTTATCATGTTAGAAAACGTTTTGTCGCGGAAGTTTTTGTGTGTGTGCGCGTATGTTTATATTTATCTTTATATAATAAGAGATGAAGCTTTACTATTTATTACTATTCAAATGAATAGTAAAACTAAACAAACAAAATTTTTTTTTCTAATCAATTCTTAAATAAAGAATTTTTTTTTTTTAAAAAAAAATTGTTAGAAATTTTTGTTGGTTAAATAACAATGTTTTTGTTGATGTGCGGGTTTGGCCTGAATCGACTAAGAAAAAACATATTTTAATCGGTTGTTGATGAACGGGTTTGGGCTGAACCAACTCGGTTGATTAAGTAAAGACAGCATTATCCTGTTGGCCAACGCAACTAAATAAGTATTTTTAACTTTTATTATTACTAATATTAGTATTACGGATATTACAAAAAACGTAATTTTTATTATCATTTATAGGTTGTTGAGCATTGCTAACATATTTTATAATTTAATACTTTGCATTACATGCAATTTATATATATATATATATTTAATATGCGACATATAATATTTCTTGTATATATTTTTAAAATAGAGTTGATATATATTTGAGTACATACATCCTAAAAGTATTTTATCTACTCCGACATTTAGCAACTTCAAATTTTATTTTTTTCAGTTTATAGTAACATGTGCATAATTTGTTTTAAAAAGTTAGAGTTGATTTTTTTGGTTATTTTTTTCATTCAATTACAGTACCATTGTTGTTTTTTTTAAAAATGTTTGTTAAATTCAGTCATTTGAAATATTATTTTCGGTCAAATTAGGAAAAAAATTACTGGTAACTAACATCGTGTCTTGTGCGGTGCCAACAAAAACTATTTTATATATATATATATATATATATAAACATTTTAATCAAAGTAGGTGTACTACATAAATTAATTATTTAACTTAAAATATAGATAACGTACTAAATCCTCAATCGAGAATTTCTTCACCTTTGATTTTGTCAGTCTTTGTGATCTTTGCGGCTTTGGATTTTACTTCGCTGAAGCGACTTTTGTTGACTTTTTTTTTTTTTAAATTTTAAATTCTTTTCTTCTGTTTAAAAATCAGAAACATAATATGTGTCTATGTGATAAAGACTTTTACGGATTTTGTAATATTAATTAATGCTATAAATATTTTAAGATGTTATCATAATTAATTTCATATATGAAATACTAATGGATTTAAACTATACTGATACATATTTCATGCTGCTAGTCAATTTAATTAGTTTAGAAATTACAGTGTAGAAATTTGTCATGATCGATGGGACCATTTAGTGGTTCGAAATCATAAACGCAAAAATATTGTTATTAAACCATTTACATATTCAAAGTTGACGGTCCTCTTACCCGAGTGACATCATGTGTCTCAAATTTGGGACAGATCTCGAGTTCGATACTTGTTATCCTCTTCCCAAATTATAAAAAAAAAATCTGATTTAATGGGGGTAAGTTGTTTTGTTCGCGTACAACTTCCCTAAGTGGCAAGGAATTTGATTTTCGATACACAAAAGTCTTGTTTGAGCCTTGTAAATGAAAATATAGGCAACCAAATAGCTCTTCTATTATGGTATTGGTCCGACATGACTTTACATTGGTTTGGGCTTGATATGATTTCGAGAAGAGAGAATTAAAAAAAAAACAAATTTCATTTAATTAGGTAAATTGCCTAATACTCAAAATGGGTTACAGATATATATAAAAAAAAGAATCACGAATAATTAGTTAGGAAATTAGTATTCATTACTAGTAATGAACATGAACTCCATGTAACTTAGAACTTGAAGAATGGACTCACCTATAAGAATAATTAATTGTATATTCTTTTGAAAATAACCTAATTTCTTCACTAATCAATCTAGCATTTATCGATTATATGGATCATTTCGATATATACATAAAAAATTTGTCAAAATTTTATGCTGGCCGGCTAGATAATATAATCATTATCTTTTATCCAGGCCTGAGAGTTGAGACCGATGATGAGAGAATTAATGTTCTTCCACTAATCAAAATATAAAAAAATTATTAATCTTGTTAATTACCAGTCAAGGAACGCGTTACTTGGAAGGATTTGTGGTACAAAATTTTATGGGTGTGTATCTTAGGAAAGTAGCAAGCAAAACAACAAATGGCTTTGTATTAGAAATGTCGATGCGAGATTTGAAATCTCTGTCCTTAAGACAATATTGCTCCGCTACGGTGCTAACGGTTTACTTTGGCAATTTGTCTCCCAAGATACAACGACTATGATTTGTGATAGGAGCACTCCAAATCACAAATCTTTTAAACCACAAAGTTCTAAAAACGCTCAACCATAACAATGATGAAGACTTACAAAATTACTCAAATTTTGAGCTTCAAATATGATGTGAATTTCCAAAATTCCATGTTTAACAAGTGGGAATGTCATATATATAGTGAATGAAAAATATGAGTCCAAAAGACATCATTTGGATGCACCCTATCAAGGAAAAAACACACCCCAACATAAATGAACACACTAAAAAATCTGCCGAGCTCGATCGATCGAGCACTCTCAAAAAAAAAATTCCTTCCTCTTCATTTTATTCATTTTTTCCAACAGGATTGGCGCAGTTTTTCCAACAGAAATGTGCAAATAAAACGGTCGCACCGTTCGCGTCTGCGCCGCGGAAGAACTACCTACCTCTTCTGGTCTTTTATTCTGAACACATTTGCTCGTCTGCAATGCGGTGCAGCTTGGTTTTGTTGCAATGAAGTTCTGTGCATTTTGAGGATAGATTGAAATTTCTGGCGTTGATAATGCAAGTAATATTGTTTGTTCAAATTAGAAGCAAAATGTTGCATAAAGTGAGAAAAGTTAAAGAACGAGATGGCGTGAGGGAAATGTGAAGATCTTCATTAATTGTAAAGTGTTTAATACATGTATATATATACAATTACAACCAATCAATATTTAATCACAGAAGGAATAATTAAAAATAGGAAAAAAGAATTTGCTAATCTGTTGTACATCACATGCGCTGCAACAGAATTCATCTGAAGTGTGTAGATCCTCCTACTGGTTTACACGAGTGTGACCACACGAGTGCATCTTTATATAACTAGTACAAAGCACGTGCGACGCACGTGTATATTCGTTAGATTATATATAATTATAAAATCAAAAGTTAAAAATATAATATTGATTTTTCTGGTACGTTAATTAAATTTTTCTATTTATTAAAATAAAAGGAGAAATTATTAAAATTTGAAATTATTAGTTATTTTTTTATTTTAAGTGGTGATGATGCTAAAATAATTTTTATTTTTGTATGTTATAAGTTACTTAGATAATTATATATAACTTTTAATATTGTTGTCAATTGTCGAGGAATTTGCTCATGCTACTTCATTTTTTCATGTTAAATCACTTTGAAGTTACAAAACTATAACTTTAGATTGTGCATCCTAATTACCAATTAATAATAGTAGTAGTTAAAATCATAAATTTATAATAGATTAATAGTAAAAATACGACATAAATTGCTTTAGATGATAACTAAGTTATTTTATACCGAATTAATAGTAATATGGAATTAAATGAAAAAGTATAAAAAGAAATGTGAGTAAATAATTCACCATTAGTTTTGTGTATTATGGGTTTTCGTTGTGAAATGTGTTTGATAATTATAGTGATCATTGATTAGCATTTGTTAAGACCATTAAAGCTTTTAGGTGTGATGCTTTTATTTTTTTATTTAATTAACTTGAAATAAAGTTTACTAAGATCGAATTTTTTTTTAAAAAAAATAGCATTTGTATTTTTTTCGCGAAAGTTTTTTGTTGTTGTTACATTCAGATATTTATGGTGCGAATTATACCCGTAGTTACAAAATTGTATTTAATAGTATTTGGATGATTTTATTTGGATAATATAATTGTTTATGTGAATTTGTTTGATGATTATTGTATAAATTTTCCAAGTGAATCGTACTATCAAATGAATAATTGATTACAAAAATATTATATAAAAAATTGAATATTTTGGAAATTCAATTTTTTTTAGTAATTTAAAAATTCGTTGTTTTGGTTTATCAAGAATACTTATTCAATTATTATATTTATATATTAGTTAGTAGAACTGTACAATGAGTTATGACAATAAATTATGTGTTTTTTAGCTTGTTTTAATTCTTCATTGTGTTATAATAGTTGTTTTAATACTTCTTGTTATATAAGTAGAATAATAATTATTTTTAATTTATACTTTTGTAACTTAGAAGTGATTGACACGTAGTATTTTATTATATTTTCTACTATTATTATATTATTATATTTTAATGCTACAATTTAAGAAGATTATAATTTTGTAACTTAAAATTGATTTAACATGGAAAATAAAGAGGTGGGAGCTTCAATAATTATTATTAGCATTATTTTTTTGACACTTAGAACATTTTATTACTTAAAATATCTAACTAATTATGTTATTTGAATATCAATTGGCAGTAAAGATAAATACCATCTTTAGTTTTAATTATTATTGTTATTCTAATTCTAATTTTTTCTAATCTATGTAAGAGTATTCTTTTTCTTTTGTAGTTCATTATATCAAAAGGTATTATATGTTAATCAATATTTTTAAATTATATTATTATCATCATTATTAATGTTAATTTTAATGTACATTCATCAATAAAATCAAAGAAATACATTGTCGTGGTATACTTTCCCTGTAATCTATATTAAAGAGAGAATTGATTGATAATTACTTTCGAAAGTTACAAAAATGAATAGAATTAAATAGAGAGGCTTTGGAGCTTAAATATTTAGAAGCAACTTAATGGGATAAATTTAACATGAATTAGATTTTTCCTTTCATGCCCTTAGTTAATATTTTGTTTTTACATTTATATCCCTAATTAATTTTTATTTGTATTGAATATTATAGAATTTACTTTCGAAAGTTACAAAAATGAATAGAATTAAATAGAGAGGCTTTGGAGCTTAAATATTTAGAAGCAACTTAATGGGATAAATTTAACATGAATTAGATTTTTCCTTTCATGCCCTTAGTTAATATTTTGTTTTTACATTTATATCCCTAATTAATTTTTATTTGTATTGAATATTATAGAATAAAAGGGCAAAGTTGTTAATTCACATTGAAAACTTTGCCCTTTGATTCACACTTTTATAAGAATATAGATTTAACTTGCTCCCTCAAGCACAGCTGCACAGGGATGAGTTAGTCACAACACTGAGCTTGAACCTCAAATGATTAAAAAAAGGAGGCTGCCATAGGCTTAGTGAGAATGTCATAGGTAAGTTGAGCTGTTTGATCAAATGAAGGCACATGTTGAACTGATAGAGCATTGGCCAAAAATTTTTCCCTAACAAAATATAAGTCAAGCTCAACATGCTTTGTTCTGAAATGTAAGACAAGAGTAGCACTAAGGGCAATTGTACTCAAATTGTCACACCACAAAACAGGAGTACAAGTCGTGTGTATGTGTAGCTCAGACAGGAGTGATTGAACCCAAATAAATTCAGTTGTAGCTTTGGCAAGACTTCGATATTCTGCTTCTGTACTAGAGTGAGAAACCAAGGGTTGCTTATTTGAGCTCCTTGAAACTGGTGAACTACCAAAGAACCAACAAATACCTGACGTGGACCTTCTATCATCTGGATCATTGCCCCAATCGGCATCACAGTACCCCGAGAGAGTAAAGCGTGAGCAGGCACTGAGTTGAATGCCAAAGTGTGAGGTTCCTATGAGGTATCTCAAGATACGTTTCACAGCCTTCCAATGTATATGTAGTGGATGTTGCATAAATTGGCAGACTTTATTCACACTTTAGGCAATATCTGCTCTAGTGATCGTTAAGTATTGCAAAGCTCCAACTGTACTTCTGTAGATAGTTGCATCCTCAATTGGATCACTTTCCCTAGCAGAAAGTTTTACTCACGTCGCCATTGGAGTAGGCAAAGATTTAGCATAAGTCCTTTTAGTTTTCCAGTAGATCCTTAATGTATTTTGTCTGAGACAAAAACAAGATATTGCTGGATGGTTTTGAAACTTCAATGCGAA
Source organism: Haberlea rhodopensis (assembly GCA_907163345.1). Classification (NCBI taxonomy): domain Eukaryota; kingdom Viridiplantae; phylum Streptophyta; class Magnoliopsida; order Lamiales; family Gesneriaceae; genus Haberlea; species Haberlea rhodopensis. The sequence goes on along the minus strand of CAJQUN010000003.1, from coordinate 9,710,459 downwards.
GGAAATAAGAAACATCACATAGATGCTTCAAAGAAATTTGATTATGCAACAGATGACTAATATGATGAATTTGATCAGTGTGACTCCATGTGATGATAATATCATCAACATATAATCATCAACATATACAAGAATGTATGTGATTGAGTTATCAAGATATCAAGTAAACAATGAAGCATCAGCCTTTGAAGCGAAGAAACCCATTTGTTGAAGAGTTGTCTTGAGCTTATCAAACTAGGTGCTTGTTTCAAACCGTAGATAGCTTTGTGAAGACGACAAACTAATTGAGAATTGTCATTGCTTTGTTCTAGACCAGGAGGCTGCTGCATGTAGATAACTTCACTCAACATACCATTAAGAAATGCATTGTTGGCATCTAGTTGTTGGATTGACCAATTTTTAGACAAGGCAATGGTTAGAACAATCCGAATTGTCGTGGGCTTAACCACAAGACTAAAAGTCTCTGTATAATCAAATCCCGTAGTTTGTGAGTAGCCTTTGGCTACCAAACGAGCTTTATATCGTGCCACGGAGCCATCTAGATTGTTTTTAATGGCATCCAACCACCGAAGCATTGGGTGGTTTTGGAACTAATGTTCATGTTCTATTTTTGATCAAGGCATCATATTCCAATTGCATAGCATCTCTCCAGTCCTTTTTATTAATTGCTTCCACAATACTTGAAGGTTCTCTCTCAGCAGAACAATTAGCAAGATATGCCTTTGGTTTGAAGATTCCTACCTTGGATCTAGTAGTCATGGGGTGTAAGTTCTCTGTGGAAGAATCAGACTGCCTGAGAGGTGGTGATGAATGTGGAAGAACACTTAGGTTCAGAGAGTTCGTGGGTGAGGTGGAAGACACATGATCTGTACTATAAAAAATATTAGACTCACCACGAGGAGAAGATGTGACATGAGGAGAAGATTGAGATTGGTCTTCTACTGGTAGGTGTGAAGGAAAACTGAGAATGGAGAAGGGGTGGATGAGGATGAATGGACAGTCTCATGTGATGATTTATGAAGAAAAGGAAATGTGAACTCATCAAATTTGACATGTCTAGAAATATAGACACGTCCATCTGTACTCAAGCATTTGTATTCTTTATGCTTGTTACTATACCCAATAAATGTACATGGTTTTGATCGAAAATTCAGTTTCTGAGAGTCGTAGTGTCACGTCCCGAGACCGAGCTCATAACACCGGCGTTGAATCCAAATAAAAAATTCAAATACAACAAGCCCCGAATTAAACCAGTCTATTTATTCCATAACAATAATTGTCTTTACAAATGAAACACAAATCGAACAATTCATTCGCAAACCTTAAATCTAAACAGAATTTGCGGAAGTATAACGTAATAAAATCTTGAAATCTCCTAGGTAGATCACCAGCCCCAAAATTGGTATTGTTCGTCTTTAACCTATTCTCCGTGCTTGTCTTGGGAGGGACGGTAAGTGGTTAGTATTTGGGAAAATACTCAGCATGCAGGGACCGTTGAACATGATAAAACATACATATAAAGCTTTTCAAATAGCTCTTTATCAAACACATAGTAAATCGGTACACTTACTCATAATTGCTCACACTAGAGCCTTATCACATAAACACATAACCACATAATCGCTTTTTGGGATCAAGATGTGGCTCCCGTGTGTATAGTACTTTGCTCTTAAGGATCAAGATGTGGCTCCTATGCATGTGGCAAACCCCCATCATGTAGCACTTTACCCCACCAAATCAAGTGGTGGGTCCTACACACGTATGCCACGCAGAGCCTTCGACTTTCGATGCACATTTATCATAAACTTTCGTAATATGATCTTAAAATACATTTTTGTATTCAACTGAAATTTTAATACATATATAGAGCTTCAAAACGAAATGACATTTGTAGCAAAAATCCACTTACATTTATTGAGTATTCGAAGCACATTTGTATGGATTCCAGGTTGCAAAGATGGTGCAGATTTCCTCCTCCTTTGCTTGGAACTCTCAAAAGTTTGTGTGTGTAGGTGCGAAGATTTCTTGGTAGCCTAGCTTTTTCTTTTGGTGGGGTGTGAGATGTTTTAAAGGTAGGAGAAATTAATTAAAATTCCTAAATTTTGGCATGTCTAATACCATGATGTTAGCAAGGCAATGATAACATGATTTGGTAAGGTCCCTAAACTTTGGCCATTACAATTGAATGTCTAATGTCATGACTTTAGCAAGGTAATTATGGCTAACTTGATTTGGGCAAGACACTTGAATGAACAATTTATATGGGTCATCACATGTATTCTAAGATACGGGAAGCAAAGGCACCCAAATGTTCTAAGAAACGAATAATCAGGATCAAAATTGGCTAGCTTTTTAAGTGGAACATCTCCTTGAAGAACAGATGTAGGAAGCCGGTTGATTAAAACGTAGCTGTAAAGAAAGCATCATCCCAGAATTTTAAGGGCATATGGGAATGTGCAAGGAGTGAAAGCCCAGGCACAACAATGTTCCTATGATTCCTTTTCCACCATTCCATTTTGTTGGGAGGTGTAGGGACAAAAAACTCGATATGTAATTCCATATTTTTGAAAGAAAGTGACTAGTGACCGATACTCCCCACCCCAATCAGTTTGTAAGCCTCTAATCTTCTTATTGTATTGAAGTTCAACATTAGTTTTAAAGGTTCGAAAAACTTGAAAAACTTCAGATTTTGCTTTGAGAAAGAAGATCCAGGTGTACTGACTAAAAGCATCCACAAAAATGACATAATAACGGAACCCATTGGTGGACATGGTATGAGCTGGTCCCCAGATGTCCGAAAACACTAACTCGGGTGGTGCATTATAAATGGTTTGAGAGTTAGTTAGAGTTGATCTATGATTCTTTCCTAATTCACAAGCTGGACGTAAAGTGAAAGATTCATTTCTTGAAAAAAGGAACATTAGCTTTACAATAGGTATCATGGGGTGTCCTAGTCTATTATGCCATTGATTCAATGTGGATGGTGCCACTTCTGGAGAAATGTATGACGGAAGCACTTGATTCATATTTATTGATATATATATTTTAAGAAGGCTTTGATATTGTCAGGGTAACAAATATTATTACTAGAACACTTTTATTGAAATCTCAAGGAAATTTCTAAAATTCAAGGAAACATACAACATGGATAAATTTGGGATTTTAGCAGCAATATTTGTTGCTCTCACAATATCAAAAGCCTTTTTAAGAAAACGTTTGAAATAAACAAACACCATGTTTTGATCAGGGAGTTTCATTTGATAAATTTGATTTGGGGTTTGATAAACAGATATGGGATAATGGATTTCAATATTTCTTTATTAAAGATTTCAAATTTATTGTTGAAGCTGAAAAATAATTGAAGTGGTACATCAAAAATGTTAAAGCAAGGATCTGAAAATTCTTAAATAAATTGAACAAATACTTATCAGTAATATAAATTCCTTTATTCCCAACTTGATCCTTTCATATGTAGAATAACATATAGTAAATATGCAAGTGAAAATTTTTTTCATGCATTTTATTCCCTTGTGTTCTTCAAACCATGCACGTCACTCAGCCATCCGTTATGAATGATATACTACACCTAATCTTATTCGGGTATCATAGACAATTTCGACGAGAATCTCAGACAACAAAATTGCATTTTCGGACGGAATTCTCTATCATTTCTTTATTGAATAACTGCTCCTCTATTCCGGCTCAACGTCTCGGTGAGACTATTCATGATGGCATCCTTGTTATGGGCTTTCCCACAACAAAGATATATCATCGTGCCCTGGTCGAGTTGGTGAAATAGGTGAGCACAGAGGCCTTTGATCAAGAGTTCAATTCTCCCTACCAATATTTTCTCGGCAAAGCCTGTCACATCGGACTTGTCTAGTACAGTTTACCGGACTGGCATAGTTTGCAGGTTATCCTATCAGCATGAGGATCTACCTACTACACACTCAAAAGAGTAGCGGTTGTGGGTTCCCAATCATTAAAAAAAAAAAGATGTCTCATTGTAGAGTATTAAAGTTGAAAAGCAATAGTGCGAGTATTTCCCACAATTTCTCGTGCAAGAAACATGCAAATAATGATAGATCAAAGCTCTAATCATAAAATAATTCCCTTGATTATGTGAAATATTGTCCATCACAAGTTTGGAAACTGTGGCTTGCAGTAACAGGAGTAAAAATTGTAGATTAAGAATCTGTATCTAGATGACACAATACAAATCCTTCATTTTTTTCATCACTAAAAACCACTAATTTAGGCCTTAGGACTGCTAAGATTCTTGAGGTCTCTTTCCTTTGCATACCACTCTGGTATTATTTTGGCAGCATGGGGGTAAAGATCTTTGTAGGCATTCTTGATAGTTCCTTCGGCAACTGTAGTGGCGATAGAGATATCTGTAGGTATAATATTTGAGATTTATGATGAACAATAACACAAATACAATCTCTAAAGCCTGACGAGGATGCAATAAATCAGCCACAAACCTAAAAGTATCGAGACATCATATGGTGTTTACTCAACCAACCAAATTCAAATACCATTCATTTCCTATTTGAAATTATCAAACTTGGCTGAAACTCCAAAATATTCGAATATATTTCCAAAAGCCGAAGTATTTTCTATTACTAAAATCAATATTAATATAAATATAATCTAAAATTAAACAAGCTAAAAGGTTTGAAAAGTGATTCAAGTCTCTTCGCTAATCAACTCCAAACCAAATGAATCGTGCTAAAATTTGAACTATAAGTTGAACCAAACTCGAGCATGAAATAATTCATATTTCGAGCTTAGAGGGTATTAAGAAATTTGAACTAAAGCTCACATATGAAAATATGAGACGCGTTCAGCTAGATTGAGTACATTGACACGTTGGGGGGTTCAACTAAATACAGAGGAAGCCACGGAAAATTGGGATATGGCACCAGTTTGGAAGGGAACTCTGATTGAAATAAAAAGATGAATCATATCATTAGATATGTAGTCCATTTACCACTGAATGAGGAATATTTGGGGGGAAAAAAAACCTTACAACATGGCTTATACCTTGAAACTTATAAGAAAATAATATTTTACAAAGGGTCACGAGCAAATAAATACGATGGTAAACATTCAAATACCTCGCAATGGTTTTTTTGAATCTGCAGACAATTGGGTAATCATAAATATTATGACCGCTGCAATTGATATGGGACTCCTCCTGCAAGCGTAGAATAATGGTAGTTCTAAGAAGCCAAGTCATGAACAATGGGGGTTACTTAAAATAGCAACTTTTTTTCAGGTGATGCCACAGTTAAAAAATAAGCATACTATGCAACATCTCTGTAAAACCTATGACATTCATTTCATTCGGAGCGCAAACAGAAGGGATAAATGGCTTATATATAGGCGAATTTACCTAAAAGCTATGAGGATGTAATGATTGAATGTTGAAGCAAGAAAAAAGATGATGAAATTAAAGAGACCTCACATCTATTTATGATTAACATTTTATAATTCATTCCCGGGGGCTGGGAAGCAAAATGCTTACAACTTCCCCATCTTCCTTCTTTTTATGCATATTCATAATGAAAAAATGAACCAATCAAAATCCATGTTTATGTACTTCTCCAACTTTATTGCAATTTTTTTCGATATGAATGGGATTTTTGTTGTAGATTCAGGTATAAATTTCGATGCATAAAATAGTAAGGCCGGATCCCGACAGTGACAGGATGATGAGAAATTTGAACAATTGAAGAATATGTGAAAATTTGACCCATAAAAGACAGAAAACCTTATATCAAAGTCTCCAGATTTTTGGACGGTTTCTTGGACAGCTTTGACCTCCTCGTTGCTCATACCAAGATTAGAGCAAAAACGTCTCTGCAAAAGCAAAAAGGAAAGATAACTCAAAATTTGAAACACACACACACACATATATATAGACACACTAAATATAAAGATTCCATAGCTAAAGAACTATATAATCCACTGCATGGTTTCCTTTAGTAAACTCACCAGGTAGTCTCCTGCATGAATTGTACCCATCTCCATTGATTCACCCATTTCCACCTTCAGCTGTTTCACAATAAATTCTTTTGCTCGGCCAATTTCTTTTTTTGTAGCTCCAGGAACAATGGAGCATATCTCTAATCGAGATCCACAGGTTTAGAGTATGTTAAGCACAGGATAATAGCAACTGACAATTATCAGCATGTGCAATTAAATACGGTAACACCTTTTACAGTGCGTGGCTTGCCCTCTTGCCGACAAGCAATATAAATACATGCCGCAACTAAAGCCTCTAAATTTCTTCCTCTTGTGCACTTTTGATCTTCCAACTTTTTATATATTTCACTAGCTCGATCCTTTAACAAAAGTACCATCAAAATACTAAGTTAGGATTTCAAGTCAAAGGTCATGAAAAAGATATCACAATTGAAATAATTTAGACATATTATGTTGATACTTAATGTTTGTAATCTTGACAACTTTTCGCATGAGTAAACCAATTTCCACATAAGCCGAATGCCAAAAAGGGAAATAATACAAAATTGAATTGAATGGATATTCAATATTTGCTAACTTAAAAGCTTTTTGCATGAGTACACCAATTTTTACACACCCAAAAGCCATGTGGTTTATACATAGATAAAAGTGAAACATATCATATCTTGAGAGAACTGGGGTTTACATTTACCTACAGATAAAATGAATCGTAAAATAACTGCAAGGCAACTCTTCATCTCAACCATTTACAGCATGTCATAGCACCTCTATTTTAACTATGGATCAGGTTTATATTTGCACACAGAAAACATAAATCGTAAAATTATTACTTCTTGACCATTTACAGCATATCATAGCACCTCTATTTTAACTATGTATGATGAACAAATATGTCTTGCACCAATCCTAGCATCCCAATCCCTCACCCAGAAAGGTAAACTCAACAAAAAAAAAACATCTGCAAACGTGTTAGCTCATGCACAAAAGGAAAAGGAACCATAGATAGAAAGATAAAACGAAGAGGCATTAAATGTGGAAAAGGCAAGTGACATGTCTTCAACCAATGACGTATGCATAGAGTCCACTCTCGATTCCAGAAAATCAGGCCGTTAATCCACGTACCTTAATCGTCGTGATCAGGCTCAACCTAAAACAGGCAAAAAACCATTAGTTATATTCGCGTTTACCATTATTAATATCGATTACAAAAAAAAAGAATGAAACCAAGAACAAATTCTCTCGTTAAGGAATGAACTAGTTTTGCACTTCCATAGTTCCATGGGAAAAAAATCCCAAAGTAACAGATTACCTAACACCTAAACTATCACATATATATATATATATATATATCACAAAATACTTTCCTTTCATAATTCGTATATAGGACATTCGAAAATATCAGAATCAGCTGAAAAGTAACTAAAATACCTACAAAACCTACAACTACAAACAAACAAACAAAACCTAAATATGTATTCACACAAATAAACCAATATGGAGTTATCAATGCTTCACCATTACCACATCAATTGATGAATTAAACCATTCGAAAAAGATAACGTCTTGATTATACAATCTTACAATCACATTTCATCAAACATTCTCACAAACAAACTAAAACCTTTTAGATTAATGTTTAAGATTCACCCCAAAAAAGCAAATCCTCAGAATTTCACATAAAACTAAACCAAAAATCCGAAAGGATATATAATATGGGCACAACACAGCCACACACCTATCAGCCATATTAGATATAGTCTTAAAGGCCAACACAATAGCCCTGTCTGGATCACCTCCCCGGTTCTGCAACCGGGACAGAGACGCATCACCCGTCGACCCATTACCACCCCGAGATATAACCGTCGAGAGCGCTGCGTCCGACAGAAGAGGGTTAACGGGTCCGCCAACACGGTTCGGGTCGTGATCGCCTGTCTCATCCGCAAAGGTTCTCCACTCGGAAGTCTCATCAATGGAACGAGACTCCAGTACAAGCCCACACTCGGAGCAGACGGTGTCCCCGGCAGAGTGATCAAACACCACCTCGGTATTCCTCTTGCAGTAGGTACAGTACGTATCCGGCATCCTATCCGGGTCAAGAAATCAAGAATCTTGAAATCAAAATCGAGTCTATTGATCGGCTTTTGCGGGTTTAGGGGGGATTTATTCACAGTTTCCTGTCTCTTTCTCTAGGATCTAAGCTGTATAGAACGAGAGGAGAGGAAATAGAGCGCTTCGGGGAGATTCGAAGGGCTATATATAGAGAGAAAGGAATATGAATTTGGGGGTCGTATTTGAATGAGCGGCTGTCGGACCGGGCAAGCTCGCAACCTGACAAATGCCAAATATTGCACATGTTTTCTGCTTTGCCTGTCTGCTTTCTTTTATTTGTTATATAAATATATATATTTTAAGATAAATAACAACTCAAATTTATCAATTTTTCAATTATGAATATTCATTTTGTTGTTTGAAAAATATTGTTAATATTTTATTTATTCACAAAATATTCTTTTCTAATATTTTTATAATATTGTGCTATCTCAAAGTATTTTATTCCCAATTTTGTAGATTTATTTTATTAATAATAATACTCCTAACAATCGGATTCAGTGGTAAGAAAAATATTATCAATTCTTTTCTTTTAGAATTTTTTATCATAATTCATATATATATGCAAAATTTATTCTATTTTTATTTAAAAAATAATGTAAACATTAACTTTGCACCCTTTTCAAACCGTTTAATTCTCTACCAATTAAATTTTATTAATTATTCTACAATATTTATGTAATATAAATTCAAAATTATGATTCATATTGTGTATTGGAATACTTATAAATAGAATTAAATATTAGTTATCATTTCATTTAATTCACCCTTAAAGCTTCGGGATTCAGTCAAAGCTCTCAATTTGGTACATTGTTAAAATAAAGATGACCAGCGTATATATTATACTCATGTGCAGATGGATGGCCTAACCGCCTAAGTTGCATTGGGACATCGGTGTGGGTCGATTTTTTTGGATATTTGAACATTTTAAGGCTCATATATATCTTGTAGCGCAAAAATTGAAACAACGTAAGAATAATTTTGAAGAGAGTAATCAATGTTGGTTCTGTTCTCTTAAAAACAAATAGACAAAGCATAAGAAGATCACAAATACTATGATATTATAAAATTGTTGAAACAGTAAAAACTTACAACAAACAGTTTAAATAAACTGGCAACACTTAACATCATATTCATTTCGGATTTAAGTCTCACACTTAAATCTGACATCAATTCTGCAGGTAGGTAAAAAATCTCAAACTTAATACTCAGCAGAATATGAAAAGTCATTTCAGAAATCCGTGTAGTAAAAGATAGGACTGACGCGGCGCGGTGCGGCGAGTCGAGTCGAGTCGAGACGTGACGTGCCGTGCCGTGCCGAGCGGAGCGGACGGACGGACGGCGCGCGAGGGGCACCCATCTTTACTACTTAACTACACTCTAATGATTTGTATCTCAATATAAACAAACCATAAGTGCCTCAATTACTCAATGTGGGATTTCTTTAGCCTAATTGCCTTTCATAATTAACTTACCATAATTTTGTTCTCATTAACAAAATTAATAATAATATTGGGCTTTTAATGTTTAAAACCCATTAATTCTAACAATCCCTCACATGAATGCAATATGGCCAAAAAATTACACAATGCACCTAGATGAAGATTTGAGAGTACTTTGAGAATCCACTGCATCAGGATAGGTGGTGATTAACCTTGAACCTTCCTTAGTAAAGTATCATCGGATATACTTGTCAACCAGTGGACCGTCCCTTTGCCTTCAACTTTGAGACTGCTGAATTTCCCATTGTAGCAGTTCTTCATCATTCCACCGGTTGATAGGTCTTAATAACCATCCATTTGTTGGCGCCAAATGTGGCGAGTAGCCCCAGTTGTCGACGACCCACCATTCCTTGGAGTCCCTCCAACACAAGATTCACCTCCGATATACCACAAGCACTCAGATGGCATGTCATCCATGTCAGAGCTCAGATTTGTCCTCAGCAATGTGTGGGCATGTGCAGGCCTCTTGCCTTTGCCTTTGTAAGGGACTATCTTCCTCTTACCGTCATTGTTTTGACGTTGAGTGCAGTTGTTTTGACGTTGAGTGCAGTCCTTGGCCTTATGGTTAGGCTTACCACACACATAACAGTCACCCGGTGAACCTCCTTGTCTGAGTATCTCCCTTGGGTTCAAAAGTACGTTTGCGCTTATTCCCATGGGAGTTGTCCCCAACTTCAACCACGTTGGCCTTGGAAATCATTCCAAATGATTTCTTGTCAACTTTTCGGTTGTCTTGCTCGATGCGCAGCCTCCTGATAAGATCCTCTAGACTCATCATCTTTCGCTTGTGCTTTAGGTAGCTCTTGAAGTCCTTCCAAGATGGCGGTAATTTTTCAATCATCATCGCCACTTGGAGAGCATCATTTAGCCCCATACCTTCGGCAGCAAGCTCATGATATATCAGCTGCAGCTCTTCGCATTGCTCAACAACGCTCTTGCCATCTACCATTCGATAGTCATGGAATCGCCCGGCTACAAATTTCTTTGCGCCTGCGTCGTCAACTTTGTACTTTATCTCTAACGATTCCCAAAGATTCTTAGCAGTCTCCTTGGGGGAATACACATTAAAAAGTGCATCGTCAAGAGAATTCAGTATGTAGTTACGACAAAGGTAGTCGGCACTCATCCAGGACTCAACTATCACAGCAGATTGAGGATCCTCTTTGTCCTCCACCGGTTTCTCCTCCTTCAGAAACCTGGTCAAGTTCAAGGTGGTAAGGAAGAACATCATCTTCTGTTGCCAACGTTTAAAGTTGGAACCCTTGAACTTTTCCGGTTTCTCAAATTGAGAAAATGGCATTGGACTTCTCAGAATTGGCATTGCGGCTTCAGTACCGCTAGCTTTGATCACCGGAATCTCATTATTCACAGCAGGTGGTTGGGTAAACTGGTCAGCCATTAGCTAAAACAGAACACAAATAGGAGAGCACAAATAATATCAAAGCAGTTTTTGAAACAGTAGGTTTAAACCTTTGAAAAAAGCATGAACAATCTTAAGTAAATATGAAAGCTGAGTTTTGATAAAACAGAACAAAAAAATTTTTAGAGTTTACGATTGTTGGTTCTGTTCTCTTAAAAACAAATAGACAAAGCATAAGAAGATCACAGTAAACCGTGTGCCCGTAAACTCTAAATTGCCCGCCTACAACTTCTGGCCTCCTGGACAAGAGAGTTCCAAGGTACAACGTCCCAAACACCTCTGTATGAGTTGAAGCAGAAACCCAGACAGACTCACTCGAACACTGAACAGTGTGTAGTACTCTCAAGATAATATGATATGATATGAAATGCAATTTCGGGATGAGATAAAGAATGAGGCTGGAGCAGCTTATATAGCTGCAACAGCAGGCCTACCAAAGGCCACAACTTAAATGACAATGCATAGTGGGTTAGATGAAAAGTCTCAACACTTAACATCATATTCATTTCGGATTTAAGTCTCACACTTAAATCTGACATCAATTCTGCAGGTAGGTAAAAAATCTCAAACTTAATACTCAGCAGAATATGAAAAGTCATTTCAGGCATTTGAAAAGTCATTTCAGAAATCCGTGTAGTAAAAAGATAGGACTGCCTTCGCGGCAGCGACACGCGCGGCGAGTCGAGTCGAGTCGAGTCGAGTCGAGTCGAGACGTGACGTGACGTGACGTGACGTGACGTGCGGACGGACGGACGGCGCGCGAGGGGCACCCATCTTTACTACTTAACTACACTCTAATGATTTGTATCTCAATATAAACAAACCATAAGTGCCTCAATTACTCAATGTGGGATTTCTTTAGCCTAATTGTCTTTCATAATTAACTTACCATAATTTTGTTCTCATTAACAAAATTAATAATAATATTGGGCTTTTAATGTTTAAAACCCATTAATTCTAACAATCAATGCAATGCATTTTTCGTGATTAATATACGACGATGCATAGACACTGATTTGACGACACTTATACGACACGATACGGACAATACAATACAGATTTGCAAAAATTTTTAAGATACGACACGACTGTCACACACACACACACACACACACACATATATATATATATATATATATATATAATACCAAATTCATGAAGCTTATAAATAAATGCATGTCACTGAAATCATCATAGTATCACTCATACTAACACTAAATATATCAATTCAAGTAACATAAAGTTTAACAAACTCGTCCAAATAAAAGATAACATCAAAATATTCTTACCAAATTCAAAAAAACATATAAATAAATACATGTCATTGAAATCATCATATATCACTCACACTAATACCAAATATATATTATTTCATTAACATAAAGTTTAATTAACACGTCAAAATATCATTTTAGCCAAAAAAATTAAATTATACAATTAACTCCCAAAAATATCTTTATATATCGAACACGCCGTTAGCCTGATTACCTCCTCCCACCTCAAACAAATTTCATTGCTAAACCAGCACCCCTGCTCGACCTCGCCCAAATCACAAAAAATTCCAGACTGCGCTGATTTGTGGTCGTGACCTGAAACCTTTGTTGCCAATCGCCGCTGCAGACTTTGAATTGCGAGTATTTTTAAGTACACGTCTGGATTTCCACCATTTTCGTCTGAGAGTTTTGGTCGTGCTTCGATTCAAAAAATTTCGCTTGTTAAACCCTTGCCTCGAAATCGAAATCGAAATTGAAATTGAAATCAAGGGACCTAATTGGTTTACCCGTTTACACGATCTCCTCTTTTTCCCTTTCGCAGTCGAATCGCTGGCTTCAAGTTGATAGCTTTTTTTTTTTCCTTTGGCGGCAGTTGGCTGGGATGTAAAGGGCGTAATGGAAGTGTTTTTGGGTAAGTTAGGTCAATGGGCAATTTGGTTACTTTCGTCCACTATCATTGTCACTGTTCAATTTGTGGCTCACAATCACAGCCCTGGGGCGTGATTCTGTTTCAGCTCACCACTGACATTTTTTGCACGGGCTTATGGATTAAACGGGCCTGAAAAAAAACGAGACAAACGCAGGTTAATTAACTAATCCTAAGGTTATCCCCTGTACCAAAGACTTCGTTGCAGCAGCAGCTGTAAGGCCCGTTTACGTGTCCACTACTGCTGCACTCTTGGACTGCTGCAGTGTCGATAAATAAACCAAACAAAGCCCCCCTGGCTCCGCCGCCACCTAGCGCAATTTACACCAACGCATCCCCAATCCTTTGAATTCGGTTTTTGTTTTGATCTCTGGTAAGAAATTCGGAAATATCGGTATTAATCAATCAAAATTCAGGCGGTTTTCTCAAATATTCACCCATCTCACTTTATAAATGTTTGTATATCTCCATTTCCCTAGAATTCGAAGTAACATAGAATCTAAAGCTCAGAAAATCTGGCTTTTGAGCTGGACCAATTGATTTCGGTTTTTAAATTTCTTGTTAGTTGCGGTATTATGTTCTGATGTGTTTTTTTATAGGAGCTTGGAATGCCCATTTAATTTGAATTGATGGAAGTTCATGACTTGGAAATGTTGACTGTTGTTAAAGGAGCATATGATTGTGATAGTGAATCTGAGGATTTTGTTGACTTGGTTGATGATGAGCTTTTCTATGGCAATAGCGACATGCCCAAGTTGCAATTTAGGTATCCTCTTAAAAAGTCATTGACACAAGATTTCTTTATTTTTTTCCCGAAAAAAATGGTTTTGTTTGAAAATTTCTTTATTGGTGGCTTTGTTCTGTTGCTTATTCTAAGGAAAGAAGCATCAAGAGCGCGGTGGATTGATGAGTTGGGAATGGCTGAGGTGGTGGAGAAAAAGGGTAAGATATGGACCACAACTGGGATAGTTCGCAGTGGAAAAATGTATTGCTCGATTGAAGAAACTTTGTATGTGATGCAATTCACTCCCTAATGTTGTTTAATCATGGTTTTCTGTACGATGATGCACTCGTTTCTTACTGTTTGGGTAATTTCACTTTATCTTCAACCTACGCCAACAATTAATTTAGAGCTTCCCTTTGTTAGAAATAGACATGCATCAGGCATCAAAAATCAGTAAAAATTATTGGTCACCAACAATTTACGATGAGAAATTAAAAAATCCCAGTAATACTAAGTGAGCAGTAAAAATGGACTGACGTGTTCATTCCTCTTTAGCTATATAACCTCTGCGGACACTTTTGAAGTTAAAGGATGGAACTAGAGAATGAACTTGACACAGCCCCAAATAATTATACAGGTTATTTTTTCCTTGTCATGTAATAGTAAGAAACGCCACATCATATATTTGACACCACATGCGAAATAAATATTTTTATTTAAACTTTAATATACATAGTTGACTTGAGTAGCAGTATTCTAAAATGAAAAAGCTGGTGTTGGCTATTTAGTGTTACGGAAATGGAGTTAAACTCGAAACAGGAATAAAATCTTTGTCCCAAGGCAGGCTTATGCGGTTTTGTACAAATTTTCACATATTTGTAAAATAATTTGGGCGGGATCCACGAGTCGACTACCTAAATAATTTAAGCAAATGCAATCTGTATCGCGAGTACATTATCATGGTGTGTTTATTTTCTCAAAACCAATGAAAACATACATTGATGCAATGATTTTTTTATTTTTGATAGAAACAATTGACTTGTAGATAGAGGTGGCAATTCTCATTATGCATGCTCCATTACATTTATCTGGTAGATTTGTGTTGTAGGTTTTTGGTTGAAATCGGGGCTTTGGATGTCTGGAATGGTGACGGCACTCTTCTTTCTGTAAGTGATATGTATAGAAAAATAGCAGAGGACAAGAGTGGGCATGGATGCTCTTGGGAGTGTTTTGAGGTCTATAGGCAACTGAAGTATCTTGGTTACATTGTTGGTCGTCACGGCATTCCTTGGTCTTTAAAGAATGTTAAACCTGATGCCGGTGCAGAGGAAGTCCCGGGAAAATTAGAATGGACAAGGGATGGATCCATAAGCAGTACTTTTATCACAGAGAAGTTAAGTGAACTGCAACTCTATGAAACCAAACCAATATATGATGTGTATCCTCCTAATAGCAAGTTTGCAAAATCTTCTCCTGGCAATCCATCATTTGTGCTTTACCTCATCAGGTAACTTCAAATCTTTGTGGTTTTTTGGACAAGATTAGTTATCCTTTGTGTCTATCACTGGTTCAACAAATTTTTGGTTTGGTTAGCAATTAGTGTTTGAAAAATAAGCACTAGTGGATTGTCTATTGTCTCATTTTTTTAATATAGTGGATGTTAAATTAAACTTTCTTGTGGCATACTACGCTTTTATCGAGTGCTACTTTTGTTTCGTGTATGGATCTAACATATACTTTCTTAATGCAATGTTTCCCTTGTAGTGGTCGCCCACCATCAAAACAGGAAATCGAGATCCTTGAGATACGTTGCAGCGGAAATCCTCTGAAATTTTGTATTGTCGAACATGGGCAGGTCAGTTTCTTGTCATTCACCAAAGTAGAGCTTCCTATCCTCCCATGACCTTTGTCATGTGGATCATGCCGCGGTTGGTGTTTCGTGAAATTGATTGGAGTTCATAGCTTTTAGCTGACATTATCATCATTTTAACTTAACATAGCAATATAGCTAGTACACTTTGAACCTTGCACATACGTATGCTTCCACATAATTGCATAGGTGTCCGGTCAAATGGGAGTAGGTGATATAATTTTGGATCCAGTGGAGCTTGCTTGGTGATTCTCTGGATGTTCTTGATGTTGGTTTTGCTATTGAAGCAGTTTGGGAACTTAATTTAGGCTTGGAGCGAGCTTGGGCTGGTGGGGATATAAAAAACATGGTGGAAGTGGATTGCTTTACTTGTTGCAATTGATACATTCCTGCCCAGAAATCAGGAGATTCGCTCATTCACCTGACCCAAGATATATAAAGACTTCTTTATTGTAATTTGGTAGCTGATTGGTCAGCAATTGAAGCCAATAAACTGAATGCCAAGAAGTGATATAGGCGTACAGGATTGGCTAATCATCGGCATTCCTCTTCGAAGCTTCTCGAACAAGCTACACCTCCTTCCAATCAGTTTCATCCAGGTCTCAGTTCTTCAGTCAATTATTGTTGCATTTGAAATTGATAAACAAAATTTTTTTTTGGACGAGATTTTACTTTAAATTGGTTTATTGATCATTTTTTCCTGCTTTTTGGTGGCAACAGAAGAATTTAGATCAGTTGGAGGAAGCCCTGCCCTGTCAACGATGCTGAAAGCAAAAACTTTGTATATGAATCATGATGTTTAATAGCTAATAAGTAATACTTTTTTACTGACATTAAATATTAGTATCCCAATAGGACTTTCTAGCTAATATTCAATACTTTTATTGGGATACTAGTAACATCTGTTTTTTTCCAAAAAAAAACAAAAAAACCTTAATAAGATTATATTTCACATGTAAACTCAAAAAATAGCTTTTATAAGTTGTTCAGATGTAATGGAGAACACTTGGAAAATTTGGGTATACTTATATATTAATGAAGCTTAAATGGAGGGGATCAGTTAAATCCGAAAATCAATTTGTGAAATAGATGGTTTGGGGATAATGTTCTTAAGAAACTCTCAAAACCCTTGAGAAAGTTCTTCAGCTTCTCAGAGTAAAGAAAGAGGCCCACAGAAATATGATATTGGAAGTCACACGTGCAAAAATCAAAGCACTTTTAGACCCATGCTCGGATGCGAACAAGGTTCAATTGGCTGTTCGTTTAAGGCTTAGGATATGTATGTAATTGCTTATTCAAAGCACTTATATGTTGTATTTGTATAAAGTTGAAAAAGTTGGTTTTAAGCAAAATCATCGAGTGTTCAAATCAGCTTAATAGATTTCAATTAATTACAAAATTGCAAGTAAAAAACATGTTATGATCTGTTTCTCATTCTGTTTTTTCCATTTATTTACAGAGAAACAATAGCATAAACAAGGAAATAAAACACTTAAAATCTGTATTTTTTATCTGAAAAATTGATAAGCAGACAGGGAGCAAATAAAGTTGAGCATTCACTGGTCTCCTAGCGCCGGATGTCGGTATGGTCGGGGTGTTGTGTTAAAAGTCCAAGATTCTTCGATATTAATTAATGTATTCAACTCTCCGATAGTTTAACAATGACTTTGGACAATTTTGATCTCATATACTAGTTAATTTGGCACCGCGCAAGACGCGTTGCAAGTGAACTTCTAATCTGATATATATGTCCAAGAAAGCGTCCAACACAAGTTCAACAGACAGTTCAAAAGGATAAAAAGATGGTTTATACGTATTGAACATACATAATCGTACATAAATAACACCAAACAGGTTGGACTAAACAAAAGTCAGTCGCAACAATGTACGATAGCAAAAGTTGGCATCAGATATCCTAGTAGGTCCCAATAGACTCCTAAATAAAAGTCATCTACAAAAGTGCATTATAGTAGTAGATGACATCAAATATCACAGCAAAAGTGATTCTCAACAAACTTCAAAACCAATCAAATGTTATTTGCAAGAGTTTTCAAAATGATGGTGGTTCATTTCATAATGCAGATATGAGTTCGGTATCTCATAGCATGAGCGAGCATTGCATAAGAGGAATTATAATTTATGTTTATTATTGTAGTTGCATTGTTATTTTAGGATATTGCCCTTATATTACTTGCTATAGCCTAATGATTAATGAATCATCCTACATTTATAATTATTTATATACTTTCTCACAAATAATGAATCTCGATGTGACTTCCAAATCATTATCAAACAAAAACAAGTAATATATAATTATCATAATTTAATATTATCTTAAAAAATTGATATAATCTCCTTATACATGAATTTGATGCCAAACATCATAATAAAGGTAATTGAGAACAATCACATATTAATAATAGGTCGTAGGCAAGCCAAAAATCAAAATGTATACAAACAAGCAAATGGCGACCTGTAATCTAACAAAAAATCATCATGCCGAAGATTTTATAAAAAATTGTTATTAAAGTTGCCACGACGAAACCCTAAAAGAGAACATTTTAAATTAAAAAAAATTGAGATAAAAGGGATGAACTTTTGGGTCAAAAGTCAAATATTTTCAAACAAATCAGTATTTATGTAAAAATAATAATAATAACAAAGTAAGATGGACATTTACGGTTCACGGAACAGTATCCGATTGAAAAAATAACAAAAATAAATGAAAATAAATTAACAAAAATAAAGAAAAAAATAAAACTAAAAAACCAAATAAAAAAAAGCGAAAAAAAAACCGGAACGGGTACTGTTACAGTACCCATTCTTGGCTTATTATATAGTAATAATATATCAGATTGAATCAAGAACGATGCAAGAACATAAAGTAAATGACGTGAAAGACATGAGAATGAGAACACAATTTTATGTGGTTAGACCAAATCGACATATGTCCATAGGAAATGAAAAATGATCTTTATTCAAACACAACCTAAGAACAACAATAAGTTTACAACACACTTTTTATTCTCAAGAACTTAAACTGAAATCCCGTGTGTACCTTGGCTCTCAAGAAGAACGTAATTATTCTGGGACTTTGACTTTAAATCATGTCTTGACAGGTGATTGTACCAGCTCCTTGATAAAAAAATAAAATGATAGATATTCTTCCAATATCCTGATAATAGCTTAAGAACGAAGCTGCATTAAAATATTGTTTTTGAGTGTGATTCTGATAGGGATTTGATGAAATTGATAGAGATTAAAATAGGATGGAACTTCAGAGAGTCGGTGAGCTAAATGCCCGTAATAGAACTTATACCCTTCTGCCGGTTAAAGATCTGGCCACAGCATCGAGGAAAAAACATTTTTTACCTAGAGACTTTCAGATCAACCCATGTGTAAGAAGCTTTTTCATCAACGGAATCTGTCCATGTGGCCAGATATATATATGCTTCTGCCAGCATTGATGGAACCGCGTAAGAGAAATCGTGGAATTTTGCAGGGCAGGATTGTATTGTTGGGTTGACCCCGAGTGAGCCCTCAATATCTACGCAGGATTGTATTGTTGGGTTGACCCCGAGTGAGCCCTCAATATCTACTGTTCCAAACGGGGTTCCAGTTTGCAGTTAGTGTTGTATAATTTGTATGTAAGGAATAAGTGAGATATGAAAATCCCATAAAAATTTAATCTTTTGCGGCCTTTGATTTTTTTCTTTTTTTTGGTACATAGGCAATGTGCCAATGGCTGTCTTTAGCTGTACTATGTTTCATATGAAGTTTGATCGTAAAAAAAGTATGTTCTAATTTTTTTAGAAGAAAAAATATATGGTTGGATTGTGTTAAAAATATTGTTAATCAGACGTGTAATGTATTGATCTTGTCATAGATTTAGTCTCAAGTCGGGCTAAGCAATATAAAATGAAAGCTGAAAATTTTGCATTTGATTGTCACCGTTGTTACTCATTGGCAAAGTAATACACCGCTTTTGAAGAGATTGCTGCGAAATGGTTTAGTATCCAGTTTGTGGCAAGTTCCTATTAATAATGAACGCATGAATGCCAAGAACGTTAAATTCTCCTCTGCTGGTTCACAAATTTTAGAGACTATCATCGCATGCTCCAATGGAAATGGTGCAAAATAGGTAATCTGTGTAGGTGGCGTGTGATACAGGTTGCTTGATACTTTTTCTTTTTTCTTTTTTCTTTTTTCATTTTTATCAATACTGTTTTCATAGCATTCGATATTCATATTACATACTTTTCTGAATGAAATAATGATTGGAAACCCTAGTATCTTGCCTTCTCTTTTCATGTTCCATTAATAACTTACCATGATTTGTGTTCGAAAGTCATGAATATGCCTGAACCTTTTATTTTTTTCAAGTCCTTTTTAAATGTTCAAGTGATCGGTCAGTCAATAATTTCTGATTTCCTTTATGGACTTACAGTTGATTCAGCCCTACCCTTGAAAACATTGCATTTTGTCTTTGAATTAGTTCTTTAAAGATTAACTAGAATTTAATTTAATATACTCTATGGTAAGATTAACAAATCATACAAGTAAACTTTTGCTTGAGTTCTGAGATCAGAAGTTAATATCAAAACCTGAAACGCAATATCATCTGTGATTTTGAAGGCAAAGTCCTCAAAGTAAGAATGCGAAGATGATGTGTTGCAACTGAGATTAAGAATATGAATTCTACATTATCTACATTTTGTGAAGCTTTATCAATGTGCCTTGAGCTATATTACTAACTGATGTATCTCTTTGGTTGCTGTTCGTCAAAGGAATAAGCTCTTTGAAAGATTCCTTGTCCAGGAGCTAAAATTGCAAGGGGATCATAAGTCGATTTCCTTCTGAAGAAAGCTTCCCAGTGAATGCCAAAGTGAGCTTTCCACTCTTCTTGAGAGCTATAATGAGGCAAGTATTGTTTGATCCCAAGATTTGATGTTTCGCAAAATTTTAAAATTCTGTTGTTTTGAGACAAAATGTGGTCTAGACCATCTTTTCCGGTGGAAGATGGTGTTGCCGAAGATAGGAATGCGACTAGGTAGAAAACATCCTCTTCAGGTGTAATCAAAGATGTTCCCTTTTTCCACCTACAAGAATGATGTGTGATTGAAATCAAAGAACATATTTTGGAACTAGATGTGATTTTAGTGAAATTATGATCTCTCTTTGATGTCATACGAGAAGGTGGTGATTGTAATCTAAATTCGGATAGGTTGATAAGAATTTTAGCCCTTTGGCTATTGTGTCCGTATTGTGCAAGCCTTCATATTGCAGCCTTGAAAATCTTGTGTTGTGTTGTGTTTTCTCTTCACTTCTACTATTTAAAATTAAACAAGATGAACTCATATTGTGAACTTGAACTGGGAGATATATTTTAGAGATTATGACTGATACCTCGATTTGTCGATTGGATAGATCAAGACAGGACCGTTGCTGGTGTCATCAATAATATTCCCGAAAACTCCTTGCGCGAACTTATGAATCTTGCTGCTTGGAATGAGAAGATTTAGCCATGGGTGTGGCACCTCCCACAAACCCTTTTCTCGGAGTTCTATTTCAGACACATGAACTCTGTCCAGAAAATCTACATAAGAAACTTCTGACAGGAAGAGAGTGGAAGGAATGTTACTTAACCCTGATAAAAGGGTGTCAATATCCTGCATTTTATAGAACAGTAGAGAAAAATTAAGTTACTTTTGGCTAATTCTAAGTGCTACATAATATGGATTAAAATGTCTCGCCTTATCAATGTGATCAGACTCATCCGGATTGAAGTATTTTGCAACTTCAAGGCAAAAGAGAATTTTACCGTCGGAAATGAACTCGTTAGCCTGAACTGAATCTTTGGGATTGAAAGATGATCTCCAGTTATTTAATAAGCCAGTTCTATTTATAATGGCAAACCCTTCTATATAATCAAAAGATCTATCAGCAGATATTAAATGCTCCTGGTCTTTGGTGAATAAAGTAAAGTCTGAATAAAGTGCTCTGATCCATTTAACCTATGAGAAGAGACATTCTTTAGATTACAAAATGATGTGCTGTGACTTCTGCAATAACCTTTGTGCTTAGTACCATTTTGGGGGCTGGCTCAAGGGCGATTCTGGCTTTGGTGATGATACCGAATTGTCCAAGTCCTCCAAGTACAGCATGGAAGAGGTCAGTATTATTATTTTCTGAACAAGTCACCACTTCTCCTCTGCCTGCACAAAATGAGTAAGATCAACGCTTTATATTTTTATATTAATGCATTTAATTGTCAAAATACTCTTGCATATAAACCATAAATTTGTTTGTATCATTTTTGCATCACCAGAAATGGTGCATTGCATGTATAGCTCCAACCTGTGACTACTTCCACTTGGTAGACATTGTTGATCTGTGGCCCGTGCCGAAATGCTTGCCCACTGATTCCAGCATTTGATAAAGTGCCCCCAACTGTGAGATGAAGATAATCAGTCCATGATTTTGGAACCAACCCTTTTGCAAGACTCGCATGGAGGATAGTAATCCATAGTTGTCCAGCTGATACATCTACATAGGGACATTTTCCAATGTGAAAACTCATTTCTGGAGTCCGTAGAGATTCCATATTAATAACAACACCACCATATGCCTGTGCTTGTCCTTCTAGGGAGTGACCATGTCCTCTAGCAGCAACTGTAAGTAGTGAACTTTTATCCATGCAAAAAATATATTTTATGATAGAGGAAATATCGGAAACTGATTTTGGATATAAAACTGCAGATGGCATTAGATGGTATCTATTGCCAAAATCTTTGGCTGCAAACTCAATGTTCTCGAAACTTAAGTGCCCAGCAAACCCCACGATTCCTATTGTAGATTGCATGATCGATGGAACCAAGTGTGGAGCCTCGGTAGGGGGAACAAAATTGTGGTTAGAAAAATGGTGCTCTCTATGGATTGTGAAGCCATGTAAGAAGAATAATAGAACTCTGAAGACTAGAACGTTTTGTTTGAAGCTGTTATGATATTTCGGGCAAACATGTCTCATAGTTCTACAGATATAGAAGAAAAAGGAGACCTACAACTTTACCGAATTAGCTTTGATTTTATACTAAGCTACACCTAGTATTACACCGAAGCACATTCATTTCAGTTGGGTCACGTGCAACATGCATGAGCAGGTATGGATCCAGAAATTTGGGATAGGAAAAGAGATGAGACTAGGGGATATGAGGTGTATGATTATGCATGCTTTTATGTGATTCATATTCTGCTGGGACATTTATTTTACCATGGGTTCGATGAGTTTCATTCATCTGTAATTTCTGCCCTCCATTTGCTTGAACAAACTAATATCATAATCCATGAAAAACTCGTTTTTTGCTGAAGATTGAAAACTTACGATGGCCCCTACTGGATGCCACAGAGTCGTCACTGAAGCAGAGAGTGAGTATCCTGTTTTAGCTTTTAGCGTCTTTTGCGATGTAAGTTTTGGCTAAATATTCCCAATTCTTCTTTTATTTACCTTTTTCTTGAAAAAGTAAAGGCAATAATTTTCTACACTGATTTAGACAGAGGAAAAGTACATCTTTGATCTATATTTTATTTATCCAGTTGCTTCAAACTCCATCAAGCATATTGTTTATTTACTTTTTCTTTGATGTTTGACTTCGATGTTAATTGAGTTAGAATAATGTTTTGATAGAAAACTATACAAGGTATTTCTGGTGGCATTATTTTTTCTTTATATAACCTTCCTATGCATGGACTGTAACACGTCTAAACTCTTGTAAGGAAGTTGAAAGCCTCAGTTTATTTTCGAAAAGAGTCCCCGGTTTTGACTCAGAACCGAGATATACGTAAACACCGTGATTTCTTGCTCAGTAATGTTTCCAAATTTACACCGTGACTTCAACAGAGTTTTACTTATTTTTAGCATTTGACTTGAGTCCAAGGAAAATGCAACCGTATGGCTTTTTGTGCGATGACATTCAATATTTACACACTTCTACGTAGTTTTTCTCATTTAGTATTTACTTGGGAACTGAGAAATATGTATAAAACTGTTGCTTTTTATGCAGTTGCGTTTCAAGATTTAACATCGATTGAGTTTTACTTCTGTCTAGTCTGCTTTCTACATTTGTTTGGCAATACTGAAGTGGGGGCCTGGTTTTATATTAGTGGGATGGGACCCAAAATAAAATGGAAAGTTGTGGATGTGAAGATTACAATATGAATGTGGGAAACACTAAAAAAGGGGGCTAGTTTTGGCTTTTGGATGGTTGGATTCCAGAACCAGGACTATGTTTTTCATGGTTTCTCCAATTTTGTACTCAACATAGGTACTTCCGAATGTTCCGGATGATCCCTCCTGTGCTTCAACAGCAGCTGATTTGTACCAGTGACATAGTATTTCCAATGTAATAAGTTTTGGTTAGAAAATCTCTATTTAATACTCTGTGTTACGACAGAAAACATTTGTTTCTGAAAGCATTTATATTTATTTGTCATATGCCTATTCCATCCCATGATATTCGGGCATGCATGCTTACATAATTACACCCAACTATCAAATTTAATGCGATTTTTCCGAAAAACACGTAGTATTTCATTGGTATTCAATCGTGTAGATAGAGATCTCGGGGTGATCACGAATTCAAGACTAGAAACTCTTACAAAATTCAGTTTCGAGATATCTCTATTTCTTTCAGGAATTTCCAAGCGAAATCTGTGCTTAATTTCCAACATAATTATCTAACAGATAAGTTTATATATATATTTTTTCCTTTAAGGTATTGATTCGTACATCACTCATCACTTTTAGGCAAGATGAAGCTTTCACTATGGGTGTGTTTACGCCGAATAGCTCAGTGTTTTACCTGTTGGTTCTGGTTGTATCTTTCGGCAATATAAGAGCTATGAAAAATGGCTAGTATGTCGAGGTAAGATTTCAACTCTTTGTCATTAAAATGATGATGTCCTGCAATGGTGCTTATGATATGTGGCAATTCGTTTCCATAGATACGATGATTATGATTTGGGATAAAAGCACTTCAGATCACGAATTTTTTAAATTACAAAGGTTTAAAAGCACTCAAATATGAAACAAGATGATAGAATGAAAATGCAGATTTTTTCGATTATTTATTTGATTTCTAGTGTTTAAACTCTAAAAATTTGTTTTAGTTCAAAGGGAGTTGTTCTATTTATACTAAACTAATAACCTCATCAAAGGATATCATTTGGAAGCAACATTTCATGAAAAATCGCATCTATACGTCAAAGGGTGCAACCTTCACCAAAAAGTGCATACGGGAGCTGGGGCGCTACATTTACAGCGCCTCCCTTTCTTCCTGGGTAATTGTAGCACCCAAACGCTGCCAACACTGTTAGGATTTTTCCGGGCGGTGTTTTGGAATCCGAATTTCTTCGTTTGATATTTTCTTGTTTAATGTTAATTAATTAAACCCATTTTTTCCACCCTTTTCCGCCCTTGGATTTGGCGGAGACTATATGTCTTGGGATATGATTGATCTTAAAACATGGGATTCTTGTCTCATGTTTCATTCCCCCGTGTAGCAATTCCCACCAGCTTCACGATAAAAAAGAGCCTTGACTTAGCGATGTCTTAACTAATAATAAAGACTAAACTACTTCTCAATTCTGTTCTTTTTTTGAACAAGAAGATATTATATTAACGAAATGAAACCCAACCAACAGTTACAGCCGTAAAGCATACATAAACATAAAAGCCAAGAGTCCAAGCAAAACAAAGAAACATTGTAGAATCGCAAGTAATTGGCGTTGTGAGTGCGTGGACTTTAAGATCCATCAGGCCATTCACCCAAATATGTGGTCGAACATTGAAACCACCTTCCAATATATTTGAAGGTATAAACAAGGATACAAGAAAGATGTAAATTTATAAAGTACAATCAAAGGTATAATCTCTGTTAACAATATCCAACACCGAATACCAACGGCTTGGGAAGACCACTGGAGCCGATCAGAACCTAAAGTCCAAGAATTCAAGCCCAATGTTATCAAACCAAATGTGAAACATCACAATAGAACCAATTCCATAAAGCCAAAATGTTGTCACCAACAGTACAGACCCAATAACCGTGGATATCCAAGCAGTACAAGCTCTTAGACGAAGAGACCAAGGAGCATGTAAATTTACGGCAGAAGAAAGGCGACAACATGCAAACCTGGTAGCACAATAAACAGAAGGACATCGATTAGACATAGCAACGACTAGTAGCCGCCTCCCAAATACAAAAACAAGCATACAAGATAACAAAGTCACAATGTGATAATATACTTGAGTTATAGACATAAATACTACTATTCGATTCTTAAGGTACTGTGTTATTAAATTAATCAAAGTATTTAATCTGGATTGGTTATGCGACACATTCTGATCTTTGTTTACCTAAAACGTTATCGTTTTATAATTTTATAAGGTGCTTTTCTCCGCAATATACTCAATTATGGAAAAGTTTAAAATGAGACAAGACATTCTTTGGTGCATTTGTGGATCGTGGTCTCCAAGTAGACACGTTTTTAGAGCCAGGCACACATGTTTTTTTCTGAAACATAAGCTGTACCTACTTCTCCGACAGAAACTGAATGTTCGGTACACGACATATGCCTATATCCTAGGGTAGGCGCGAGCAAATGCAGCATGTTTAAAGTTCAATGCAACGTGCTTCATATCTGTTAAACATATACATAAAAATTTGTCATCAAAAATCTATTTCTAGTATAATCAGGATTTAATCTATCTTAAATACCCAGAGAGGGTAAAATTATAGGGTTTTTATCGAAGGGTATATATATCTATATATATTTGATTGGCAGCTATCCCTCCCTCCCAACTTAGAATCGCCCTGACTATAATTATCGTCGAGATAGAACTAAGCATACCAGGAAATCTTAACAAAGTCGGGTATTAGTTAAAACTATGGCTTATTATGTTAAGTAGTCTCAGCTTAGTACTTATCTTTGAGTGAAAGCTGGATATATGCATAAAGCTGTGTCACTCGAGTATAAGTAAGAGTTCTGTAAAAAAAATTAATAGTTCTTGGAAACTTGATATCAGTTGCTCAATATGCACCATGCATGCAGCATGCTAACCACAAGTCATTTTTGATCAAAAGAATTTCTTTCATATAGTGTATATAATATGATATATAATAGTAAATCATATAGTAAAAATTACATAAAAAAATGTAAATTTTTTTATTTAAAAGATAATAGTTTGTTACAACATTGACAATGTATAAAGGCTGGTGGCTTGTTTTCATTAATTAATACAAATTTTGAACGCAATTATTGACAAATCTTATGATTGATGGCTTTTTGAACTATAATATTGCCTCTATAGTCATTTTAGTCTCATTTATGTAATTTGTTTATTTGTTTCTATCTTGACAAAGACATCACCAGTTCACCACCATAGAAAGTTTTCAAACCCTAAAAGGCTAGTCTAGTTAGATTTATCAACAACCTCTGAAGTCGTAAATTGCAGCGATAGATTGTTTTAAAGAAAGGATTAGTTTAGCTAATAAAGTGTCTTAAAAGGATATTTAAAAGCATTCACTATGTGTGCTAAAATTATTATCACTTCTGTAGACTAGAATATTAATCAAACCATGCCATCGATTTTAATCTCAAAACATCGATGATAATTATTATAAGGAATTGTTCATAAAGATGAAATATTAAATGTGATCAATAACAACTAAACATTTAATCTAATGGATTGAGGTAGGCTACATGAACCATATGAGGAATAAGTCAGGTCGCGCACATGCGTTAGCCTTCTCCAAGCTCTTCTTTTGGTCAGAATATTCTCGTTGGTCCATTCAAACTCCAAATCTTTATATATAACTTTGAGTCATTTCTTCTTCGATCGTCAATTTGCTTTCATTAAAGGGACGAAATCCCCGACGCCCATGTGCAGTGTTGAGCCTACATCATATTAAATGCGATCGAGTGAATAATTACATATGATATTACGCTATCAAATTTATATTCGATCAATATAAGAAAGTAAAAAAGGTTAAATAAAATTTTGTTCATTTTATAATCACTATGCTTCATATAATGTTACTAGATCATACTTCATGGAAGGAAACATTATACTTTTAGTTATAATGCTGTAAGAGCTCTGAATTGTGATACACACTTAGAAACGTATAGGTGTAAAGAGAGTGTATTAAAAAGCTTTACTTTTATAAAGTTTCATAATTATACAAAGTTTAATGCGTAGGAAGAGGATTCGATTTGTTAAAAGTGTTAGGCGATGGGCAAACGATATATATAAAACAACGTTGGAGATATAATAATGTAATTTAACCTTGTAGTCGGCAAATTATTGTACTTGGCTTCCAGCTGGTTGACGGAAAATTCTTGCATAGAACGGGGTCCACACCCGGTGCATGTACGAATTTCCCTTGTTGGCCCATCATATTTGGTGAAAAAATGTGAAGTACTAAGAATGATACCGTTAAATGATACTTTGAGAGGGGTAGCTCGCGGTGCGTGGAGAATTGTATAGAAGTGGTGGTCGATTGTGGAACAGATGATGGGAACTTGGATCCGTAGAATTTTTAGTGACTTATACTTTTCAAATGAATTCACCTAAGATTAATATAATTTGTGTATGATTCAATATCTAGGAATCCACCAAATGACAATTGAATTAATCAGAAGAAATCCATCTTCACTAATAATCAAAACGATTAATATCTTTCATATCTCTCCATTGCTTTGATAATACATACATCTATTTAAAGATTTTCTAACACTTAACATGCATGAATCTAATTAACACAAATACACTTGAACCTAATTACTTAACATGCATGACTCTAATTAAGACAAATACACTTGAACCTAATTACTTAACATGCATGACTCTAATTAAGACAAATACACTTGAACCTAATTACTTAATATGCATGAATTATTTTGAAAGTCACTTCTAGAAAGTGACTCATGGCTCTTTACTTCCGTCCTTCGATAAGTTCAGATTATGGAACAAAGAAGTATAGCTGTCGGACGAATAATTTTCTCGACTCAGAGTGATCCAGATTTGGTGTTTAAACTGTAGCGTAAATCATCAAATATTTGATCTTATAACTGATATCACAATCGATGTCATGTGTTCACTTCTCATGTATTGCAATGTGGCATAATTATTGAGATGTGAATTGTTGGAAGCAATAATTTACCTCATACATCTATGCTGATAAAACGATCAAAGTGTGATGTGTAAGCTATTGTATGATTTATAAATTTTGAGTCGCACTATCACCATCAACTATAATTTTTTCAGCATAAGATGAGTAGACACAATTTTCCTAAGATTAGGGTGAGTCTTTTGGAGAGCTATAAGAAGATTTAAGGGAGCTCAGCCATGCAATAATTTTTTCGTGTTTGTATTAGTTGATTATTCACATCTGTTCGTGATGGTGAAGAGTATGTTATACCAGACATCGTTGAAAGTCATCGTTCTTTCTATTGGTACAACGTGAATATACCATGTTTACTAAATAATTTAAACTTGACAAGTGTTAAAGCAGGAAACTTACAATGATATATTCAATTTTTTCATCAGCCATACAAACAAAAGGTGCCATAATAATTAAGCTAGAAAGTGATCCTGTGACTACACCAATTATTATCCTTCCCACATTCTTTATGATAAACAATTGTCCCAGGCACATAATCTTTTTTTTCCCCGAACAATCGAGACCTCCTGACTCGCTTATACGAGCTTTGTCAGCTGGGCCAAGGGCGTTCGGCTCCAACCACATAATTGATCAAACACTCTATAGAGAGATTTTAAATTTCCGAAACGCTATCCACACTCGTGGCCCTTGAGCCTTAGTTCTCACCTAAAATCAAAATCTCATATAATTTTGGGTATATTTCCTTCTCTAATTGGAAAAAAATTGTGTCATTTCATTCCATGTCATGGTGCCTCCATGATTGAGACTCTACTAACAATTATCTGAAATTTATCTTGATTTTGAAACATGGTTTAGTTTCTTTTATAAAAAGAGAATTTATTTATTATTTGTTCTGGATTCTTTATAATTTAACATTATATTGGATTTAGAGCATAAGCAAAATTTATCTAGAAACTTAAGCCATCAAAATTACTCTCAGTTCTTTTTTAAATCATATTTCAATTCTCATTCTATGTATGTAATGTGTGTGTATTAAGTTTTTTTTTTTTTTTAGTGTAACACCACCAGATGTAATATTAAAACCACCGATAAGTGCAATAATTACAAAGGCCAACTTTAAGCAAATACCAAAAGACACTCATACATAGATTTCGAGAATTAGAGTAAATAAAAGGCTTAATGGTCACGAATTTCACAGCATAAGTGCCCCGAGCTTGACCAGGAAAAATCAACGACCATCCAAGAGAATTCGGATAAACTCAAACCAATTCGATGAGCGCGAAGTTATAAAAGATAACTGTCTTTCAAGATAGGTGAATGTGCATGAACTAATAAGTATGTATTGAGTTATACTTGTTTATCCTGAAACATACGTGATTGGCACATGCTTATAATGGATGTGTCATATGTTCAAAAATAATGATAATAATGGATGTGTCATTCAATAATGAGTATAAGACTAATAATTGAAATATTATTCAAATAGAATTCCTCATTTTATCAGAAGTGTGAAATCTGACAGTTAGTGCAGTGCAGTGACTTAATGATTTGTCACCATCTCCCTATTATATAAATTAAAGTTCGAGTTTCCCTCGTCTATAGATAGGTTGCTCAAAAAAAAAGTGTGAAATCTTTAATCTAAATAATGATAATGTACACATACGCAAATAATAAATCCCACTAATTGTGATACCATGTGTACGTAACTGGCCCATTGTGCCCACCACATTATCTTATGAAGTGCTCCACTTGCTATTGTTTTACAAGGTAGTAGTACAATGCACCCTTAGAAATCTGGAAATAAGTTGATCTGTAAAAAGTTTTACTTTAAATGGAGATTTGAAAGAAAACTAAAAGAAAGCTGATGCTGACCTTGCTTTCTTGCGTGTTCACAAGTATTCTTGTTCACATGTGTAAACAAAGATCCAAAACTGAAAGTTGGTGATTCGATCGAACGATTTGAAATGAATGAATTTCATATTTCTCGCTCATATCCATCATTTTTTATTTGATCAGGCAAAAGAATTTATTGAAAAGAGAAGTACTCAACCAAAATATAAACATCTCCTAAAAACCAACTAAAATCATAAATATACAATCCAAAACTCCTCAAAGATAAACAAAGATAAGGAAAACTAAAGAGATGTTACAACTGGAAAAAGAAAAGGTAAAGGATTGAGAGACCGATATGATATTGGAATATTAGCATTGTTCTTGTCGAAAGCATTTAACCAACTCTACAATCGAAACTTGATGATGTCCACCAGTCGATCCATTACAGGATCTTCATTGTCAAATTCATCATTTATGTTTGAGTAAAAAAATGAAATTGGCATTTCAAATTCCTCCTTCTTCTTGAATGTATTTTCCTTTATATTTTTGGGGATTTGAAATGACAACTATCTACATGTCATTTCAAATTATGAATTTGAAATTATTAGATTTCTAATCATTTTCTTCAAATCAAATCATTCAATCGAAATGCTATTGAAGGGTATTTGCGCCCAGATTATCGGTCTTATTACCTCTTTTAATAAGAAAATTTCTCCTTTTTCATGTATTCTCTAAATCCTTAAAATCCAAGCCATGGAGCAGTCTGGAAAATATCAATTATATGCCTATAGGACTTGGGCAGTGAGCAGTCAAGAGCTATGCCACAGTCTAAAAACGTGGCACAAATATACTAGGAGTCTCGAAAAGTCCGGGTAATAAGAAACTCAATAATAAGATATTTCAAAAAATATTCTATGTAATATGAACTTTTTTAAAAGTAGTCAATTTTTTTATAATTAATCAAATATAATCTCACATAAATTGTATTCAATCAAAAATAGTAACGTGCAGGTGTTTTTTAACAAATTTAGTCATACATACATTATTTTTTTAATAAAAGTGGTCTCATAATTAAATAGAGAGTTTTGATAGCACTTTTGATTAAAAATAAAAATGTGGACTAGATTGATTAAAAACAAAAATTTGGAACTATTTTGATCAAAAACAATTTATATATGACTATATTTGATTCATACTAAAAATTTATGACTAGTATTGAAAGACTTTTGTTGAAATACAAGTTCACTTGATTTTTTTTTTTAATTCTCTTCAAGATATTCTGTTCTCGGGCGCGTCTATCTCAAATTTTAGTGGCATTACTATAAATGTTAAGTAAGAGTAACTCAGTGATCTAATCGGCTGCTGGTGCATAAATTATATGAAGATTTGTGCTGAAAATGACAAGACTCTAAAAATTACAACAGAAGACTCCTTTTTGAGGGTTAAAAGAATACTGCAACGACATTAACTAACTCTAAGGGTTATAACAAAACAAACATTTGAGATCAACGCAAACGGTAGGCGATTCTCACAGTGTGTCCCTGGTAATTCTTAGCCAACACAGACCCGAAATCTTTATCACTATTATGATAATGTGAATATTTCAAATTTTCATACTTTTATTGAGTAAATTTAACCTCAGAAAAAATTCAGGAATTTCATGGTTATTGTTTATAACACGAGTGACGGTGATAATGCTTACCATGTTAAGAATACATTAGGTTTCAACCCACAACCAACTGCTATGAGTGGAGTAGCAGATGTATCTTATAAATAACTAGCATAGCTTCTAAATTTCTAATATAGGACTTGTACCTGATATTTTTTGCGTCTAAATGGAACTTAAAAACTTGAGTATCTCAAACAATAAGACATGTTCAATTTATTAATCAAGTAAAAGTTTTACAAAACTAAAACTTATACAGTATAAAAACAAATATAAAAGAGGATGATAAATAATATTCCAAATATTTATAATATAATCAAATAATAAGGTTAAAATAATTTAAATAATCACTTAAAAGTGAACAAGGACAAAAGCTCTTTTAATACTAATCTCTCGCATTTCTAATATTTTCTATCTACAGCTTTTTAATTTGCAAAATCATTATCTTTGTCAATAAAACATGAAAATTTTTTATGCTACCCTATAGGCAATGTGTCACGTCTCGAGATCGGAGTGCATGAAACTGACATTGATTCCAAAAATTAATTCAAAATCAACAAGCCTCGTGTACAGATATCTATGATAAAAATCAGTCTATTTATTCCACTGAAAATAATAATCATCTTTACAACTGAAAATCAACTTGAATAATTTGTTCATAAAACACCTTAGATCTAAACAGAGTTTTGCGGAAGCGTAATGCAATAAAATATTGAATATCCTCGGTAGATCACCAGCCCAAAATTGGTATTGTTCTTCGTCTTCATCCTATTCTTCGTCCTTAACTGGGGAGGGGTGGTAAGGGGTGAGTATTTGGGAAAATACTCAGCAAGCAGGGGCCAATTGAACATGATAAAACATACATATAAAGCTTTTCAAATAACTCTTTATCAAACACATAGTAAATTGATTCACATACTCATAATTGCTCACACTAGAACCTCATCACATAAACACATAATCACATAATCTCCTTCTTGGGATTAAGAGGTGGCTCCGGTGGCATAGCACTTTGCTCTTAAGGATCAAGAGGTGACTCACATGCATGTGGCACGCCCACATCATGTAGCCGAATCAAGTGGTGACTCCTACACACGTAGCACTTTCCCCCGTAGAGCCTTCGACTTTCGATGCGCATTTCTCATAAACTTTCATAATATGATCTTTAAAATACATTTTTGTGTTCAACTGAAATTTTAATACGTATATAGAGTTTTAAAAATGAAATGATATTCCTAGCAAAAACTCACTTACCGTCATTGGATAATCGAAGCATGTTGAGATGAGATCCGGGTTGAGAAATGATGAAAATCCCTTCCTTTCTTCCTTGAATTTTCGAAAAGTGTGTGTGATTTTCGAAAATGATGAGTGGTAGAATATGTGGAATATAGTTTTCTCTCTTATGGTAGTAGAGTTGGATAATCATCCCTTAACATTGGCCAAATAAATCCCATAAATTGAGTCAAGTCATGAATGCATGATATTATGATAATTGGATGCCAATGGTTGTTAATGTAATTGGAAGGCAATTAAGTGGGGGTGGATTGAGGGGCATGAGTTGGGGTCATCAATGGGATAAACATATAGGGTCATCACCTTTAGTTTAGGAGCATGATTTAGAGACATTTAAGTTGATCAAAAATTCTAGCCGTTTAGTTTTATGATTTTAGCAAGGTGATGAATGGCGAATCAAGATTGGAAAAATGCACTTGAATAGGCAAATTGAGTGGTCATCACATTTTGTCACGCCCCGGGTTTAGGCTCGCGCAAGCGCGACTGCACAATGGGCTCTTATAGCAACTACTTCGTATCCGTCCTCGCTCTACGAAAATGGTTAACCCAAGTTGCTATAATAGTCCATTGTAAGCCTTTATAAACCACTTTAAATTTTCATCCACAACCAATGTGGGACAAGGGTATTACAATTACCCCTCCTTCAGAACGCGACGTCCTCGTCGCGACCTAACTCATCGATCCACCGGCACCGGGAATCTAGAGGTGGCTCCTACAGGTTCAAGAGGTGGCTCCCGTCATGTAGCACTTTGCCCCGCAGGTTCAAGAGGTGGCTCCCACGCACGTGGCACTTTGCCCCTCAGGTTCAAGAGGTGGCCCCCGTCGTGTAGCACTTTGCCCCTTTAGGTTCAAGAGGTGGCTCCCACGCACGTAGCACTTTGCCCCGCATAGCACTTATCTCCCGGTGTTTTCTGCCAGTGACCGGCTCTGATACCATTCTGTCACGCCCCGGGCCCAGGCCCGCGCAAGCGCGACTGCACAATGGGCTCTTATAGCAACTACTTCGTATCCGTCCTC
Organism: Haberlea rhodopensis; assembly: GCA_907163345.1. Lineage (NCBI taxonomy): Eukaryota > Viridiplantae > Streptophyta > Magnoliopsida > Lamiales > Gesneriaceae > Haberlea > Haberlea rhodopensis. Next base: position 9,675,933 of record CAJQUN010000003.1, on the reverse strand, counting down.
GCTCTACGAAAATGGTTAACCCAATTTGCTATAATAGTCCATTGTAAGCCTTTATAAACCACTTTAAATTTTCATCAACAACCAATGTGGGACAAGGGTATTACACATTTCATAATTTGAGCAAGTAATGAATGTGGTAATCAATGGGTAATGTAGAAGAATTTATTGATAATTACAAAACTTTGGCAATCTTATGGCATGATTTAAGTATGCCATTAAATGTCATTATATTGGATTGAATGGTGGTTGAATGGGATTGAATTGTGGCAAGATTTGGGTTAAACACTTAAATGTCATTGAATGACTAATGACAAGATTTGAGCAAGTCCATTGCACGGCTAACATGATTTACGGCAAGGCAAATTTTCAGGTCTACACACAATACCCTTTGGTAGATCCACTATTGATATGGAATATTCCACATCAATATGATCATACTCATAAGGACGTTATCCTTAGGAACAAAATCAAGTTAATCATAAAATGATAATTTTCCCAATATAATTTTCTCCAACAATTGATTGGTTTGTCATGAACTATATCTTACCGATTTCATATTCAACTAAGCCTCCTCTTATGGATTATTTAATAGCTTATAACTTAATTCATGATATATTACACACACAAAACTAATTCTGAAGTTGCTAGCAGCAATAATAGATCATTTGAATATGGACAATTTTTATACTTTTTATAGAAAAAAATAGTTAATGTAACCACTGTTTTTTTCTATTTTTTCAGCAAAATCTAATCGATGTTTTTTTAATATGTAGCAAACACAGATTAAAAATCTAAGATTATGAATGAGTTTGGATTATTTCAGTTCCGAGAAATAGATTTCAAATTAGCCTAATAATTGAAAATTTAAAGTGTATTCTCTTTATTGACAAATAAGATACAGCAATTGAGAAATTTGAGTGGTTTAATTAACCAATAAAAGAAGCTAGCAAGGACACCTCCAATACAGTAGCAAATTGCCTCCGGGGTTGCCCTCCGACGGAGCCTCTGTGCTTGCGTTGCGCCAACATTATTTTTTTTTTTTTTAATTCGAAGTTTTGTTATTAGGTTTGTAATGTTTTTATGTGCATTATTACAAACTGTAATATTTATTTAATAGGGAAAATTACAAAAAAATTCCATGGTTTAGTTTAAATTTCACTTTACAACTATTGTTTCAAAAATTACAGTTTACATCCCCAACTTTCATGAATTATAACACTTTGCACCCTATTAACTCGATTTTGTATTTTTATCAAAGTTTATCGCATTCTATCATCGCCTTGCATTTTCAAATTCAGATCCTCTTATGCTAGCTATTGTAAATTTTTAAAAAATAGAAAGAATATTTGGGTATCAAAATTTTCTAGTTGTTTGATTTCGAAAAATAAAATTTTAACCCCCCCAAATATCTAGCAATAACTAGCTTGAGAGACTCTAAGTTTGAATATGTAAGACGATGATGGAATGTGGCGATAAATCTTCGATAAAAACACAAGATCAAGTCATAAAAAAAGTAAAGTGTTACAATTCATAAAAATTTGATATTTAAACTGTAATTTTTCAAACAATGGTTGCAAAGTGAAATGTGAACCAAACTATAAGATGTTTCTTGTAATTTTCACTATTTAATATAAAATAAGTAAATTAGAATTAATTATTAAAATTAATCGATTTAATTAGTTAAAATCATTAAGTATTAGTTAAATATATTGATATATTAATAAAATTATAAATAGATATTTGGTAGAATAAAATTATTGTTGTAAATAAAATACTTAGACTGAGAATATTCCTTTTAAGAGTAAAATATGGAGTAGAAGTTTCGGAGATGAGTTTATGTATTTGATGCAAAATTAGTGCTAAAGATTGGAAATAGGAATAGGCTTCATGTATAGGTGTAGGTTATTATGTAAATATTATCCAATTAAAATAAGATGACACTTGGAAAATCGTTGCAGGACACTCGTGTAAAAACCAAAACTATGGTGAAGTTGTCAATATCTGAGGTTGATAAATAACACATTAGTATACACATTGGTGAAGTAGTGAATTATTAAAATTTGGCCTGATATTGATGTTATCTCCTCAGTAGCTTTAATACATCTCCAACCAAATGCAATGATCCCGTAACCAGAACCTGTAAATTCAGAGTTAGAAGATAAATGTGCATCAATCAGAGTACATTTTGATCGTATCTTGTCATTGTGAAAGAACCAACGCAAGAATGACATTACTCGTTTTTATCATGACCCATCGGTCATATAGAAACACAGAAGATAGATCAGAATTCAAAGATTAGTAAAAAAACTAGATTATCCGCAGGTGAAAATATTTGGTAAGCGTGTAATATTCAGAAACAAGCTTCGTGAAATTCAGTTTTGAATGTGTACCTGAATCCTGAAGGATGGGTTTTCTTTGGCGAAGTCCCTTAACGAATTTATAGTAAATGGCAGTGAGGAAACCACCGCACTGCAGGTAAAATGTCCACTTGCAGGACTGCAGTTTGATACATGGTCATCAATGAATCTGCAAGGTGGTTTACTTTCTGTGATTTCCATCTGAAAATCCTTGCACTGGATATCTGCACGATCAAGAAAAGGAGACATCAGAATTTGGCAATAAGTCCAGCTTTACTCAAAATTTGGATAGCCAGATCAGCTACCATATGCAGCAATATGAAAAGAACAATTAAAAAAAAAAGGAACTATTTTTTTCTTTCAATATGAAAATAACTTCAAGTTCGTAAGTATCACGGCCATAAAAAAGAACTTTACTGAAATGAAGTATATAATGTATGAACAAATGCAAAAGTACTTTGGTTAGAGGTACTGTAATTTCATCATTACCACAATTTTTCTAGTTTAACATTTCGGTACGAGGATGATTCTATCAAAAACGACTTGCATCCTCTGCAACCTTGAAGTCCTATCCTAAGCAGTGTCTACTGTATGCTTTGAGGAGGGTCACATTTATCATTAAGATCAATCAAACGATGGCAATACTTCTACCCTTGGAATTCATCTGTAGAATCACTTTACATGCACTATTTGATTTCTTAAACAATGCAACAAGGAGACGCTAGAAGTCAGCCTAACTCTATTGATTGTCACAGTTATTGATGCTTAAGTTTGTCATAGTACTCATCAGCTGTAAAGGAAAAAAATGGGTGTCACAGACTAGAATAAACGATCTTAAATTTATGGAGAACGTCCAAGTATTTAAAGATGGTTGATGATTCCCACGGGGTTCAGAAAGTAACCAAGGAGAGGGTTACCTTTTCCATGAATGATCTTCTCCCATACTCTTTGGAGGCTGAACTGCCACGTCAAGTCCTTGGAAGAGAAATCTAGAGGAATAACCGACGAACCAGAAGTAACCTTGCTATAGGTTGATAAACAAGGGACAAAAATAGCTTTCGAGAAATAAGTGCCTGAAATCACAATACATTCATCGCAAGTGTCATGGTGCGCACATCACTGTAGAAAATGGGAAGAAGGGGAAAAAGGGCGAGAATAGATTAATAAGATCTATGACAGTGGTGCACACATCACTGTAGAAAATGGGAAGAAGGGGAAAAAGGGCGAGAATAGATTAATAAGACCTATAACAGTGGAGCCTCGTGAAAATAAATGCTATTCAATATAGCAAAAGAGTAAGAATAGTGATTTCAAACATGAATCTGGACGGTGTACCGTTGACGACAAATGGTATTTGACTTTCAAAATCAATCACAACATGATACAATGTTGGACCAATACCTGAGGAAGCACATGTATCAACAAGCTTATGTAGAAGAACTTGGGGATCTCTCACATCCATGCAATTGAATAAGAGAATCTGCAAAATGTAAATAAGTATGTTTTACATCAAAAAAAGGTCTGTGTACTCTGGTACAACTCATTTGACCACGAGAAGGAAATAATTCGCTTGACCATTTTCCCATATCCACAAGGATTAGTTAAATTTACTTTCTTGGAGATTTTGTCAGACTCGGGCTTTAGCGGTTTTGTGTAACCATTTATTAGTGTTTCTTCCACAGTTTGAAGCTTTGCATGGAAAAATGGAATTGATGACCGGTGGTTGCCCTCTTTCGCAGCACTAGAATACCATTTGGCACAAGCTTCCATGCTTTCAGGACTATGAGCCCCGTCCAAATAGAAGATTAAATCCCCTGAATTTTTAATCGCTCCAGACTTGTCAGAATGAGCAGATGAAGAATCATGAACAATCTGAGCTCTCCCAGAAAGTCGCGCAGTTGAAAGTCCCCGTAAAAATGCCTCGGGTAAACTTTCTTCAAAGTCAGCCTGATTTGACAACCAAAAGATGTTAGTCATTTACTTGAGCAGGACAGGCATTCGCAGAGTGGAAATATATGTCAAAATCCTGAAACACTAGAGCTAGTTGAGGCATCTGAGATTCCATAAATTCAGTGGCAAGACAAAGCATACATATGTTTCAGATAAAGCTAATTTTCAAAAGATGGGATTACAATAGCTAATTTTCAAAAGATGGGGTTACAAGAGAGTTAAACAAACATGTTGCAGCTTTTCCCTATGTCCTGTTCTCTGGAGCCAACTTTTACAAAGAGCAACAGCAAGGCCAGCATTGGTTAACTGGTGATCGCCAGACAAGCTTAGTAGGACTCCATCTAGTTTCTTATGATCAAGTGGGCCAACAACTTCCAAAGGGACCTGCAGCGAGTGAGAAGGCAGAGAGCCTTGATTATGTTGAAAGTCAAATCAAGCCCCCATTTTTTGAAGAATTGAATCTCAATTTTAGGGATTAAAAGATTTCAATGATTATAGCCTAGATATAATTGGTGATAAACTCTAGGGGTTAATTTCCTTCTTATTGAATATGTACACCAAATTTAACGAAGAAATTAGCCCATGAATCATGTAATTTTTCATTCAGAAAAAATAAGTAAACAAGATTATTTTTCCCCGTTTTGTACATGACTACATGGTATCAACATAAAGTTCTGGAGAGAGAACGAAAACAAGAAAGAGAAAAATCTGAGCTTCCATAAAGCAGCTCACCGCAGCAACTCCATATTGTGATGGCAAAAGAAAAATATAGCAGCCAACTTAAATTCTATTCTTTTAGCCAACAAGCCAATTTTTAATTCTTCAACAGAGATTTTCCTTTATTAATGAATAATTAAAGCAGAAAAAATTTATGCCGTAGCCATGTATAATTGCAGTTTCTGAAACCATCAATTTCGTATGCTTGGAATTATTAGTTGGTGCAGGTCTGACAAAGAAACCATGAGATCTCTCTTTCTCCCTATATACAAAGAAAAAGAATTTATATAAAAAAACTAGAACAGTTCAATAAATTGGAGCAAATGAGCAACTTCCATCATTATAGCCCCATATATTTTTCTCACTAGCTCATGTTTTCAACATCATTTGTCTGGAACCTCCATGTCACCAAACCATATAAAGACAAGCACTCTGAAGTGTCGAGCTGTCAAGTGAAAAAGTGAGTACTAAACAATAAGAGTAGCATTTAGCGTCAATCTTTGGTGAAGAGTGACGTCTCACTATGACCACCTAGTGTGGAGAATTGGTCAGACTTCTAAAAGACTACACGGGTAAAATATTTTGGTGTTTAATCGATATAGGAAATAAATGAGAGAGAGAGTGCAGAAATATGGTGCAATCAGAAGCTTGTGGAGTAACCACATGAAGCTGGTGCCTCAGGGAAGTGAGACCGAAGTATATGCATATTTGACGAAGTAATTTCATCCAAGAAAATATGATTATTCAAGTTCCATAGCATCTGTCCAAGCAAATGCATATTTGACGGAGTAATTTCATCCAAGAAAATATGATGATTCAAGCTCCATGGTGTTTGTCCAAGCAATGAAGCACAAGGTGCTTCATCCTGAGGGGGTTTATTAGAAAATAAATGGGGTTTGTTAGAAAATAAATGAAGCTTCATTTTCTGTCAATTAAATCTCAATACTAGGACCAAAGTCATCCATTGATTGTAGCCTACATATAGTTGGTAATATATTTTAGCGTTCCTTCTAAATATATCTAAGGCTACTTTAAAGGAAAAAATTAACCTATAAATCATGTAATATTTCATTCATAAAAATCAATTAACAAGATGACTGCTTCCACATTTTTCTTACAAAACTCCTACATATAACTCTTGCTCAATTTTAGTATGAGACTAGAAAAATACAAGGATTCAGCCACACGCACACACACCTTGGTGCACGTTCATATAGGTAAAATTGGTGATATCAACCATATCAAACTCAAGTAGTACAAATCCTTTGCTTAGTACCCCACAATTGATTCAATGAAGAAATTTTGAAGATAAAAAGCCGGTTAAATCACTCAATGGAAATCATTGATAGAGAGTGCTGACATATCAAACTATAACTTGCTTTATTGATGTGTCGAAAGATAATATAAATTATCAATATAAATTCTCATAGACCCTCCGTAGTAATAGTAACTATATATTGTCACGAATTTCATGCCTGTTTATTGTTATCAAAGTAAGCAGGAGGATATTTCATAGAATAATATTCTGTGGGCCACATATTTGAAATTATAAGACTAAGATGAATTCATATTTTGCCACGCGGAAGTTATAAGAAGATTGATGACAGTTAACCAGCAATGGTTTTTACAAACCTATATCACCAAATATCGCTTAGTTAGATGCTACAGAGATTCACATAGTTATGTTTTGGTACAGACTTAAACGAGTCATCTCAGGGGAATAAGTTCCAATGAATCGAATCAGCAACAGAGACATGAACTCAATGATGGATACATGATGAAGTCCTTGGAATGACCAACATAAACACAAAATATAAGGTATGTTGGGTTACCTTCAGTTCGCTGGCCTTCTCCTGAAGAACATCCATTGCTTCTGGCAGCTGTGGCACCGTGAATGCAGGCACTTGAGGCTTCAGGAGAAGAGAAGACATCAAACCATTTCAGTAAACACTCGACAATGAAATGCCTATCCAAGTAAAGAAAACTTCTCCGCTAGTACTCCGTAGCAGTGTCCCATTAAAAGGTTCGTACCTTGAAAATTCCAGCCTTATGAGACGCTATCTTTCCAAGTGTATCTCCTGGATTTAGCACCAGACACAAATAAATCATCAGGTTGTTATGGGCCGCGAAGCCCATGGCTAGCCAACAAAGATTGAGTAGTTTGGACTTTTATTATGATTAGGATTAAGATTAAGAATATGATTTCAGATTTTGTTTTTGATTTCTTATCCAGGATTTGGTCTTAGCCAGGATTTTGGTTTATCTAGGATTTATTTTATAGGAATTTTGGTTTATTTGAGATAGTGATTTTCATTGTATAATTAGGGATGTTTTATTAATGAGATATTAAGAATGAAATTTTTGAATCAAATAAATCCTTAAGAAGGTTTCCCGCCTTCCTCTCTCTCTCTATTTTTCACCAAAGTCCCGTCCAACAACATAGGTGAATAATACCCAACACGTGAACAGCACCCCTACCAGTGAATAATAAATTTTCCAATGTCTGTCAGCCATGATCTTGAATCAACGAGATCAGATCGAAGATTACACCAATCAACATGGCACCACCGACCAACATTCCAAAGGACAACAAGGCAACATCGATGGCCATCTCTTATGTCCCTCGATATTCAAAACTTGATTTCCCCCGATGTAATATCCAATCAGATCAGTATGGGTGGTTTAGTCGGTGGAAACAAATTTTTCGACACCAACGCACATCGGAGGAAAACAAGAAAGAACGATATCTATATTTCGTGTTTGCGGACAAACACGGTTTCCAAGGAGGGAGTAATGTTATGGGCCACGAAGCCCATGGCTAGCCCAACAAAGATTGAGTAGTTTGGACTTTTATTATGATCAGTATTAAGATTAAGATTAGGATTTCAGATTTTGTTTATGATTTCTTATCTAGGATTTGGTTTTAGCTAGGATTTTGGTTTATCTAGGATTTATTTTATAGGAATTTTGTTTATTTGAGATAGGGATTTTCATTATATAAATATGATGTTTTATTAATGAGATATTAAGAATGAAGTTTTTGAATCAAATAAATCCTTAAGAATGTTTCCTGTCTTCATTGTTCTCTCTCTCTATTTTTACCCAAAGTCCAGTCCAACAACATAGGTGAATAGCACCCTACCGTGAACAGTACCCCCGACCAGTGACTAGTAATATCATCATCAGATAACGCGATCCTGCACTCATAACACAGGTATACTAAAAAACGAAACTAGCATAATGAATAGGAAAAATTTTGAGGTGTCCCACTTGTGATAGTAGCTAGCAAAGATCAGATCTTATGCATATTGTAAACTGCATATAGCATGAGCATCAATTAGAATAAAAATAGGAGGAGAAGAACAAACCTAATGTTTCCATGTGATCCATGCCAAGGGGACTAACACCACAGACAACAGGATCCTTGATCTGCTCAGTTAATAACAGAATGATACTCAAACGGAAATAAGAGCGTAAGTGTAAGAGCATAAGTGTAAGAGCATAAGTGTAAGAGCGTAAGTGTATTTCTTTGAGATGAAAAGGAATAACAACATGACATGATGTTGGCATAAAGAACACAAGTTTACTTCAATAGGACGAAATGGAATACTGCGCTTTTTACTACCATATATCTATAAAAAGAAGCTCCACATAATTGAAATCTCTGTCTTTGAATAAGCTCAATTCCAAAGATGGTGTCATTAGATATTTTACGAGACAGATATCAGTATATCAGTATTGCACAAAGTTGACAAACAGGACCATATCAATTAAAGATAAGAAAACTTACCATATTGGTTGAGTCATTGGTCCCTCCAAGACCAACTTCAATGATAGCAACATCAACCTGCAAATGCAACGACTCAATTATACAATGCAAATTATAAACATATATTCGAACATGTGAACTGCATTTCACAAATTTTTCTATAGTATGATAAATGACAAGAAAAATATGGCTATGCTTTTCAGCTAAATAAAGCATGAGTTTCAAAGAAAGAACTTTCTTTGATCGTACTGCCATTAAGGATTTTGCCTATCATTCAATCAAGTTAAAAAGATGGGTTAAGGTGTGAGATGAATCTGTACAAGAATAGAATAAATATTAATCAGGTAGAATATTCTTCAGGTAATTAGAAATTTTTAAAACTATGGCACCAGGGCCATATCCTTTGTTATAAAGACAATATAGAAAATCTTTCATAATCTGGAAAAGAACGGCATAGGAGGGTTGAGATATGGTTAACATTTGAAAAAAGCAGAGAGAGAGAGAGAGAGAGAGAGAGAGAGAATTTTCATAATTTCCATATCTCCAAGATAATTAGTATTTCTAACTCAAGTTTTTTTCATCACTTCACAAAATTACTATATTGTTATGTTATACTCAAACCCGTAATATAATATTTTCAAATTATTTTATGAAAAAAAATTTGACATGACTTGGCAGTTGGCATCTAACAAAAAAAAAATTTCTCTAAAACAAAATGAAACACTCAATTTTAAAAATATTTTCCAAAAATATTTCCACGGAACTCACAAAACAAAATCAAACAAAGCCCATAGGATCTGGCAAAAGGACATTATCTTACCTTTTCACAAGAAAAAATTTTAAGGGCCAACACAGTGAGGAACTGGAACAGCGCAGGCATAGGTAATTCATCATTGACATGTTCCTGTGAATCAAAACTTCCATGATTAGGAAAATCAATTGCTGGAAATAAAATTTATGATGGGCAAAGCTAAATGCAAACTTCTGGTTAGAAATCTGTTTAACCATAACTTTACCAGTACTTAAGAATATCATATCTTTCTCAGAAGTTTTTTAGCATCCCAAAGACTATATGAATTTATCATTAACTTGTTAACAAACAAATCAAGTAAATTTAAATAATCAAAATGTGTGTTGGTGATATTAGGTTTTTGGCTGATACACCATGCTTCCAGAAGTCCAATCCTCTGTTTATGTGGAATGTTACTTATCTTAATATTTATCTTCTAACTTGACTTTGATCATTAAGTAAATAGACTTCCACGTTCCACTTTCACTCTACCTATCAGGCTAAAGGTTGGTGTCAAGAGAACAGCATGGAGGACGAATAATTATAAATCAGAAATACATCTAACTACTTTTTTGGGAGGTGAACATAATGTCGTGAGAAAAAATAAAATCAAATTGGACAAATGAGGAAAAAGTGCATAAGAATACCTGCAGCTGATGCCAGCATACCCAAAAATAATGTAAAAACTTTTCTTCAGATATATCCAACCTATAAGACAGAGAAAGAAGAAGAAAGATGCACATAGGATAACCTCTGAATGACATCTAAGAAATAACCACTAGATGTACAGTTGCAAAACAAGAGAATAATTACAACAATTAAACCCCCCACCCGTCCACCCCCTAAATACGTACAAGTGCAAGCAAGCGCACACACGAACACCCACAAAAAAGAAGGAAGAAAAGACAGGCTGGTGCTACTCACATCCGCATTGATATAATTGTTAAAAAAAAGAAATATTTAGGCATTTGAATGCTGACCCATCTAGACGAAATCTTTCTCTCACATCAATTAAGTGGGGGGAAGTAAATAATCCAGTTCTAAACCCACACTCTCTCAAAATTGCCTCACAAAATGCGCATGTTGATCCCTGAAACATGAAATGTAAGAAGAAATAAAAGAAAAAAGAAAATGTGAAAACAGTTGAGTAAATAAAGCATATCTCGACGATATATCCATTCTTTAAATGTAAATCATGTACTCTCTTATACTTGTACAACAAAAAGCAAAAAGGGACAAGTCCTTGATCAAATCACAATCTCTTTATAAAGGCACACCCTCTTATCTCTAATACAACCCCCAGAAAACCAATCATAATTCAAATAAACCTCAAGTACTGGAATGATCTAAAGCAAACTGTAAACAGGAAGCCTAACAATCCTAAGTCACATGAACAAAAATTTTCTTTCTTTCTCTTGATCACCAAGTTAACGTGAATTTCACACAAGAGGTCGCTAAGAACATCATATTTGAGAAACCGACCATAAATTAAATGTTGGTTCAAAATATCATAAAAGGGATAGTTGGAACCATAAGCTAGGGCGGGAACTTCCTCAATTATTTCAAGATGGTTTGGAAAACTCGCTTGTTCACATAAATTTCAAAGTTATAGCCTTCATCAATCGAAAATCATTCAAGCAAACTGATACATTATTATTTTCATAAACCTATCAACCATACAGAAAGTTTACGCTTAGGAAAACAATACCTTTCCTTTAGTTCCAGCAACATGGATGATTTTGAGGTTAGCCATATGTTCTTCCAAGCCCAAAACCTGCCAACAGAGCATGCAATCAATTATTTCTTCTAGAGAAATGCTATGGACGTAAAATGAACACAGCAACATCTAAGCTAATGCTATCAACTATAAATGTATGGTATGAATTTATCCACGAACGGGAACCAAGAATAATCAGATTACTTGAGGGCCAAACAGCACAACATTTCCTTTGTTGCATATGTAAACATAACAAGGAAGTATTTTTAGAAATACTTCCCATGAAAAGGTTTCAACCACGCATGAGAAGGGATATCATAAGGAAATATGCAAGCAACCAGATCTCATGCATCTAACAAAGGGAGCAATAATAGAAATGGGGAAAAGGGGCTATCTCCCAATATTACATTTCCTGTTTATTTCCTAGAAAATAACTAAGGGTAGACATTAAATTTCAACATAATTCATGCAAATCAACAAAAAGAAAGGACAAAAGGACCTGAATCTAACACAAGAAAACTTCACAAGGGTAATTGAAAGACTGCAAGTTCATGTCAGAACATACCAAATACAGATATTATAGACCTAATTGACAATTTCAATGCACATTGCTTGGAATGAGGCTTAATGATGCACCAACAGAAATTGTAAGTTAGTCCATCTAATTCAAAGGTTTCATTAGTAATCTGTTTTTTCGTGAAGTACAATCAAAATGGCAACCAAACTTGTAAAATACAGAATCATACATCAAATTTCAGTTGTATAACACCTAAGTTAGAGAATCAACTATCTCCACAGCATTACCTGCATATACATCAACATCCTGTCCAATTTGTTATACTTGCCCCTTACTGGTGATCTATCTCCACGCTTTTTTTGAGTAATGAGAGATGACAGTGCCTCCATGGCATTATCATATGCAGATGAATGATGCAAGTTGTACAAGTTTTCTTCAGTCATCATATTACTACCCGTTGTCTCCAGAACGTGAGATAAAAAGTTCCTATCTGTAAAACATAAAATATCAAATAGATAACTTTATAAACTCGACATTGCTGATTTCCAAATTTAGACAAGAATCGAAAAATAAAAAATTTCAATAACGTTTACCACTCAAGGATTTCCCGATTGTATACCATGTATAAGATAAGTTCATAGAAGCATTCAGCATACCTTTGTGACATATTTGTACATGGTAGTGCAGTCTGTTGATTTCAATTAGTCTAAAGACATTTTTTGACGCAGGCAAGCATGAGAATATACATGTCAACTTACAAGGAAATAGGCATTTCATCAGACTGAAATCTGAAATGCCAAAAAACTTTGGCCTCTGATAAAATTGGTTATATTCGAGCATAGGAGGATTAAAATCTGCAAACCACAAAAGCTAACAATCAGTATAACTTCGCAGAGAAATTCCTGAAGCAGAACTAATTGGAATATGGCTCCTCGGTGCAGACAAACAATGGACGCGTAACAACAGTTCATTTATGGCATTCATGATTTGAAACCTCGATTGCTTATTCACTCGAGAACGCTATACAAGCATCCAGTAACTACTAGTACTAATGGTAATGAATCACGGCCTAATTTTTAACAACGCCCAAGGTCTTTCCAACACTCAATTGAACTTGGGGTCTAACACATGCACGCATTCAGTACTTTTTTTCCAAATCCTTCGTACTCATTACGAATATAAAAATACAAATTCCTATTCACTCAAAAGCCACAGCACACGCAGCAAACCTTCATCATATTCACACTGAGGGCGGATTTACCTTGGGTGCACCCTTGCAAAAAAAAAAAAAAGTTCTAATATTTTTACAACATATAACCCTAAAATTATATTTTAACCCAATTTTTTATTTTGCCCTCCATTTTTTTAAATATTTTTAACCCTCACAAAATTTTCTGCGCGAAAAAACAAACGTTCCAACGAGAAAGTTCTTACCTCAGAGTTTCCATCTTCCAATCCGGCGAGGTACGATTTCGAGGCGTTGAGAAAACTGTCTTTACCGTTTATCGCACGATGAGTTTGCTGGATGTTAGTTATACATACACGAAGTCTGAAATCTCAACTTTGTGGTCGAAGTCGAAGCATCAGGAAATGACGGTTTCGTCCATGGGGGCAATGGCAATCTTGGTATTTTCGAACGTCATTTACACAGCATTCAATAATATTATTTATTTCTATAAAATTTATTTTTTGTATTTTATTTTTTTTGAGCATGTTTTTTAAATTTTTTAGTAACACTTATTTTGGTTTTTTGTGTTTTTAAATATTTATTTTTTGTTGTTTTAGGTTTATACCCTTTTATAGCTTGGTGAGGATGATTTATAAAATAAAAAACAAATCGATGTAGTCCTACGAGCTTCACCCATAACACATAGTAAAGGGAGATTACTCGTATTTTTTTTATAATTAGCTTTAAAACGTTTGAAAGAATTCAAATTTTTTGTTTTCGATTCATTACCTTAAATTTTATATTATAAGTCGAACAATCGACAACTTAATTAAGGAAACAAATATTTCTACCAAATAGTAAACTGGTTCTGAAATCGGTGAATTGTTTTTTTTTTTCGAATATTTATAAAATTGTTTTAGACATAAATTTTAAAAAAACAATATCAGCTTCGGTTTGTTGAAAGATTAAAATTTTTTAATGCGCATTAAAGTAGCATTTCGTGTTTAATTATTAGTGGTTTTTTACCATTATATCATGAAAAATAAGCACTTCGCTATCCTCCAAATATCTACGAGAAAATAAAATTTGTTCCAACGAACTGGATTTTGGTGACATAAAACCATATTTTTCATTATGCTATAATTAGACTCTTAGAGCACGTAAAATGATTAATTCATTTCCAGGGGCTTAATACAACTCACAATCTGACACATAACCACGTTTTTTTAATTCAGCCACATCAATTTTCTTCTACAATGGTCCAGCCCCTATTTTGGGAAGCACCTACCATATTCTTTATCACCATATATTTTCATATCATTATTCATTTATATTAATATATTAATATATACCTAAAATAATTAATTAAATAGATAAGAAAACATAAAAATTTATAATTTATAATTATATTAATAACTAAAATTTAAAATAATTAATAATTTAAAATTAGATAATAATTAAAATTTTAAATAATTAAAATATAAAATTATATTAATAATTAAAATTAAATAGATATTAAATAAAATGCTGACTGGACGATTGGTTAAGGGCTGGGAAATCCCCCATTGTACATGCTCTTACCGCTCGGAGCTTTTTTCAGATCTCTACCGTTTTAGACCACTCCCCTGATGTTGCAAACTCCCCTGATGTTGCAAACTCCCCCGATGCTGCGAAAGATTTGTTATTTTTTATTTCATGTGGTAGATTCAATCATATATGAGAGATATTACAACACAACATTAGAATACCCCTTATGTTGAATGGTTGGATCTACTCAATAGGACAACATTTCATAGGGTAGCTAAGAACATTTCACTACGAACCGACAAGAAGATTTGTCTCTATCACCGTACTCTTGAACTACCTTCGGTCTTGAGCTCATTATGCCGTCGGAATTGGCACCACCAGTTAATGGCTGAGGTTATCAGCTACGTTGGCTCTACAGCAAATTTACGACATTTCAGTTGTTCTAAATAATGTTACGCTTTATCAATTGTAACTATTTTAAGAGTAACATTATATTATTTTTTAACACAAATTTCTCAAGTTCTATTACAACCAATAGGTGGTATCGCTAGTATTAAAATCATGTGTCATTCATCAATATCGAAAAGAAGAAGATGCTCATGAAGATTATCACTTATGTCTTGAATTAATATAAGCAACGATAAGAGAGTCGATATTACCATTTAAAATGGCTTTCAAATCGGGAACTTGGATGCTGGATTTCAGTTCGTGTACCCATCTTGTTCGGTTGAAACACGTACCGATGAGGCTATGAGCATCAAGAATAGCGCTTTTTTAATGTTTTTTATGTCGGTTAATCCTTGGTTTCTCAGAAGAACGAGAAGTTTAGCTTTTAAGCGATTAACGGCCTTGATCTTATTGGGAAATCGACTCCTGTAAGAAAGAGAAACGCTTTTTCATTTCTTTCACATGACTGCAAACATCTTGTACATTTTTACCTCGTTGGTTAAAAACTAAAACAAGGGATCAGAACATTAACAAGGCCCAAAGAGTTGCAACCTTGTTTTTTATACAGAAAGTTGCATGAAACAAAGACTGCTTCCGT
Source organism: Haberlea rhodopensis (assembly GCA_907163345.1). NCBI lineage: Eukaryota > Viridiplantae > Streptophyta > Magnoliopsida > Lamiales > Gesneriaceae > Haberlea > Haberlea rhodopensis. The sequence continues at coordinate 9,660,376 of CAJQUN010000003.1, read as the reverse complement.
TAAGCAAGCTGCAAAGTACTATACAGCCTACACACTTCAGCGAGGCTGCTGAATGAATCGAGGGCTGTGTTTCGGGCTCACATGCTTGGCTGGCTTTTCCCAGTACCTCATTGGCTCCCTCGGGGACTTGAGGCCTCTGTCTTGGGGCATGCCGATGCTCTTCACAAGTGCCTCCGAATTTGGAATGAAACCTAACAAACCCATTTCACATACAATAAGGTGGATGTTCTAAATTTTGACAGGCGTAAGCAAAAGTGTACTTTTAGTAAAAATCGTTCGCCTTTCGCTAGGTATATCACCGATTCTATCAAACTGGGAGAAAAAAAAATAAAAAGGAAAAACAAACCTACAACCAATGTCATGAAATCTTCAAAAACGGGTTCTCATCCAACGCACGCAAGGTCGCACAAAAACAATGTTTCAGCATATATGACAAGTGTCGCAACATCCTAACTTTTTGTTTTAAATTTATTTAAAGATTTAATGAGATCAAACCTAAATCAAATTGAGAGTAGGATAAGTCAATAACTTTAACCACCCACAAACTTATAAATTATGCCACTTATAAATACTACTTTTGCGCCTTACACTGATCACCTTCCATCCAATTTCACTTTCCCAAAATTGTCTAATTTAATAACTCGACGCTGCCACAAAAAATTTAATCACAACTCCGCAACTATGCATTATGTGAAAATTACAACTTAGTCCAAAGATTAAGCCTATCAAATACGAAATATGAGAAGAAAAAGTGATGAAAAGACAACAAAAGATTTTATAAGGTAATAGCCATTAAAGGGAAGTGGTATACCATTTTCAGACACGCCCTTGATCGCCTTGTTCCCATGACCAGACTCGGCAAATTGGAGAAATTCCTCAAACTGAGCTTCCATGTTTAATATATCTTCGTCCACACACAGGTCAATGGTATCAGGCAACAATTCAATGACATCGTCCCCCACGAAACCATCATTCTCCGTGAAACCATCTTCTCCTTGGTGTTGACTGATCCAATAGTCACGGAACCACGTCGAGGTCGTTACAAGGTTCCACCACTCTGGTGAGAAATCCTCCACTTGCCGAACAGCGGCTGGGATGAAAGGCTGTGCATTTGGATTGAGTGTTGACCTTCTTCCAGATACTAAAGCCATGATCGTTAAGATGATAAAACCAAAATCTCCTGAAATTTAAAAAAAATAGTTCGCATTAAATTAAAAATTAATGATTTTTAGTATGGTAGAAGTGGGTAATGAACACTTGAGATTTTAACTTCATTGAAAAAACTTTAATAAATTAACCATCGTAGCACAGAACAGAAATGTAATAATCAATTTGTGTAAGCCAAATCTAAGCCTTAAATTTCAGAGGCAACAGAGATGACGCGTTTCTTTTTCTCACGACCCGAAGTCCCGACACAGCGTGATAACGTGTAAAGGATATATGGAGAAGAAAGCTGCAGACAATTAAACCGTCTCTTCCTCACGGTCATAACCAAATTCCAGCAAGAAAAAGGTAAAAGATCAGTAAAATGATGCTTTCTTTCATTTAGTCACCTGAAAATTCTGACGAATTTCGTTAAAAAATAGTTAGATACTGAAAGACTAGCGACAAAAATTCTGATTCTTAACTGCTTTGTAATATTACTTCACACAAATCAAATATGAAAATTAAGCATCCAAAGAGCATAAAACCTACAGATCAAGGCACAGTTTCGATATTCAGAGAACAATTTACTCAGGATCAGCGACAACTGAACTAATTCGAATCAAAACCACTAATTTCAAACAAATAATTTTCAGATCTATCGATCAAAGGTCAACATCAACAAATCGAAATCCAGATCTCAAAAAATTCAATAAACCAATCGATCAAACTTGAAATATGTTGATCAGAAATCAGAAATTTGTGAGGAGACCGTATCTTACAGACGTACCACCCTTGGTAAAATATCAGATACGAGGACGAATTTTGTGAGTACACGTAAAGATCAATGACTCGATCTGAGTAAAAGTTGACGCAATTTATAGCACCGAATAACCCGAGCCTGTGAGATCGGCATCAAAATGTTAGCCTTGGAAATTGACCGAACCTGCGCATTGACCTTCCAGAAGTCACTTGAGATGTAATTTAAGCTTTAAATTGTTTTATTAGTTAGGGTAAAAAGCAAAAAAAAAACACCTAGTGTTACAGTAAATATATATGAAAATTTTATGTGTTAATAAAATAGATAAAAAAAATTATGTTTTCTAAAACTTGACATGAATTTTCCCGTGTTATAGAAAATATGTATGAACCATCATGTGTTAATAAAATTGCCAAAAAACTTTATGTTTTCTTAAACTCGACATGTGATCCTCTATATTATAAAAGGGCAAAATAAACCCTTCTTTTTTTGAAATGTTTCACGAAACCATATGTTAAACAAAATAGGCAAAAAAAAACCTTTCGATTTTCGTAATCCTGCACAAAACCCTATCGATTGTCTAATATGCTCTCCAATTTTTCTGCATCTATATTATTTTCTTCTTTTCTGTAATGATTTGTTCTTTTAGTTTTAAAACGAATAATATTCAAAATTTTAAAGTGAATACTTTTTGTGGTGTAATTTTAAAATATATTATGAATAAATTTAAAGAGAAAAATTCAGAATATTATTCATAATATATTTTTAAAGTCCACAACAAAAAGTATTCACTTTAAAATTCTTAATATTGTTAGTTTTCAAACTAAAAGAACAAATTATCACAAAAAAGAAGAAAGTAATATAGATGCGGAAAAATTGAATAGCATATTAGATAATCGAGAGGGTTTTGTGCACGATTTACGAAAATATATGGGTTTTTTTTGCATATTTTGTTTAAGATGGGGTTTTCGTGCAACGTTTAAAAAATAGGGGTTTTTATTGCCTTTTTTATAACACATGGGGTTTCATATCGAGTTTTAAAAAACATAGGGGTCTTTTTGCCTATTTTATTGGCATATGGGGGTTTCATGCATATTTACTATACACATGAGAGTTTATGATGAGTTTAAGAAAATATAGGGGTTATTTTGTCTATTTTATTAATATATGGAAGTTTTGTGCATATTTATTTTATTTTATTTTATTTCTGTAATTATTGGGGTTCAATTTATCTCAATTTATTTATTTTTTATAAAATAAGTGGCCGTATATATATATATGGGCGGAAGCAGGCCTGTGCACCTCCAAAAAAGATTTAATAAACTTATTTTTAAAAAGAAATTCGCTCCGAAATTTTTAATATATATATATATGAAATTTCATAAATGTTTAGATGATTGTGTTGGATTGGAATATTTATTAATACATGGAGAAGTAATATGTTAAAAATATACTTATATCAGTTATATGTCGCATATGAAACGAGAATAATATATAATTTCTCAAATTTTAATTGAAATAAACTTGAGATTGGGAATAATCCAAATTGGGCAGCTTCTTGGAATAGCGGTATCATGGGCCCCGCTTGACATTAGTTGTCGCATTGAGGTGATGTGATCCAACGGACACAAATATAGGAAAACAATCCGACCGCAAGGAGAAGGAGAAACATACCAAGTGTTGCTAAAATCCACGTGTATCCGCGTAACGCACATGGGTTGTGGGCGGTGGGTAGCCCACCGAAGACCATGATACTATGTCGCCTAAGTGCAATTCCATCATTAGAATAAGTAATTAATAAAAGCTAAAATAATGGCTAAATATTGACTTTATCCTATCATGGTCCTGGGATATTTATAAAGAATATTTGGGATTAAATCCTCCAAATTCGTTGGTATTATCATTATATCACAAATTATAAAAATTTAGTATTGCTGAGCTCCTAAGGATTTTTATGAAGTTTTGAATGTGAATTCAAAAAAGATCTTTCGATCAATTATAATTTTTTTGTTCCTCATAATGCTTTGATTTATTGTTTTGTATTTGGGAAATATCCTTATTATTTTATTATATTTGTTTTTCTTTTAAAAATGGTTTATGTGTGTCCCTTCTGGCAAGTGTATCATTACTAATAATAATAATAATATTATTATATTAAATTTGAAGTGCATCATTGAAAAGAACTATTAATTGATACTTTTTCCCTTTTCCTTTCACAAAGTTGCTTGTTTGTTAACTGATATGAGTTGAGTGGGAAAGTATTTGTATGTATTTGGTTTGAGCATCGTTTATGAAACAATTTAATATAATTTGTTTTAAATTATTGATATATTATTTTATATATTTTTTATTTAAAATATATTATATTTTAATATAGGGTTGATGTATAAATGGGCTCAAACTGAACGTATATAAATATTTCCCACTTAAGCCAGGCGATAGATTCAATAACTCAAAAAGAGAATACGATAGGGCGAATGAGTGTCTTTTAAAGATAAAAATAATTTATATAAAATTTTGAAATTTTCATGTGGACGATAACTTCTAATCATCCCTTGGTTGAGCTCAAAATAATCATTATCTTTTTTCTATACATAAGATACCTGGACGGGTCAAACTCATAAAAATAACTCACATATCGGTCCTATCTCACCCGAACATACCCAAAATATTACCGAATCAACACATTGAGTGAGCTCCATGAGCTAACCCACTTGGCCTTGGGCGAGCTCACAGAGCTCGCCAACCCACCTTGGGCGAGCTCCAAGCTCGCCCAAGGAGGGAGAGCTCATGGGCGAGCTCCATGAGCTCGCCCACTTGGCCTTGGGCTAGCTCCTAGTTCGCCCAAGGGGGGCGAGCTCACAGAGCTAGCCCAACCCACCTTGGGTGAGCTCCAAGCTCGCTCAAGAAGGGCGAGCTCACCAGCTCGTCTGAGTTGTTCGCTTTTGTTGATCTTTATGAGCTAAGTCACCAGAACTCCCATGCAACCTCACTAGTCAAGCTCCGAGAATGTCTATCTCCTAGCATGCTTAGCTCCAAACATGCGTAGCTCCAAGCATGCCTATCTCCTAGCTCCTAGTTTCGAGCATGCCTAACTCCCAGCATGCCTAGCTCCTAGCTCCCAGCATGCCTAGCTCCCAACATGCTACACTCAAGCATGCCAATAACTTGGTTTAGTCAAACTTGTGGGCGAGCTCAGAGCTTGCCCATGCCACCTACCAAGCGGGCTTAGAGTTTGCCCGACGTCCTTTCTGCCATGTTGGCATGGATGAGCTAAAATTCATAACACGCCCTCACAAATCAGATAAAAGGTACGACCCATATCTTCAAGTATGAATCGGATCCTAAAAGCTGCAGGCATATCGTATGGGAAAAGTGACATGCTCTGGTCCCCGGCATAAATCGGATCCTAAAGGCTGCGAGCATATCGTACGGGGAGAGTGACACCTATTGGTCCCTGGCTCTGAAACCCTGGTCCTCACTCTTAGCTTCAGAAGATGTCCCCTAGGCTCCTGACATGTGGTTAAAGGTTGTCTCCCTTCCATCTCCATATAAATACAAGGTTTGTTGACAAGAAAAGGTATCCATTCTACTCATAATATTAAGCTCATCTCGTTACGCTTCCCCTTTGGCTGATTTCTGACTTGAGTGTCGAGAGGACTCGTCGGGACATCCTTTCGGCTCCCTTCTCACACTTGTTCGTGATTTCAGGTCTCACCAACACACGGGGATGTTATCGAAGTTGCTACCAGCACCCTCCGTCCATCGGAAATAAGACATCTCATTTTTAGCAAGCGCCATTTGGCGCCGTCTATGGGAAACTAGAGCAAAGACGCTGAGATGATTGGTAGAGGAGAACCAACGAAACAGAATCACATCCGAAATAGATGATGAACAATTGTTCCCGGTGAAGTGCTTGGGAAGCGTAAATCTGGAATCACTTCCCTCGTTCGCTACTTACCCCGTAGTGGAGGCCCCTTGTGAAGAATCAAGCTTCTCCATTGACCAGAGATCTTAGACCTTCGCCAAATCATGATAATGTTGAGTTCTAGCTAGGTCATGTTGAGACTGTAGCAAGGAGACCTAGAGGGGGGGTCAATTAATGAATGAAACGCGGAATGATACCTAAATGCTGAGACTGTAGCAAGGAGAGTGAGCTTTTGTCTAAGCGAAGGAAACCTCATTATCCCTTACAACCTTGGAGGAGAAGTTTTCCCTCAACTTTGGGTTGCCAAATAAGAGAGAATGTGTTTGAGCCCACGACCCGGTGAACCATTTGGGTAGATCACCCTCTTTTACCCCAATGCTCTGACAGAGTCGAGTATTGTGAGTTCTTGGATATGCCCATCAGGTATTCTTCGTGGATGAGTTCCAGCAGCTCCTTCCCTTCGAGGCGAGCTCTCAACGCTTCACCCCTCATGGATAAGTCCCAGCATGTCACCCATCATGCTGAGTTCGAGCATGTCATCCATTTCAAAGATGAGTTCCAGCATGTCGCTCATCCGGGCGAGTTCCGGCATGTCAGCCATCCGGATGAACTCATAGCATGCTATCCATCTGATCGAGCTCCCGTCAGACCACCCTCGTTGGCGAGCTCTTGCTTCTTTAGGCCGAACTCCCAGCACTCCATCCCCATATATGAAAAGTCCCAGTAACTCCTATCTCAGGGCCAAACTCAACCTTTGCTCCCCAACCGAGCACGTAGGTGAGCACATCCTTAAAATCTCATCCCTTACTGCTGAGCTCCCAGCGTGTCGTGTACGATGAAGCTACTAGTCAGCCCTGTGTGCGAGAGACCTCAACGATTGTCAAAAGAATGCCAACCTATGAAATATACCAAGCTGACAATCGAGCTATTAGTTCACAAGGCCAAACTTTCAAGAGTTCATCCCTTTCCCGGATGAGCTACCCATTAAACATTAACCTTGTCCAAGTCCCAACATTTCCCCTCCTGGACGAGCTCCTTCATCGCTCCGCCGTTTTGTGCTTGAGACTGAGCTACAAGCATCGCCCGAGCCACATTCTCAGGTCCGCATCCGAGCTCGTCATTGTCTTCGCACCCGAGCAATTGATTGGGACTATGAGTTTCCCGACCTATCAACGTGTTATCCTCAATGGCCAAATTATCAACATACACGTCCGAGCTCCCAAAATGTGATCAGGTCATCCCTTATGGTCTGGCTATCAGCGGATCATCCCCTTATGGCCAGAAATCCAACATAACAAGCTCCAAGCCGACCGCTTAATAGAGATAACTCATAATCTAAGAGCACGGAGATGGTTTATTGATCAGAACTGTTTCGATAAATATGGAGAAAAAGCACACTAAGAGAAGGGATATGTGTAGATAGTTATCAGCTCAGCTCAGAGGAGTTAGGCAATGTCATGGATGTTTACTCAACCTGTCACGGTTACGCCCGACAGAGGATCAACTGATTTGCGGTTATGACGAGCTCATTTTCCTTGGTTACGCCAAGTGCCTTTCAGTGGTGTTTACCCAACCTGTCGGATCTGTAGTTTGAGGTTCACTTGATGAAGCCTCTTAGCCATCCTTTTCAGTTTCTTGTAATGGTTTATGCCTGGTATGCGTAAATCTGTTCCTCGTAATGTTTCAACTTATGGTTGAAGCGTTGAGCTTCTGCCATATGTTTCTGATTTAGTGCCTCCAAATTTTGGAAGTACCACCTGTATGAATTACACTTCGAACATTCGTTCGCGTTCATATTATTAGGGGTGTGCAGCGGTTCGGTTTTTGTTTTTTTTTTTAAAAAAGTTCGTTTTCGGTTCAGTTTTTGGTCACATGGTTCGGCTAACCAAACCGAACCGAAAATCGAACTTTTAAAAAAAATTAATTTTTTTAAAATTTAAATGGTTAATAAATATTTTTTAATGGTTTCTTTCATGATCGCATGAATAAAAACTCGTAATTTAACTAATGTTTTCAAGTATAATATAATTTATTTTGTTGTCTCTTTTAAACTCAACTTTTTGGTATAATTAACTTCAAAATAATATTAAAACTTTTGAATTAAAATGTTAAAAACAATTTTGAGTCCAATGTATGATGTATTAGTATTTATATTTATGTTGGATTTCCTTTCGACTAACCATCTAATTCCAAAATTTTTTAAAAAATTAAATTAAATTTTTTTTCAAAAAAAAAAAATACATTTTAACCGTAACCGAACTGAACTGAACCGAACTAAAAAATTTTGGTTAACTACATATTATTTTGAATCGTCTCCTCCACATAGGTTACAAATTAATATTCAAGATATTATTATAGTATTTCCAGAATAAACCTAGTCTTTGATACCATTTTGTGCCAAATGATCGCAAAAACGGGGACTGTAAAAAGAAGAAGTTAAATGCCAGTTTTTATAATCATAAGGATATATAAAAGATAATTAAATATTTTATAGAGGCTACTTTATAAATAAAACAAAAGCTTAGGGGATATAATGCAACTTACCAAACTATTGTGATGTAAAAAAGTCAAAATAAAGCACCAAATTGATTCAAAATTTTGAAATTGGACCTACTTGATTAAAAGTTTATCAAATTTGGATTTTTCTGCACTATTATTTTTTCTCAAGACTTAAGTGGATTACGTTTCCCAAAAGAGTATTTCCTTGTAATTTCTCCTAAAGAGTTATGAAACTGAGCTTTAATTGGTTAATGTTATGGGCCGGTTAAGCCCATGTTAATTAGGCCTGTTTCCACAAGGTTTCTACACCGAATAGTCTTTACAAATTCTCCATTACACCGGCACCGGACTGCGATCTTCTCCGCCGTCAGATCCATTTGTATGCTGTAGGAAATATATAAATTTAGATAGCATAATTGATTGTTGAAATGGCGACAAGAAGAAAGTGCAGGCTCTGGTGGCCGGAGAATCTTTCGGCCCATGCGCCACCAAATTCCAGTTACCTTTTCGGTTGGTTCGTTTCCTCTTCAGAAGCTTCTGTCGATATTGTTGTTGCTTTCGCCTGCGACGAGCCAACAATTTCTTCTTTAATTGCGCCCAGATCAGATGTCCAGGTATACTACTCCTATTTCTTTTTATAATTTTTTTTTGCAATGTACCTATTAGTTAAGACACTTCTGCGCTGATGGGATTAATTTTGATTCATGCGAGGTGATCATCCAAAAAATTTCAGCTTAACTCACCTTTTCATGTTTTAGGCAATATTCATGCAATTATGATATGCTTATGTTGAGGTTTAATTAGTGGCTTTCGGCAAAAATGGCCAAAGCCGCATTATGTAGAAGCCTGTAAAAACGTAAGTTATATGTGCAAGCTATTGTGTTACTTTCAGCGATAGAGGATACAGTGTTAAGATGCTTCGATAACTAGAACTTTAACTCCATAGACGTTGATATTCCCCCTCCCTGATCTACTTTGTTGATTTACTTCATTACTCAAACTCTCTGTTTTAGGTGTTCAAAAATTAACTCTGTCCCAATAGATGGATCACTTTTGGATAAAAGATCTATAGGAAGTTTGGATTCTCACTATGGTTTAGGCTTTTCGTTTTGGTTACAAATGAAATGTTTTGTCAGAATGAGATTAGTGGTAATGCTATGCTGAGACACCCAAAACTTAATCTAGCCATGTTCTCTGAATCAGTTTTTGCTGTGGATCATTATAATGGTTAGAGTTTGTCTTTTAGTTTCTGCTTTGACACTAGTGGTTCTGAGCCTCATTGCGATTTCTTAGCCTGTTCCATGCTTATGCTTTCCCATTATTTTCTTTATTATAGTAAAGTAATCATTCAAGCTCAGTGATGTTCTACAGTCCTTTATTTTGAAATTACCCCAGATGCATTACAGACTCAACTAACATTTACGCTAATGATTACACTTACTGAATTGGTTGCTTCTAATTGAAATTACTCAATGGTCATTAATTTGTCTGCACACCGTGTTACAATGTTTTACTTACATAGTAACCATTATCACTCAATTAGGAATTCCTTCGAGTGACAAATGAGAATATGCCTGCATTTCTTCAAAACAAATGCAAGTTTTCTCTACTAGGGTCTTATATAGCAGATCATAATGTCAATGGACAGTCGGCTGTGTATGGAAATGATAAAAAGACATGCACAAGTTTGGCTACCAATAGTCAATGTTTGCCACGAAGTTCAAATGCATGCACGAATAATTCCAGGAGTTTAAGATGTAGATGCCAAAAACTTGATGGGTTATCAGAACAAGTTGGACTTCCTGCTCTAGAAAACATGTGGATCAAGCTTGACTGTGGTCTAACAGAAACTGTTGGACAAAGAATTCGAGTCATACCCAAATTTGATCACTTACATTGGAATGGAGAAATAGTGTTCCAGTTGGATATCCACGTATGTAAGTCATTTTCACCTGTAAAGCATACTTTTTTTTCCGGTTTCATATGCTCTCTTTTGTGCCGTAACATGGATATTTTTATTAATTTAGGTTATAGTTTATGAAATTCCCACTTTTAGTGGTCACCATTATTGCCTGGGCCTTCAGGGTTCATTCAACTCGTCCAAAACTCCGTGCAAGAAACCCAAATGGTTTGACAACCTTCACCAAAAAGATTCACATCTTAACTTGGTAAATATGCTTAAGAAATTCTGTCATTTCAGGATAGCATTTTTCTGACTGAATTGCATAACAGGACACGGTCATTCTGGCAATGAATACTGCTAACGCTGCTCAAATGTTTCTTAGTGGATGTCTTAATACTGAGTCTGGTATTCGATTCCGAATTGTTTACATGTAACCTCTCATGACCAAGATTATCCCTCCCCTAGAACTAAAAGATTATGCGTGACTATATAACAGCTTGTTGTTGACTTCACAGGATCAAAATGTTCATTTGGAAAGCATTTTCGGTATCCGTTGCTTCTCTCTCAACAGTCATGTATATTTTTCTTCAATTCGCACATATTCTTTTTGGTTGCATGTCTCACACATTCTTGTATAGCATACTGGGAAAAGTATTTAGTAATACTTGTCAAAGCATCCTAGTCCGCAGCTGTCAGTTATTGTATTGGCCTTTCTTTCTGCAGGATCATGGTAAAAGGTGATGAACTCATGATATGGCTTCTCGATTAGTTATACTTCTTCCGATTTTATTGATACAGCGAATCATTTAAAACATCATTATTGAGTTTATTTCAAATTTCATACTTTTATCATATCTAATCCATATGCACAAGTCGTTCCTTTAGTATGACATGGATCCATGGACACGAAAGTGAAGCCATAAATATGCTGTGATACTAGGCAAGAAATGAATGCCAAATATAAAGCTAAAGCATCCCTGGAAAAGAAAATAAGAATTTTTCACCTTTTAATTTACATGAAATTTAGCACAAAAACGAACACCTTAAGTATTTAGAGAGAGAGAGAACATAGACTTGAAATACATTTGAAACATATATAATTCAAATCAGTTGCACTTGTTGGACCTTATCGTTTGTCTATGCTTGAGGAATTTTGGTGTGAAGTGAGAAATTCTTGCATGACAGCTAGGAAAGTCTTTCCTTTGATTCATTTAACGATTAATTCTTGATTTATCCACCATATTTCCATTTTTGAGCAAAGAAATCAATGTTAAAGAACATGTATTCATGTTCTGCTTTTATTTTTACTATCTTATAGGTCTCAGACATGTGTTGAGTTTGCGGAGAAAGCTGCATTCCACATGCACTTAATGTGGTCAAATATTGTGGTTGATGTATTTCTTGGGAATTTATTTGGCATTGTGCTTTGGTATTTGGCAGAACCTTGTTGCTTATGGGTTTCTAGCTGTGCTCATGACATCACAAACCATTGCTTACGTACTAGCGTATGGCTGATGGGAAATCCAGCAGGTTTTAAGTTGAATACTGAGCTGGCAGGAGTTCTTGGAATGATTTCTCTGAATGGGATTCAAATTTGGTCAACTCTTTGGGTGTTTATGAGTTTTCTCTTCATCCACTTTCTGAAAGGAGTTGCTATATGTGGGATTTTTTTTGGTTTGACAACAGCTGCAGCTCTATTAATCGATACAATTTCCATAGCCACAATTCATGTTTTGACGCTTCATTTATTTCTGTCACTTCTCTATTCATCTCAGATACAGACTGTGGCAGCGTTATGGCGACTGTTCAGGTGTTGTTTTTATTATATCCCAATTGTAGCTTTTTATTCTAATTGGCATGAGTATGTGATCAATCATACTTTTGGGAAAAGGTTATCATCCTTATTTAAAAAAGAAAAATGTTGTTGTATTGAGATAAATATCTGAAACTTGAGATTGTATCATTTATCCAGCCTTCTGAAGAGTCTGTCTGAGATGCAGAAAACGATATCTTGTCCTTGAAAGTCTTGCATGATGTTTGTACTGCTTGCATTCCCCACCCCTGTCAATGATATGCAATAAATAAATGTAAAAGATATGCAATAAATAGAGTTGTAAATATAGATATACAATAAATAGAGTTTTAAATATAGATATTGTGAATCCCTAAAATCTGGCCTAGAATCAAGGAGATTTGTTCTTTGTAACTTCTATTTATACCATGATAATGGAATAGAAAAGGTATTCAGCCAAATCTTGTGTTATTGACATGGTATAAGAGCCAGTTCTTTGACATACCGCTAAATCTTTTGTTTTATTTTGCTGCTATTCTCATTTCATCATTCTCGGTGAATCTCAGTTGCAGCGCATCCACTGGAGTGGTGGATTTTCGAGTTTCTCGTTCAAATTGCAGATTGATTTGGGTAGACATCACTATGTCTGCTTCTGTTTTGGAATTTTTTTTTCGCCTTTCTTTTGACCGAAGGCTTGTTCGAGTTCGTCATCTGTTCTTGCTTCACCATCTATGGTGAGTTTTGGAGGTACCGATCGGGTTTCAGTCTGCCAATTAGATGGTGCATAAAATTTTTTATGGGTGCTGATTTTCTGCCGTCCTTGCTTCACCATTCTCGGCCATCATTCTTCGTTGTTGGGCTTCACTCTCGATCGCTTAAATCACAGCGTACATCTTCCCTTAATCTGTTTATATCAAAGTTTGGGTACCAGATTTCTTTAAGTGAAATTGTTCTCTCGTTTGTAGGCTTTTCTACTGGGCTTCTTATTGGGTTTATTGTTGGGCTTTATCTAACATTTCTTTTCTCAACATTTGGGCTTCATTTTTGGTTTGATGTCTGCTGAACCTTTTGCAATTAAATTTACTGGTAAAAATTATGTTGCTTGGGAATTCCAATTCAGAATGTTTTTAAAAGGCAAAGAACTTTGGGGACATATCGATGGGTCATCTCCCATTCCCACAGATGTCAAGGAACTTAACTCGTGGGAAACAAAGGATGCTCGAATTATTTCGTGGATTTTTGTTTCTCTTGAGGCTAATATGATGAATAATTTACGATCTTTCGGTACAGCTAAAGAGATGTGGGACTATGTAAAGCACATTTATCAACAGGATAACACTGCAAGAAAGTTCCAATTGAAACTTGACATCTCTAATTATGGTCACGGTACACTCTATCGAACAATTTTACTCAGGCTTTCTTAATATTTGGGAATACACTGGTATTATCTACGACAAAGTACCCCCTGAGGCATTACCAACACTTCAGGCAGTTCGTGAGGAAAGCAAGCGTCTTATGAAATTAAGACCTGAGTTCGAAACTGTTCGCGCTGGTTTATTGAGTAGGAATCCAATTTCTACTTTGGATGTCTGCTTTGGCGAACTCATGCGTGAGGAACAGCGGTTGGCACACAAGCGATTATTGGTGCTTCTGGAAAGATGTCGAGGAGTTTTAATGTTGCATATGCTGCCCAAGGGCGACGTGGCCAGGATCAACAACAATGCCATAGATGCAAGGAGCTTGGCCATATTGTTCGTCAGTGTCCTAAGATAATTATTGCAAAAAGAATGATCACTTCATCAAGGACTGTCCCGCACGCCCTGAAAACCGACGTATGCATGCTCTTCATGCTAGTACTTCCACACCTGCTTCAAATCACAACACACCTGCCAACACCGGCCAAACTGTTCTTACTCCTAAAATGGTGCAACATATGATTTTAACATCATTTTCTGCTTTGGACTTCAGGGACAAGGTAATGTTGTTTCACACTGGTTGGTTGATTATGGTGCTTCCAATCATATGACCTGGTCTTCTGATACATTATCTAATATTCGAAAGTATACTGGTTCTCAAAACATTCATATTGCAAATGGAAGTAATCTACCTATTACTGTTATTCCATCTTTCAGTGACGTGTTTGTCTCTCCGGACTTGTCCACCAATTTGATTTCTGTTGGGCAGTTGGTAGATAATAATTATACTGTGCATTCTCTCACAGTGGTTGTGTTGTGTAGGATCAGGTTTCGGGGAAGCTGATCGCGAGGGGCCTAAAGTAGGGAGATTGTTTCCATTACAGTTTTCTGTTCCTCGTACTTTATCATTAGCATGTATCGCTCTTAATAAGCCTGGGATTTGGCATAAACGATTAGTCATCCGAATTCTGTGGTTTTATCGCATTTAATAAAGAATGATTTGTTGGATATTAAAGAACAATGCCTTTCTCAACAAATAACTTTTGATTGTACTGCTTGTAAACTTGGGAAGAGTAAAACTCTTCCTTTTCCGAATCATGGTGGTCGGGCTGATAGTTGCTTTGAGATTATCCATAGTGATGTTTGGGGCATTTCACCTGTTATTTTACATGCTCAGTACAAATACTTTGTGACATTTATTGATGATTACAGTCGTTTTACTTGGATATATTTTCTCCGCTCCAAACCAGAGGTATTTACCGTGTTTCATAACTTTGTGGCATACATTGAGACACAATTTTTGAAAAATCTAAATGTGTTACGACTGATAATGAGGGAGAATACATGTCACATGATTTTCAGACATTTCTCAAAGACAAAGGTATAGTATCTCAACGCTCATGCCCTTACATACCTCAACAGAATGAGGTGGAGGAACGTAAAAATCGGCACTTGTTGGATATGGTACGCACCTTACTATTGGAATCATCCGTTCCAGCACGATTTTGGGTTGAAGCATTGTCCACCGCTATCTATCTTATTAATCGACTACCGTCGCAACAACTGGATTTTGAATAGCCCTACTACCGGCTTTATGATAGATTCCCTGATTATCATGCACTTCACACATTTGGTTGTGTTTGCTTTGTTCATCTTCCCCAGCATGAACGTCACAGGCTCTTGGCACAGTCTGTTCAATGTGCTTTCATGGGTTATAGTGTTACTCATAAAGAATTTTTGTGTTATGATGCTATTCACATAGAATGCATATTTCTCGAAATGTGCTTTTCTTTGAACACGAGTACTATTTTCCGCATCATGTTACACGTTCTGATCAAGTCATACTTCCTAGTTTTGGTGATGTGTCTTCATCTATTGAGCGCTTTAAAGCAGGTCATATCTATCAACGAAGAAGGCCCCCATTACAACCGCCCCTTCCCGAACCTACTCCAGACATGCTCCTTTGAATCTTCGGCGATCCTCCCGTAATATTCATCCTCCTGATAGGTATGGTTATTCTACTACTTTATCTACTGCTGCAATTTCTACCTCTTACTCTCAGGCAGCTACAGAGCCTTGTTGGGCACAAGCTATGCAGGAGGAACTTCAAGCTCTTCTTGAGAACCATAACTGGGACATTGTTCCTCGTCCTGATGGTCTTAAGCCCATTGGTTGTAAATATGTATATTCTATTAAGCTCAGATCTGATGGATCTCTTGAGCGATATAAAGCACGATTGGTTGTTGCTCTTGGGAATTGTCAGGAATATGGGATTGATTATGAAGAGACCTTTGCTCCTGTAGCAAAGATGACTACTGTTCGTCTTATTCTCGCCATTGCTGCCTCTAAGGGATAGGCCTTGCGACAGATTGGATGTGAAGAATGTGTACCTCCATGGGGATCTCAAGGAGGATAGTTATATGACTCCACAACCTGGGCTATTTTCTACATCCTCTTCAGATGTCTGTAAGTTAATACAGCCTTTTTATGGTTTGAAACAAACCCCACGTGCTTGGTTTGAAAAATTTCGGTCTACGCTTCTTGGTTTCTCCTTTGTCCAAAGTCGGTATGATTCCTCCTTATTTCAATGCAAGACTGAAAATGGCTTAGTTCTTCTCTTGGTATATGTGGATGATATTGTTATCACAGGAACCGATTCTGAACTCATTTCTAAGCTACAAAGTCAACTTCAAAGCTCTTTCCATATGAAGGACCTAGGTCCTTTACAATATTTCTTGGGGCTTGAGGTACACTCTACACAAACGACTACTTATTTGTACCAATATAAATACACTCAAGAGTTAATTGCTTTGGCTGGTCTTCAAGGATGTCGACCAACCAACACTCTTTTAGAAGTGAATGTGAAATATCAATGTGATGAGGGTGTCCTCTCTGATCCATCAATATACAGGTAACTTGTTGGCTGTCTCAACTACCTCACAATTACTCGTCCTGAAATTGCCTTTGCTGTCCAACAAGTTAGTCAGTTTATGCAGGCTCCTTGACATCTTCACTTGGCGGTTGTATGTCGTATTATTCGGTATTTGCATGGTACGCCTACTCGTGGGTTGTTCTTCCCACTACGTTCACCTATTCAGTTGAGGGCTTATAGTGATGCGGATTGGGCTGGTTGTCCTGATATTCGATCACTGGTTGGTGTATGTTTCTTGGAGATTCTCTTATTTCTTGGAAAAGTAAAAAACGTGATCGTGTGTCCAAATCCTCCACCGAATCGGAGTATCGTGCTATGTCATCCGTTTGCTCCGAGATTGTTTGGCTACGGGGTTTATTGCCCGAGCTTGGTTTTCTCCAACATTCGTCTACTCCGCTTCTTGCTGATAATACAAGTGCTATTCAGATTGTTGCCAATCCGGTGTTTCATGAACGTACTAAGCACATTGAGGTAGACTGTCATTCTATTCGTGAAGCGTATGATGATCGTAACGTTAATCTTCCACACATTACCACTACTCTTTAGACCGCCGATATCTTCACAAAGCCTCTTTCCAAGCAACACCATCAGTTTCTTATTGACAAATTGATGCTTTTTGATCATCCAGCATCAATTTGAGGGGGGATGTCAATGATATGCAATAAATAAATGTCAAAGATATGCAATAAATAGAGTTGTAAATATAGATATGCAATAAATAGAGTTGTAAAAATAGATATTATGAATCCCTAAAATCTAGCCTAGAATCAAGGAGATTTGTTCTTTGTAACTTCTATTTAATTCATGATAATGGAATAGAAAAGGTATTCAGCCAAATCTTGTGTTATTGACAACTCCCACCCCCGCCCACCCCCCACACACACCCTATTGCCGTAACCTCATTTTCTTGGTTATGCTCTTGCATTTCTCAACTTTCGACTTTTCTTCGTCTCGGAATTATTATTTAAATGCAAACATTTAGTCTGTCTTGTGGTTTACTTTACATCATCGAGCATAACATTACCTGTTGTAAAGAGCAATTTGGTCATTTTGGTATTTACTCGCTAACAAAATTTTAGGGAATGCACACTTGTTTGGATTAGGAAGGTAGATGGTCCAGCTAGACCTGAATGTTAAGGAAATTGTGTAACTGGATTAGAATATATCAGGTTCAAGTCCCACAAAAGATGATGCAATCCAACATATGCGGTTCAGAGAGACTGGCTATCAACTCCACTATTAATATGGTTGAAAAGTTGATGCATGATATAGAAACCACTATATGATCTGTGGTTTTACTTCAGAATCAGTCCTTGAGATTGTTACTTAGAATTCTTATTTTGTGAAGGAAGAAGTGGACGATATAATGGAATACCATGTGCTAAAATCCATCCATTTTTCTGGACTTCCAGTCTACAAGTTTCAGGCAGAAATCCAAACTTGTGTATCAGATTTTACAATTTCCATATTTTGTACTTGTCCACATGCGTAGACCCAAAAAAGGAATCACAGATTCGACAAATGACGTTTGTCACATTTAGTTGTATATTTAAAAGTGTATTGTTATGACCGGTGACCTCGTTGATAAATAGCTTAAATTATTAAGGATCTGGATGTTATCTTTTAAGTTATATCTTGTTTATATGGTAAATTGACTGTTATTCAGTGTGTATTTACATAATTGTTAAATCAATAACAGGGGCAGGAAGTGGAATCCTCTACGTCAGAGATTAGATAGTTACGACTATACTGTGGAGCAACACGTAGTTGGTTCTCTCCTGTTTACCCCAATTTTACTTCTATTGCCAACGACATCTGCATTCTACATTTTCTTCAGCAGTTTGCACACAGCTGTGAGCTTTATCTGCTTAGTTATCGGGATGACCATATCCATCATTCATGCTACTCCATATTCTAAAATTTTCATTTGGTTAAAGACGAAGAAGAGGTTTCCATCTGGGATATGGTTTGAAGTGGCATCATGCAAATTTATTGAGAGAAGAGCTGTCAATGATGGTATGAAATCCACTTGGAAACTGCGTAAAACAGCTTGTGCTAGTGGTAAATCTACGATTTTGGTCTCACTTCTTCGGAGCAACTACTTGAGTTTAGGTAAGGCCACGTAGTGTCGAAAATTTCTTTTAGTTGTGAAAGCATGTGGCTTCATTGATTCTTCTATCTCATGACAAACGCCCGTTCATAAATTATTTTAGGTTGCATTGGACCTTATAAGTATCTGTGGAATCCTTGATCCTGGCTGCATTTTTGTGTGGCTAACTAGTTCAGGAAACATTTATTGAACCTCTATATAATTCTATGCAAAATAAAGAGCTTTCTTTGAGCGTATTCTCCTATGTAATTGAATTCTTGGTTCTCCGGTTCTTATTTATTCCTGAGTTTCATCACTGTGTATTGTCGAGGCCATCACTTCGTCTATAGTTATATAGTTACACGCTCACCATTTGCGGATGTTCGCTCTTATTTGTTGTAATATTTTTTCAGGAGAAGTGGTCTGGCCGCACTATGGACACGTCTATAGAGCATTTTCCAAGTCTTCCATAATGTCATCAGCTTATTGTCTTCTTACTGGAACAAGGTATTACTTCTTGCCCCCTCCCCCAACACCAACTGTGCGCTGAGACACGTGTTATTATTTTGTACATCTGTCCTCTTCCATATTCAGTAAGGTATTCATCTGTGTTTTCAGTGAATTGTGCTCATATCATGTATTCTCAATCTGCAGCACTCGATACTCTAATGTGATGGGTCTCCCTTCGAAATTGCCATGGATGGTAATACCCTGGAAAGAATATTGGCACCTTTGCCACGATTCCATCGACGCATGTAGGCCAAGTTACATGTAGACCATATTTATAAAATCATTTGCTGCAATGACATAAGTTATGGTCTTTTCTAACTCGGCACATCCTTTGCCTCTTCTAGCATTGTTGGACCTGGACTCGCATACAAACACGCCCACATGTTTTAGTAACATGATGATTCAGGAAACTGTAGCTAAATATTTGACTTCCATAGTGTACTGGTCTTTTCCAGGTAGGAGGCAGGATATTTAGTTTTAACCTAATATTGCTGCGTAGTGAAAATACATCGCTGTTAATTTGGGAGGATTTGTGTTTTACCTAACACTGATATGTAGTGAAAATTGAGTCGCTATTAATTTAGTTTGTCTTTGCTGGTTCATGTATGTACACCAACAATCTGAGCCACATACGAATGGGTTTTGAGCTCAGATAGAATCCCAAAAATGCCAAAGCGTCGGCATAAGCATCATCACAAGTCTTCCAATATTCCTATTCCAATAGGGAACGACACAGGAAGCAACAATAGTAACATCATCAGATTTCCCTCCGTGCGTGAGCCTCGCTCCACGGGCCGCCACCTCATTTCTTATGTTCCTTATTGGACAACCTATCATTCCCCTTGATTACAATGTCCCCCTGCAGGTGGTGGTGGATCCTATCCCCTTCGTGTTGAAGACACTTCATTGAGGACGTGTTCTGGGTTCAAAGTTTTAGGCTAGGTGTACTTCGCCTTGGCGTTGCTGGCATTGAGCTCTCTTTCATATTTTCCTGCATCAATGCCATGTGAGTCCCACCTGTGACCCCCACCAACACAGTTCAACACCACAATAATCCCGTAGATGAAGTGGGAGTCTTCATCGATGGGTGTGTTACACTGTTACCCAGGTCTTCGTCTTGTAGAAAGGCGGTCACAGCTATTTAACGCCCGTTTGATCGGTTAGGTTACTGACTGAGCCGAATTTGTATAAACCAAAATAACCAATTTTTAGGGCAAAACCAAACAGACCAGATTTTTTAATAATCGCATTAACCAACCCGAACAAAAAATTAGTAATTCGGTCTGTAACTGAATTAACGATATTTTTAAAAATTAATGTTGGAATATTTTTAAGTTTTGGTAATTACAAGGAAAACTGCCAGTGAGCTTATTCTAATAGAATTTGATCTTCAGTAGACTTGTTAAAGTAGTCTACCTAGCCAGTCTATCGCTTGACCAGTAGAGTCTACTGCTCCTTATTGAAGAGTTATCACCAACAAAGTCTACCGGATGAAGCCAATATACTTGACCAGTAACTTTTACTTCAGGAGACTACAGGTATCAAGAGATCAGTAGACATCAGTCCAGTAGACTGTCACTTTGGGCTGTCAGCAGATGTCAGTCAGCATACATTATTACAAAAGATAAAGATGATTTGAAATCCAGCAGAGTTAATCTGACACATAGTACACTGCAAAATAATAATACTCTATCAGCGCCACTAAACGCGTCAGAAAACTAGCCGTTGTAACTGATTTAGAAAGAAGACAAAAAGGAATGTTGAACACTTATTTGAATGATGATTCAGCGTATCTCTATCCTTATTTAGAAATTCGCTGGTGAACATTCGGAGCTATAAATACATCATAGACAGATTGAAGGAAATATCTTCTGCACTCTTTGTTATGCCCCGGGCCCAGGCCCGCGCAAGCGCGACTGCACAATGGACTCCTATAGCAACTACTTCGTATCTGTCATCGTTCTACGAAAATGGTTAACCCAAATTGCCATAATAGTCCATTATAAGCCTTTATATCCCACTTTAAATTTTCATCCACAACCAATGTGGGACAAGGGTATTACAATGACCCCTCCCTTAGAACGCGACGTCCTCGTCGCGACCTAACTCATCGATCCACCGACACCGGGAATCTAGAGGTGGCTCCTACAGGTTCAAGAGGTGGCTTCCGTCATGTAGCACTTTGCCCCGCAGGTTCAAGAGATGGCTCCCACGCACGTGACACTTTGCCCCGCAGGTTCAAGAGGTGGCCCCGTTCGTGTAGCACTTTGTCCATTAGGCTCAAGAGGTGGCTCCCACGCACGTAGCACTTTGCCCCAGTATAGCACTTATCTCCCCGGCTCTGATACCATTATGTCACGCCCCGGGCCTAGGCCCGCGCAAGCGCGACTGCACAATGGGCTCCTATAACAACTACTTCGTATCCGTCATCGCTCTACGAAAATGGTTAACTCAAGTTGCCATAATAGTCCATTATAAGCCTTTATATACTACTTTAAATTTTCATCCACGACCAATGTGGGACAAGTGTATTACACTCCTGAACATTCGACAATTCCAAAAAGCTCTCTACAATCATCATCAAACGCTTTATTACAAGAATCAGTATCATTAAAGAGCAGTCAAAAGCTTTCCACATAATCTTGAAGATCTAAGTCAAAGTCTGCTGCTCAAGAGAAACACTCAAATTTTCCATTGTTATATCTATCTTTTGAGAGACAGAGTGCTAGGAAATCATTGTAACATTCAGACTTAATTCTGAATTTTAATGAACTTTGTGAATATGTGTGAACTAGGAGTTTAAGTTATCTGTGTGGTATTAGACTAAGTGGTTGTACATTTTTTTTAGTGTAAATCAAAGTCTTCGAGTAAATCCTTCCTGCAAAGGAAGAATGATAAACGTAGAAGCGTTGTGCTTCGAACTTCCAGAAACAAGCATTTTACTTGTTGCTTATACTTTGCTATCGGTTTTCATTTCTCAAGATCGGTAGGCTCTTATCGCACTACTTATTTTAGTAGTCTACCGACATGCATTTGATTAAGACTTTATCGCAGCACTTAACAGTGCTGTAGTTAATCGAGAAATTTAATTTGAGCAGGTGTTTATTCAATCTCCTTCTAAACACACATTCGGTCCTAACAATTAAAAATGAGATAATTTGATTTTAAAAATTTAAAAATATTTAAAAAAATCAGATAATTGGGCTAACCGATATTTGTAAAATTAAAAGCAAAAACCAAAGTAACCGATTTTTTTATTAAAATCCAATTTTTGAATTAATTCGTTTAATCAAAGTTTTGCTTACCCCAATCACAATCACGAAAGGCCTATGAAAAAGCTTGGATAAATTTTGAATCTTTTAGGATAATTCCAGAGACTACCACGGTTGCTTCACTATTTTCTCTATAAGGGATGAATTATTGTTCTATCTAGAGATGTATAAAATTTTAGTTAATTAGAATTAACCGATTTAACCGAATTAATTTGAAAATTCGGTTAATTCAAAATTTGGTTTTAATTTTTAGAAAGTGATTAATCCGGACATGTTCCGGTTTTAATTTCATAATATAGATTAGCCGAATTTGTAATTGTTGAATATTTGGTTAAGTCAATTATCGACCAAATTAAATCGATTTTTTGTTCGGTTTACCAAAAAATCTCGATCGTTTCGATTTTTGCCAAATAACTTGGTTATCCAATGTTTTGAACCGAACGAATGTTCATCCCTAGGTCTCTCTGTGCATGTGATACATATATCACCATTTGGTACATTTCATAATTGTGTGATGTGTAATAATTTTTAATTACTCATCCATCATTCAATTTTATTTAATCAGTTTTCCTTTTGTGATGAGAAATCAATTGTTCTAGATGTCTAATTCCAAATATAGATATTTTATTATCTAATTTTTTCTAGCATGTAGTTTTTTAATAGGGTAAAAAGCGTACAATCCCTCAACGTTTAACTACTTTAGCACTTTACTTTAAAACATTTCTAAATGTGCACTTAACCCCTGTACAGTTTTAAATAGTGCACTTAACCCATAAACAATATTCGGGAATAATTTTCCTGAATATTGTGGCTGCAAGTTCCTTCACATGCGTTTCGCATGCCGTGATCGAGAGTAGTTTATCTTTTCATATATTTTCTATAGGAATTTTATGAGTAAAATTCCTCGACCTGGTATACTCATAAAATTATTTTTCATGTATTTTCTGATGGGTATGCTCGTGAATTCCTGCAGAAAATACATGAAGAAATGCATACCATCTACTGTGGCATATGCGACGCGTGTGAGTGAATTTGCAGCCATAATTCTGAAAAATTGTTTTCAAATATTGTTTAGGGGGTTAAGTGCACTATTTAAAATTGTTAAGGGGGTTAATTGCATATTTTGAAAGGTTATGAGGTACAATGCTAAATGGTGTAAATGTTGGGAAGTTGTCCGCTTTTTATTCTTTTTAATATTATCTATATTATTTGTTTATGCATGTATGATCTCTTTAATTTTTATGATTATCTTATGTATAAGATCGTATATTATTTGCGAAGGGCAAGATCACGCGTGAAATAATAGGAAATGTTATTGGTCACATAACGTGATAATATCTTATGTGGTAGATTCATCATTTTATTGAGAATACTCTCAGCCAACGTCATTAAAAATATTCTCAATTAAGTGACGAATCTACTCTATATTATACTATTTCATGCGGTAGCCAGATCTAATCAAATAATAGAACATATAAATAAAAAATTTATATGATCATTTATTTTTAATACCACACGATACTTTATAGGTTTTTTTTTAAATCATGGGAATAAAATTTTGTTATTTACAAGACTTAAATTTGAGTTACTCCAATTTTGGGAAATGACGACCATTAAGCTAGGCCGATATTTATATATTTATAGTTCATATACCTATTTTAACAGTTTCTTTTGCTATACGATATACCCATGTATATCGCATCATCCCTTCTTATCCATTCTTGGCATTTTTTTAATAAACAATTCTTAGCGCGACTTAGATCAGATCGGTTTTATCACAATCTGATCTGAGTCAAACTTCCGAATTGAATCCTTATCTTTATACAATTTTCCACGTTTACCTCGCCACTAAGCATTTATTGGGTTTCAATTTCACCACCACAAAGATGATGCGTGTCTGCTTCTCTTTAATCGGAAGAAAGATAAGGCTCTGGAAAAATGGGAGTGTAAAGATTTTGTTTGGGGTTGATTCGTAGACGATTTTGGAGTTTGATTAAGTGGGCGCTGTCAAAAATCGAATCTTAAGGTTAAATTTTGGGTATTTCGCACTTTAGTTTTCTTGGTTCTACCGTGCGTTGTTTCGAGAATAACCGGAGACTAGATATCTATCTTCTTTTCACGGTTTTGTGTGTTTAGAGTTGATCTTTGCTCAAGCGGAGAGGTTTAGATTTTCTTGCTTCAGCTTCTCGATTCCAACCTTTTGACATTTGATTCCTAGTCCACTCCATTATATTTAATAAATCATCAGCTGTGATATCTATCTTGATCTTTATTCTTTGGTCAAATATAGCTATATAGGTAATAATTTCTGGTTGCGATTAACAAAGTTTATAATATACACTTTTTTAATTAACTGAGATAAGGACATGGATATAAGTAATGAGGCTAGTGTTGATCCATTCTCCATCGGGCCTTCGACTCTCGTCGGTAGAACCATTGCATTTAGAGTCTTATTCTGCAAGTCTATGTCACATTTAAGGCATCAAGTCTTTAGAATGTTGCTATATTACTTTAACAAATTTAAGAGTTGTTTGAGGGACTACTTATCACCTGTACTCTCATGGTTCCATCCTCGAAATCCTCAAGGGATTTTAGTAATGGTGACATTGATTGCTTTCTTGTTGAAGCGGTACACTAATGTCAAGACACGGGCAAAGATGGCGTATAGGAGGAAATTTTGGAGGAATATGATGAGAGCTGCATTAACCTATGAGGAATGGGCTCATGCTGCTAAAATGTTAGAAAAGGAAACTCTTAAAATGAATGAAGCGGATCTATATGATGTAGAACTTGTAAGGAATAAACTTCAAGAGCTTCGCCATCGTCGGCAAGAGTGCTCTTTTCGGGATATTATATTCTGTATGAGAGCTGACCTTGTTAGAAATTTAGGTAATATGTGCAATCCTGAACTTCACAAGGGTAGGCTTCAAGTGCCAAAACTCATAAAGGAATACATAGATGAGGTTACAACACAATTGAGAATGGTCTGTGATTTTGATTCGGAGGAGATTCTGCTGGAGGAAAAGCTTGCTTTTATGCATGAAACCAGGCATGCCTT
Source organism: Haberlea rhodopensis (assembly GCA_907163345.1). Taxonomy (NCBI): domain Eukaryota; kingdom Viridiplantae; phylum Streptophyta; class Magnoliopsida; order Lamiales; family Gesneriaceae; genus Haberlea; species Haberlea rhodopensis. Next base: position 9,635,075 of record CAJQUN010000003.1, on the reverse strand, counting down.
TGGTAGGACAGCTTTGCTTTTGAGTGGCGGTGCTTCTTTGGGAGCTTTCCATGTTGGAGTGGTGAAAACATTGGTGGAACATAAGCTTCTGCCACGGATAATTGCGGGGACTAGTGTGGGGTCGATAATGTGTTCAGTTGTTGCTACTAGGTCGTGGCCAGAGCTTCAAAGTTTCTTTGAGGATTCTTGGCATTCTATTCAATTTTTTGACCACATGGGTGGAATTTTTTCTATTTTTAGGAGAGTCATGACTAGGGGTGCAGTTCATGAGATCAGACAATTGCAGATGATGCTCATACATCTTACAAATAATCTTACTTTCCAAGAAGCTTATGATATGACAGGTCGAATCTTGGGGATCACTGTCTGCTCGGCAAGGAAGCATGAACCTCCTAGATGCCTCAACTACTTGACTTCACCTCATGTTGTCATATGGAGCGCCGTGACTGCTTCTTGTGCATTTCCCGGTCTTTTCGAAGCTCAAGAGCTGATGGCGAAGGATAGAACTGGAGAAATTGTGCCTTACCATCCACCATTTCATTTGGGACCTGATGATCCTTCCATTTCTTCTGCACGTCGTTGGAGAGATGGTAGCTTGGAGATAGACTTACCTATGATGCAGTTGAAAGAACTCTTCAATGTGAATCATTTCATTGTGAGTCAAGCAAATCCTCATATTGCACCTCTATTGAGGGTGAAGGAGATTGTTCGAGCTTATGGAGGCAACTTTGCTGCTAAGGTATGCTTTGTAGGAATTATACTATTTTCATTTCATGATATGGAGGCAACTTTGCTGCTTAGGTATGCTTTGTAGGAATTATACTATTTCCATTTCACACTCGAAGTTTACTTGAGCAGGTCTAACCCTTAGACGTGGTAGTAATTAGTCTGTGCTAGCGGTTCTCTTACCCTGTGCATTAGGTTAACGGTGACCATACCTAACTTTTTTTACATGGATTTTTACTAAGTTTGTTCGTTGACTAGATTATTGAAAATTCCAATTAGTTTTTTATCCTGCACTGCAGTTATTATTTGCTCTTGGATCATTAGCTTCATATGATGGCTTCTAGGTCTCTGGGTTTTAGGGATATGATTTCACTGCATGCATCCGCAATTTTGCTGTGTTTAATTTGTGATTTGGACTCTTTAAAGATAATGGATTATCTTTGGAATCGTAATGAATAATTTGCTGCGTTGTTTTTGTCCAGTGTAAATCTACTCTATAGTGGAAAGCACTTAAATATTCTCTATGTTCGTTTGGTCGCATATTCGTGCATCTTTTAGGCATATCGTTTGCTATCTCGGCTAAGTTATGCAATGGAACAACCTTTTTCCTCATTTTCCTTCCTATAAGCTTTTAATATAAATTTTGCCTTATTTTTGTGTTTTCTAAGAAAATTATATTAGCTGGTATGCAGATGCATTGTATTTTTTTATATTAGCTGGAACTGCTGTGTTTCAGGCGTTCTTACTCCTTAAATCTTGTGGAGTGATTTTTAACCATAATGTATTTATGGATAAAGAAATACACCATTCTGAAATTTTTGAATGTTTTAACTACAGTATTGAATATTTTACCTATGCAGCTTGCTCAGCTAGCTGAGATGGAGGTCAAACACAGGTGTAACCAGATATTGGAGCTCGGTTTTCCACTTGGTGGACTCGCCAAGCTGTTTGCTCAGGACTGGGAAGGCGACATAACTGTCGTAATGCCTGCTACCTTATCTCAGGTATACATGAATGACGAATTTCGTTTATTTTTAAGAAAACATCCCCTCTCTGTAAATGGACTGATCGTATAAAAATGAGTAAATTGATTGATGAATTCGTTTTCTGATTCTTTCTTTGGGATTTTCAGTTATCAAAGATAATTCAGAACCCATCTTACACCGAACTTCAGAAGGCTGCGTACCAGGGCCGGCGGTGCACTTGGGAGAAGCTCTCTGCCATAAAAGCAAATTGTGGGATCGAACTTGCTCTTGATGAATGTGTAGCAGTACTGAACCACATCCGCAGATTGAAAAGGAGTGCCGAAAGAGCAGCTGCTGCTTCTCAAGGTCTTGCCACCACGGTTAGGTTCAACGCATCTAAGAGAATCCCTTCTTGGAACGTCATTGCGAGAGAAAATTCGAGTGGATCCCTTGAAGAAGACCTTGGTACAGATATCAATCTGTCTCTTCACCAAGGAGTTGGTGCTTCCACCACCGGGAAGATTTCAAGAAACTGGCGGGCACAAAGATACACGCATGAAGGAAGCGATGGTGAGTCTGAGACGGCTGATCTAAATTCTTGGACGAGGTCTGGTGGTCCCTTGATGAGGACAACTTCCGCAGATAAATTCATCGATTTTGTACAGAACTTGGAGATTGAATCAAGAGTCAACAAAGTGTCTGCGACCCAAATCAGTGACAAAGATCAAAACAATCCCAACTCAGAAATTGATTGGAGGGACAATGGTAGCCAAGCTCCCGCCAGCAATTTAAGCATTATGGTCACCGAAGGTGATCTTCTACAGACAGAAAGAATTCAAAATGGTATAGTTCTCAACGTCGTGAGGAAGGAAGTATTTTCGCCCTCTAACAGGAGTCATGATTCCGAACACAATAGCTGTCCACACGATTCCGCTCCCGAATATGTACAACTTGACATGTCTGATAAGGAAATGGACGATGTTTCAGTGTCTGAAACTGGAGACAACAATAGAGAAGACATGTACACAGATGAATTCGAATCAGGTTGCTCCCCGAAATAGTCATTTCATCGAAGATATCTGCTTCGACGAGCGTGTTATGGATGGTTGATCACCGGGGGTGAGCAAAGTTCAAGAATCTGCTGGTATTTTTGCAGGAGCTAACAGAATTCCTTTCATGGGAGGTGAACTTTTTTAGCAATGGCTCCTGAGTCAGGTTACTGATTCATTCGACACTTGTAAATACGCTGAAACTGATTCAGTTAACTCTTGTAAAATAAGTTGAATCTGTGTTCGACGCCTTTAACTGGTTATTGATACATCTATACTATAATTAATTTTTTTACTTATTATAATAATTAAATATGAACTTCTTATACTAATTAATTTTGGTATCGCGGTATGTTGTTCATTTATATCAAATAGACCATTTTTTAAGTTAATATTAGATATTGGAAAAAATTCATTGTCTTAAATTTACAAAATTATATGAATCTTACTTGAATCATATTATTTCTCATCCAAAAATTATTATAAAAAACCATAAATTTTAATTAAAAAATATATAATTATATGATATATATAATTTGCTATATTAAGTTTTTAGTTTATATGATCGCATATTGTGCGTTATGTAATAATTTGGGTGTATACATAATCCAAATCCAAGCCTGCATATCAAATTTCAATTTTTGGGTCGAACTTATGGGTGCTTAACTAAGTTCATAGAAAAATAAAACCATGAATCACAGTATAGTAAGTGTGCTCCCTTGTGTTGCTTCCATGCAAGTGAGCTATATATGGGAAGATTGACTCTTCCAGACATCGATTGCTCTGTGCTTTGGACTTCAACTGATCGTTTTGTGCCTGTCTCCATTACAATGTTTCTCCGGAACACTGTACTTTGAGAGATATTAGTTCTATTTTCTGATTAGAACTTGTGATTCACTCGACACAAAAATATGATTTCGCTTCCTAAATTTTGCTACCTTTAGTGTAGTGTCTATTAGTGCTAAAGTCCTAGTTTCGCCAAATATTGCATTGTATAATCGCATACCTGTTAAAACTTTTACCAACCTAATGAAACAAACGATGAAACAGTGTTTATATGGGAGTAAAAGGCAGATGAAATTACAAGAATGTACTACTTTTTAAAACATCTTTCAACTAAATCTGCCAAAAAAATTTCTTTACAACTAAATACAACTTGTAAGAAACTTCTTTCAAATAAGTCTATTTTTAACAAAACCTAATCTAATTAGTCTATTTCGAGCACTAAAATATCCTTCTCATTCTCACGCTCAAATTCCAAATTCTCGATTGCAGATATTTGTTCTTCGGTCTTCACACGTCACATATCTCCAGTCTTCTCGCGCCAAATCTCACATCCCTTGCACTGATCGTCGATTCTTCACGAACTTAGGTTTGAAAATTATTCGCTAATTAACCTTTTCTTTTTTCCGGGTGATTAAATGTACGCTTATCAATTACATATGCAGGTAAAATTACCTTGTAAAAATATCAAATGATGAATCTGTAAGATATAAAGATTGTTGGGTAGTTTGGAATGGAGAAAAGAAGCGAGAATCAATGAAGAAATTGATGATAAGAACTACACGAAGCAAAAAAATGGCACTGATGATAATACAGGAATTTCTCATGCGGCAGACGTTGAAACATACAGTGATAAATCAGACAGTATGGGCAGTGATATAGTTTTAGACGGATCTAATGTTGTAGATGATGCTTTTTTGAGCATGTTTTTTATGGTTATGTCTGTGGGCTTGTTCTTCAAAGACAATGATTTTGGCTAAATGTTATTGTATTCTTTTTTAAAGGTAACTCGAGGTTTGTATAAATAAAAAAGTTGTTCTGGCCAGAGCATCTGCAATGGAATTGTGTTTGCTATAATGTAAATTGGCTAATTAAGTTCCTAATATTGATAACTAAATGCAATAGTTCCATTTAACACTATCTTATCTTTCCAAATCAAAGATGAAGAACTAACAATCTTAAACAAGTAATCAATACCTAGCGGTGCATGTAAATTACATGCACCACTAGTATATCGGTGCATGTAAATTACATGCACCAATAAACTCAAGTATTATCTTTAACCAAAAATATGGTATTTTGGTGCATCAGTGCATCACTAGTCTATCGGTGCATGTAAATTACATGTACCTATAGACTCGTATTGTGCATGCGAGTCATGCAGTGCATATAATTTACATGCACCGCACGAGACTAACAACGAATTACCTAGCGGTACATGTAATTTACATACACCGATAAATTTAGGTGTTGTCTTTAACAAAAAAATATAGTTTATCGGTGAATTTAAACGCACTACCAAGTGATTTTATATGCACCACCAAATGAATTACATCCACCTTGTGATATTACATGCAGCACCAAGTGATTTTACATGCACCACCATTCACCGCCAAGTGAATTACATATACCATGTGATATTACATGCACCACCTAATGAATTAAAGTGCACCACCTATTGAATTTAAGTGCACTACCAAATGATTTTACATGCACCATCGGGTGAATTAAATGCACCTTGTGATATTACATGCACCATCCAAGTGAAATATATGCACCTTGTGATATTACATGCACTCTGTTTCAATTTAGTAATATTTTTTACTTAATTTCTCCCCAACTTTCGAGTAAAAATGGGCAAAAGTCAGCCACCGAAATTAAAAACAAGAACATATGGGTGTTTCAGATTTCACAGAAAGTATATCATGGAATTAAATGAATAAATAAGAAAAATATTTACTAATATTGGAATGATGATGTATTTATATTAAAACATAACAAATTATATAGAAGGTATTAGTGTTTGTTTTGATATATGAACCATATGAATCTAATGGTGCATGTAACTCACATGCACTGATTCAAGAGGTGCACCACTTTGTTTAAATTAAAAACTTCAAAATTTCATTCAAACATTTCATCGAACATGTCACATACACTGTAGTTGTTGGTTTTATATTCAACACCTACAAACACTATGATTCCAAGAACCAACCAAACAAGAGCTGAAGTTCACACGAAAGGAATTTGGCGCAAATCCACCTGACATAGTTCTATTTTCATAATGTATCCCACCACCTCTGCGACGGAGCTCAACGGTTGGATTCACATCATCCCGTTGTTGAAGATCGATTCAAGAGCTAGGATTTGTTGGGAGCTTCGGTGTCCACCAAGATCTAAATGCGCTCATTTCTCCGATCGATGGAGGTTTGACATCGTGCTTTTCCGCGTTGTAGTGTGTTGGGTTAGTGAAAAAGACGATCATGAAGGAAGATGGTAGTTTAGGGTAAATTTGATCATTGCATTTAAAATTGGACCTAATTTGGGTGACTAGGTCGAAAAATCTTTTACCTAATGACACCGGCTCAAAAAGTTGCCCAAAAAAGTATTTATTGGGTATTGTTTCAGAAAATGTAGAAAGGATTAATTGGGCCATGTCAAAACATTGTTTGGGCTGGACTTTAGTCAGATTGTTTCCGAAATAAGTGTCCAAGTCCAGTGAGCTCAATCAGGCCTACAACCTGTATGTACCCTTAATATATTGCCTTTTTGGAATAAAAGAACATATTACACTAAATTTTTAGTGCAAATTATTCAAAATGCCTTGTTTAAATTTTTCGAAATTTTTTTATTCTTGGAAAATATAAAGGTAATCCAAGAAAATAGAAACCAACACTCTACATTCCATGCATCTCTTAAAGTTTTAATTTGTTAATATGACATCATCCATTTATAAATTTACGCATCCAATAATATTAACTACACAAATTTTCTCATAAATATAAAGTAAATCAACACTATAATTCACGTCAAATTTTTAGAGCAAGACAATTCTTTGAATAAATGTAGTAAACATTGAATTTAACATGAAAATTACTCTGACAGTAACAATAATTAATATGTCATAGCATTTAAAAAATAAATAAAATGACAAGATTAGACTAGACAACCCGACTCATGTCGGGGCTTAGGGACCCTCATCCCTCTTGCACTCATTTATAGCAGTGAAGCGCAGGTGGTTTGTTCAACTCCTTTGTCCTTTTTCTCCCCGCATAGAATAATTAATCAAGTTTTTTATTTTATATCATATTTTATAAAAATATCCAAATACACTTGACTCAAAATGGGGAAAATAACTAACTATTCATGTCTAGGATTAATGTTAGTTTTGTTATGATTAATTTGAATAAATACTTATATACACTCGGTTCAAATAATATTTATAACCAATTCGATGTTAAAATACAGTATATTTTAAATTAAAAAATAAATATCTATTTGTTTGAATTTTTGTGTATCTATTTGTATATATACATAATATGTGTCGGTGGTGGCTAGTAAGTACTATGTAGTAATTTCAAATTTGATTAATGATAAAATGACGTTAATGAAAATTGAGATATAATTTCAAAACTGTCATTGTGATAGTAATTATATTATTATACATAAATAATCATAGACTTTATTTTGGTTTATAATAGTTAATCGGAAAAAAAAATTAACATATTAATGCATATCGTATGTTATGTACTTTTAAATATATTTATATGTATGATATGGAAAAAATATATCCGACGATATAAGATATTAGTATATATATGTTATATATTTGGCTAACCGGAAATTTTGGGATCTCTTTGACTAATTCCAAGTTGTTATACTTCTTCGCACATGGATAATTAATCTCATTAAATGAACCATAAATAAATATATATATATAAAAGGGTACCATTATTTCATGGCTTCGGGCAGATCTTTTTAACTGTGAGGTAGCTTCTCATAGCAGTAACTTCAGTAAGTTCTTTATTCAGAAAAGAAAGATGGAAGATGGATAAGTGACAATAAAAAGAGAGGCAAAAAGAATTAACCCAATACAGATGGGTAGAATGAAGCGACATCATAATAGTAATTTCGTTTTTAAGTTATGCTTGTAATTGCTTATTCAAAGCATTTTTATATTACTTTTGCATAAAGTTGAAAAAAAAGTTGATTTTAAGCAAAAATATTGAGTGTTTGTTATTAAAATAAAAAAACAGCTTAATAAACTTTAATTAATCTACAAAATTGACACCAAACAACTTAAAACAGTCAAAATAATGTCATGATCTGCTTCTCAGTTTCTGTTTTTTTCTGCTTATTTTTAGAGAATCAATAGCAGAAGCAATGAAATAAAACACTCAAAATCTGTTTTTTTTTAATCCGAAAAGCTGATAAACATTGTGCAAAAGTATTTACAAACACCCACTTATTTCATTATTTTAGTTTCGGATTGAATTTATATTTTAATTGTGGATTGAATTTAAAATATACATGTATACAGACAAGTCTATTAATTAATTGAAAAAATAATACTTCATTAAGCGGATAAGTGATTTAAATGATGTATTATAATCTGTTTGTAACACATCAAGCTATCGATTATAATTATGATGTTTCATTAGTAATTATAGTTTCAGATATAATATTTGTAGTACAATAAAGTTATACAATAATCAGTTATAGAGGTGATGTATGTATGCCTCTGTTTTATTTTATTTCTGATGGTAGATTGGCAAATTTTTTGTAACTTAAATATTCGAACTTGAGTTATTTCTCAAATGAGTAAGAGGTGATAACTATCATGTTAGCCACGTGGTGTCATATGTGCCTCTAATTTAAACCCCTCGATTACACGTAGCTCTGCATATATGGCAGAAGACTTATGATTGAGTTGTTTAATTATCTCGGCAATTTCGTAATTAATTTAAGTTTATTAAGCTGTTTTTTTATTTAAATTATTTAAAATCAACTTTTTTCAACTTTAATCAAAAGTAACATAAAAATATTTTGAATAAGTAATCGCAAACACACCCTACAACTTAGAAGAAATAACTAAAACAACTTTTTACCACTTTCTATACTAACTTACATAGTTTTTTATATAATTTAAATAATAATAATTTATAGCATCCGTTAAAATTATTTTTACAAGTCTATAAATGGCACGTGAAAATCAGTGCCGCGTAGCTTCCCAAGAAACATTAACCAAAAAAACTGCTACTTCAAAAGCTCAGCCTACGTAAAATTGTCATGCAAGGGCAATAACAGCAACAGAGATCCGCTGTAGAGCAAACTAATATGCTGACGTAATAGAATTCGTGAAATGGTTTGGTGACACGTGTCACTCGGATCCAATTTTTAAAAACTTACGTGATCGTACGGCTGATAGGCGTTCCTGCGCGCGTGTGTGTGAGATTGAGAGGTCAAGATCAAGAGTTTATGTCATATCCTTTCAGATGTAATTTGTATTGTCACATCAGATAGACTAATGGTAACATAGTCATCTGCAATTAATTTTGAACCCTCACCACTTCTGTTATTGAATTCATCGGTTTGTTGTTGCTGCCCTCGAAGGGCACTGCTCTTAGGAACATCATCTATCATCCATATAGAATCTTTTTTTCTTTTAAAAAAAGATTTCAAATGAAAGGTGATGATGCCCCTAAGGGCACTGCCCTTAAGGACATCATCAAACAAACCAAATTCATCTATGTGTTAAAATTTTTTATTAATATAATTAGATTCTTAATGATTTTCGTAACTTTAAATTGGATAAAACATAATACACTATATATTATAGTAAATATGCACGAAATTTCAATATATTAACAAAATAGGTAAGATACTCCTTGTGGTTTCTTAAACTCAGCATTAAACCTCATTGTGTTATAGTAAATATCCACGAAACTCCTATGTGTTAACAAAATAAGCAAAAAAACCTTTACGTTTTCTTAAACTCGACATTAAATCCACTTGTGTTATAAAAAAAGTATAAAAACCCATATTCTTTTTGAAACCTTGCATGAAACCCATGTGTTAAACAAAATAGGCAAAAAAAAAAATCACAGTTTCGTAAATCCTGCACAAAACCCAATCGATTGTCTAATATGCTCTCCAATTTTTCTGCATCTACATTGTTTTCTTCTTTTCTGTAATGATCTGATATTTTAATTTTAAAATGAACAATATTCAGAATCTTATTCATAATCTAATTTAAAATTACATCACAAAAATTTCACTTTAAAATTGTGAATATTATTTGTTTTAAAACTTAAAGAACAAGTCATTACAGAAAAGAAGAAAATAATGTAAATGCAAAAAAAGTTGGAGAACATATTAGACAATCGAGAGGGTTTTATGCAGGATTTAAGAAAATATATGTGTTTTTTTTGCCTATTTTGCTTAACACGTGGGGCTTCGTTCAGGTTTCAAAAAAAAGAGGGGGGGGTTTTTTTTTTTTTTGCTTTTTTGTGTAACAAATGGTGTTTCATACCGAGTTTAGGAAAACACATGACTTTTTTTGTCTATTTTGTTAAAACAGTGGAGTTTCGTGCATATTTACTATAATAAAGGAGGGTTTCATGTCGAGTTTAAGAAAACACATGATTTTTTGCTTATTTTGTTAACACATGAGAGTTTCATACATATTACGATAACACATGTTTTTTTTGTTGCTTTTTACCCATTTAAATTTTGGGATAATAATTTGAACTATAACAATAGAATATATCTTTTAAGTTTGACATAATTCAGATTATAATTTAACATTATATCAAAATATATGTTTATATTTAAAATTCCGCAATTAACACCTTCGTGTACATATTGTATCGATTGTATAGGATTTTTTTGATTTAAGGTTTGGATGGTGACAGAGATTATCATGCATGATGGCTTATCACGTAACAATTAAAACATGATAATCGAGTTACGGTAGAATTCTTTTTCTCAGAAAAATAATTTATTAACGAAGACGAAGTACAAATTATACTGAACTTGAAAACCGAACAATTACAAGTTTCTACAACCCAATCACAACCAAGTTATTATAGGATTTAAAATGTCATTTCCAACAAAAACACACATATATATATACTCATTATGTGTATGTATGGATTAATGCCTAGTGCCCAAAGAAAGAGAGTCCACTATAAGATATTGGGATTGGAATAAGTATTTTGAGCCCCATATGTTGGTAGGGTTTCAATTTCCATAAATAGGGAGGGAGTCAATGGTGAATATAATATAAAATTATAAATGTGTGTGTGTGTGTGTCTATGAAAGTGGAATTTTCATGAAACTTCAAATCCTTTGTGCAAAATGGTATGTCCTACTTAAAGCTAGCAAGATTTCGAAGGGACTCACATCAAAATCCTACTATAAATTTAACAACATTATAAAATTATTTTTAATTTAATCATAATAGAAATATAAAGATTTGTCAATAATTGAAAATTATTCAAATCGAATTTTTTATGACTTGCTCTTATCAAGTGTTTCACAATCTAAATAAACTTTTAGATCGTTATAAGAGTCACTAGATAAATCAAAGTATTGAGAATATTCTCATTTAAATGTTTTTAAAGGTAGCAACTAACCAACCCCGTTTATTTATACGTATGTTGCTAGCTAGTTAATAAAATATTAGAGAGATTTCCCAATAAGGAAACCTCAATGTGACTTAGGCGGGACCATACCACACAACACCACAACAAAAATTTTAATATATTCAAATATCTTAAATTATAATTAAAGTTTATCCAACAAGAGGAAATGTTATCTCTACCATTAATCTAATAATCCACGATGGATCAAATATACTTTTTTATATAGGACAAAATAGGGACCACAAGTAAAAGACGATTTGATTCCCTCTAAGCCATTGGATATTGGATATACAGTGTTTCTTCCAATAATTTTACCATTACCAATCTAATACCTTTTCTGTAATATCTTAACACATTTTTCTGTTTAGCATTAATAATAGCTCTGTGGTCCCTAATTTTAATTAATTTAGTATGAAAATGACTCTGGCACCCTTTGACCAGGGTCTTTTTTCCGGAATCATCCAGAAAAAAAGTATGTTGGCATAAAACAATAGCGTCAGGTCATGCACAATCCCATTGGCAAGAATATGAACAGCCTGATTAGTTTGTGTAGGGCAGAAACAAATGGATCCTGGCTCTGCTGCAGCCAATCCTCGTCTGATAACATTAATTATAGGGCCCTCTGGAGCAAAGGGTGCTGACGATATTGTGGCCGAGTCCGAATGCGAAACCCATGAATTTCTTGCGAAAAATGTTAGTGAATCAAAGAAATATCCTCCTTTATAGCCATACTCTGCCAAAAGATGTGAGATATCAGTCAAAATGTAATAATATCAATCAACAAGTCAAAACCTCCTGAGTTTCAATTATAAAATTTCTGTAGGGTCGAGGAATGAGAATTGAAGAGACTTAATTTGGTAGCATTGTAGTTTTGATGATTCTCAGAGGAATGTAGAGGTCTTTGGTTAGTTACTCAATTGGTTAGATATGATCCCACTATTACTTTTTCTTATGGACATCAATTGGTGTAACATGATGATTATGATCCCACTATCTTCGAGGGAATATAACTAAATTCATCCTATGCATTGTCCTAATTGAATTTTGATCATTAAAGTAGTCAAAGTTTGTCTTGGTGTATCATTTTTTTCCCCTTTTAGTCTTATTTTGTTAGAGTGTTGATGTGATGCTGGACATTATTGACGCGACGCATATTATTCTTGATATGGTATCAAACCTTGGTGATGTGTCTGATGCTGCATTAGCATTTGGAGGAACAAGGTTAAAAAAACTTACAGGATAAAGACCAAATTTAGTACTTGTGAACTAAATAAAATACGGAAACGACCAAAATACATAGTTGTCTGTGTTATTTTAGGGTTACTGGTTTTACAGCAAGGGAAATATAATGTATATAACAAAGATTCACTAAGTTGATTTCAACTAACCCGAGATAAAGAAGGGGTGGAAGATGTTGCTAAGATAGAGTGTGAAATGTGTTTTTCAATCGATGTTTTGATGGTTTTAAAAGGACATATTTCTCTATTTAGCGGAGCATCTTATGGAGTCACTGAATAACCAAAAATACTAAATTTGAATTATTTCAGTGGTGAATTTGCCCTAAAAGATCTCAGATATAATTTCTATTTTATAAACATAATTATTTGATGGAGGTAAATTTCAATACATAGTCACATAGAATATTAATTTTTATAATACTAATCTCAATTTTTTAGAACTTAATCAAACATAGTCTCACAGAAATTTTTTAATAAAAAAAATAGTTCCACGTAAAAGTTTTTAACAAATTTAGTCTCACAAAATTAATTTTTAATAACTCATAATTGAATAATGGGCTTTGACACTACTTTTGATTAAAAATAAAAATTTGTGACTATTTTTTTATTAAAAATATTTTTTATGAAAATATATTTGATTAATCCTAAAAATTTGGGACTGATATTATAAAAAATTTACAATATTTGATGAGATTGAAAAAATGTCACTTTGTCCATAACTAATCTTGTCAAATAGATTTGGAAAAGGGAAATAAAGGAAAAAATGATAAATAGGAAAAGGCCAAAACTGTAGGGAGGCAAAGGCAGGAGGGGTGGTGCTTTGTAAAGTTGGGGAAAGTGAAATTAAATGAGTGAAAAGACAAGTCAAATGTCAAAATCTAAGCACCTCAAATCATAAGACAGTCAGTGTGATTTGTTGTCTATGCTATGCCCTTTCTTTTATTTTATTTACCATTTTTTTTGTTTGAATCCTTTTATTTACCATGTTTCAACAGTTCACTTTCACCAAACATCCCACCTTTTCACTTTTAACAGCGCGATTTTCACGTATATAATTGATATTACTTTAAATAATTCGTTATACTAGGTTAAACCATATGAATAGGATCATATTATACATCAATATATATACAAATATATACATATATGAGATACATATTATGTGTGTTGGCATATAACATGACCGGTTCATACAAAAATTTCTCCTTAAACTAAGTATTGATTGAAATATAATGATTGGTTACTTACCTTATTGCTCTAATAAATTATATATTATCTTAAAACAATAACGTTTCTAAAAAATCAAAAGTAAGGTTGTGTGTAAATTGAAGAATTTGAGGTGTAGATTTCAAATTTCACATTCGAACCCATTATTTATGTTTAGGTAAAACACTGAAATATATTTCAAATTTATCCTTTTTCCAATAAATATTCCTTTCATTTTTTAAAGATTTGAAATGATAATAATTATATGTTATTTCAAATTCATGAATTTTAAATGATTATGTTTTAAATCATTTCCTTCAAATCAAATCCTTTCCAAATGCAACCCAAAAAAATGTAAAATACTTCAAGTATTGGTATATATTTTAAATTAAGTCTTCTCTTGTGACCAACCAAGACTCTCAGTGGTAAATAATTTGTTATCAGATATTATTTATGTTTGAAGTTAAATTATATTGTTTATCTAAATTATTTCTTTAATCTTCAATTTGACAGACTTTGTAAATAAAAAGACAAAAATATGAATAGTTTTTTTAATTTAAAGTTCAACAACTGTTCATAAGAGAGAGACACGTTAATACTACTTGATCAAGAAGTTTATCGTGTTAGTGTTCTGTCAGCACCAATAATTTCTCGGATAATATCATAACACAAATTATAACCCTTCATAATTGTTTGAATAGATAATGATAGGTACCTACAAGTAGCTATTTTATCTCGAGGTCACATTAGTTTTCACATATTTTCCCGATAAAAGTGAACCAAAATACTTATTACAATTCAAAGGCGCATGAACTCTATCTACCTATTGAGGAGTTGTTTGATAATGCATTTAAACAAGTTGTCCTTTTTTTATATATATTTTAAATAGAACAATTTTTTACTGTATTGTTAAATTTTAATGCTGTGCAATATAAATTGTCTAAGTTTTTAAATCATTATCTATAGACTATTGGAATTACAACATAAAACTATTTTGGTAAAAAACATATGTAAATTTCAGACATTTATTAACAGACTTTAATATTGATACTTTTTTTTAACGTAATATTGATACTATTTAATATTGATACTTATAATTCACTATTTGTATCCTATCGTATCTGTGTTGTCTGGTATATTTGTTGTTGTTTGTCGTATTTATGCTCTATCAACATCTGGTTGGGCTACTTTTTGGTGGTGTTTTGGCGACCTTTCTATTTGGACTCTCGTCACTACTTGGCATTGGCTTCTGCCGACTGGTGGCAACATTTTTTGGTCCATTTTAGATTGTTTCGTTGTTGATGCACTGCTTGGTTGTGATTACAAAATCTACTGGGTGGTTCGGTTCCGTATGCAACCCAATGGTGGTATGTGGTTGTTGGAATTATGTGTGGGATTTGGATATCGGATATTGCTTGTTTGTTGTCCTTATATCAATTTGCGTCTCATATTTATCCGCCTTTGTACATTTACTTTTGGAAGACATTTCTCGCTTTCAACCCCATAATGAGATCGGTGGTTTGAGGAGACTTGATCTTGCTTTGCTGGCCTTTGCACTTGACTGGGCATGATATTGTGCATATGTTGTTAATCAATTCATCAACTCGCCTATATGTCCGATCTTTAATTGTAGTGTCTGGGTGTTTGTCCATGTTAGATGTCTGTATTTGTGGCTGATTTTCGTTGGTGTTAGTCATGGTTTATGGCCTTGGCTTCTCGTTTTTAACTTAATATAATCCTATTTCTGATAATAATAATTTAAAAAAAGAACTGATAGGTGAAATCTATTAATAATAAGACCTTAAGTATGACAAAAAAATTAATACAAAAAACATATGACGAGTATCTTTCATTGATATTAACATTGAAAAAAAATCATATTTCACAACAAAGAAACTTCTATAAATTTTTTTGGCGTCAATTATGAATATATTTCATTAACATTTGCATAAAAGTAACAAATGAAACGACAATTACCAAGGGTCATTAAATCACAAGAACCATAAGTAAATACATGGTTAGACCTAAGATACTTGTGTTCACCCTCCCCAAGAAAGATCATGTTATATAACGATATGAATAATAAACAAAAGAGCTATATGGATATAAAATATTATTGTGCACAATATATTAATTAAATTATTCTTAGAAACAAAGAAAGATAATATTAATAGATTTGAGCTACATGAATTTTAAATAATTTTTTATTACTTTTTGAAGCATGTAGATAATGTAATCATTAATTTAAGAATTTTTTTTTAAAAAAATCTAATCAATATATTTATTAATATAATACCCTCCAATTTTAATAATTAATATTATAGCCTTTTTAGTCTAAAAAATAACATCTAAATCCCCAACTGGATTTTTCGTATTTTTCAAAAAATGTGCATTTCAAGATTAGAGGATAGGCGTATTAAATCATAGATGTGCAATTTTTTTAATTTATGCCAAAATGTAGGGTTATATTTGTTACTATTCAAATTAAAGATCATAAGTTATAATAAATACGGGAGAAAACATACAAAACTGTTCAATCAAATTAAATAAAAAGAAAAAAATATTTAAAATATTTTTATTTTACTTAAATATTTATAATATAAATAAATAAACTCTAAATTTATACACACAACGTATATTCCACTACACATGTAATCAGGTATGATTTGCGCACAGATATAAATTAGGAAATTAGATAATCATTTGAGATTAGGTTCTCGTCCTCAATAATTGATCCCCTGAAAAATTTATCTTCATTTTACATATTAATCCCAACTTCCCAAGCTCGTCACCATATTATATTTTATTTATATCCCAAAATAAATATTCCATCTCTTTAAAATTTATAATCTTAGCCGACCATATTAGCCACTTGTATTACACCCCTCACTCTCTCCTCAGGTTTGAGATATAATTTCTTCACAAGAAATAGCAACAGTTGATCATCAAAGATCAATTAAAGAAACATATCAAATTAAAAAATTCAAGATTTTAGCTCCTTCTTCGTCTTCTTCACAGAAGAGCAGACAGCAAGAAATATTTTATTCTTCTTCTTCATAGTATATCGATCTTTTACTGAAGAAAACAGTGTATTGCAATGACCCCTGAAGACTCCTTAAGATCTCTGTCCCTAGACTACCTGAATCTGCTAATCAACGGCCAAGTTTTTAGCGATGTAACCTTCAGCGTAGAGGGTCGTTTAGTACATGCGCACAGATGCATCTTAGCAGCCAGAAGCTTGTTTTTCAGGAAATTCTTTTGCGGGCCAGACTCTCAGACGGGCTTAGACCCGATAAGGATGGGCCCAGGAAGTGGTTCGCCTAGAGGACATAATACTCAAGTAATACCAGTGAACTCAGTTGGCTATGAAGTTTTCTTGTTGATGCTTCAGTTCTTGTACAGCGGGCAAGTCTCGATTGTACCACAGAAACATGAGCCGAGGCCTAACTGTGGGGAGAGGGGTTGCTGGCATACGCATTGCACCTCCGCCGTTGATCTTGCCCTTGACACTCTTGCAGCCGCTAGATCTTTTGGTGTGGAACAGCTTGCTTTGCTCACTCAGGTTTCCATTATTTCATATTGTGTCTGACTTACATTTTTTTTAATAAAAAAACACTGGTCGTTGATTAATTACTTTATTCTTTTCGTTTGTGGGTTCTAATTTTGAGATAAAGATATAGGAGTTGGATCGTAGTTTTCAGGTTATATTGGTCAATTGGGAAGGATTTAATGAGCTCAATCGATCATCATAGTCATAAAAAAATTATTTTTATGAATTAAAAGTGGGGTCTCTATCCATGATCTCAAAGAAATCTATCCCTTTTGGTAATTTCTACTGACTAGTTTTTTTTTTCCTGTAATATTTATTGGTCTGGAGCATATTCTGATGCAAAAATGGGTTATTTCTATCCTTTATTTTCATATTTTGAGCTCACAAAACATGTATTCAACGTTGTGTTCTTCCACTTATCTTCTTGTTATTTTTAGCACAGGTCTCTTGAAAAGTCCTATCTTGATTTCATGAAACATTGCTTTCTTGAATTTCTGAATTTATCTCTTTGATCAGTAGTCTTTTCTTCCACAGTGATCACCCAAGCCCAACTTTTCCATTTTGGTTTCGAAAATGAAAGTAAAATCTTCCCATTTGTACTCAAGGGCTCAACTATTTCTCATATGTTCTAAATAGCACCAAACTATTATTAATGTCCCAGTTAATTTCATTTCAACAATATAATACTAAGTTTTTTGATTAATTTGCAGAAACAGTTGGTAATCATGGTGGAGAAGGCCTCAATTGAAGACGTAATGAAAGTTTTAATTGCTTCAAGAAAACAAGAAATGCACCAACTTTGGGCCACTTGCTCCCATTTAGTAGCAAATTCAGGCCTCCCTCCGGAAATCTTAGCCAAACATCTCTCAGTCGATGTTGTGGCAAAGATCGAAGAGCTCCGCCTTAAATCCTCCTTGGCCCGCCGTTCCCTGATGCCCCTCCACCATCCGCACCACCACGACCTCGCTGAGGCAGCCGCCGACCTCGAGGACCTAAAAATAAGACGAATGCGTCGAGCCCTTGACTCCTCCGACGTGGAACTTGTTAAACTTATGGTTATGGGAGAAGGTCTCAATCTTGATGAAGCATTAGCTTTGCATTACGCAGTTGAAAATTGCAGCCGAGAAGTAGTGAAAGCTTTGCTTGAACTCGGTGCAGTCGATGTAAACTATCCCGCTGGGCCGGCCGGGAAAACCCCACTTCTCGTCGCGGCCGAGATGGTGTCGCCGGATATGGTGGCGGTCCTCCTGGACCACCATGCGGATCCCAATGTCCGAACAGTAGATGGGATCACGCCGTTAGATGTGCTTCGAACCCTAACATCTGATTTCTTGTTCAAAGGAGCTGTTCCAGGGCTAGCGCACATTGAGCCAAATAAGTTACGTCTGTGTCTTGAATTAGTTCAGTCAGCTGCAATGGTGATTTCGAGAGAAGGGAACGCAAATGCGCCACCTTCACCAGCCACCGCCTCCGTATATCCACCGATGGGTGACAAACACGCCAGCAGTGCAAGCAGTGGCGGCCCGGCCAACATGACAGTGGCGGGTAGCGGCCAGAATCTTGATTCAAGAATGGTCTATCTAAATCTTGGAGCCCAAATGGGTGTTGGAAAATTGAGTGAAGGATATGAAAGCAGCAGCCACAGAGAAGCTATGAATCGAATGTATCACCACCACCACCACCATCACCATCATCACTCCCACGATCAGTATTAACTCGACTAAGTAAACCTATTCCTTCTCTATTAATCTTTATATAAACTTAGATTTTGAAATATAATCTGGGATCTTGAAAAGGTTTGTTCAAATTCATGGAAATAATAAATTTACTACGATTATATTGAGGGTTTCATGCAAGTTTAAAAAAATCATAGCTATTTCTTTTACTTTTCTGCTGTCGAATGCGCTTAAATCGCTCAACCTAAAAGTTTGGATATACAGTGATTTCCATTTCAATAATTCAACCTTTTTTGGCAACTGAATTGAGTATCAATCCGAACTGGATATCTTTGTGTACAAAAAATGTCTTCACAATTTTCATATTTGAGAAAGGATCTATATATATGTGTGTGCGTATAATGTTAGAAAATGAATTAAAAAAAAAAAATTGGTTGCTCGATCGAGCTGGCCAGATTTTTTTGTTTCTTTGGAACAATAGCTCGATCGATCGAGCCATGTTTCTGTTTCGTAAAATGGTGTGTCCATTCACGTCCGGGTGTGATTTTTCGCGATATACTGCCTCCAAAAGTTGTCCATTTGGACTTGTTTTTAGTTTACTATATATACAACATATCCCTCACTTCATATGCATGGAATTTTTGAAATTCACATCATATTTGAGTAATTTTGTGGGTCTTCATCTTTGTTCTTATTGAGCGCTTTTAAGGTTTAAAGAATTTGTGATTTGGAGTGCTTTTATCACAAATCATAGTCGTTGTATCTTGGGAGACAAATTGTCAAAGTAAACTGTTAGCACCGTAGTGAGGCAATATTGTCTTAAAGACATAGATTCCAAATCTTGCCTTGACATTTCTAAACTGTGAAGCCTTTGTTATTTGGTTACTATAATCCTGAGATACACTTGTAGAGAAATTTTAACAACAATCTTAAGACAATTTTAGCACAAATGTCTTCGTCGAGTGCAACAACGATTCCAGTTCATCATCGTGAAAGAGCTGAAAAGTTCAATGGGAACGATTTCAAGCGATGGCAAACAAAAGATGTTTTATTTGACAACCTTGGGGTTGGTAAGGTTCCTCAACGAGGATGCTTCTACTATTATGGAGAATGAACCGACAACCAAAAGAGGGTTGCGGTTGATGCGTGGAATCAAAGCGATTTCCTGTGCAAGAATTATATTATCAACAGACAGGACAACACATTATACAATGTGTATTGTCTAGTGAAGACGGCCAAATAATTTTGGCAATCCTTGGAGAAAAAGTATAGATCCGAGGATACCGGCATGAAGAAATTCATCGTTGGACGATTCCTGGATTTCAAAATGGTTAATACAAAGCCTGTGATAGCACAAGTGCAAGATTTGCAAGTAATCTTGCACGAAATTCATGCAGAGGGAATGGTTCTAAGTGACTCATTCCAAGTGGCCGCCATGATTGAAAAGTTGCTTCCATCATGGAAGGACTTCAAGAATTATCTCAAGCACAAATGAAAAGAGATGAATCTTGAAGACCTTGTGGTTCACTTGAGAATCGAAGAGGACAACCGAATTTCTGAAAGGAAGGAAAATTGGCACCAACATGAAGCACGAGTGAATTTAGTGGAAAACACGCCGAAACAAAGCCCAAGTTTGATGGCATGGTCCCCAAATCTGGAAAGACGAAGAAGTTCAAAGGCAAGTGCTACAAATGTGGAAAACCCAATCACATGGTGAAGGATTGTCGAAATAAAGACGATCGTGGGAAGGCTATGGATAAATGTGACCGAAGAAGACCGTCTCTCAAATGATTTGGATGATCTAGCGCTTACCGCTTAAATTAGATTGTGTATCTTTGAAAGTTGCAAACTCCATGAATGTAGTTATTCTAAATAAATGTAATGACGATATTTGTTGAAAGCAATAAAATTTATGTTATTACTTCTTGTATTGAATCTTATGGTTTGTGGCATGATTGTTAGGATCATTTAAACTACAGTTCGCAGCACAAATTGTAATGTTAAATTTATTGGTTGTGTGGGCACTAAGTTGACAAAATCGTCATTCATTTGCTAGGAGCTCGATCGATCGAGCCATATTTTTGTTTCGTGAAATGGTGTGTCCATTTACGTTCGGGTATAATTTTTTGCGATATAGTGCCTCCAAAAAGTGTCCTATTGGGAAGATTTTTCAATTACACATCGATCTTAAGGTAATTTGAGCCTATAGCTGAATACATAGGTAAGTGTTACACATATATGTTTTTACACATTTAGAAATAACAAACATACGGTATATTATTGGTAAATTTAAAAAAATGATCTCATAAGATATGTGTCTATTCAATATTACTACAAACTTTTAGAATTAATCAAATAAGTCTCACGTAATTTTTTTTAATAAAAAATAATTCCACGTTAATGTTTTGTTAATACAAATTTAGTCTCATCGAAATTATTTTTCTTTTATTATTAAAAATGATATCAAACTCCCTATTCAATTATGAAACTACTTTTGATAAAATAAAATTTCTGTGGAATTATATTTAATTAGTTCTAAAAGTGTTGGTTTTGTATTGTTTAAAAACAATTTTTTTGGGACTATAAATGAAAAAACTCATATTTTATGGGATCATTTTTATAATTTCCTCATATATTATTTTAAATTTTATAATAAAATAAACTTATTGTTAATTCATTCCCGGTCTCCCTATATGAGGTAAATGCAAAATAGAAAAACTTCACATTTTATATGTGATGTGATTCGTGATTTTCGAATATAAGGTAGAATAAAGTGTTAATGAAAAATAACGATAAACACACCAAGATTTTTTACGTGAAAAACCCTCAAATTGAGAGAAAAACCACGGGACCTAGTCCAGTATAAAACTTCACTATAAACGTTGATGATTTACAAGACTCTCTGGACACAAATAACAATCGCTCAATGACTTACACGAATATTTTAGAGAAATAACAGAAAATACCGAACAGACATAAATTTGATCTCTTCGGAGTCTTTTTGCCCAGAAAAATCCAACCCCTACTATGGTGACATCCGCGGGTATTTATAGGACTGTTCCTAGTGATTGGCTCGCGGTGGATCCGGAACACGATGTCCTCTAATCGTGGCTTAACTGGAGCCCATCGCGTCTGAGAAATCCGCGCCCCATTATCGCACGTTCATTCACGCCGGTTAATTTGTTAGTTACTCCCTGGTCTTCCGCTAATCTTTGACCAGAAAACCGAGGAGGGTTTAGCAGCTGTTCGGTAAAACCCTGCTCGGTGCTATCTGCTCGGTGCACACTGTTCGGTATATGACTTGTTCGGCTCTTGAGGGGATTTTACCCGAGGAAGTCAATATGTCATATGACATCACCTCACCCCCTAAAGTAAAGCAAGACGAGACTTTTGAAGTCTTGTTTTATTGTCTTCGGGTAAAATCCTAAATTTAACCTGCTCGGGATATTTTTGCCGCCCTTATTTCCCGCTCAAAAATAGTCATTGCTCCTGATACTTTGATGAAACAATACTTGAATAGTACACACTAAGTAAGCTCCCAGGAAAGAGAGGATCTCGATCTTTCATAGACAGAACTTCAAGATTCCCAGGAAATTTGGTAGGGTCACACCGGTCCCACTTAAATATCGATTTTCCTAAACAAAACCTCCTTAGTCAATACATATTCGTCTACCACATCAAAGCTCCACCCAACAAAAAAGAAAATAGCGCTTCCATATCCTTTGGCTTTTCTCCCAAAGTTAAGAACAGATTCTTCTGAAAAAGATAGTCTTCAATCTGCCTCTTCCAGAAAACGAAGTTAGTACCGTCAAACTTTTCGTTCCTTTCCTTATCTTGATACCATTGTGAACAACTCTCACTCGATGGTGGAATTAGCCAATTCAGACACCACCAGTGAATTCAGAATATCTGAAAACCTTTGGAACTGTTTGCTGCCCTTAAATAGCTCTGATACCAGTTGTTAGGGAACATGACTACTGTCATGTTCTTGCAGAAAAACAACACACACACACAAATGGAGACACAAAGATTTACGTGGCCCTGCAAAACCCGCATACGTCCACGGATCACACATACTTCACTATATCAAATATGAATGGATTAAAAGAGGAATACAAACTCTCGACTCTCAGAGAAGGAGCAAACTGCTCAACTCAACTCTAACTCTCTCTACACTCTTTGTTATCTCTCAAAGCTCACATTGCTTTGATTTGTGTTGTGATGATTGTGGTGATCTACGAATGAGCAAAACCTTGGCTTATTTATAGCCAAAATCAAGGCGTGAAAGCTAATAAAAAAATACAATGTGAAATGTGAAGTTTGACATGATTGTTGGCCAAATTTAATTGACTTCAAACTTGGCTCATCATTATAAAAATTTCAATAATTGTTAGGCATGATCCAACAACTCGATTAGTTAGAAATTTTTTTCCCTAGCTTCCTCGTGACTGGAATGAAAAATATGAACGGTGGCAGAAAGGATGAAGGAAAGAGTCGAGGTGTCGGCGGCTGAAAATCTGGAATTTTTCTCTCCTTCCTCTTTATATTTTTTTCCCCAGCTGCCACATTTTTTATCAAAAAAGAACCTCCAATTGGCGTATCGAAACAAAAGAGTACAAATTGAGTTCTTCTCCTCTCCAGTAGCTGCCGCCATTGACCCATATTTCTTGTGGGTAGAAATGAAAATCAAACTTGGGCACCTCCATCTCAACCTAAATTAGGCACAGTAAATACTCTTATATACATATATATATATACACGTGTGTGGTTTGAGAGAATATCGAAAAGATCAGAGATGCCAAAATATCAATCAAAAAACTATGTGGAGGGCCGACCCAGCTACCCTGAAGAGCTCTTCAATTTCATCGCATCCAAAACGCCGTGTCACGATCTTGCTTGGGATGTTGGCACCGGAAGCGGCCAAGCCGCCCTATCGGTTAGCTTTCATCTTTCTCTCAATATATGTTTACGATGGTTTGAAAATTTACTGTGTGAATTTGTAATTATGTTGGATCAATTCCTAATCAGCGATAAAAATTCATTGAAGTTGGGCCTTTTATGCTATGGCCGATCTCGGTACCCTTTCAGTTCCTGGATCCATGAATTCTGTTTGGCCGCTGGTTTGATAATCTATCTAATTGGTATGTGTCTAGGGATTACGGCATGGCCAAATAAACTTTTCCAAAATAAATGCAACGGCATCAACATCATCTGGAAAAAAAAAAATGAAATTAATCACAAGAAAGATTAATGTACAGATCATGCATCGATATAGAAAGGCTCACAACCGAGCAAAGATCAAAACACAACTGATAGTGTATGTAGACTTCAACAACATTCCCTACATTTCAAAACTCAAACTCAAACTTCGTTCGCGGCTCCATACGCTCCTTCTACTGGACCTGTTACCAGTCCCAATGGGATGAATGAAAACCAAAAGTCTGAAATATATATAATATATGAAAACCGTAAAGAATTAAAAGACATAATATACCTCATAAACTGAATTACTACATAAGAGATAGATGACCGATAAGAACTTAAAAAAATTACATTAAAAGAATACAAAAACTTAATCAGTTATTATGTGTACATACAGCTAGTTTGAAGCCTTCTAAGCACTTAAATCCTTCTGCAGATCGTGTAGTTTGTTCTTAAAGGAGTGTGTGATTAGAGATCAAACACTTGTGTTTATAAGCATTCTCAAACCATCATCGAGTAAATACGGAAGCATGGACAGTTAAAAAAGGAGTAGAGTTGTATATCTCAAAAGTCCAAAATGGAGACCATGCAAGCATGTCTTCAGGTCCAAATTTGAGATTACGCATGTTTTCATAATATCACGATAAACATTATAATCTCCCATTCTTTTAATCCTGCTATGGGCTATAAGAAGATTTGTCAAATTCATATCTTTCTAACAGACCCAGCTTTGGCAGCAACTTGTATCATCCTTCTCCATCTTCTCTCCCACTTTTATACACTAACAAATGATCAAGCTACAAACTTTTACCTCAGTGAAATGCAACAAAACCTCCAAACAAATCAAGGAAACCTCATTCATTTCCCACTTTTCAAGCAATTCTCCATATGTATTAATACTTAAACGTGAACAAATATCACAGAAAACCTTAGATTAACCTTCACCATTCCTCACAGAGAGACCATTATCATTGCACCAATAATTTCAAGTGGAAATCTTTTTTCACCATCATTTCTTCTTGCTCCAGAATAGTAAATAATCTGGAAGTATACATCATCTGTTAGATTTATAAATCATCGTACACATGTAAGAGAACTCATTGTGTAAAATGACTTTAATACCTCATGACCTCAGAAGAACTATAGAGAATAATCATACTTCAATACCTAAGAGTTCATAGCTCAACTATGCTCCTTTCAGTTTATCAGTTGTTTCCATGCTGTTGGTTATTGGAATATATTTCCAGCATAGACACAAAGTAGAGACTGAATGAAATATTTACCAGGGTCATATAGTTCGCATCTCTTCATAGAAAACAATCCTAATAAATTAAGAATATGTCAGAACGAAATGTTAAATGAGTGCAATTAAGCATTCTATGTAAATCCATCTTAATATATACATCTATAAGACCACAAAGCAATTAGCTTAAAATTGAATAAATGGCATATCTATAAGTCTTTTTAAAAGATACAACTTTCAGCTAATACATCTATTCACATAATGATTGGGATTCAGTAAAATAAAATGTCAAAATCAGTTGCATAATAAAATTATCTAATTAACAATTAGGTTAATCAATTTAGCCTCATATTTTATCAAAAAAAAAAAAAAACAACACTAATTTGAAGAAATGAGCAATTCCTAAAGTACGAACATCAAATCTAACACTCTGATGGTCCAATTAACTCAAAAGTTTCTATTAATTGCAATTAACAATCTAACCTCTGGAAATAGGTACAAAACTTATAATTCCCAAATAAAATTGGCAAATAATTGTAATGTTACCTTTCGACACAGCCCAACACTCGTGAGGATGGAAAAATTGATTGACAACCGTGATAATATATTAAATTAAAATTATATAAATGCCATTCAGACAAAATTGGGAAGAAAAAAATAAAGATATTATTGAAATGAAGAAACAATAGTGTGTAAAATAAATATTAATATTAAAGAATAGGATGATTATTAATATTAAAATATTGAAGAATAGGATTCCTCCGTTAAACCTATAGATGGGGAGGGGATAGGGGCCAGAAAGTAAAGAGATTATGTAGTAAGAAAGGGTGTGCTACCTTACTGGATAGCAATGGCAGAATTGAAATGCAAAGAAGAACTAAAACTGAAAAGGGTGAAACTTTAGAGAATAAAATGGCATGCAAAGAGAGGAAACCGGTTCTTTAATTTTGAATTTGAAGCTGATAAATGTTCTAACGTGGAGAGAAATTGAATTGATAAGCGGTTAATTCTAATTTTGAAATTGGAATTTGATAAACTGAACGTGAAACATGGAGTGAATGGAATGGAGGGATTGAGGAGTGGAAGACTGGAAGTTGAATTTTTATGTTGGGGGGAACTTACTTCAATTTTTGAAGTAGAAACGTGAAAGGATGTGTAGTGTTTTTTTTTTACCTTTTTGTCCAAAAGACGGTAGGAAGTAAATGATATTTTTCTCGGGTATATATGTAATTTGATATTGGTGTAACCAGGTCGGACCAAATTATTTTTTATGGGGGGGGGGGTGAACTTTTTATAATATGGTAATAGATACTGCTGTGAAAAATTTCTAACACGAAGCTTCATTCAATACAGCTAGCTAACATTTACAAGAAGGTAATAGCAACAGACACAAGCCTAAAACAACTGGAATTTGCACCCAACCTCCCAAACATAACATACAGATGCACTCCTCCAAACATGTCAATTTCCGAACTCGAATCCCACGTTGGACCCCAATCCAGTGTCGACTTAATAACAATAGCTCAGGCCATGCACTGGTTTGATCTCCCCACATTCTACAAACAAGTCAGATGGATTCTCAAAAACCCGAATGGTGTAATTGCTGCATGGTGTTACACCTCGCCTGAAATTAACCCTAGTGTGGACTCGGTGTTCCAAAGACTCTACTACGTTGATAGTGAACCATACAGGGAACCGGCTGGGAAACTGGTGGACCTTAGGTATGAAACCATTGAGTTTCCGTTTGAGGCTGTGGATGGGCTCGAGAACATAGGGCCATTTCGGTTTAATTCAGAGAAGTTGATGGATTTGGAGGCTTTTTTTACTTATTTAAGGTCGTGGTCTTCTTACCAAACTGCTAAAGAAAAGGGTGTGGAACTTTTGAGAGCTGAAGTTGTTGAAGCTTTCAAGAGGGCTTGGAGTGAAGATGGTAAAATGGAGAAGATTGTTACTTATCCTGTTTATTTGAGGATTGGAAAAGTTGGCTCGTCTCAAATTGAATGAGTGTATCAATTTACATTAACTTCTGTTCACCTATTACTTATGCTGTTGAAGTTGTTGAAGATTTCAAGAGGGCTTGGAGTGAAGATGGTAAAATGGAGAAGATTGTTACTTATCCTGTTTATTTGAGGATTGGAAAAGTTGGCTCGTCTCAAATTGAATGAGTGTATCAATTTACATTAACTTCTGTTCACCTATTACTTATGCTGCACCTGGAGAAAGACTTTATATGTTCCTACACCGTTGATATATGATTCCATATATAATTTACGTAGGAGCAACACATGAATATTATATATCCATCCAAAACCAGCCTAAGATTTCCCGTTAGTTATTTGACAATAGCATTCAGACAAGCCTAGAAACAAGAAAGAACATTCAGTTTCACCATGTGCAAACTTAAAACAGAGGGCGGGAGAAATGGTATATCACATACTCGAGTAGCAGCACCATTTTAGTTCCTGTTTTGACATTCAATGTTAATGAATTAAGTAACAAGGAAATCTAGTACAGTGACTCCAAAGCCAAGAAAGTAGCAAACGATGTGCAAATGAAACGATCTATTAACACGAGAGAGTACTAATGAAACAATGGGTAGCATTTACAGTTTGCTTGAATTCATGCACAACCTCCCATTGAGATATACAATCACAAACAATTATCAAACAAGTCGTGTGAATCGGCATTGATGAGGATATCAAGGGCAACAAACCGGGCAGCGAGTCAATCCATTCTCATTGCACTCAGGGCACCTCCTCAAACTTTCTTCTTCATCGTCATAAACCTTCCGGCTCCCATTGCAATTCGAGCAAGGCACAAACCTCACATCCCCACAACTCTCGCACACAAAACCCGAATCCATAACAGGAAAACCTGTCAAAAGCTTAGCCAATTCTCCCGTTTCATTGAGCTGCTTAATCTCCTCAGCACCACCAATGTGCTTCCCTTTAACAAACACTTGTGGCAAACCCACCACCGCCTTCCCTTTCAAAGAGTCCTGCAACTCCTTCCTATACGAGCGATCCATAGAAATATCCCTTTCGTCTACACACACTCGAAAACCACTCAAGATCACTCGAACCATACAACAATCCTCATAAGTCTTCCTAATGCCCCTCAAGCTAGTATAATACAACACAATCCTCTCCACAGCACCAGATAAATTACAAGATTCATCACTATCTAAAGACTCAACCTTTTCTGGCTTTGAAATTCCATTTCCACAACTGGATACTTCTTCATCAGACTCGATTTTAGACAGCGATGAATCTTTGGATAAATGCTTCCACAAAGGCTTATATTTCGGTGCCTCAACAAATTCATAGGAATTCACTATTTCATTCTCATCCACCTCTGCTTTACCTGGATTTCTGGGGTAGCCCACCATGTGAAAGTCAAACTCCTCTTCATCAAGGCCTTCCATGAGCTCCCACGTATTGATAACCGATTCTGGAGATAGAGGGTCCTCAGAATTTCCAAAATCTTGAACCTTTTTGGTCGGGACCACTAAATTACCAAAATCTTGGCCGTTGAAACTGGGATCCGGCGGGTCAATGAGCACAAGAGATCCATAAGTAGTGGAGGTGAGTGAAACAAAATGATTGGAATCTCCTTTCCTCAAGGGCGGATGATGGATTAAAGGGGTGGGAAGAGATAGGGTCCTTGAAACAGGAGTAGCAGAAGGGTCTGAAAATGAGTAATAAGGAGACAAAGACTGCGAATTACAATGCGTTGGAGAAGAATTGGAGGAGGGATTCTTGTTTTGAGTTATGAAATTAGCTGGACAAGAAGCTGTGCAGCCCATTATAAGGATCAAGAATCGGACATCCAAATCAATGGATCAGGAAAAAGAAAGCTAATCCCTTTCTGCAAATCACAATTACAATTACAATTGTTGGCTCTCTCTTCGTTTCATGAAAATTTCTGCGATTTTAGTCAACTGGGTAGTCGGGATTTTGAAGAGATATTTGGAGGCCACGGTAAGAAACGTTTGGTGGGAGGGATTGTCGGTGCTGGTGGAGAGAGCCAGAGAGGGGAAGAGGAAGCAGAGATTTAATTAATGCACGATTAAATGTGAAGCAAGGAAGATTCATAAATGGAAAATGATCGACAAGTGCGAAAGAATTCATTCATGAAAGGAAAATTATGAAGAAATATTAATTTTTTAGACACAAATTTCGAAAAAAAGAGATTTTATTTAATATTTTTAAATATTAAGAATTTTAAAAAATATATATGTTTATTTTGCGAAACGTGATATTTATTTAAAAAACTATAATTGTGATAATGATATGATAGTTATTATTTATTATTATATTAAGGATAAAAAAAAGTGGTATATGTACTTAGTTCTTTTTTAATTTTAGTAATAAATAATAATATAATATAATATAATTAATTAAGAATTACATGTTTTTTTCCTTTTTTAGAGGTCCATCCTGACATTGATTGAAAGTAATGGCCAACTATATTTAAATCCATTTGATCGTTCCAGACTAGTGGATGTAGGATCCTTCGTTAGGTCGATTATATTTAATTTTCTTGTTTGATTTTGTGATTTTAGTATGTTTATCGTTTATTCAACATATATAATCTTTAATATATTATAAATTTAGAGCTAATAAAAATAATCCATGTCTAATGTTAAATTTGTTTGTGAGAATGCTCTTTTTGTTCGTGATGTGATTCGAGATTTTTAAATATAAGGTAGAATAAAGTGTTAATGAAAAATAACGATAAACACACCAAGATTTTTTACGTGGAAAACCCTCAAATTGAGAGAAAAACCACGGGACCTAGTCCAGTATAAAACTTCACTATAAACGTTGATGGTTTACAAAACTCTCTTGACATAAATGACAATCGCCCAATGACTTATATGAATATCTTAGAAAAATAATAAAAAATACCGAACAGAAATAAATTTGCTCTCTTCGGAGTCTTTTTGCCCAGAAAAATCCAACCCTTACTATGATAATCCGCCGGTATTTATAGGGATGTTCCCAGTGATTGGCTTGCGGGGGATCCGGAACACGATGTCCTCTGATCGTGGCTTAACTGGGTCAAACGTGTCCGAGAAATTCGCGCCACATTACTGCACGTTTATCCACGTCGGTTGATTTGTTGGTTATCTTCGGGTCTTCCGCTAGTCTTTGACCAGAAAACCGAGGAGGGTAAGGGATGCTCGGTAATATGCTGATCGGTATTCTGTGTTCGGTAACCATCTCTTCGGTCTAACTTCTGTTCGGCGATTCTAGAGTTTGTATTTTCATAGATGGATTTTATCCGAGAAAATCAATATGTCATATGACATCACCTCAGCCCCCTGAAGTAAAGCAAGATGAAAGTAGTGAAATCTTGGTTTATTGTCTTCGGGTAAAATCCTGACATGCTCGGGAAATTTTGCCGCTTAATTTTCCCGCCTAAAAAATTCAAAAAACCTGCGGCGTTTCGTTTTCCGAGGCACGTCTATAACCGTTCACTTGATTTATCTTGAACGGTGCTGATTCAGCGACTGTTCAAGTGCCCCCTATAAATACTCGTTCATTCCTGCGGTTTAATTCACTTTACGGCAATTTGCTTCCGAGCTAGCATCAAACGTCCGACCAACTTTTCTTCCATACTTATTTTCTTTCCGTTTATCGAGTATGTCTTCTTCTCATGATTGCTTGAAAGCTATAGACATGTTTGATGAGGAGGGTACCCTGAGTCCCTCTCCTCGACATTCTTCTTCCTCTGATAATGAGGAGACTTCCAACTCGTCGTCAGCCTATGATGCTCGTAGAGAAGAGCTTCAGGCTACGACAGAGCAGGATTTGATAAAAGCCCGCGTTCCTTGGTTTGAGATTTTTGAATCAGGGATTAAATCACAACGGCAACTATCCAATATCCAAACTAAATGGGAGATTTTCGAGGGGACATCTATTATTGTTCCCCTTCCCGGATCTCGTCCTCACATGCCTCCCGAGGGCTATTTTCCCTTTTATATAGACCAACTCCGAGGGGGACTTCGTTTTCATGTTCCTCCTTTTGTTATAGATGTTGCCTCCTACTTTGCCATCTCTCTTAGTCAGTTGTTCCCCAACAGTTATCGATTATTGGCGGGTTTCTACATAGTTTTATCCTTTTTTGATTTCTCTCCGACTCCTGAACTTTTTCACTGTTTTTTTCAATTAAATCGAAAGGAGATCGGGCTCTTTTACTTTTCTTCTCGGACAGGGATGGGTTTCCTGAAAAACTACCCATCTTCCATAAAAAACTGGAAAAAATTCTTCTTCTTTGCTCGCCCACTCCAACCCTGGGATTGCCCCATGGAGTGGAAAGAGAACTTACCGAAGGGCAAGTAGATCAAGGGGCTACTCGAGGGAGAAACATATCTATCGGTTCGTCGTAAGCTTGTCGATCAGTGTTTTAACCTTGGGGAGCTGATTGACGACGGACTGCTGTATTTGTTCCAGCTTAGTCCGAAGGATGCTTCCCTAAAAATGCCCCTCGGTGAGTGCTACCGAGCGTTATGCTCTGTTTGCTTATTTCGTTCTGATATGCTTGAATAATTGCTATGATGTCTTTTTCTTGCAGAAACAAAGATGTTGAAGGCCAAGATTGCTGCTAGTTTGAAGAAAACTTCCTTACAAGGGAAGGCTGTTGAACAGACCACTGATCCAATTCCTCCTCCATCTGTTACCCCCACTCCTACCGAAGAATTGGTTGAAATACACAAGGAAGAAGCCTTGGTTCCTCGGTCACTGAAGAGGGCGGCCCCTGAGGGCCAAGATTCTTCCTCAAAACCCCCTCCTGCCAAGAAAACTTCTTCTCCTCGAATCACCCTTACCCGCCGAGCTAGTCCACCACCTCAAACTCGAGCTGTTTCTCAACCTGCTCCAGGTGGTTCGGGCTCTTCTCGGCCAACCTCCAGATACCATATACCCGATTGGATCTATCCCCCCAATGTCCCCATTCTGAGAAAACTTGACCCCAAAATTTCTCACTCCATCATTTGCAATTGGGCCAATTCTCCCGACCGTAAATACCTCGGAGGGTTGGCCTTCAGCAACCTGAAGTGATTTCTCCACTTCCCTCACCCAGGTAATTTACACTCTCTTCAACCTGATAAACACTTTATCTTCTGTATATTGACTTCATTTATTCTCTTGCAGACCAATCTGATGGCCGGCGAGATTATGACTTGCTTCCAATCTCTAAGATCATTAGATGGGGAGAACCTGAAACGCCTCAAACAACTAGAAGGCATAGGTGAAGGGATGAAGAAATCCGTGAAATTACTGGATGAGCGATACTCGGCTGATGTGGCTGCTCGGGATAAGGCAGTGAAGGCTCTCGAAGAGTCGCACAAGAAATTAGCCGACCTCGAGGAAACTAACACCACTTTATCCGGGCAGTACATGTCCGTGACTGAAGAGAACAAATCCCTCTCTGAGCAGCTTTCTCAGGAGAAGTCATCGCGGGCTGAAGAGAATAAGTCCCTTTCTGAACAGCTTGCTCAGGAGAAATTATCTCGGGCTGCTCAGATCGAAGAATCCTGGCTCATCAAGAAAGAAGAGTTTATGAAGTCTGAAGAGTATGGCGACATTTTGGGCGAACGCGCTGCCAAGTTCCTTAATTATGGCTTTGAAGCGTCTGTTAGTCAATTTATAGCCGCTGGCTATCCTCCTGAAGGAACTTCAACAGACTTCGTAAATGTTGATGCCGCCCTAAATACCATTCCCGATGAGTTCTTCCATCTGTAGATTTAGGGACGTACCCTTCTTGTTCTAACTTTTGAATTATTGTAATCTTTTGGGAATAATATTCTGATTTTCCTTGTCTTTTTAAAATCTTGTATAAGTTAGCCTCTCAACCAAGAAAGACTTAAGCAAATAAAGCTCAATCCACCTTTAAAAGATAATAGTTATCACGAGCAAATAAAGCTCGGTTGGAATAAGAAATATCCCGAAATAATGAATATAACCGAGCTCAGGGAAAGGACGTCCCAAGCAGATAAAATATGATAAGGCTTGAGGGAAAACATCCCGAGCAAGTAAATATGATCGGGCTCAAAAAATATTCCGAACAAGC
This sequence comes from Haberlea rhodopensis, assembly GCA_907163345.1. NCBI lineage: Eukaryota > Viridiplantae > Streptophyta > Magnoliopsida > Lamiales > Gesneriaceae > Haberlea > Haberlea rhodopensis. The sequence continues at coordinate 9,601,715 of CAJQUN010000003.1, read as the reverse complement.
TCGCTATCCCGAGCATAACCACTTAGGCAATTTTAAGTTTAAACGTTGACCAAATATCCCGATCCAACGAGTAAAACGAACATTGCTCGCTACCCCGAGCATAATCACTTAGTCCCATTTTAGGTTCAAATACAGACCAAACATCCCGATCATGTATTTAACCCGCCAACAATGGACGGTAATAAAACAAGCTCGCTACCCCGAGCACAATAACATGATATTTTTAAGTTTAAACGTGGACCAAACATCCCGATCCCGTGAGTAAACCGAACATTGCTCGCTACCCGAGCATAATCACTTAGTCCCATTTTAGGTTCAAATACAGACCAACACATCCCTATCCTGTATTTAACCCGCCAACAATGGACGGTAATAAAACAAGCTAGCTACCCCGAGCACAATAACATGAAATTTTTAAGTTTAAACGTGGACCAAACATCCCGATCCCACGAGTAAACTATGGTATTTTTAAGTTTAAACGTCGACCAAACATCCCGATCCAACGAGTAAACCGAACATTGCTCGCTACCCCGAGCATAATCACTTAGTCCCATTTTAGGTTCAAGTACAGACCAAACATCCCGATCCTGTATTTAACCCGCCAACAATGGACGGTAATAAAACAAGCTCGCTACCCCGAGCACAATAACATGATATTTTTAAGTTTAAATGTGGACCAAACATCCCGATCCCACGAGTAAACGATGGTATTTTTAAGTTTAAACGTTGACCAAACATCCCGATCCAACGAGTAAACCGAACATTGCTCGCTACCCCGAGCATAATCACTTAGTCCCATTTTAGGTTCAAATACAGACCAAACATCCCGATCCTGTATTTAACCCGCCAACAATGGACGGTAATAAAACAAGCTCGCTACCCCGAGCACAATAACATGATATTTTTAAGTTTATACGTGGACCAAACATCCCGATCCCACGAGTAAACCGAACATTGATCGCTACCCCGAACATTGCTCGCTTAGTCCCATTTAGGTTCAAATACAGACCAAACATCCCGACCCTGTATTTAACCCGCCAACAATGGACGGTAATAAAACAAGCTCGCTACCCCGAGCACAATAACATGATATTTTTAAGTTTAAACGTGGACCAAACATCTCGATCCCACGAGTAAACGATGTTATTTTTAAGTTTAAATTTCTGATCCAACGAGTAAACAGAACACTGCTCGCTATGTGGAAATTTATTTAATTAAGAAATACATATGAGAACAGCAATGATAACTGAAATATTACACGAAATACTTTCTTAAATTATGAATGTTCCAAGGTCTCACCAGTTCTCGACCTTCATGATCTTCCAGCCTATATGCTCATCTTCCAATCACTCCTCTTACTTTATAGGGGCCTTCCCACTTGGGTGCTAACTTCTTTACTTCCCCAGCAGGATTAATTCTTCGCAGCACTAGATCTCCCACCTGAAAAGTCCTCGGGCGAATCCTCCGATTGTAAGCATTGGTAACCCTTATTTTGTATAGTTCCATTTTAGCCAAGGCTCTTTCTCTCAACTCTGTAATCCCATCTAACTCCAACTTTCTCTTTTCTTCGTTCTGATCGGGATTATAGCTTTGTACCCGAAGAGATTCCACTCCAATTTCCATTAGATGAGGGCCTCGGATCCATATACTAAACTATAAGGAGTCTCTCCTGTAGATATCCGAGGAGTCGTTCGGTAAGCCCATAAGACACTGGGTAATTCATTTACCCACTCCCCTCGAACCCCTTCTAGTCTTATCTTGATCTCGTACAATAAAATCCGATTAATCACTTCCGCTTGTCCATTTGCTTGAGGATAGGCTACTGAAGTAAATACTTTGTTTAATTTTCATATCTTTACACCACTCTTGTATTCTTCCTCCTTGAAACTGTCTTCCATTGTCGGAAATTATTCTTCGGGGTATCCCGAACCGACATACTATGTTTCTCCATAAGAATCTGATGACTTCTTCCTCATTTATTTTGGCCAATGGCTCTGCTTCCACCCATTTAGTGAAATATTCGACAGCTACTAGGAGAAATTTTCTCTGCCCTGTAGCGGGAGGAAACGGTTCAACAATATCCATTCCCCATTGGTCAAAGGGACAAGAAATGATGCTGCTATTAAGGACTTCCGCAGGCACGTGGGACAAATTTGCATGTCTTTGGCAATTAATGCATTTTTTTCACAACTTCCTCAGCGTCTTCCTTCATTGTCGGCCAATAGTATCCAGCTCGAAGGGATTTTTTATACAGCATGTTAGTCCCCAAATGATTTCCGCAACATCCTTCATGAATTTCCCTTAATAAATGTTCTCCTTCTTGCCTCGAAGCACATTGTAAAAAAGGAATTGAGAATCCTTTTTTGAACAACTTGTCCTTCTATCAACACAAATTGGTTCTCCATCCTTTTGACTCGAGCAGCTTCCTTTGGGTCAGGAGGCATAATCTTTGTCTTCAAAAATTTAGTAATATGCTCTCGCCAATCAGATACGATACATGTCTCCAAATTCATGATGCTATTGATGGATATATGAGTGATCAAAAGATCTTGTACGAGCACATTCCTGTTCTGCCATTCGTGTACTGAACTAGCTAGTTTTGCTAACTCATCTGCACGAGTGTTCTCTTCTCTTGGTATTTGCGTTAATTCCACCTCTTGAAATTGGGCCATCATTGCCCGAACATTTTCCACATACTTTCTGAGTTTCTCCTCTTTCACCTTATATACCACATTCACTTGATGAACAACCAACATTGAATCCATAAAAGCTTTTATCTTCCTAGCTCCAACGTCCAATATTATTCGGAAGCCCGAAATAATAGCTTCAAATTCAGCTTCATTGTTTGAGGAAGGAAACCCAAACTGGACGGCAACTCTGATTTCTTCCCCTTCGGAACTAATGAGTATGACACCTGCTCCACTTCCCAATCGGGTAGATGATCCATCTACAAACAAATTCCACTCTTTTTCTTCCGGAGTATGAGTTACTTCCACTAGAAAATCTGACAGGGCTTGTGCTTTGATTGTAGTTCGTGGTTGATAAGTAATATCAAACTTACTCAGCTCGGTGGCCTATTTTACCATCCTCCCTGATATCTCGGCATTGGATAGAAGTCTACCCAAAGGAGTATTTGTTACTACCACGATAGGATGAGACAAGAAGTATGGACGAAGTCTTCTCGCAGTAGTGACTAGAGCTAATGCCAACTTCTCAATTTCGGGATATCGTTGCTCAGCTCCTTGCAGGGCTCGGCTGACATAATATGCGGGCTGCTGTTGTCCAGACTTTTCTCTAATTAACACGGAACTGATTACTTCTTCGGCCACCGATAAATAGATAAGAAGTGTTTCTTTAGGATCGGGCTTGTTCATCAAAGGTAACTGAGCCAAATAATCTTTCAGATCCTCGAAGGCCTTTTGGCATTGGTCATTCCATTCGAACTTGACTCTCTGCCTTAATGCTTGGAAGAAAGGCAAGCTCCGATCAGCTGATCGGGATATAAATCGGCTCAGTGCCGCTATTCTTCCTGCCAACCTTTGCACTTCGTTTATTGTCCTTGGAGGGTTCATTTCCTGTATGGCCCAGATTTTCTCCGGGTTAGCTTCAACACCTCTTTTCGTGACCATGTATCCCAGAAACTTGCCACTACGAATCCCGAAAGTGCACTTTGAGGGATTCAACTTCACGCCAAATTTTCTTAAGGTGCTGAAGACCTCTTCCATACCCTTGACCAAGTCCTCGACTTTTCGGCTCTTAATCAGGACATCATCCACATATACTTCCACATTCCGACCAACCTGTTCTTTGAACATTTTGTCCATCAACCTTTGATAAGTGGCTCCAGTATTTTTCAATCCGAAAGGCATTACCACATAACAAAAGGTTCCCCCTGCTGTGACAAAACTCACTTTTGATTGATCTTCTTGTGCCAAAGGGATTTGATGATATCCTTGATAAGTATCCATAAGACATAATAATTCATGTCCGGCAGTAGAATCTACTAGCTGATCAATCCTGGGCAGTGGATAACAATCTTTGGGACATGCTTTATTCACATCCCTAAAGTCCACACACATTCTCCATTTATCTCCGACTTTAGGCACCAAAACTACATTCGAGAGCCATGTAGGGAAACCGATCTCGCGAATATGGCCTGCCTTTAACAACTCTTCTACCTGTTTGGCAATGACAACGTCCTTTTCTGGCCCAAAATGCCTCCTCTTTTGCTTTATTGCCCGAACATTGGGGTCCACATTGAGGCGATGTTCGGCAATTTCAGGTTTTACTCCAACTAAATCGGATGTACTCCATGCAAATACATCTACATGCTGATTTAAACAATCAACCACCTTTTACCGTAATTCCGGATCAAGTTGGGATCCCACTCTAGTAATTCTAGTAGGGTGACCCATCTAATTGTTGAGGAACTCCTCTTCGGGGGTTACTCGTTCCTCGTCGTCCCACTTCCTCTTCTAACTTCCCCCTCGTTCTTTTCCTTCTTTCTTCTGTTCTTTTTCTTGCCTTAACTCTTGCACATAACATTTCCGTGATGAACTTTGATCACCTCTTACTTGCCCCACTTCTTCTCCTACTGGAAATTTCATGCTTAGATGATAGGTGGAGGCAACGGCTTCGAAGGCGGTTAGGGCTGTCCTTCCCAATATTACATTATAAGAAGATGGTGCCTCGACAATGAGGAAATTTATCATCTTCGTTTTGATCCTTGGTTCTTCACCAAGTGTAACTGGTAGAGATACCTGCCCTATCGGATTTATGACCTCTCCTGCAAATCCGTGCAAAGATGTATTCACCCTCAGTATGGGTAAGCTCCCCAAGTCCATTTGGTTTAATGTACTAAGGAAAAGTACGTCTGTTGAGCTTCCCGTATCCACGAAAATCCTTTGCACATTGTAGTTAGCCACTGTGGCAGAGATAACCAACACATCATCATGGGAAAAATGGATCCCTTGTAGATCCGTGGGCCCAAAAGATATGGACGGACCCCCATGTACATGATTGGGGTCGATAGACAATACTTGAAGTTTCCGAGCATGACTCTTTCTTGCTCTGTTCGAATCTCCACCAGACATCCTCCGGATATCATGTGTATAGTTCCTCGATTAGGGACATTGTTCAAGGTTTCTTCTTCCCCCTCTGCCCTTCCTCCTCGAACCGACCAAGGGACTGGCTGAGGTGCTCCTCTTCCGGGATTTACGTTATTTTTAGGAATGAAATTATTGTCCTTGAACTCCTCGCTAAGTCCCTGCCTTCCATCAGACTCATTAGATCTTCCACCTCGAAAACCTCCTCCTCGGGATCCTCTTCCTCGGAAGGACCCTCCTCGGAACATTCCTCCTCGGAAAGATCCCCCTCTATGGGGTCCACCCCGACCTCTTTTCGGCATACTTTGATTCATGGCCACTTCTCGATGAGGTCTCATCGGGATACTGGTCGAAACCTCTTGTGATCGGCTCCAGTGGCTTATTCTTTCTGTTCGCCTCTTCCCCAACTTTACCTTCTCTTCTTTGTTTCATCCTTTGGGCTTCCTCCAGATTAATGTATTTGGAAGCTCTTCCCAACAGCTCATCATAATCAGAAGGTGGCTTTTTTGCCAAGGATCAGAACAAATCCCCTTCTTTTAATCCCCGGGTGAACGCGCTGATGAGTATTTCAGAGGTAACATGTGGAATGTCAAGACATGCATGACTGAATCTTTTCAGAAAGTCTCGAAGAGATTCCTTCTTCGCTTGCTTAATCCCGAACAGACTAAGAGTTGTTCTCTTGCAACTCCGACCGGTTGCAAACTGATGTAAGAATAAAGAACTAAACTTCGGGAAGGAATCTACGATTCCCGCTGGCAACTGATTAAACCATGATTGCGCCGCACCAGACAATGTAGTCAGGAAAACCCGACATTTCACTCCATCTATAAGTCGATGAAGAAGCGAAGCGTTTTCAAATCGAGACAAATATTCTTCAGGATCTGCACCACCGTCGTAATTTCCCACATTTAGAGCCCTGAAGTTTGGGGGCAAAGGATCATCAACAACATGGAGAGCAAATGGAGTGCTCCTTTGCGGGGGATACAGACGTCCCTCCATTTTATTACGCATCTGCTGCATCTCATTCTTCAGCTCCTCCATTTGGTGATTTAGAGCTTTGTCAATTTCATCATTAAAATGACTAGGAATATCTTTAACCTCCTTAGGCTCTTTTTCTGGCTCCTGGACGGAGGCCAAATCTTCCGTTTCTTCTTCCTGCATGGTTTCTTGTTTCTGGGGAGGGCCATAAATTGCTTCATGACCTCCCCGACAGTTCTGGCTATCATTTCTGTCAATTGTTCCATGGGCATTCCCCCAGCAGGAAATGTCCGAGGAATATGCTGAGATGATCCTGCGTCTTCTGGCCCTTCTCTTGGTTCTGTGAACGAGTATGGGCGAGAATTGGATCCATTTCCCCTGGAAGCTTGCCCCCTACCTCTACCTCTAGCCATCTTGCCTTTTGATTTACTTTTTGTTAGAAAATTCTTCCTACTTCAACGTCTTTACTCTAGTTCCCACAGACGGCGCCAATGATGTGATTCAAGATTTTTAAATATAAGGTAGAATAAAGTGTTAATGAAAAATAAAGATAAACACACCAAGATTTTTTACGTGGAAAACCCTCAAATTGAGAGAAAAACCACGGGACCTAGTCCAGTATAAAACTTCACTATAAATGTTGATGATTTACAAGACTCTCTTGACACAAATGACAATCGCCCAATGACTTATATGAATATCTTAGAAAAATAATAAAAAGACCGAATAGAAATAAATTTGCTCTCTTCGGAGTCTTTTTTCCCAGAAAAATCCAACCCTTACTATGATAACATCCGCGGGTATTTATAGGGTTGTTCCCAGTGATTGACTCGTGGGGGATCCGGAACACGATGTCCTCTGATCGTGGCTTAACTGGGGCCAAACGTGTCCGAGAAATCCGTGACCCATTACTGCACGTTTATCCACGCCGGTTGATTTGTTGGTTATCTCCGGGTCTTCCGCTAGTCTTTGACCAGAAAACCGAGGAGGGTAAGGGATGCTCGGTAATATGCTGATCGGTATTCTGTGTTCGGTAACCATATCTTCGGTCTAACTTCTGTTCGGCGATTCTAGAGTGTATTTTCATAGATGGATTTTTTCCGAGAAAATCATTATGTCATATGACATCAGTTCGTATTTGGGTGATTTTGTTTTATACGAAATAAATAAGCATATATTTGAGGGATAAATTTTTTGTTAATTAGAAGTAAAAATATGTGACTGTTTTGGATGATGGTTAAATTTTTTATTAAATCAAGTCCGTTGCGAAGACATTCATAAACCGCTCTACCGTAGTTTTAGCATATAACCCAATTTTTGATTATTAATACATCACAACTGAGGATATTCATATTTGTTCAATTTATCTCTTTCAACTTGGATCACATGAGGTGGGGCTTGGAAAGTTTTAACATAACCAGTAGATATTCACAGATCTTCCAGACGTATAGCATGCAAAGCTTTGAATCCAAATACATTGCCTATGATAAAAGTAAACATGGTAGTAATAGAACCTTCTTCAAAAATGTCTAAATGGTAAGCTACATAAAAGATGTATTAATATGTTTCTCGAGGAACGGGTAATAATAATAATAAAAATAATGGGCATTTGTAAGTCGGTATTATTTGGTGGACAACAATTCAACATAATCCACAAAAAAACAGCAATTCATTTAAGTCCATTTCTTCTTGAAATGACATTAATACCCCTGCACGGTTACTGTAGCACATACATCATCGTTACTGTAGCAATGATTACTGTAGCAGGTGCACCAACAGGCCAAAAAAGTCGTGCACCCACATGCCAAAAACAATCGTGCACAAACAGGCCAAAAAATCGTGCACCCACAGGCCAAATAAATCATGCTCCCACAGGCCAAAATAAATCATGCACCACCAGGCAAAAACAATTGTGCACCACCAGCAAAAAAATCCTGCACCCACAGGCCAAAATAAATAATGCACCAATGTCCAATTTTAGTGGACCAAATGTAAAATTGCGTGCATCAAATATCTAATTTTAGTGCATCTCCAATGCATGATTTGTACCTATGATGCACGATTTTTTGCCCCCAATTTCTTAAAATTTTGTCCAGTCCTGCACAATTTTGGCCCCAAAAATCTGAATTTTTTGAACATGAACCGTGCACCAAACGTCCCATGATGCACGGTTTTTTACCCATGATGCACGATTGAAATTCGAACCAAACTTTCAAAATTAAACTAATTTGATAATCTGTAACGTGCTTGAATGAATTCAGAAATGAGAATTTGACACCAGATTATATCACTGAACTTGGCCACGTCAATGATGATTATACCAGTGTGAATAAAGTACGAAAATAATGTTTACATTCAGTAATTCCAAAAAAATTGTGATTAAGCGATTAGTGCACCCCATGTCAATGTGAATTTAGTGCACTCAATGTGATAGTGCACCCAATATGATTAGTGCACCCCATGTCAATTGGTGCAAGTATGAAAATTAAAGCAATGGTGCACGTGTTCTTTTATGAAAATATTCAGAACTCTACACATCCACCCCAACAAGTCGCACGTTCAATCTCAATGTCATCTTCAAATCATTTTCTTCTTAATCCACCATTACATATATATAGATCGTGTTATAAAAATAAATAGAAAAATTGAGCAAATAGGGTTTCAAATTTATCAAAAGAAGATAAATCAAATTGTGTATCATAGTTGTATATGAACATACATCACACTATAATTAATCCAATCATAGAAAAAATACATTGGAAGTTCACGATCTGCCAGGATATAGAAGATTACAGAATTTAGAATTCATGAATTTGCAGTTCCATAAATTCTTGCAGATCGTGATGGACTGGTGAAGAAGATGCGCGCGAAACAAGAGCGTGGCGGCGGCGGAGGTGGAAGCTTCCATAGCGGCGGTACTGATGGTGGTGGGAGGGATGAGCTGAAGAATGTGGTGAAGAACAGGTGTTTTGAATTTTGAAATCTGTTTGAAGTAACAATTTTGATTTTAATGGTATTCTGGTCCAAAAAAATATGTCAATATCCTTAATTTCAAAAATTGGGCCTAGATGAATTAAGTTTCTTTTAAAGAGAATTTATATGCACCGTTGTTTTTTTTGCCAAATTTAATTGAAAAATTATTTTGGAATTGGTAATTTCCCGCAATTTCCTCGAAAAATAAATGGGTGGGCTCTTAAGGCCGCTATTGGATGGTAAGAATTTGGGCCATGAAGCTAAAAGTTGAAGGCCCAGATTCTTCCTGGCCCAACTACACCGCACTGTCCATGATCGTAGATGATTTAAATGAGAACATAGGACTACGTTGCCGGCATTTAATTGTCACCATTCTAAAATATTATTATTGGATGTAATAATAGAAGTATGATTTTGCCTCCTAAAACTTTTTTTTTTCATGACTGAAATTTCTGGTTTCTTCACTACTATAGACAACATATTTGTGACTTGAAATTTCCGGCTTCGTCACTGCTGATAGACAACATAGATGTTTTTGTTTTTCGTGACGTGAAATTTTCGGCTTCGTCACTGCTGGTAAACATATATCCCTTTGTTATTTGATATACATATGATAATGAAAATGAACCCTTTATTCCTCGTTTAATTGTTCATGTGCTTACATCTCTACATCCAATATCGAAACCTCAACCAAAAATTAAGAAACACAGAGAAAATAGTAGAGATAATAATAGAGTAATTACAGTGAAACCACTGTATGTTTGTCTTAGTCTGTCTGGCAAAAGCCCCTCATGATCACTGGATTTCCTCTTGATATTACTTTTATTTACTTGAACTTTTTGCTGCTTCTGTGCTTGAATACCAGATTCATCCTCTTTCGACTCTTTCATTTCTTGATTTCCCATATTTTCCGGATATTCTACTGTGTATCCTGTTTCTTATACCTCGGTGAACACAACGCCTAAACCAACTGTACGATCCGTTCAGCGCTCGATGACAATTTGCCATCCGAACATCGCATGTGGTATAAACCTAGAGCCGAAATTTCATCCCTCGATTCCTATGTCATCAGAACACAGTTTTTCCAATCAGACATTGATTATTGATCTTTGTAGCATGGCCATTAAAACCCCTCTATCAATATTGGATTCAAATCACTAGACGAGGACCAATTTCAGATCTAAACCCGCGCCACCCAAGAACTCTAACTGCCGATATTTCAATCCTCAATTACTAATGAGCCAAGAACACATTTTTCGAATTAAACATGGGCCATTAATCCTCGTGGTAATGCCGTGAAAACCCTATCAATTATGAATTCCAGTCACGAGACGGTGATGAATTGCTTGATCAAGACCGCGCCTATGTGCGACCTTAACCCAACAAATTTTCAACCTTCGATTTCTCAGTCCACGTAACATTTTTTTCTCAACCGAACCTAGAATTACTGATTCTCACACCATACTCGTAAAAAGCCTCCTAGCAATTTCGATTTCCAATGAACCGGGGATGACGAAATTCAAATTCAAATTCAAAATCGGCCTATACATTAACCCTAAATGGCCGAAAATTCCCTCCTGATTTCTTTACCACCCACGGACCAAAAATTCAATTCCTTTTGACTCTACGTTTTATGCCCTATGGGCCACCCAATTTTTGCAGTCAATTGCGAAAAACGACTTTCGGAGTTTCCAATCGTGATTGTCTCACCTTCCCACCAGATCGAATTTCTGAAACTACTTCCTTAATATTTTTCCTAATATCATTAGAATATTCCTACTTAAGTATATAATATTTCGTAAAGTTTTTATTGGGACATGTGAGATAATAAGATATATATATATATAATATAATTTCAGTATTCTTGTGAAATTTGAGGAAATTTATGAAATTAGCAACAACCTTATACCTTTCCTACTATTATTCAATCCTTAAAAGTCAAGTTATACCCTCTTTATTTTGGGGTGTTGATTGCAGCAACCTCAAAATTCCTCGTTTCTACGAGATACACACAATTCTTTGATTTTTCTATTTTTGGGCCAACTTTAAGGAATTTTAATTTCTAAACCACTATATTTTGAGTTTATTTTTTTTATTGGCTTCAAGTTCTTGATTTGCAGAATTTTTTATAGAACTTTTCACACAACTCCGACACGCTTCATTTTGTGTGAATTTCTGGGAACTCAAATAGTTGAGAAAATATCTTTCTTATTGTGATTTTCCTCCTATTGTTATCTTTAGAACTTAAGTAATGTTATATTATACATTTTTGGGACATAAGATGATATGTTTCTCCCCTGATTTGATTATGAATTATGGCAAATGGTTCCCATGATTATAATTTTAAAAGTTCGAGCGAGAATAGATAATCAATTAGAATTCATTAAGGAGATTAGAAAATCCATTTTTAGCATGTTAGCAATTCTTTTGAAATCCGATAAAATTTATTTCGATTAATAAAATCAATTGTCTTTCTTCAAATTGATTTCTGATGTTCTTGTGAGATCATTTTCATTCACGCACATATACGATGATCTTAAAACTTTTTTTGAAAATTTGTCTCTTATAATCTTAAGAAGCATACGTTTAGTGAACCATTAAAGTGACAACATTTGCCAATAGAACTATATAGATGCGTAATCTACACGAAAGCTACAGTGTTAGTATAAGCGAAAGAATGTTCAACGCTGATTTGATTAAGCTGAACATGATGGAGTTCGACGATATATTGGGAATGGTTTGGTTAGATAAACATTATACTATAATTGACTGCTACAACAAGAATGTCGAACTATGAGGAGCTCTCCAAAGCAACAAGAAATCGTACAATCTGGCAAGGTCAATGAACGAAATTCGTATTGACTGCAATACAAACTTTGAAAGCCATGAAAATAGTTAAACTAAGATATAAGAGACTACAACAATATTGGTAGAATTAATTAATTGCTTGAAAATATACCCAAATTTTGATTTCAGTTGTCTAGTTTTTCTCGATGACTAATTTGTCTACACGACTTTTTGTTTAAACCATTCGTTATAACCTATTATATGTTTTTTTATCAAACATTTGTTTCGTCAAGTCAGTTATCCATGTCGATTCAATAACCTATTTTATCATTCTACATAATTCCCTTTTTAATAATTTTATTATATGGTATGTCTCTATCAAAATCATCTAATCCAAGTATAACTTGGTTGTACAGTAATATTTGATTTTTTGTTTCAACTGCCTTGTCTCTAACATTTCTTTGAGGATGTTTCAAATAATTTTGATTATATTTCTAAGTAATGTTAAGTCAATCATGTGATATACTTTACTTGATTTCTCAGTCTCACCAATTTGCCAATATATTTTTATCATTTGTTTTGTCTTGATAAACCAATGTTCTTTGCTATAACTTTTGTTATCCTAATCTAAAATCCCATTATTTATTTTATTAGTTCTTATCACCGGCTTGACTTTATCAGTTTCGTCAGACTAGTAGTTGATGTCATTTACATCGACTAGTTTTTATCTATTTCTCATAAAAGTTGATTGAGTGAACCATTTGACTTAGCCGATGTATTGCTTAATTAATAGGTCTCAATTTTTTTTTTGAGAATCTATTTTTCTAAAATTGATTACATTTCAGGTTCATTACCTCATCTATATGACCAAATCGATAACATACTTGTGTTATCCAAATCGTTTTTCTTAGTTGTCATAACCATATCCATAATTGGTTAAGCTGTGTCTAGATATCCAAACTTTTGTTCGCGACGATGTGGTTAGTAATTTATTTCAACAATTTCTTTTATTGTGATGAAAATGTCTTTTCAATTCCATTCCATCATTGCTATTTTTGAAATTAAAATTCAAATGTCTTAAACTAGAGAATCTGTAAGGCCCCGTTGCTAATTAATTATGATTAATCCGGATTACGATGTTTAAGCAAATCCAGGTGATTAAAAGTTGAGACTATGATTTAAGGAGTTCCGGATCACGACACTTTGTATTCGATTGAGTTTAAAATACATATGTATATACATGCATATACACAGCTATATACACATTTATATCATGCTCATGTATACCATGCAAGATAATGGGACTAGTAAGGGACACTTGGACTCCCACTAACCATCAAACATTAAAAAATTCTCACCCAAAACCTTGAAACTATCACCCCACCTCTTTTTAATATCATGCAAGATCTTTTTGCAAGACAAAAACCACTCCTCCTCTTTCTCTCTCTAAATTTTCGAAAAAAATTGGCCATATTGCTTGCCCAAATCCTCTTGCAACCTTGAATAAAATCCACATGCAAGATAGGCTTTAAGAAGAACAAGGCTAGAGTAGTATAGTGGTTCAAGAATTTTGGGATTTGGAGCAAGGATTCAAGTGGCAGCTTCATTGTGGAAGTTGGGATGTTTTGGGTTGATGTTTTGATGCTTCAATATTGAAGATTATTGAAGGTATAGCACTTATCTTGAGTCTTATCAACTTTAATGTAGGATTAAAGGTCGAATTTTGAGGCCATCTCTTGAGAATTGTAGTGAGAAAGTTGCTGTCAAATGCATCTGCTGTTTTGATGTTGCATGCAGTAGATTGTTTCGAAATATCAGATCACTTAAACTCCTAATTCGGAAATGGTGCACCTAATAAGAATTGTAATAGTGTAGGTTAGCTTTAAATGGCCACCAAAATCAGCAAATTTGAATTTAAGATAAAAACGTTATGGTCATTTTACCAAAATGTATAAAATCTGGAAATTCAGTGCATTCGAGTTTCATGCAGTGTGTTCTTCGGATTTTTGGGAATAAATGGCTATGAATTTGAAGTTGTAGGCTCTAACAAGAGCTGTAGTATTCGGTGTTAGATTGCTTTAGGAATTGGCCTCACTCAATTTGGAGTTCATATGCAAAAGTTATGTTAATTGTACTAGAAACTATGCAATCTAGAAGCAGGGTAAATAAAAGTTTTTTAAGTTGTACGTTTTTCAAATAATATACCTCAAGATGAACTATTTTGCTTAAAGCTCATAGAGATGTATTGTATAATTTTGAGTTATCTTGTATTAGAAACCGGCCTCACATGATTTGGAGTTCATATGAGTGAGTTATGCCTTTTTCCCTATCACTGTTCAATCTGCACTAACAGAGCATATTAGAATTCAATTAGAGTTCGATGAATTATGCTATGAATCGACCTCTAGACCTATGAATTAGCTAAAACTCATAAAATATGAAATGAACCTTGTTGTTGTCGAATGTTTCCCACTGGTTTGAAGTCATTTGGAGGTACGTCGAAATGAGTTTTATCATGACGTCTAACAAAGACATGTAATAATATTATTGTATGATTTTACATGTCATTAATTGATTTATATGATTTAATTGTCACTATATGATTCTTATGTGACTACATGACTTGTTAGATACATTGTAGTAATAATATGTGAATTACATGATATCTATTGATTTTCATATGAGATTGCATGACATAATGAGTTGCATGTCATATGATGCATATATGATTCATGGGCATATCATATTGATCTATCCACTTCTTTGATATCCATGATGATGACTGAGTTGATTTACTCTGAGTATCGGGGACGACGGGCACGTCGATGATAGGCAGTATAGGTAGCGATTGTAGTCACGCGCGTTACCATCGGACCTAGACACGAGGGATGACGAGCACAGCACATGATGATTCTCCTAGCGCAAAGTGTGTTTACTGTCACCCTCTGCTCGAGCTGATATTGATTGATGATACCTTCCTTTGGACTCCGATATTGGTATCTTGATATTTGATTCAATATACCCATTCATACATCGCATTCATACATGGTATGCATTGCATGATACTTTGTCATTCTTGACACGATTTATTTATTTCTCGTACTGGGTTCTGACCCCCTTCCCGGGGGACTGTCATATCTTTGTTGTATGGGCATGACATGTGATACAGGTGGACGTACTGCGAATGCTCGAGATGAAGCATTGATGAATACCAGATCTCCTTAAGAGCGAGCTCGGGTTATGTTTTATGTTTTGAGTCACAGTAGTTGTTAGAGTATTTTTAACTACGATTCAATTTACCGGGGTATGCCCTGAGTACTTGTATTTAAGTATTCTATTAATGGTGAGTCATATACTTGCTTATGTGATGAGTAACATGTTGAATTGGAAAACTGGAATTACATATTTTCAGTATCATTATATGTATCACCTAAAAGTGAAAAAATTTAGGGCCATTTGACAAGATAATTGAGACTAATCTTTTGTTGTTTACGCAAATTAATCATTATGTGATAATTAAACACCACATTAGGATCGGACCCTCACAAAATCAGTACTAGTGACGATATCCTAGAGAAATAAAATTTCAATATATTTTGGGTACATATAAGAAAAACATAATTTTGGGATATTTTAGAGTCACCTTAGATATTACGGAATATCAACTAATGAGATAATTGCATAGTAGAATCAGGATACCTCTGAACGAATCCATTTACTGACGAAAATACCAATTACCCCTATGTTGAGACGATTAGAGGAAAAGATCATAATGAACCTAAACTCATTCAAGCCGCCGTGAACAAAGTTACGAGCATCCAGAAAACGACTCAAGTTAGCACAAGATCGTCAAAAGAGCTGGCTTGACTTGATACGAATACGAACAGAGTTTGCAGTTGGTGCCACAGTTTATGAAGGGTGTTATTCCATACAACAAGATAGAAAAGTTGAATTCAAGATATGAAGGATCATTTGAAATTCTTGAGAAGATAAGAATGTTAGCTTATAGAATAACACTACCAACCAGCCTATCGAGGATTCATGATGCTTTTCATTCATAGCAATTAAGAAGTACATTATCGGCCCGAATCATGTTCTTGAAGCAGAACCCGTGGTAGTTCAAGGTAGGGCTGTTTAACGGGACAATCCGATCCGATCCGGTCCGAAACCGGCAGGTTCCTGATCCGTTAATTCCGAAACCGGCCAATCGGGTAAGGAACCCAATCAAATCCTATCCCGGGGCAATTGGTTCCCGGTTGGACCGGTTCCAACCCGGAACCTTTTTTTTTTTGAATTTTTTTCTTCAAAAAATCAAGGGAAATTGCTGCTTGGAGGATTCGAACACACGATAATCGCCTTATATTCTAAAGCCCTAACCAATTGAGCCAATGCACCTTTATGTTTTTAAACTAACCTCAAATATATTTATCTAAATTTAAAAAAAAAAATTATTATTTTTAAAATAACGGTTCCGGTTCCATTTCAGCCCGGAACCGAATCTATTTAGTCCGAATCGGTAAGATACCTGTTCCAAAATGGTAGAACCGACCCCGACCGGTATCTTACCGGTTCCGAACTGGGTTAACCGCTCCGATTTTGGGCTGGGTCTGAATTGACCCGGCCCGTTAAGCAGCCCTAGTTCAAGGGAAGTTGAACGAAAATCTGAAGTACCAAAAAAAAATCTCGACATGAATCATGGATGAACTACCAAGTATTGAGACGAATGATCATTCAATATGACAAAGTCCAGTAGCAAACCATACAGAAGTATAAACAACTTCAGGACCAGAAAAAAAATGATGCGAAAGAAGTACCTCTATCTTTTCAAGATCGAACTGACTCAAGTTTCGAGGACGAAACTTCCAATAAGGAGTGGGGAATTTGAAGACCCAAAATTCATACAATATGAAAGAAATCCTTCACCAAAAGAAAGTGCAACAATTGGATTAAAATATTTTAAAAAAGGAAGGTGCTCATTAATTATAGAAACAAAACTCATAGGATCATACCTTAATAACAATTAAGAACCTAATACATTAGAAACCATCAAAATATCATCCTTCCAAGAAGCAAGAAATTTCAAAAATCTCTCCCGAAGGAATACAAAACTTTAAGCAATATTCCCAAAAAGTGCTCTCTATATTCAGCCACAAGTTTCGAAAATATTCACACATATAAAGACATCAAATTCAATCTCCACCGTTCAGAATATACCCTAAGATATTTTAAACTTGCTCTCTAAATTTGAGCTCAATCCAATGGTTAGATTTCTGTCTACGGCCTCCACAAGCAAACTGTGAAGATTCTACTCGGGAAAACAACAGATTTTCTTCGTCCTCCATAAACAATTCAAACGATTACCCGATCTCCACCGTTCACACTTTATTTAACTTCTTTGTGAAAGTTCTGACCAAATTTCAGCTTGATCCAAAGGTTATGTGTGTCACAAACACTTCTTTCGTCGGACTGGTTTGCAGTACCCTAAGTGGCTTTTGTTAAACTCGTTCTTTCCATTTGAACTTGTATGTATGTTTTATAAATCCAATCGTTATGTGAACTAATTTCAAGTTATGAAACTCTGATATTTTTGATGAAAACTGGAATTTTGAAGCACTTTAAATATTGAAAATCTAATTGGTAAGGAATTTTGAGCTCTGTTTCTGACCCTGATGTGGTGTGATTATAACTGTTACTCTAAACTAATGTGGTGGTTAACTGTTGTTCTGGTACGTCATACCCTTTATTCGCGGGTGATCTGATGTTTTGACCTTATCTCTAGGAAGATTATGCCTAGAGAACTGATATCAGTAGCGGAAGAAAACTAGATGATCTATTGTGCTTATTTTAGTATATGATGTGACTCTGATATGGAGTTTATGCTATGTTCTGGCTCTGAGGAAGAGCAATTCTGTTCAGTTTCTGTTCTGTATTCATATCGTCATATGTTATGATTTTGATACATGTTCTGAAAAATTATTATATGTATATGTTGTATCACATACGATTGTCTCCCACTTGCTGAGTGTTTCCCAACACTTACCCTTACCTCTCATCCCCAGATAAAAGTGAAACATATGTGAAAGATGAAGAATAATACTAGTTTGGGGAAAGTGATTCTATAGATGTTGTTATTTCAAGATTTTGATGCAATTGATTTAATTAAACTTTCACTGGCGTATTTAAATTGGAGACCAGTTCTGTAAGTTTCATATTTCAACTTGTAAGAAATTTATTTTATGGAATAATTATACTGGTTTTAGTTGAATTCTATATTGCGAGACTTGTTGATTGGACTTGTTATTTGAGATCAACAGATCAACACCGGTGTTATCGACCCAAGTCTCAGAGTGTGACACCTATACTATAAATGTTGATTTTTTATCTATGCAAATGAATTGTAGAGACCGATTTATCAAAAATTGTAATTAGGAATAAGATTCTGGTTAAAATATTCCGAATCGTACATGTTGTGAGTTGTTATCCCACATTGAGAACTGAAAATCTACATTTGCTCCTTATAAAAGATTCTGGATACTCCTATCATAATCAATTAGTTATGACTAGGAACCTCATGAATTCTTAGTATGGTATCAGAGCAGGTTTTTCATGTGATTGACTATTCTGTCCACATGATCATTGTCCCTCGTGTTATCAATCCACATGTTTCTTATATAATGTCACACATGAGGATCATATTGATAGTTATTATTCCACATTGGAAACTTGAAGACTGTATTTGCTCCTTATAAAAGATTCTGAGATTCTCCTATCATAACCAATTGATTATGACTATGAACCCATAAATTCTTAACAATACAATAACCCAAATGTCATTTTTTCGTCACTCTATCAACATGGATTATTTCTTCTCTTCAATAAATTGTTTGGGCATCAACTGAAAACAAATTGGGTGTTTCGTTTGCTTCAATCCAAATATATTCAAATTAAAATATACTAAAATCATTGACATACGTGCCTGCCCACACACATATATACACAAATATATGTAATACTTAATAAAAATGTAACTTTTGAATAAAAATTCTCGAATCAAGATTTAGAGAGCATTTGCTTTTTGTTACATTTGGGGACGTATCTAAAAAATCAGATGGAGATGAGCTGCTGTATCTTGGAGAAAATCAATAGCCTTCGATGATGAAAGTTGAAAGCCTTCAACGCTCGAGTCAATAGGGGTTTTTGACATCTCTTAATTTCCAAAATAAGATATTGTTAAACTTATAGTGACAATTGGCTGTGTCTACTATAATTTCAGTGCTATTTTGTGCCAAACACGACTCGAACTCCAGTCTCCACAAAGTGGGTAATGAGCTTTTTACCGTCGTCAGCTCAGCTAAGCCTGGGAGTTCATACTTACAACATTTTATTACACTTGGTTGTAGAATGTGGGACTAATTGACCTTTTATGATCTTTGGTATCCAAATTTGCCTGTCTAGGTGAAGGAAGTGCAACTTGATTTAGATATCCCTTGTTGGTTCCACAATCCATGGTGGGATCGATACTTAATGTTCTCTGACATCATGAATTGATCTTTTGACTTGAGATAGCTCTCTCGTTATGCTCAGTTCCATTGAATTTTTTCTTTGAAGAGGTGTTGTCAAGCTTCACTATTGAGTTTTTACATGATTTACCATGGATAAAATTTCTCAACTCAATCACTCCATTCTCCATCACTCCATTCAGAACAAGAAGAAGAAGTGGTATACCAAGCATATTAATTTGTTTGGACATTTTGCAATTTGTACACATGCGCATTGTTCTTTTCCAAGTTAGAAACAAGCCACACACAAAGAATATCCCTTTTATAAATATCTCTTACCAACTCTGCCCTACTTACGCTATGTGTCCAAATGGTAATCATCCTTCATCCGGTCCCCGTACATTATCAAGAAACTAAAATTTTAGAAATTCATAAAGATGGAGATGAATTTATAGGTTAAAGAATAAAATATAATGTATAATTTGTTAGAGAATAAATAATAAATTGTTTAATCTCTCAACGACAATTCATGGTATCGGAATATCGGCTAACGTGATGAACAAATCGGCCCACAAGTGAGGATGCGTTAAAGAATAAATAATAAATTGTTCAATCTCTCGGGTTTTTTAGATGAGATGTAATTCAATACCATCATAAAATAATAATAAAAATTTATACTATCTTTAATTTAATAAAGCAACTGCTCATGGATGTTGAGGTGTTCTTGCGCATAACCCTACATTTTACGTACCAATTAATTGAAGACTTAAATTTTATCGCGTGTGCAACATTTTCAAGAGATGTTAGGCCAGCCTAGCGAGTAGCGACATGAGGATTAAACAGCCCCATATCTAGCCTTGCAAACTTACTAGACCTCACTCACATTTCAAGATTCAAGTTAATATAATCTCCAGTACATCCATCTTAAAACAGATTTTTCATACTATATATAGCATCATGGCCAGAATCCCACCAATTGTTTTAGCCAAACCGATGTCCTTAAAGCTCCTTTCAATTGCAATGGTGATTGTATTTGTAGCAACCCTTGTAGTATCATTCGACTATATTAAGATTTCGAGTAAAAATTCTCTCAGGAATGAAACCTTTATGTCGGGAAATGATCCATTTGTTCAAGGTCATGACTTGATAGGGCTACCCAACGGAGCCATTGGGCCGGAAAGCTTTGCGTTTGACCTCACCGGTGGCGGCCCCTACACCGGAGTCTCGGATGGGAGGATTATCCGGTGGCAAGCAAATGAAAGCCGCTGGGTGGATTTCGCCGTGACCTCACCCGCGAGGTGAGTATTTGATTATATTATCCCATACGTATTGTGTTGTATGATCAATTTGGATTTCGTGAAAAAAGATAGAATGCTTGCAAACTAATTGGCATGTGAAACGTGCTTCGGATGAGTTAAGACGCTAATGCTTTGATAGTATAACTGATGATATATTATCTCCTTGTTTATCAATGCCAGAGTAAAAGATGATATATTAGTACATTTTACAAGTTCTAAGCTTCTTTGCAATCGAAAATCAAAGATAGTTAAAAACTGTAGATCACCAAACATATAATCATCATCCTAAAACTTGATATAACCAAATCATGTACTAAAAGAATTTATATTCGGTTTAAAAATTATAATTTGCAACTTAAACCCCTAAAATATTTAGTTTGATAATTTAAGACACCTTGATATAAATATACGGGCGGATTGGATGGAAGCAACAATCCAATACTCACTACTGCAGGCTGCTCGATTTTTCAATCACAACTCCTTTTTTTTTTAAATGTTGGAATGGTGAGTGAATGCGGATGAATTAGTTGAGTTTCTTTTACACCCCTATCAGGCCACATATCACGAATTACCAGTATGATAAATTTAAAAGTTTATTAAAACATTGTAAGTAACCTTCCTATGTCGTAAAGTTAAATCAGCATATCTTATTGAAAAAATTAGCTGCATGAAAACGAAATCAGATAGGCATATAATAATGCAGTGAGTGGAATTCCATGCCGCATTAAAAATGGGTTGAACCTAATAATCATGACAGTTATGAGTTGATTGAAACGTTGGGGGCCTCGTAATTTTAGTTGGGCAGTTGCGATATGTTAAGATTTATTTTTTTATTTTTTGGACCGGTATCTTATAGAGACAGATTATTTATCCTAGTCTAGATAACGTTCAATCATTTAAGTCAACTTTAGGTTCAAATGACAAAAGCACCCTTAAGATAACCAAAGACGATTTGAAAATCTGGGAAGAAATACGGTGCCCTAACTGCTTCTAACACATCAATTTTTCTCTGGATCGTCGTCTTCGTTGTAAGTTTTGTTGTTAGGCTGTAGATTCTTGAAAATGTGAGCAAATGCGAGCGCCAATGAATCACAGCTAAAAATATTTTACCAGCACATCTCTAGCTCCCCACTTCTTCACAGCTAGGCCAATTTTAGGATTATGGTGATGAAAACCGCGTTTCTTGAGAAGGAATTCAGCCACAATAACTCAAAAAATTGAGAATGAACATACAGCTAAAAAAAAGTGCATTGAGAGACGAAACATGCGCCATGGTGGCGATGCGGCAGGCATTTGGAGCGGCGGCAATGGTGTGTCAGCGTAAATGTGATGGGAAGAAAGAGAGTGAGGTGAGATGTTGCGATATTTCATGTGTTTGAAATGTTAATTAGGTGGAAGATGAAAAGCAGGGGTATTTTAGTAAACAGAAGACTTAAATAAAATTAAAATTAAAAAAAAGACTTATGTGAGTAAAATTATCTCAATCGTGGATTTTAAATTAAATTTCTCCAAATGATACCTTCGTACAATTCTCCCTATTTTTTAATATCTCCCTCATGAATTTAATGTTAAATCGATAGGAGACAATAATTTGATAATATATATATATATATATATATATATATATATATATATATATATATATATATATATTATTTTAATAATTTGAAAAGGAGATATTTTTCTTTTCATTACTCTCCCATTTGGCCCATCTCGTGTCATTACTTATAAATGAGGTTGGGGCCCACGTACTAAAGCTCTTTCAATATAACGAAGAAATTATATTCTACGTGGGGATAATACATCCCATATAATTTAAATTATCAGAGGAGGTGTACCTCACATCGAGTCTATACCATTCAAAGATTATATTCATATCTGGAGTAACACTCTCAATGATATAAGTTCTCCCATATAATGAGGTAAGAAAATTTGCATTTTATAGAAAAATAAAGCATCGGTGCTTTTAAAGTTCCGATATCCATCCCAATCAGGACAAGATCACAAAAATTTTAAATTAAACATGAACTTTATATTATATTTTTAATCATTTCATTTACTAAATATCTATTGATTTTAATTATTATTTTTAGATTAAAGCTAATTTATAAAATTTTCATAATAGGTATGGATGTGAAGGTCCAAATGATCACTCAATAATGGAGCATATTTGTGGGAGGCCATTAGGCCTGCGGTTCAACGAACAAACAGGCCATCTCTATATCGCCGATGCTTATATGGGCCTACTTGAAGTGGGCCCTGATGGTGGTCTGGGCACCCTACTTGCAAAACAAGTGGACGGCGTTAATTTTGGGTTCACAAATTCATTGGACATTGATCAGACTAATGGGCTTGTATATTTTACAGACAGCAGCACACGTTTTTCACGAAGGTAACGCAATATAATTATATTTTTTTGTTTTTGAATCTTAATTAGATTCAATCATGTCACAAAAGATTTTTATAAAAAAAATTGTATGTGTGGTTTTTAAAACAATTAAAGGGTCTGTTTGGTTTCTTACAGTGTTTTGTCAAATGTTGCTCTAGAATTATAGCGTATCAGCAATGTTGGAGTCATTAATCAATATTACATGTGGTTTGATGGATTAGGTAGGGTTATAATGATTTAGAGTGTTGGGCTAAAAAAGAAAATTTCTGAAACTAACATTAAAATATTTGTTATTTTGAAAAATTGCATGGGGCGTAAACCTAATTTTACCCGCTATACATCTACAGGAACCATGTTTCCGTGATTTTAAGTGGTGACAACACCGGAAGGTTGATGAAATTTGACCCCAAAACCAAGGAAACAACTCTACTTTTGAGCAATCTCATGTTTCCAAATGGAGTTGCATTGAGCAAAAATGGTGATTTCCTACTCTTTGTAGAGACGACTACATGTAAATTATTCAGATTTTGGCTCAAAACATCAGAAGCCGGAATTCTTGAGGTCTTGACTCAGTTTCCCGGATTCCCAGATAATATCAAAAGGAATAAGAAAGGCGAATTTTGGTTAGGAATCAATTCACGAAGAACTAAATTCTTGGATTTGGTCATATCAAATCCTTGGATTGGAAACCTCCTATACAAATTTTCCATAGATTCAACAAAATTACACTTACTCTTGGCTCGGTTTACTGGGAGCCCAGGAATGGGAATTAGGTTAGATCAAGATGGGAATGTGATGGAGGTACTTGATGGAACAAAGGGAAGCAAATGGGAATTAGTTAGTGAAGTCAATGAAGAAAATGAGAATCTGTGGGTAGGATCGGTGACAAGGGCTTTTGTTGTTAAAGAAAAGATCTTGAGGGCTTCTTCAAATCAATATGAATTTTTTTAGAAGCAAACTTAAATATAAAATTGAATTGTGAGAAAGTTTGTACTTTGTAGATATCTTTAAATATATTTTTATTTGTATTGTGGTTTTATTTATATTTAAATACAATGAAAAATATTGTTGAAAAATTCGTTTTAGGGTTTTTTTCCTGCATTTGTATCGATGAGATATGAGTAGATCTGGAAGAGATTTGCACTAATTTGATTTAGGACAGATGAGGAACATAATTCTAATCATCAATTATCATAATTTTTAGTATGAAAATAGAAGAATTAGTTCCGAGGATTGTAGAAAACGTTGGTGCTTAATGAATTGAAAATAAGCAATATAAAAATAGGTTTTGTTACCTTATTTTTTGGTTCGATTTTGTAACAATGAATTTATATGCAAAAAATAAATAGAAATCGAGATTTTTTACGTGGAAACCCCGAAGGGAAAAACCATGGGACCTATGAATCTTCACTATAAACGACAACGATTTACAATGTCTTTTTTCTACAAAAAATGGATCAGGAAAGCCATGAAAACCGAATCCATTAGAGCCGAAGAAGTCTGTCTTTTTTAGAAGGAAGAGGCGATAGAAATCCCCCCCGCTCAACCTACTGTTCCCTTTAATTTATCATTGCTAATGGGCTTCTCATTAGGGCCTCTAATGATTTAATTAAATGGGTAAGGGTGAGAAATGGGCCCAAATAATTAATTGGAAATGGGCAATGGGCCCAAAAGCGGGCCAAGGTAATGGGCCAAGGTAGGATGGCCTGGTATCTTGTCAGATTGGGTCGAACTCATAGAATCCGGGTCCAAACCGCACCGGGACAATTATCGGGGTATCAGGTTTAATGAATTGAAATTAAACAAAAAAAAATCAAACAAAAACTAGGGAAAAATGAAATTATTCAGGCGCTAAAACACTGCCCAGATTCCGAGCAGTGCACCCAACTCTGATTTTGCAGCGCCCCATCGCCGACTGCTTGGGAAAAATTTTCCCCAGGCAGTAAGAATGGTGTGAATTAAAATATTTTACACGAACTTTAATTTAATAAAGCCACTGCTCATGGTTGTTCAGGCGTTCTTGCTCAGAACCCTACATAATTACGTACTAATTAATTGAAGAAGATGACGTAAATTTGTTGTGTGTGCCACATTTGCAAGAGATGTTAGGCCAGCCTAGCGACACGACGTTTAAAGAGCCCCCAACCCCACCCCCACCTCCATATCTAGCCTTGCAAACTTACTAGACCTCGCTAACATTTCAAGATTCAAGCTAATATAATACCGGTCTTAAAACAGATTTTTTCATGGCCAGAATCCCACCAGTTTTTTTATCCAAAACAATGTCCATAAAGCTCCTTTCGATTGCAACGGTGATTGTTTTTGTATCAACCATTTTAGTATCATTCGACAATATTAAGATTTCGAGTAAAAATTCTCTCACGAATGAAACCTATATGTCGGGAAATGATCGATTTGGTCAAGGTTATGAGTTGATAGGGCTACCCGAAGGAGCCATTGGGCCGGAAAGCTTTGCGTTTGACGTTACCGGTGGCGGCCCATACACCGGAGTCTCGGATGGGAGGATTATCCGGTGGCAAGCAAATGAAAGCCGCTGGGTGGATTTCGCCGTGACCTCGCCCGCGAGGTGAGTATTTGATGATATCATTCCATACGTATTGTGTTGTATGATCAATCTGGATTTCGTGAAAAAATATAGAATATTTGCAAATTGATTGGCATGTGAAACTTGCTTGGGATGAGTTAGACGCTAATGCTTTGATCGTATAACTGATTATATATTATATCCTTGTTTTATACAATGCCACTGTAAGAACACAATATACTGCATATATATGGGGTCTGTCTTGGGTGCACCCGGTGTTTGGTGCACCCAAGACACATACATGTGTAGACTGTAGAGTAATGGTTCATTATGTTATGGTAGGGGGACAAAACCCATTGTGGAGACTGGAGATAGCAAGGAATAAGTGGGATTAAGTGGTAGTTTTACTGAAGGATTGTTTTGTTAAGTTGATATGGTGAATCTAACATAATATCGAATTCGATGTTTATAACAGATTCGTGTATTATAATATATACAAGCGCCGACGCACAGACGTTGGTGTGTAATCTCGTTCTGTTCATCATAACCCAAAAAAATCTTGTTCCAGATTTGAAATTTAAATTAGTGGATATGAAACAAATGTGAAAAATAGTGGAAATGAAACAAAGATGATGGTGTAAATATTAAAATTTTTATTGGCGATTTTCAACCAAAGCGAGAGTAATTAAGAGAAAGCATAAGGCTAAGTGGAGTTGAGAAGTTAAAAAATACAAAACTAATATAAAAAAAAATGGGGAGATGACATTTTTGGGTTTTAGAAAAAACTTCAACAAAAAGAATGTCATATTAGATCATCAGACTATCTTGCATTATTATGCGGAGCATTTATAATTATAATATAATATAGTGAAGAAATAAAGATGAATGGTGGCAATATATTGTTGTATGTGTGTGGTTTGGATTGGATTGAAAGTATGAAAAAATCAAGCAACTCATTACACATGGGTTACTAAATTGTTAAGCAATACATATATATATATATATATATATATACACACAAATGTTTATTGTTATGGTGAGTACGGGTGCAGATAGGGGGCAGGTCAATTGGAAATAAATTATAATTAATATATTTTACAAGTCCTTAAAATAATATATTTCCAAGAACTCGGGATATGATGTAGATCTGCATCAAAGTAATGGATGGAATAGAATGCCAATGATAATAGAATAGCACTAAACAAAACAAAATAAGATAACAACATGAACAATAAAAATCTAAAATCGTGTGATCGTAACTACTATCTGAAACATAACTATTTAATTTTTTGCAATAGAAAATCAAATATAGTTAAAACCATAGATCACCAAACATATAATCATCATCTTAAAACTTGATATATCCAAATCATGCACTAAAATAATGATTAAAAATTTGGTTTAAAAATTAAAAGTTGCAACTAAAATCCCTAAAATATTTAATTTTATAATTTAAGACACTTTATTATATAAATATGTCAGTGAATTTGGGTGGGTAAGCAAGCAAAAGTGCAACAATCCACAATTCACTCGCCCGCATAACAGCATGTTGCAAAAAATTTCAACCGCAACTCAATTTTTCTAATGTTGGAACGGGTGAGCGCATGCAGATCAGACGAATGAGTTGAGTTGTGCGGCATAATAAGTTACATTTCTATGTCGTAAAGTTAACTCAGCATATCAAAAAAGCTGATGTTTCTTATTGAAAAACTTAGCTGCATGAAAACGAAATCAGATAGGCATATAATAATGTAGGGAGTGGAATTCCACGCCGCATTAAAAATGGGTTGAAACCTAATATCATAACAGTTATGAGTTGATTGAAACGTTTGGGGCATTGCAATTTTAGTTGTTGGGCAGTTGTGATATGTTAAGCTTTATTTTTTTAATCTCTCCCTTAAGAAATTAATGTTAAATTGATAGGAGACGTTAATTTTGATTTGATAGGGGATATATATATATATATATATTATTTTAATATTTTGAAAAAGAGATATTTTTAGGAGTTCTTTATGGTTAATCTCCCATCTAGACAATCTCATGTCTACACCATTCAATTATTATATTCATATCGGAACTAACACTAGTAAAAAAAGTTTAAGTTACATGTATTTTTTAGAAAACTTAAATTTCAAAATACACTACTATAATGGTAAAGAATTTCGGTCCATATGAAGTGTATTTTCGTTAAAAAAGTGCCAGTTAGTGAAAGTGGACCGACTAACACATAAAAAACAGTCAATTATTAGGAGGGTGTTTCAGTAAAGAAAAGTGGTAATATACTTCTTATAAATAGACGTCAGGAAATACTGGTGCAGAAGGGGCCCCATAAAATCTGAAATAAAGATAAATCTACTTAAACCCAAAATTCGAAAAGAGGGTTCAGGAAGCGGAGCGGCCACGTCCGCTCCTTGTAGGTAACATGAAATCGCCGAAGACACATCGACGATTTCTGTGACCCTGAACTGAACCCGATTGAGGATTTTGGGTTTACGTAGATTTATCTTTATTTTAGATTTTATGGGGCCCCTTCTGCACCAGTATTTCCTGACGTCTATTTATAAGAAGTATATTACCACATTTCTTTACCGAAACACCCTCCTAACAATTGACTGTTTTTATGTGTTAGCCTGACCACTTTCACTTACTTCGACTCTTTTAATGAAAATACACTTGATATGGACCGAAATTCTTTACCATTATAGTAGTGTATTTTTTAAATTTGTACACACATCTTATTTCTCTCTAAAATATTAACCGTGAACTTTATATTATATTTTTTAATCATTTAATTATTATTTTTAGATTAAAGCTAATTTATAAAATTTTCATAATAGGTATGGATGTGAAGGTCCAAATGATCACTCAATCATGGAGCATATTTGTGGGAGGCCATTAGGCCTGCGGTTCAACGAACAAACAGGCCATCTCTATATAGCCGATGCTTATATGGGCCTACTTGAAGTGGGCCCTGATGGTGGTCTGGGCACCCTACTTGCAAAACAAGTGGACGGCGTTAATTTTGGGTTCACAAATTCATTGGACATTGATCAGACTAATGGGCTTGTATATTTTACAGACAGCAGCACTCGTTTTTCACGAAGGTAACGCAAAATAATTATATTTTTTTGTTTTTGAATCTTAATTAGATTCAATCATGTCACAAAATATTTTTTATAAAAAAAAATTGTATGTGTGGTTTTTAAAACAATTAAAGGGTCTGTTTGGTTTCTTTACAGTGTTTTGTCAAATGTTGCTCTAGAATTATAGCGTATCAGCAACGTTGGAGTCATTAATCAATATTACCTGTGGTTTGATGGATTAGGTATGGTTATGATGATTTAGAGTGTTAAGCTAAAAAAATAAAATTTCTGAAAACTAATATTAAAATATTTGTTCTTTTGAAAAATTGCATGGGGCTGGAGTCTAATCGGACCCAAGAGTGACTCCACCCCTGAGATTATGTCTTTAGAAGTTTAAAAGAAGAAAGCATAAAAAATATATTTTGATATATTAAAAATAATATACAGATATGTTTGCATGTATATGTATGTATTGTTTGATTTACTTTCACATTATTACATTAATGTAAACCTAATTTTACCCGCTACACATCTACAGGAACCATATTTCTGTGATTTTAAGTGGTGACAACACCGGAAGGTTGATGAAATTTGACCCCAAAACCAAGGAAACAACTCTACTTTTGAGCAATCTCATGTTTCCAAATGGAGTTGCATTGAGCAAAAATGGTGATTTCCTACTCTTTGTAGAGACGACTACATGTAAATTATTCAGATTTTGGCTCAAAACTTCAGAAGCAGGAATTCTTGAGGTCTTGACTCAGTTTCCCGGGTTCCCAGATAACATCAAAACGAATAAGAAAGGCGAATTTTGGGTAGGAATCAATTCACGAAGAACTAAATTCTTGGATTTGGTCATATCAAATCCTTGGATTGGAAACCTCCTATACAAATTTTCCATAGATTCAACAAAATTACACTTACTCTTGGCTCGGTTTATTGGGAGCCCAGGAATGGGAATTAGGTTAGATCAAGATGGGAATGTGATGGAGGTACTTGATGGAACAAAGGGAAGCAAATGGGAATTAGTTAGTGAAGTCAATGAAGAAAATGAGAATCTATGGGTAGGATCGGTGACAAGGGCTTTTGTTGTTAAAGAAAAGATCTCGAGGGCTTCTTCAAATCAATATGAATTTTTTTAGAAGCAAACTTAAATATAAAATTGAACTGTGAGACAGTTTGTACTTTGTAGATATATTTAAATATATTATTGTGGTTTTATTTATATATAAATACAATGAAAAATATTGTTGGAAAATTCGTTTTAGGGTTTTTTTTCTTGAATTTGTATCGATGAGATATGAGTAGATTGAAGAGTTTTGCACTAATTTGATTTAGGACAGATGAGGAACAAAAATATAATCATCAATTATCATAATTTTTAGTATGAAAATAGAAGATTTAGTTTTCGAGGATTGTTGGAAATTTTGGTCCTTAATGAATTGAAATTAAGCAATATAAAAATAGGCTTAATGAATTGAAATAAACAAAGAAAAATCGAACGAAGTAAACTAGGGAAAAAGGAAACTATTCAGGCGCTAAAACACTGCCCAGAAAGATTCGGGCAGTGTATTCGGCGCCGATTTTGCAGCCCCTGAGCGCCAACTGCTTGGGAAAAATTTTCCCAGGCAGTAAGAATGGTGTTCCAGTGCCAGGCATTTTTGGTGAACGGTTGCACCTCTTGGCGTGCAGATGTAATTTTTTATGGATTAATGTCTCCAGATGGTGTCTCATCTTGTGGCCTACTATATATACATTATCCCTATGATGAATTATTAACAGATGTTCGAAATTCACTACACATTTTGTGAGAGAAAACAAGATCAAAGTGCACATTCATAGACATTCATATATTGTTCCTGTAATAGAGAGTTTGCAATCTTTGTTGTTGAATTTCTTGTGATTTGGTATGAGATTATCACAATAAGTCTTTGTATTTTGGGAGATGATTGCCACATTCTGAAAGCACCGAGAGCAGGGTAAATTCTTTTTAAAGATAAAGTGTATCACACTTGCCTCGACTTAATAAAGTTGTCGTCATTTCTTTTTTTAATCGCAGACACATCACATAACTCAAACAACAAGGATAAAATCAAAAAATTGCTAGGATTTTCATGACTATTATAAAGATTGGTATGCTGGGTTTTGAAAACCCGAGTAATCTTGGTTTTGATGTTACTTGTTATTGTGTTGCTAACATATTTCACAAGTGTGCAGTTCATAGATCATAATTAAGAGCTTGATGAATTACAAAGAAGTAGCTTGAAAATATCAAGCTAGACCAAGACTGAAATCCTGGCAGAGCAGATTGTTTCGATCATATCTCGTAGCTCGGATATCGAAATGGCGTGCTTCCAAAGAGGTTGAACAGTCAACTCAAAATACTAAAAGTCATATCTCACAACAGATCGGCTAGTTCGAATGTTATCAAGGAGAAAATACGCCTGCAAGATCGAGCTGTACCGCGAAGAAACAGCAAGCTGTTTCAGCAAGCAACTGTCAGTCTGTTGGGCATAACTCTTAGCTCGCGTATCGGAACGGGACGATTCAGTATGGATTGGAAAGCTAAGACAAAGATCTACAAGTCATCTTTGGAAGTCAAAGACTGAATCGGACGTTAAGATGTCCAAAAAGCTTTTGCAAGTCATGTCATGTGACGCCTGTAAGATCGAGCTGTTACAGCAAGCGACTGTCAGTCTGTTGGTCATAACTCTCAGCTCGCTTATCGAAAAAAGATGATTCAGTATGGGTTGGAAAGCTAAGGCAAAAATATCTACAAGTCATATTTGGAAATCAAAGACTGAATCGGACGTCAAGATGGCCAAAAAGCTTCTGCAAGTCACGTGTGCTGCTGCATCCAGCAAACAGACAGCAGGAGCATTGCCTCGTATTTCGAGCATAACTCTCTCATACGAACTCGAAATCGAGCGATTCTTGATTCCGTGGAAAGCTAAGAGAAAGGGCTACAACTTTCATGTAGATCACTTTGCCCAGAAATCAAAGAATCAAGAGATACAAGCAACAGATCAGAAGAGAAAGTTTATCAATCTGTTTTGTATCAAGCTAATCGGCCCAGACTGATCCAGACCAGATTGAGCTGTCCAGACCAGACTGATCTGCCCAAGCTGATCTGTCCAAGCTGATCCGGCCAGACTGGTCTGTCCAAGCTGATCTGGCCAATCCGGTCCGAAATACAAAGAGCCCAGAAACCAGAATATGACCGTTGCAAGCTCGGGAATGGTGCAGAACATTTTCCAACGGTCATATTCTTGTGTCTAACGTATATATCATTACTTGGGGTTATATATACATGATTTGGAAGCTCAATAACAGTTGATTGAAGATCAATCCAACCCTTCCAAAGTAAACCCACTTGGGATTCAATTGGGGAACTTCAAATACAAAAGTTGCTAAATGAAGAGCACTCCCCAAACCTTTGGCACTATTTACCTTGCTATATCAGATTCATTATGGAATCATTTGTGCATTTGTATTCACTTTATTCATTGTATATGAGAGCTTAATAGAAGAGTGAATAACATTGTAACGGTTGATGATTTATCACAACCGAAGAGAGGTCTTTGTATGCGAGACATTAAAGAACATACATAGTTGAGTTGCTAGGAGTTCTAGTTGGATGGGGAATTCCCAACTGGATCGGGTTTGTACAACGGGATTGTATAAATCAAGTCTTCTAGTGGAATCCTTCCATGAGGTGGAAGAAGGGGAGACGTAGAAGGATTACACCACCTTCGAACTTCCATAAACAAATGCTTGTTTATTTACTTTAATTGTAAATCTTTAAAATGCCTTTCAAATGTTTAATCGGTTATAGAGCGGGTTATGTCGAATGTCTTCCGCTCGGTTTTGTAACCGAACTCGATATAATCTCTCGATGCAAGTATTTCAAGAACACGAGCTATTGAAGCTCAAGTTGGCTGAACTCGGGTGTGGAATGGCAACCCACCCCCGGAATCGATCCTGACATGTTATTTTAGTGATTTTTCTTCTTTTTCTTTATTCTCAAGTTAATATCTCAAATATAAGCTCCTGAAAAATATTAATAAGTATTCAATATAGAATTATTTTAAATAATATCATTGTATATATGTTGCAATTCAAATATCAATAATTGAGTATTTTGATTCAAGGTTGTAATTAAAATGGGTCCCTAAGAACGTATACCACAAATTTGGGCAGCCTTTCGTCCATAAATTAATTTGACTTTGATCCTCTAAAAATCTTGTGGCCTTCTTTTGTATATCAAAGTTAGTGTAGTATTTTGGACCACTAGGAATACTGCACACGTTAGCAAATCAATTATAGATTTGTCCAAATTTATCCACAACGCAATTGATGGGCGAAAGAGCCAGTTGCCCCTCAAAATTATAATTATATATATATAATTGGAAAAGTAAATTACAACGTCCATATAGTTTAGATTTTTCATAACTAAATTAAGTCCATAAAAGTGTAAAATTTTCTCAACTCGGCCCCCGATATTAAGTCACCGTACGAAGTAAACATAGAGGGACTGAATCAGAAATATGTATAAACTTTAGGGATTGAATTGAGAACAAAACTACGCTCAGTTTAGTCCTCAAATTTCAAACATATTCTCGAATCAGCCCTCTTCATTTGCTTCTCACGGTCGACTTGACGATGATGATTGAACTACGAAATTTTTTAAAACTTTAAGGACTAAATCGGGTCATTGAATTTTTTAGGAACTGATCAAGAATTGACCCAAACTATAGACATGTTTTAATGTATTATCCCTATATACTTAATATATTTTATCTCTATATTTAAAAATCCTATAATTTATTCTGCTCAATACAAAAGCTCACTGAAATATATTTATAAATATGATCTATATCATCATGATAAACACACATTTAGAGTAATGTAGTCTAACAAATGTGCATTAAATAATATTATTAATTTTTTTAAAATTTAAATCTATCGTTTGTACATTGTGTGCGCCAAAATGTCACTACGAATTATATATGATATCATACGTGATTCTAATCGTTATATTTGAATTAAATAATTTCTGTTTTTGGATTGTTGTAATTTTGTGTTGAGAAAACAAGAGTTTCAATACAAAAACAACACCATCCAATAATTAATCGAATCATATTAATTTCATGATAAAAATAGGATAAATTTTAAAATTGATCCAATAGAATATATATATTTCTAATATTACTCACAAATTTTTTTAGTACTAATCAAATATAGATCGGCTCATGAGATTTATGCACTCTCATGGTCACTGTTTTGTGCTGCTCTTGTGCTTGTTGTTTCCGTTTCCTCTTTTAATCAGACATTTATTAGTTGTGTTTAAGTTAATTTTAGTGATACAGTGTTTACTTTTGTCGCTGGTATTGATCGTGTTGTCATTTTTTTTTTAATTAAAAAAAAGTATTTCTCTACTTCCAAGATATAAAGCAGGGACAAGACAGTAAATTAACCTTAACAATCTTTGTATTTATTCTTCACTCACCCTGCTTTAACAATATTGTCGAGTACACAGCTCAATGTAGGATCAATTTGAATCATTACAAGGAATGGCTTCATCAGCAAGAACCAAGATCAGCAAACTCTTCACTATCCCCTCTAGGGCTAGGTGTTTTCAGCTGCCACGGGATACCCGATCGTCGTCTTTCTCGACCTCCGCGGCTGTTGCGATGGATCAGCAGCTGCTAAGGCCTTCGGCGAAGGTGTTGAATGGGCCGAGGATACTGGGGTTGGTTAAAGAGTATGAAGATTATCGGAGGAATCTCTACGATGGGCTGACACATAAGGCTTTACTTGTTGATGCTGTTGGCACTCTTTTTATTCCTTCTCAACCCATGGCGCAGGTTTCTTTCTTTCTTTTTCTTCTTTTTTTCTTCTTCTTAATTTCTAGCAATTTTAGTACCTTATGTACTCTTTTTTTGGTGGGGATGTGATTTCTAATTCAATTTATGGTTTAAAATCAAGATAAAATAATCTCGAAGTATGAAAGTTCCAAGTTTTCTTTGTGTGCGACATGCATGAGATGTGTGAAGAAATTAACTGTTTTATATTCATGATTATAATTTTTGTTGGGGTTGCGGGGTAAAAAAACTTTTTTCCTAAATCATTTTCTTTTTCCAGAAAAAAAAACAACAACTTTGTATTGCAATAAGCCGTTTCCGCTTTCTTCGATTCCTTTTTACCACTGTTATGCAAATTTATGCAAATAATTTTTTTCTGATTTTCTAGATTTTTTGTTCATTCCTTGTTATCTGCTGTAGAGAATTCATGTCAAGGGTAATTTCTTCTTGGTGTTTTGCATAATCAGTTCAGAGTGGAGCTTTTGCCTGCCGCATTTGTTTTCATTGGCATTTAAGAAATTTCATAATATTTTACTGGAATTTCTTGCTTTGATGCAGATTTATAGGGCGATTGGTGATAAGTATGGAGTTGAGTACTCAGAAGTTGAGATACTAAACAGGTACAGGCGTGCTTATGGTCAGCCTTGGGGTGGATCTCGCCTCAGGTCTTATTCTCTTCTCCATAAATTTTAATTAAGTTAATTAACTTTCAATATTT
Source organism: Haberlea rhodopensis (assembly GCA_907163345.1). NCBI lineage: Eukaryota > Viridiplantae > Streptophyta > Magnoliopsida > Lamiales > Gesneriaceae > Haberlea > Haberlea rhodopensis. The sequence goes on along the minus strand of CAJQUN010000003.1, from coordinate 9,566,476 downwards.
AGCAATTTCTCCTTGTTGTAAGCGAAACAGCGGCCGCGCCGTAAGGGTGTTGATTAGTTTTGTTATCTTGCTTGAACTAGATACTGCAGCTTTGTTATTATCCTGATTCGGGGTGGATTCAAGAATTGGGTCAAGTATAGGCGGAGAGTCGGAGTCAAAAACTTTAGTTTTTAGAAAAAACTATATGTAAATTTCAATTTTTTTAAAGCTGAGAGCGGTGATCCTCTCTTCCTTCTGTCAGGTCCATCCCTGGCTATAATATTATCAGTCCACTTTGTGTTTGCTATCGAAGGGTATAAGCGATTTATTCTATTGAGGAAAACTCTTTTGTACGAGGATTAGGAGCTATTGGATGAATAAGCGTTAGCGATCTTTAGTTTTATCCTTCATATTTGAGAGTAGTGTGGAGTTATTAGTTTTTTGGATACCTTTAAAGACACAACATATAAAAAAAAACAAACAAACTGAATCTTTTTCACTCTTCGATTCATTTCCTGTCTTTGTTCTCCTATTATTCAAGCATCCATTTCCATGCTTAACTTTCTGAGGCTTGCACATCGATGTTGCTATCTTTTCTTGCATAATTTGGATTATTTGTGCAAATTTGTAAATATTTTTTGGCCCATCGAGTCCACTTTCATTTTGTGTACCGTATCTTTTCTTGCATAATTTGGATTACTTGTGCTATTTTAAATATTTCTTAGCCCATCGAGTCCACTTTCATTGTGTGTACCGTGTCATCAATGGATACCCTTGATCAGTACTCTCGGTTTGATTTGGTAGCGTATGAAGACATTTACTTATGCTTGCAGATATGTTGATGATGGGAGACCTTTTTGGCAGTACATAGTCAGTTATTCAACCGGTTGTTCAGATTCGCAGTATTTCGAGGAACTATATGATTATTATACCACTGAGAAGGTTTGCCGGTTAACTTCATTTCTTGTTTCTGCTTTAAGTTCAATAATTTTAATTCGTTCTATAAACAGTACCGATTATTTTTTTCCAAGAAAATGATGATAATTTGGTGTTCTTGTTTCTTGGACAGGCCTGGCACCTATGTGATCCTAATGCTGAGAAAGTTTTCCATTCTCTTCGAAAATGTGGAGTAAAAGTGGCTGTAGTATCTAATTTTGATACCCGGTTAAGGCCATTAATGAGAGCTCTCAAATGCGATCACTGGTTTGATGCTGTGGCCGTGTCAGCTGAAGTAAGTGGGAAGTGACCTTTTTTTGCATTCTCATTCATTAAGGCTCCTGAGATATGAAATAACGAATTCCTATCCGAATCAGGTCGAAGCTGAGAAGCCAAACCCCACGATATTTTTGAAAGCTTGCGAGTTACTGGGTGTACAGCCTGAGGATGCTGTACATGTTGGTGATGATCGTAGAAACGACATATGGGGTGCTAGAGATGCTGGATGTGATGCCTGGCTTTGGGGAAGTGATGTTAACTCCTTTGAAGAGGTATATCTTCATTATCTTTCGATTAATGTTTCTCTTTCTAGTCTTGGAGAAGCATTTTTAACACATGTTATTTTTAAAGAAAGTGGTGTTTGGTTGGCTTTTGTTTATAACAGACGCTTAGAGGGAAGGTTATCAGGATTACTGCTTTAGCTTCTTGTCAAAAAATATAAGAAAAATAGAGACAGCTAACATGATATACAACTTCTGCTTCAACTTGTTTGGAAAATATAAGAAACTCTCGTTTTTGCTATCACATGCAATCATTAAACTGCTTTGTAATTTTAAAGTTGAGCCTTTCTGTATCCAAATTCACCGTTCCTCTCTCAGCAGTTTGTTCAAGTACCAGTACTTTTCGCGCTGAAGTCTTAAAGGCTTTAATAACATGATTTGATTTATAATCTTGTTCTTTTGAGATTTCTATGACGAAATATGTCAGATGAACAACTTGACTTTGTGTTTTGGAATACAGGTTGCTCAGAGAATAGGAGTTCTGGTTTGAAACTGGTTTCTTGATTTACCAGAAACTTGTAGAGATGCAGTTACTGGTATTGTGTGAAGTATTGATCCTTGTAACGGTTATAGTATATGTATTTTGGTGCCTTCTTTACTTCTCTGTGTATAAAGGGAGATATGTAATGTGGTCTGATTCATTTTTGTACAATATATGCAAATGAAACGGGGTTAGACTCGGAGGCAAATCTAACAGTGGTTGTTAATGGCTAGCATAGCAACGGGAGTAGATCTCCTCATGTAGCATAGCGAAGCCAATGTAAATATGTAATGGCGCGGAGACAAATCTTGTTGAGAGTTGTCACACATTGAGAACTACAGGTTTTGTTAGCTCTTTATAAGATATACATGGATTAATCCACTCATTACCAATTGGTTTTGAGTTGAAACTCCATGTATTATCATAGCAGACTTTTCATGTAATTGACTATTCCGTCAGCATGCTCACCGTGACCAGCATTATAAATCCACGTGTTTGACTTATATAATATCACATGTGAGGGTGTTGAGAGTTGTCTCATTTATAATACTTATGTGCTGACTTTTACTTCATTAATTAAGTTTCTATGTAATACCCCATTGGCCAACAAGTAGAGTTTGGTTAGACCTAGCGACGTGCTTATAACGTCAGGATCGCAGGTCTGAGATTCGCCGCATGGACCGTTTTATTTTGTTTCTCTTCCAAGTTTTCCATGGAGTGAATATAATACATCTCCTAATATATTTTAGAGGAAAATATGAAAAAATAAAAGTAATGGTGAATGACCAACAAACCACAGTAATGTCATTCTCTAAATACATATTTTTATCAGATATTTAATCAAGAAAATGGAATATGCATGTTTAGATGGAAGGATTTCATTTCTTCTCAATGCATGACCAATATGAACTCGAACTCTCCTTCGTAACTCCTAGAACTTTTTCGTAGTGGCTCCCTTCTATGTCTCATTTCAGAGAAAGCGACTCTATTTCATTATATTCCATCTATATCCCAATTTCATTCAGTTAATACATGTTTGGTGTCATTGACATAACAGATGTCGTTTTTAGTCAATTTTTTTCTATATATGAAAATTTCAAAAATCATCGTTTAATAATCCAGAAATATCAATAGTTTTGATTTGATTTTCTTAAAATGGCTTAATATTGTTTAAAAAACACCTTAAAATTAAAGATGATAGATTTAAAATCCACAGATTTAGTCAAATAATTTAAATTGATTTGTATTTTTAAAATCCAATCCATCAAATCATTATATTCAAATGGAGCCTTAATGTTAAAATTTAGTCAATTATGTCTTCCGAGTAAGTTATGGGCCAACAGTTTGTCCGTTTTAACCCAATATCAATTATACAAAATCTACATTTCGTTGCTTTTTGTCACAAGAATTATTATGATTGAATTTTGGAATTTTTTAGTTTTATTTTTCGGACGTTTGAGGAATTTTTCAACAGAACGATTTTGGTGATTTAGGGTTTGGTAGCTTTAACTTTTAACCTCTTGATCTCGCAGTCATTTCGTCTCTTCTGTGACTTCAAATAATCTCTTTTTTTTTTTAACAAGTTCTTTGGATTTTATATTGTTACATTTTCCTGAAACTTAATTTATCATAATCTAGCTAAAAAATCTTAGTTCACCTAGATTCATTTTTGGTTGAAATGACGACAATAACCTAATGTAGTTCATGTGGTCCAAATGGTACACGCGGTCCAATCAATCTTTAATAAAATTAGATTCTTAACCCTAAGAAAATATTCAAAATAACAAATATGCCTCTATATACTATTCATTATCGTTCTTATCCTAAAATTTATCAAACAGTAACATTATATGAGCATGAGATCCTTCAGTTTCTGTCATCTCATGATGAACCAAGAGCATACTTTTGCAAAGGACTCACAGTTCATATAACGTTCATCTGATTATAATTCAAAACCCGATTTGAAGATTATGTTCAAAATAAATAACAGGCTCATCATGCTTCCATATTACAATAAAATTTTAACAAACTAAAATATACCATTTTGATCATAACGGCACCAGGTGAGATGAGTTGCAAAGCCACCAATCAGAAAATTACTTCCCCTAGACTGTTTTACGAATGACTCCTCACCATCCAACCTCAGCCCCTCGGGCTAGGTTAGTCTGCAAGTTATCCGACTCCTTCAGAAATCGCAAAGCACAACCCTAATTTGTTTCCTACCTTAGGGCGTAAGGTATAATCAAGATATAAGAAAGATTTAAAGAAATCTGAGAGATAAATGGGCAACGGCCTTTATTTTATTCTGGAAATACTTATAATATCTATTACATTAAAAGTTTCCTTTTGGGATGAGACTGACTTGTTTAGCCTCTCATATAGATGGGGCTTGACTCAAGAACACATAAACTAAAATACAGAACAATATAACAAATTTATTACAAAAAGAAGAAGGAAAGAAAATATTACCAAGCTATGAAAGTTGAACAATTACAAAGCTTGGAGATTCTAATTTTTATTCTCAGAAAGCTATGGAGAATTTTCGATATCCTTAACTTCCTGAATGAGTGCCCTTATATAGGCATGAATCCGGACTTGAACTTCGGATTCCAAATCTTGATAATTTGTTGAGTGCGCCTTAACTTTGGTCTGGCATCTTTTGTCCGAGCGTGCCAACTTTTCTCGTGAGTGGTCCATTATTTTTGTCCGAGTGTATTGAACAGTATACACACTATCTTTTAATGGTCCACGTCTTTTCTTTGTCGTGGAATCTTTACATTATTGGTTTTTGTTGTCTCCCCGCGCTTTAAGAAAATGGGCTCTCTTGTCAGCAGGTTTTTTGTCTCTTCATGCCTCTGATCTGTCGGGTTTGGATCGGAATCATTTCCCGAACTCTGGTTCTTTCTGCTCCGGGCATGCTTGGCAAATATGGTCAATTCATCGGTCAATGTGTGTCATGTTGCAGAATTTCTGGTAAGTTTTTTTTCCCGCCGGAATCTTGTTTTCCCAAAGAGTTCTTCTTTTTGTTTCAAAGAGTTATTCGACAAATCTTGTGGATGTTCCTGTCATGGAATTCATCATGAAAGTGTCGTTGGCTGAATTCTGAAAGAACTTGAATGGATATTTGACTTTGTCCATTTCCGTTAGACAAACCCAAAGACCTCATGCACGTCTGGTTGAAACTTCATCTTCTGTGATAGTCCCAATCAAAATTGGTATATCTTCTGGTAGCGTCATTTTTATATTTTTTAAGGCGTTTCAGTCTGGTCGTCTGGGCTTGATAAAATGAAAAGCTTCAATGAAGCCCTTCTTCGCTAGTTCTGGAGCATCACTGAAAAAATACAACTCCAAGATATCTCATCTGGCCAAATGTGGATTATTGGCCCATGTCTCGTGAACAGATTCTCTGATCCATTTTACTAATTTTGAAATTTCAGAGATATGCTGGTGCAACAGTATAAACCGAAGCAAGAGCTCCGAAATTATACCATTCTTGAACTTCGTTTGAATGGCTGTCTGGTTCAATCCAAACTCTCGGATATTTTCCGGAGATATCAACAATAGATTTGTATAGGTTGATATTTCGTCTGGTAATTAGTTTATCCCAAGTACGTTGGTAATCTTGCGTAGGTGAATAAATTAAATTATCATTAGTTTCAACCCTAGAATTGTCAGTCATTGGCCTAAGGTTCAACTCTCTCTCTTTTACCCCGGAGGTGCTGGGTTGACTTGAAGGTTCAGATTGTGATAACATCTGACCCTCAACATTTGCTACAGTTTGTACATCCTCAAGGAATACATCATCTGCAGCACTCGTGACAGGGGTACTTGAATCCCTTGCCTCCGGGTTAGATGAGCCCCGTTCCCTAAACACTTCTTTCTACACCGTTGGTGGTGCGGCCTGAAGAATAGGCCCTTTCAAAACTCCAAACAAACGTTCATGGTACCGAAAGCATGCTCGTATGTGATCAGTAACAAGTTTCTTGATTTGCTTGTTGAAGCCATCCTGCGACCTCAGCATTGAGACAAAGTGTCCCAAAGTCTCGTTCCAGGATCTTCGGGTTTTCCCTGAGATTCTTTACTCATTTGAGGGTATCGTTAGCAAGGTGTCTCTCCATCTCATGTTAAGAAATCTGCAAGAATATTTTTATCAGATTTCACAATGACAATATCATAATATTGGCATTCAGCTTGCCATCTTAAAAGTCTAGCCTTTCTGGTTTTGATTCAATTTTGTTTTTCAGAAAAAACTTAACACTGATATTATCTAGTTTCAAGATAATTTCTTTGCGAGTAAAAATATTGGCCATTTTTTAAAAGCCTTTCAAACTGCAAAGAACTCATTCTCGTTGATGTGCCATCTGATAACTTCGTTGTTGTTGAATAGACCACTACAATATCTGCATGACACTTCTCCATCTGGTGTGAGCTTCATAAGTACCGAAGCCCACCAATGATCACTAGCATCTGTGTATAATACCAGTTCATCCTCGTCAGTTGGAATTGCAAGCTTTGGTAGTTGCCTGCAAACTTCTTTAAGCTGTTTGACAGCTTTTCTGTGATCTTCATTCCACTCGAACTTAACATCCTTTTTGAGTAGTGGGCTAAACACTTTCCTTGTTGCCAAAACTGAAGGATTGCTTCTCCAAATTTCCGTCGATCCTTCATTTTGGGTGTCGAATAACAACGCTTGCTGCGAAAACTACTCGAGAATTTTCTGTGAAACGCCTCCTGTAGTCGCTGCACAATAATTTTATAATCACAAAGGGTTGTGAAAATAAGTCTCATTGTTTCGTTCTCCTGAGTAAACCGCTTGAATATCTGTAGGAAACTGTTTCCCAGCAGCATATCAGCACATGTATCATGAAAATAAATAGGTGGAGTTTTGACTTTGTACCACGGGGTACCGCCTGCTCTGCCGATGATTATTTCTGCTCCCTGGACTCCTTCATTAATGATAAGGATCCGCTTGAAAAAGTCTCTTCCGGCAATGGCTGTTAACTTTAAACCAACCTCTTGGGGGAAGATATCACGCCTGACAGTACATATTCCAGCTCCTGAATCAATGTAGGCTGCAAAATATTCTGCCCCGATAACTTGCATATAACATCCCGACGGAGATGTATATGGAGAATGAACTGGTGGTCATTTGATTCTATATCTCTTTCATTCCACCATGAATTCCATTACGTCTTGCAATCTTTCCAAATGAAGAATAAGCTGTTTTGGGATCCTGCCTGCCGTTCCTGCAATTGTTAAATCAACTTCACCAATTTGAAGGTTTCACTGATACCTGCCAACTGTAGGTTGTTACAAATAATAGAGGACATCACAAGGGAAGATATTGTCTTTTTTCCGTAATGTCGAAGATTATATGCACTTCTCTCCAGCCTTCTGGGCATTTCAACTTTCCTGTTGTTTTGAATATATCAGGAATTTTCTAAATTCTGCTCGAGACTCCCTTCTGTTTTTCCCGGGATAGTTGCTGCTTAACCAATCCTGTTGGAAAGACATCCTTCTTGGCTCGATCATAAGGCTCATGCTTCTGTTCAGAACAGGTTGATCTTGTATCCCCATGTCGATCTCTCATATTATCGGAGTATTAATAATGTCGGCAATACGCCTTTCGTGAAATCTTCGAAGATTCTGGGGACTTCGATGAATTCCTTCTCAAGAATACTTATGAATGATGAGTATTCGAGAGTGCATATGACACCTTGTAGGTTATCGAGTAAGGCCTGTTCCCTTCTTTCATCAGATCACTTCTTTTAAAATCTTGATGAAGAGTTAGAACCTTGTTGAAATCTCGATCTCCCAAATTGTATGCAATTCTATGATAGATGTTGAAAGCCATCTTTCTCGCATACAAATTTCCTGCAGCTGCTCCCAAACAAGAATCTTTGAGGTTTGGGATTCTCTTGTCGAAGATTGCCAGATTGAGTGGCGAGTCAATTCCTTCCTTGATAGTTGTCTTGATGATTACTCTAAAGCTCCAATATGAATCCATGAGAACGTGTTAGCAACTTCTCTTTTAACCTTGTTTTTAATCTCCTGGATTTCTCTGTAGGATATTAACTGCATCTAAATTTGGTTTCCCTTGAATTCCATTTGGATCACAAATTCACATGTTGTTACCCTATGGATAATCTGATGCTTACTGCTTCGAAGACCAATCATATACATGACCTTTTTCCATTACTCCAAATGTAAATCCATCATACATCCGAAAGTTTGGTTCTTCCTTCATGAGCCTCATAAGGGTTTTATGATAAACAGTTGTATGAGAGAAGAATCCTGATGGGTCTTCTCTGATCATGTGCTGAAGAAACTCTCATTTACTCTGATTCTAAGCTGGATTCACCTCCATCAGAATAGATCTCTTCTTCGTATATGCTTTCCTCCGATGGAATATCCTCAAATTGATATACCTGTACCAAATCCTGGAAATAGACAGCATCCTCAAACTCCTTGGTATGCTCGAATTGTCTCACTCCACGTCTTTGGTTTTCTGGACAATCTGTAGAGATATGTACTCTTGCTCCGCATGTCCAACAGTTACAATCTTTGAAACTTTCATTCGCACGGGTATGAATGCGTTTGAAAGTTCTTTTTATCAGTGCTCTGCTAGAACTTGCTTGATTAGAACATGTTGACGAAGTTCTACTCCTTATTGGTCCTGATCTTTGCCCCGATCTGTAACTCGGGCTTTCTGTTTTGACCATAACTTTCTAGGTCTCCATGAAGACCTACTTGTTCTTGAACCACTTCCGTGGGCATAAGGACGAGCTCTGTGCTTCTTTATCTTTCGCCTTTGGGGATAGTTCCCAATGATTGCAGGGATATCATTCCCTGTACAGTAAATAGAAGCTGTTTTGTTGATTCTTCTAAGATTCTTGTAATTCTTTTGGAGTTTTGCTTGGTAGCACCACTCCATGAGCTTTACCTTAAGAAATGACATTCTCCTGGACACTGTTTCGATTCTATGAGGTGTATATTCCTGGATAAGCATTTCTCTCCATGGGCTCGGTACTTTCGCAAAGAACAGTTCTGCTACATCTTTTTCTTCTATCTTTACCTTCCATCTATACTATGTAAAGTTTGATGTACTCGTCTACATAACAGATATCATGTAGTTCAAGGCTAATTAGAGCTTGTCTATATTTTTTAGCATTCTATTCCTCCATTCCCTCGAAGTAGCTTACTCCAATGAAACAGATTTTAAAGAATTTTGCCATTTTGTCCACGATTTCTTTTAGGGACTCTCCGGTTAAACTTCTTCCTTGGTACCTGGATCCCCATATCCCATGCAATCTTGACTGATCCTTCCAGACACATTTTAAGAAGTAAAATGAATCGTTCTTTACTTAGATCAAGCGTTCCTGCTGCTATTCTCATTGTTGAGGCTCATTTATCAATAAGAACTTCTATGTTTTTGAAATCCAAGATATCCATGTTGAGCATAAGTTCATATGGATGGATTGGATCTAACTGAGATTTCCCGTAAGGCGTTTGATGTATATCTGGCCTACGGGAATGGTTCCTTGTTCCAACTGGGGGATCTAAAGTTGCTGAGGTGAAATCTTCCATGTGCGGCATACTTTGATCACCTTCGGGTGGATTGTGTGACCCGAAACTCTCATGTGGTGGAGTTCTTGTTACAAGCTTTCCCGTCTTGAATTCTATGAGATTCAATTCTGCAAACGAATCAGCAAGTTCACATAGATCTTCCAGGTTGATTCTTTCATTACTTTGTGGGAAGTATGGGCTCTCATCGTAGGACTGCAATCATTTTTTCAGTCTCCGTCAAAGATCTTCGGACCACCTCTGCTTTTCTTTTTTGGTGTAAAAGGGGTTCTGTTCCATAGGACGATGGTAACCATCCTCCGTTCCTTCTTCCTGTCGGACTTGGTCTTGACTCCAACTCCTTAACTCGGGTTTGAACATCACAGAGTTTTTCAAGAATTTCCTCCTGATGTTTAATCATAATATCCATCTGATTGTGAATCTGATGGACCTGTGCAGGGACATTGTATTGAAGGCATCCATACCGCTGCATGTCTTATGGATCTTTCTAAGATCTTGGGATATCTTAGAAGAATCCGACTTGATTTCTCGAAAGGTTGGTTCTCACATCCTGATCATCTGGTCCAGACCCTGTTGGATCATTGGGGCTTGGAACAACGTCCTCATGTTCAGGATGATTGTCTTCTTGAAGTTCGACTAACTCGAACTGTAGTTTGAGATTCATTTGATGGAGCCTCTTAGCCATCCTCTTTAGTTTCATGTAGTGGTTTATGCCGGGTGTGCATAATCAAGTTCCTCATAATAGTTTCCATTTATGGTTGAAACATTGAACTTCTGCCATATGCTTCTGATTTAGTGCTTCCAATTTTTGGAAGAACCACCTGTATGAATGACACTTCGAACATTCATTCGGGTCCATAATTTCTTGAATCGTCTCCTCAGTAACGGTTACAAATTAATATTCAAGAATATTATTATAATATTTCCAGAAAAAACCCAGGTTCTGATATCATTTTGTACCAATGATCGCAAATAACGGAGACTTGTAAAAATACGAAGTTAAATGTAACTTTTTTATAAATATAAATATAAGGATATAAAAAATAATTAAATACTATATAGGGGTTTCTTTGTAAACTAAATAAAGGCCTAGGGAATAGAATGTAACTCACCAAACCATTGAGGGGTGTAAAAGTGTCAAAATAAAACAAATAATTGATTGAAAACTTTGAAATTAGACCTATTTGAATAAAGGTTTTTCAAATTTGGATTTTTCTGTACTAAGGTTTTTTCCCAAGACTTAAGAAGTTTTCAAAAAGAGCACTTCCTTGCAATTTTCCCTATTTTCATTATGTTGATTTTTTGGGCTTACTGTTTATAGACTTCTTCGGGCAAGTCACCATGTAAAAAGGCGTTGTTAACATCAAGTTGGATCAATACCCAATTATGAATAGCACTTGAGGCCAATAAAATCTTCAATGTCACAAACTTTGCAACAGGAGAAAAAGTCTCAAGATAACCACACCATCTTGTTGTGTACAGCCCTTTGCGACTAAACAAGCCTCATAACGATGTAAAGTTCCATCTGCCAAGAATTTTGCTTTATAAACCCACTTATAACCTACTGGAGTCTTTCTTGGTGGTAATGGAACAACACTTTCTTTTCCAAGACAACTAACTCCTCGGTCATGGCATGCTGCCACTTTTGAATTGGAGCAGCTTGGGAGTAATATAAAGGCTCAAAAACAAATGAAATGTTTAGGATAAAGGCTTTATAGGGATTAGACAATATGTGGTAACTTAATACAGAGTTAAGAGAATGTGATGTGAAACATTTCAAAGAGGTATAACATTGACATTCTCGTAAATGCGTAGTTTTCTTGAGTATTCATTCAGAATACTTGGATTTAGGATGGACATGTATGTCATCAGACAATATAGTCGCGGTGATATCTAGTATTGGTGTGGACTTTTGAGTGGGAATCACACTTGAAGGAGGAAAAATATTCTCAAATGATGCAATATCATGATCAGAATGAGAAAATATCTCTTGAAATGGAAAAATGTGTTCACGAAAAACCACGTGCCGTGAGACATACACTTCATTTGTGTCGAAATTTAGAACCTTGTACCTTTTATAACCAGGTGGATGTCCAAGAAAGATCGGGGAGAAAATTTATTGCGACATGAAACAAGAGTGGATCCATAACAAAGGCATCCGAAAACTTTTATATGTCCATAAACGGGATGTTTTTTGTGTAGTGATTCGAAGGGAGTCTTGTGTGAAAGAACATGCGAGAGAGTCCAATTTATCAAATAAATTGCAGTGAGAATCATGTTACTCCAATAGACCAACCGAACTTTTGACTGAAAATGAAGAGCACGAGCAACATTCAAAATATGTTGGTGCTTTCGTTCTACTATAGAATTCTTTCGCCCTTTCCACATAAGAATGAAAATGAATAATGCCTAAAGATTGGAAAAGTTAAGTTAATCGAACTGCTTTAATGCTCTTTCCAAATTGAATTTGAATCAGCCGAAGAAACATTGGAAAGACATGTGATACATCGGACTTAGCTTTTAATAAGTAGATCCAAGTACATCGTGTGTGATCATCAACTATGGTGAAGAAATATCTAAAACCCTCAACACTTTCAATAGAAAAGGGACCCCACGTGTCAATGTGAACCAAGTCAAAACAATTCTCAGATATATTACCATGAGAACTAAAAGACAATCGCTTCTGTTTTGATAAATGACAAATTTGACAATTCAAAATATCACAACATGAGAAAAAATGCAATTTATTACCAACAACAGATAACTTTGTACAATAAGGATGACCCTATCGAAAGTGCCACAATTGAGTTTTAGATGAGAAAGCATAATAGAGTATCGGAAGAGCCTTAGGAGGACTGAAAGCATAGAGTTACCAACTTGTTTACCAATCCCATCATCCTCTTCGTCTCTTGGGCCTGGATATAACAAATATTAGAAGAAAAAATGACCGATCAAGAGACTCGCTTAGTCAAAGAACTGATGGAAAACAGATTGAACACGAATTAAGGAACATATAAAACATTGTGTAATAAGAGATTTGTTGTTAAATGTACACTGCCAACACATGTAGCAAGAACAGAGGACTTGTTCGGAAGATTGATGTAGGTGCGAAAAGGCTTATAAGAGTGAAAAAGAGACAATGAACAACAAATGTGATGTGTTGCTCATGTGTCTATCACCCAATCATCATGAGAGATCATATAATGACTAGGAGAGAAGAAACAATACCATGAAAACATGAGGCGGTTGGCTCATCAAGCTGCTGTAAATTCTGAGCAGTAACAGGCCCACGTTGGAGTTGAGATGCCAAAAGAGTAATCAATTGATGACATTGGGCTGAGTTAGAGTCTCCCCAACTCTTGCAGTAGAAACATGAGTATACCAACATCAGTATTGCTCTGACAAGCATTTACATTTCCCTCAGACTGTTTTTGCTTGAACTTTGGATGACCATGAGGATAGCCATAGAGCTTGTAACACATATCTATTGTATGTCTGAGCTTGTAATACATATCTATTGTATGTCCTGTAAAGTCACAATAAGTACAAATAATTTTGCCTCGCTTATCATATTTACGCCCCTTGGAAGAAAAAAGAGTTCTTCACATAGCAGATAGAGAATGTTCCATCTATGGTGATTGTCGGTCAGCAAAAGGTTTGGAATATCCATGACCAATCGATCGCTGTCGTTCCACTTGCGCAACAAGAGAAAACACCTTCGAAATAACAGGTGTTGGATCCATCATGAGTATTTGAGAGTGAATTGGAGCATATGATTCATTGAGCCTCATTAAAATTTGCATCACATACTCCTGATCTTGGTATTGAGTCCTTTGTCGCACTTTGTCGCATATTGACAGGCTGAAATTCACGCAATTCATCCCACAGAGTCTTCAAGCAAGTATAGTATGCGCTAATATCCATCGATCCTTGAGTTAGGGCATTCAACATTTTCTTAATCTGAAAAATGCGTGGAGATTAAAATGAAGAATGCGAATCTCATTTAATCGAAGAAAGAAGGAACACATGTCCAACATTTACAAAGAGAAAATATGTAGACTTAAGTTTTTGTTTACTAACACTCAACTTATATATATATATATATATATATATGTATGTGTGTGTGTGTGTTATGATGATGTACTTCAACTGAAACTTTATACACCACGTAAAAATTTTCTTGTTAGGATTAGACAGTTCTTCATGCATTTCCATGTATTCCTCCACACGAATTAAAAAAAATTAATTATATATAAGTTTTTAAAGAAACATATGTTTACTCCAAAAATTCAATATTTTAGATAAATATATATTTCAACAATAGTACTCTTATATATCAAATCGAATAATATATCTGTAACTTGGCATGAACTTCAAAATTTTACTTTTATATATATATATATGTGTTTGATCTCCTGCGCTAGAATAGCCTGTAAAAATTTATAATTTAGCAACTTTAAAGTGAAAAGGATAAAGAAAACGTAGTTCCATTTTCGCCTCTTATTGACCAATTATTATTATTTAATTAAGTGAGCATGTACCCAGTAAAGAAGGATAAAATATAATTAACAATATAAATATATAAACATATAAATTTAATGGAGTATGATAAGTGAATCGCCTGCAGGCTGCTAAACCAAATCTAATCCAATAAAGAGAATGGAATTATTAGGCAAAGGGCAGACCCACCGAAATGATACACACATATCAACTAATAATAATAATTAAGAAACATAATCCAAAATTTCAAAAATAATATTTTTTTAGAAATATAAATTCCACTCTTATAAAATCATATCCATAAAACTCGTTTAAACCCACCATTCTGGATATGAAGAAGTCCGCCCCAAATAAGAATTTGTTCTCTCTTTATTTGCAAATTTTAAATTTTGTATTTAATCTCTCTTCCAATTGAATATAATAAAGTTTACCTTTTTAAATACTTAAATATTTTGTTAAGACATAATTTATGATTGTTACACCTCTTCTGTAATTATAATGAATATTATTATATTTAAATTAAAAACACACACATTCATTAGGGATTATACTATGTGTTTTATTGATGCTACCGAGGGATGGTGCCCTGGGGGCACACAAATATTCATTTAGTATCAATGTGGATAAAATATTTCATATGCTATCAAATGAATGGTTGGATTAACTCGGGTCAGAATCAACTAAACATATACTATGAATCCACCCCAACCTTTGTCATTTACTTTTCTTCCTTGTCTGCTGACCTGTCGCTTTGACAAAAACATCCCCCAGTCTCTCCTCAACTTATGTTAGTTATCTATTTCATAAATATAATGGGAAATTGGCAACTAGGAAACATGGAAAGGACATTGCAAACAATGAATCTAGACTCGACACAAACTCACGACCTAAAGAATACATGCATTTAGAAAACGAAAGAGTTTATCCGGTTATTAGATATAAATTTTAAAACATCAAATTGCCTTAAGTTATTTATTTCTCAAATAAGGTTTTAGTCAATTTAAAATAATATACATTATTTATTTTATGCAATTTGTTTTTTGACAATTTTTAAATTAGTTGGGAATGGATTCGAACTCAAACCGTTTATAAGGGTCGGACGACCACTGTGCCACTATCCTGATCTTAGTCATTTTTATGCAATTTACGCGTGAAATTTTTAAATGTTTTACAGAATAGAAGAGGTAAAAAGTGATCATACGTACCGCGATAATTACCAAGGGCAGACGCCATTGAAGACTTTGATGCTCAGATACTTCAGCTTAAGAGGGATTGTTTCAATGGTGGTGTTAACGATGTTTCTCTTGTTTCTGCCGCTTGTTTTGCCGTCCCTTCCACCACCGCCGCTTCTGTTCCTCCTCATCCCAGTGGCTATCATGGCGGTTCTCGTGTTCCTAGCCTTCGCTCCGCCACAACCGCATAGTGAGCTTCCATCATAAGCGAATATTGCAACGTACCTACGGTGCTTCTATCCTTATTTGATTATATGATGATAGAAGGAATATTTCGAGAAATAAATCATATAAAAGAATTTTGGAACTTTTTTTCTGTGGCGGCGAGGCGCGGCAATTATCTTCCTCGTCGCCGGCCCTATAAAGGCGAATGGTGGTTGCGTTCTTAGCCTTAGCCCCGCCGTAAATTCAAGACTATGCGTTTTCATTATTTTCTACGAGCTTGTTGAGTGACTAGTAAGTATTGAAATTTAACTCATTTAGGTGCTTTTTGTAAATTCTTTTTGTTTCCCATCTATTATCGTTTGTCTAAAATAAAACATGTAAAAACTGAAAGAAATAAGCATATATTTTTTGTTTTTTTTACTTATATGAAGTCATTTTTGTAATTAACTGAAGTTGTTGCGTTTGATGAAAATAAACTTTTTTAATTATTTTTATAATAATAAAAATAATTATATGTAAATTAGCTTTATATTTCTTTATATTCTATTCACGAGCTTGAAACCATTATATCAAATCAAATACATTGAAAGCCAAATATTTGCTAAACTTATCTTACATCTTCGATAATCATATTTTCCCATTTTTTATTTTATTAAAATTTTTTTTTTATCCAAACACGTTGGATAAGATCTCCATTTCCGTTTAACGAGTCAATTGTCTGGTAAAAATATGACATTATAAGTAGAAAAACCTGAAAACATATTTTCTCCTATAAATTTAAACGTCTTTCTCCGTTCTCATAATGCCTTTTTTTTTATAAGAAAATTTATTCATAGAGTACAAGACGTACTCGCTATTCAGTTTTAGCATTTTAAAAATAGCACAATTCTTTACTTTCCAAAATACTCCAAACACTACAATGGCACAACCTATTCCAAATTATACAATATCTCTTAGAAGGATTCAAGACTTGACGTTGGATCAAATGAGGTTCAACAAAATTATATTTCATAGAAATAATATCAAACCTTGAATAACAATTATTCAAAAAATACTTGCAAATGGGCACGTGATACAATATGGCGTACCTAATTTTTTTAAACATAATTCAATTTGTGCCCAAAAGCTACGATTACATTAGAGTAAATTTTTTTTCCGTTTCTTTTGAAGAGTACCAAAGGAAAACAAAAAAATATCGATACTGAAATAAATAGAATTGCCTCTATGAGTTCTAAAAATAAGCATTATTTAATTAGCAAATAAATAAAAAATTTAGTTCCCGTTAGGTGTTAATTTATATTAACATTAGAAACAAATAAGTAAAATTAAATAGATTAATTACATTTACGCTATAATTTTTAAATTTAGTTTGATATAAAATTTAAATACTTACAAATGTTTTACCTGCATATATTGTTTGTTCCATTATTATTTTAACTGAAATTATTGTTCCATTGTGGAGAGTGTTGGGATAAACACACAAAGTAACAACGCAACAGAATAATTAATTATCTCTCTCTTGTGTGAAACCATCATGAAATAATATCAAATAGATAACCAATAATTTCAGCAAGCAAGATCAATCAAATATAAAACGACACGAGCAATTTTTAACGTGAAAAACCTCTCCGATGTGAGGAGTAAAAATCACGGTACCGTAGTCTACCAAAATAATATCCACTATAATGAATAATGAGATTACAAACTGTCCACAATCAAAAATCAACAATACACAACCACTAATTACTTTCAAGATAACAAATTCTTGAAATAACAAAAGAATGAAAAGATCTCACCCAAGAGCCTCCAAATCAGAATCTGTTCCCTTCGATAAAGATATCACAATTCAATCTCCACCGTTCAAAACATACCCCAAGATGTTATGAACACACAATCCAAATTTGAGCCCGATCCAATGGTTCAATTTTTGTCAATGGCCTTTACAACCAGGCTGCTCCAGATTCGCGCGAGAAACTAACATCCTCTGTTCAACCTTACGAAAACCAACACAAACGCCACCTAAATCCGATATCCACAGTTCACTATTTAGTAGACTCACTTGTGAACGTGTTGTTCAAATTACAGCTCGATCAAATGGTTAAGTTTTGCGAAACGCTTTTGCAAGAAGGCTGTTCTGCTCAGATTTTCATATCCGAAAATCTCACATCTTTCTCTCTCTTTTGTTGTGTTTAGTGATGTAGAATATGATGGTATGCTAGGGTTTGAACATCCTTATATACTCCATATGGGTTTGCATCATATGGGCGTCTATTGGGCTCGACATATCTTCACGTGAGGAAACACATCCCAATAGAGAGCTCGCTGTTTCATTTATTTGTTTTTCTTGAAGAATGTTAACTTTTAGAACATGAGATTGTTTATACAAACAACAACATATTAAGGCAGTGGAGAAATTCTTATGAACCCAATACTTCTCTGTTTCGTCTAACCTGAATCATTATGCTCCTAAAAATAGGCATGGTTAGGTTAGCTTTGATGTGGGCACCATTCCATATTTGTTTTGTACATTTTAATTCTTAGACCATCTTGAATATTTTATGCTGCTAAAAATATGTTGTGCTCATATGTTGTGGTGTACTGTTTGGTATAATTAATGAGATATGATAAGTGAAATATGTATATTTAAACATTACGACTCATCCCAACTTTATCGATATTAACAAGAGGCATGCATACCTCCAGGGGCGGAGCCACCCTATCTTTAGGGTGGGCTCCAGCCCAACCCAAGTTTTTTTTAAAAAAAGGTTAGTAGTCTGAAATTTTGTAATATATTGTTTCAGCCCAACTAATAATTCTAGTCCAACTTTAAAATATTATGTTTTAGCACAACTTGGTAATTTTAGCCCAACAAGTAAAATATAAAAATTAATTGTATTGGATTTGTATTTTAACTTTTGGTAATCTACACATTATCTCTCTCACTCTCTTCCATTCACACGATTCTGTCTCTCTTCCCATTTGCCCTAGCAGCCTAGCTATTGAATCGAAGAAATCAGGGCAAATTGAATCGAAGAAAACCAACCCCAACGGACGAGAAAACGACATTGTGAGAAGTAAATATTATTCTCAGCTATTGAAATCGCATGGTAGATGAGAAAAAGATACCTGTAATTTTTTTTAAAAAAAATGCACACAGCTTCACTTTGTTTTTATTTTTTATTACATAAAATCTTTCATAAGAGGCTGAGGTTTATTAAGTACTGTACAAGTAAAAATATACCTTAAATTAAAATTCATTTTCTGCAAATATTGGAGTCCAAATTTAACCCAACATTATATTAAAATGCATATTCACAAACTAAATATTGAATAACTTTTAAGTGCAGAATACATTTGTGATTTGTGTGGCATTAAATAAATTGTCAGTATATAATTTTCTCCATATTACTATGGTGAACAAAATCGAGGCATGAGTTATCAATTATAATATACCTTAAATTAAAATTCATTTTCTGCAAATATTGGAGTCCAAATTTAACCCAACATTGTATTAAAATGCATATTCATAAACTAAATATTGAATAACTTTTAAGTGCAGAATACATTTGTGATTTGTGTGGCATTAAATAAATTGTCAGTATATGATTTTCTCAATATTACTATGGTGAACAAAATCGAGGCATGAGTTATCAATTATAGGAATTCAAATTTTGGTGGAGATGCCTTTAAATGTACTATGGTTTCAGCATTTTAATCTTTTTGCCAATTATGCATTGTTGAATACTAATAGATTAAAATATCCCAGGACATGTTATAGATTGAAATGGATATTCAAGGTATGAAGAAAAGAAAAACTATTAACACTTTTTTTAAACCAAAAGAGCACACATCAACAAGTGATAGCCATTCTCCATCAAATATGAACATCTCAAATTCCAACGACCAACAGCCTAACAAATCTCCTAGGAATGAAGTTGATATGAGTTTTCCTGAACCTGATCCGGCATTACGTATTCCAATATGGAAATATCATGTTAATCACAGGGATGAAGTCAGACGAGATTACATCAATATGGGACCATATCAACCTATTAAGAACGAGTATCCATCAACCCAATTCGGGAGCCAAAATCGTCGATTCCAAAGCCATTGGTTTAAGAAATTTACTTGGTTAGAGTACTCTCTTACAAAAGATGCTGCATTTTGCTTTCCTTGCTTCCTTTTTAAAAATGAGCATCCTTGCAATTCTACATTTACGAAGGATGGATTTAAATATTGGAAGCGAGTTAATGATGGGGATAGATGTGCCTTTTTAATGCATATAGGATGTCCTACTTCACCACATAATAGTGCTACAGATTCTGTTGCTAATTTGATGAACGTGTCTTGTCATTTTGACAAATTGATAAATACACAAACTTCAGAAGAAAAGCGGAAGAACCGATTGCGGCTTACAGCAACAATCGATAGCATCTGATGGCTAAGTCTGCAAGCATGTGCCTTTAGAGGGCATGATGAATCTCCACCTTCTACTAACCGTGGAAATTTTATCGAGATGATAAAATTTATGGGAAGAATGAATGAGAGTATTGGAGATGTCGTGTTAGAGAAAGCTCCAAATAATGCAAAGTATATCTCACCTGATATTCAATAAGATGTTTTGCATATTCTTGCCAACCAAGTGAGAACCAAAATACGTGAAGAAGTCGGGAATGCAAAATTCTGCATTTTAGTTGATGAAGCTAGAGATACATCTAATAAGGAGCAGAAGGCTATTGTGTTGAGATTTGTTGATAGTGTTGGCTTCTTACGAGAGCTCTTTTTGGATATTGTGTATGTGGCTGATACGACTGCTGCAACACTTAAGAAAGAAATGTTGGATGTCCTCAGTCGACATAACTTACATATCCACAACATGCGAGGTCAAGGATATGATGGTGCTAGCAATATGCGAGGGTCTTGGAATGGTTTGCAGGCTCTTTTCTTGAAGGATTGTTCATGTGCATATTATGTACATTGTTTCGCCCATCAACTTCAACTAGCATTAACCGCGGCTGCTGAAAAAGATGTATCAATTTGGTTATTCTTTTCAAAACTGACAGCCATCGGTAACCTTATTAATGTCTCTTCTAAACGCCATACCGAGTTACATTCTGCTCAAAAAATTGAAATTTCACGTATGATAGCTAATGGTGAATGTAATACCGGTAGAGGGTATAATCAGGTTGGAAATTTACAATGTTCTGGAAAGACTCGTTGGAGTTCACATTATAACTCAATTTGCAGCATGATAGATATGTATAGCTCTGTGATTTCTGTGTTGGAAAATATGGTGGATGAGGGCTCCTCTAACTCAATCAGAGGTGAAGCTAGCGGTTTTTTGATTGCTATTAAGTCCTTTGATTTTATCTTCATATTGCGGTTGATGCACAAAATCATGGGGATAACAGATCTACTTTGTCGAGCATTGCAAGGGAAATCTCTAGATATTTTAAGTGCAATGGACTGCGTCTCAACTACTAAAGCGTTGCTTCAAACTTTGAGAGAAGAAGGTTTTTTATTCTTCTTAGCAATGTGAAAGAAGTTTGTATCAAATATGATATTGAGATACCTCATATGGGAGCTCGTTATAAATCTTCTACATGTCGTTCATGCCATCAAAACGGTTCAATCACAGTTGAGCATCATTATCGATTTGATGTATTTCATTCTGCAATAGATTTCAAGTTGAAGAGCTTAATAGTAGGTTCAAGGATGAAACAGTCGAACTTCTTAAGCTTAGTTGTGCTTTAGAGCCTAAAGAAAACTTTAAGCTATTTAAGGTTGATCACATCTATCGACTTGCTGAGAAATTTTATCATCTTGATTTTGATGCACAAGATTTGCACCACTTGAAACTACAGTTGGATCACTATAAGCTTGATGTTATTGGTCATGATAAATTTCAAGACTTATCAACTATTTCTGAATTATGTCGAAGACTAGTTGAGACAAATAAGTCAGATTGCTATAATTTAATTGACAGGTGATTTTCTCATTTATTGTAGTTTCTATAGTATAATTATATTGCCTATTTATTTTTGGATCTAACATATTTAATTGACAGGTTGATTCGTCTTGTATTGACTCTTCCTGTTTCTACTGCAACAACGGAACGGGCGTTTTCAGCTATGAAACATATTAAAACAGCTCTCCGTAACAAGATGGAAGAAGAGTTCTTAGCAGATTTTATGGTTATTTTCATTGAAAGAGAGTTGGCTGAAAAAATTGATAACTATAAAATAATTAAAGAGTTTGAATCTCAGAAGAACCGAAGATCGCAATTTCAATAGTGCTTTTGTTTTACGCTCTTGAAGGTATTGAATATTAAATTTTTGTGTTCCATATTTTGAAAGTTAATATTTTTTCACATGTCTTTTTTAGTTTTTAAATAATTTATTTTAACATATTTGTGTAGTATGCGGCCAGCCCCAGATAACGTGAAATCCTGGCTCCGCCCCCGCATACCTCGTACTTGCTCTCTTTGGGTTTTTTGTCCAACTTAATCGTATTCATGCTCTCTTTCGTACAGTGTAAAGACCCGGATTTTAGTTAAGGGGTAACTAAAACTTGACTAGGAAGAGTTTGAAAAATTCTAAACTCTAGCATAGAGTTTCAATCCTTCAAGGAGTCCTTATCCATCTCAAACTCATCTTTTAAACCATCAAATCTCAGCAGCTTTGGATCGAACAGAATCGGATCTACACCTCAATACTTTGCATCGATTTGCTCCTCCTTTATCAAAGAAATTTATTCCAAAACTCCTCATACATCTCCTTGAAACTCTTGGCAAGAAGTTCATTAATTTAAACTGCTAAGTTTCAACTTGTTCCACCTCTCCAACTTCATCCATAACCAAATCAGAATCCGAGACCCATCCAAGCTAATCTGCTTGAGAATCGTTCATGATTTTGCACAGATTGTTAGCCAACAATTGCGAGATTGTGCACCTCTAAAACCTTCATAATCCTCCGTTAAACTCTCGAAAAGTCTTGGCAAGAACTTCATCGATTCAGGCTTGTTAATTTCGAAACCCCAACCTCTCCTCCAGCTGAGATTTTCGAGAATAAAATCTGATCTTCACCTCAACAAATTTGCTTAGATTCTGCCCAATAATTTCGAAGGCTTCATCCCCATCCCTTCGATTTTGTTCCAGCCAAAAACATTATCTATATATAGGTGCAAACCATTGAAGAGTATTTACAACAAATCCTTCTCCTCCACCAACTATTATTCTCGAAAAGTTCCTCCCCATAGCCGAAGCTCCTGCACAATTGTTCCAGAACCTTGGCCACAAAATATGTTCGAGTTTTACAGCCCCTATCACCGCCTGTTTTTCAGAAATTGTCATCAAAATCCTTCTATTAATTCCAGCAAGTTTCGAGAACTGAAACCGAGCAATCCTTGGTCAATCTTCAGCAACCTATTCACATCAAACCATCTCCCTTCCAGTAGCTAAATCCCTTTGACAATCTCAACCAAAAGCCGAAAGCTTTCCGCAGATCTTGTCCAGAAAAGTGGTAACAATCTGTTCGAAGTTCTTCCATCATAAGCTATCGAGAATTCTGTCAAGATATTCCAAACCAAGAGCTAATATTCTGTCTTGAAGTCGATCGTTACTTGAAGATTTTTGGATCGAAAAGTAGCGTTCGGATTCTGTTTCATCGTGGAAGATTAGAATCCGTTTGTTAGCAAAACTTTGATCGTTCAAGCACGCATCCAAGCACTGTAAGTGGGCTTTTGTTATATATATTCGTTTCGTTTCTAAAAATCTAGTATGTTTTAAATTCTCAATCGATATGTGTTATGTTGAAATTATGAAAGTATATTTTGTAAGCACGTTAAACTCGAAATCTAATTGGATTTGGATCCCCATGACCCTGATGCGGTGGGGTGTAACCGCTAAAAGAACCTTATACGGTGGTAATCCGTTGTTTCTGGATTATCCAGACCCTTTATTCGTGGGTTAGCCGATGTTATGACCTCATCTCTAGGAGGGTTAAGTCTAGAGACTGATATCAGTACCAAGAAGAGAGTAGAATGCTTTACTGTGCTTAAGTATATGAAAATTATGAAACGATATGTTATGTCATGGCTCGTAAGGGCAAACCAAGTATGTTAAGATACATTCATATCGGTTTATGCAAGTTTTATGATACAAGTTTATGAAAATTATGTATATGTATGATATCGATTGTCCCCCACTTGCTGAGTGTTTTCCAAAGCACTCAACCCCTTACTCTACATCCCCAGATAAAGCCGAAGAAGAATTAGAGCAAGAAGAAGAGCACCAATTTTGGGGTTGGTGAAATCAAGTCCGCTGCGTAGAACAAGATCTTTTATGTTTTCAAGTTTCCAGTTTTAAGACAATTTTATTTATTCAGTTGTTAAGTTTTTAATTCCGCATTTCTTTATTCATTGTAAAGACAATGGGTTTTTATTTTTATGGAAAAAGACTGGATTTTCAGTTGTTATGATATTACGAGGCTTATTGGTTACCTAGTTGTAATGGAAATCAATGCCGGTGTTATTGACCCCGATCTCGGGGCGTGACATATTAGTGGTATCAGAGCTAGCCAGGTTCCATAATCCCGCTGGGAAAAGAATTCTAGTTGATAAAAATACTAGAAGAGAAAATCCTGGTTAAAATAGACCAACTGGTGAGATAAATACAGTTGGGGAAAAATATCGATTCACGATAATTACGATAATCAGAAGTCCAATCTGATTGATCACGTGAATATGAATTTTTTTGACTTTTAAAATTTTTTAGTTTCTGTTTTTTTTTAAATATTTCGAAAAATTTTTAAATTCTATTTTCGGAAATTCGAAATTATGAAAATTCGAAACCCTAGCGTCAAGTCGTCGCCGCCGCCTGCCGCCACGATAGCCGTCGACGTGTATACCATTGGGATCGTCCCTTCCAGTCGATCACACTGTAAAAATTTCAGGTCGATCGGACTACGTTTGCCCGATCAATTTCTTGTTCAAAATTTCTGAAACCCTAACGTCCTTATTTTCCGATCCGCCACCGCTGAACGCCGTTCGATTAATCCGATATATACAAACGTCGAGCATGACCTCTGGAGTAAAAACCCCATGAACACCGTCACTCTCAACCACTGGACGACGGGAAATTTCAAATCGAACCAGTACCAGTCAAGAACCCTAACCCCCAAAATATATTCATCCGTCGATTTTCGGATCTTATCTGCGTATTTTCGAAATTAAAAATTTTCGACAGATCCTCCAAGCAAGATGATCGATAGCCCTCTGTCAATTTTGGATTCCAACCTTCGATCAGGGATAATTTCGAAACCCTAATTTTCGATTATAAACCCTAATTTCAGATTAAAAAAAAAAACCAGATTGCAAAATCAGAAGCTAAGGGAATTTGAACACCTGACGCAAACTCCCGACATGTCAGTAGTAGAGTATACCGCAAAGTTCAACTCGCTAGGGACGTATGCACCAAGCATAATGGCAGACGAGTCCCTGAAACTACATCGCTTTAGGATTGGACTGAACAGTCGTATCCAATCCGCCATGGCGATTTTCGAAACCGCAAATTTCGGAGACCTAATGGGAGCAGCCATCAGGGCTGAAGCAGACATAAAGCGTCTCGAGGAAGAGTTTAAGCGCAAGCGACCCCCCACCAGTCAGCATACCTCTAGTAGTCAAAACTTCAAGAGGCCTAGTCCATCCAGCAACCAGCAAAGGGGACCCACAGTAGGCCCAACTCAACAGAGGTACCCTAAGTGTTCGAACTGTGGATTCAACCATCTAGGAGAATGTCTCAGAGGAAAAGGTGCATGTTTCCGATGTGGGAAGACAGGCCACCGAATTGCTGAGTGTCCCGAACCTGATATGAGGGGGACGACTGTAAGGAATAACGACCCTCCTAGTAAACCAAAGGAGACTAAGCCGAACGCCAGAGTGTTTGCTATAACGCGAGAAGAGGCCGATGACGCAAACGACGTTGTGGCAGGTACCATTTATTTAAACGAATTACCTGCGTATACATTGTTTGATTATGGTGCCACGCACTCGTTTATGTCCAAAAGGTTTGCTAAGAAACTGGCCCTTAAACCTGAATTACTTAGTGAACCATACAATGTAGCAACACCAGCCAATAAAACCCTAATAGCACATAGTATACACCGAGATTGTAATCTCAGTATTAATGAAAGGATGTTTAATGCTGAGTTAATTCAACTCAACATGGTGGATTTCGATGTTATACTGGGAATGGATTGGCTATCTAAACACCATGGAGTAGTGGACTGCCGCAACAAGAATGTTAAACTATGAACTCCAGACGAGGGAGAGATCGTATACCACGGCAAAACTAAGGAACGAAAATTCCTTCTGTCGGCAGCACAAACTTGGAAAGCCGTGAAGAACGGTGAAGAAGTTTACCTAGCTACAATAAGCGAGGTTAAAGAGGAAGATGAACCCAGGGTAGAAGACATAGCCGTTGTACAAGAATTTCCGGATGTCTTTCCGGAAGAGCTGCCCGGTTCTGTTCCAAACCGAGAATTGGAATTTGATATTAATTTGGTGCCAGGCGCTACACCAATTTCTAAGGCACCATACCGAATGGCTCCAGCCGAACTGAAGGAACTTAAGGAACAACTGCAGGAGTTATTGGACAAGAAACAAATCAGACCAAGTGTATCCCCATGGGGAGCTCCAGTGTTGTTTGTAAAGAAGAAAGACGGGAGCATGAGATTGTGCATCGACTACAGAGAGCTGAATAAGATCACAATCAAGAACAAGTACCCTCTTCCAAGGATAGATGACCTATTCGATCAACTCAAAGGCGCTAAAGTGTTTTCCAAGCTCGATTTAAGGACAGGCTATCACCAACTAAAGATTAAAGCAGAAGACGTGCCGAAAACCGCATTTAGAACACGATATGGGCATTACGAGTTCACGGTAATGCCATTTGGCTTAACAAACGTGCCAGCGGTATTCATGGATTTAATGAATCGTGTATTCAAGCCATTCCTGGATGACTTTGTAGTAGTGTTCATCGACGACATACTCATTTACTCGTCGAGCAATGAGGAACACGAACAACATCTTCGCCTCACTCTACAGACATTGAGAGAGAAGGAGCTCTATGCCAAATTTAATAAATGTGAATTCTGGCTAGAAAGCGTATCTTTCTTAGGACACATCATATCAAAAGAAGGCGTGTCAGTGGATCCTAAAAAGGTAGAGGCAGTTTTGGATTGGCATAGGCCAACGACAGTGACCGAAATCCGAAGCTTCTTGGGACTAGCTGGCTACTATCGGAAGTTTGTCGAAGGATTTTCGTCAATAGCAGTACCTCTTACCAGGCTCACACAAAAGAACGCAAAGTTCATATGGAGTGAAGAATGTGAGAAGAGCTTTGAGACTTTAAAGGAAAAGCTCTCATCTGCACCTGTACTGGTATTACCAACTGAAGACATGAGTTTCACTATTTATATTGATGCATCTAAAGAAGGACTAGGATGTGTACTCATGCAGGAAGGAAGAGTGATTGTTTATGCTTCAAGACAGCTCAAGCCCCATGACCAAAACTACCCTACGCATGACCTCGAGTTAGCCGCAGTAGTGTTCGCCTTGAAGATTGGGAGACACTATCTGTATGGCGCCAAGTGCGAAGTGTTCACGGACCATCAAAGCCTCAAGTACTTGTTCACTCAAAAGGAACTCAACATGAGGCAGATACGATGGATCGAACTTCTAAAAGACTACGATCTCACTATTAGCTACCACCCCGGCAAGGCAAACAAAGTAGCAGATGCTTTGAGCCGGAAAGGCAAAGGAAAAATAATTTTAGCTACGGTCTCAGCTCAACCTTGTCTTCGAGAGACCATCAAACTAAGCCAAGATCAAGATCCGAGCTTAACCAAGCTAAAAGAACAAGTCAGGGAGAAGAAAATTACTGACTTTGAGATCGATAACAATGGAATCCTGTGGATGAAAGGACGATTGTGCGTGCCAGATGTGAACAACATAAGACAAGAAGTAATGTCTGAAGCGCACAAGTCAAAGTTTTCAGTCCACCCTGGGAGTACAAGATGTACAAGGATCTGAAGGAAAGTTTTTGGTGGAACGCAATGAAAAAGGACGTAGCTGAATTTGTTGCCCGATGCTTAGTATGTCAGCAAGTGAAAGCTGAGCATCAGAGACCCGGAGGACTTCTTCAACCTCTGGAAATCCCGGAATGGAAATGGGATCACATCTCCATGGATTTCGTCGTGGGACTACCAAAGTCAAAGCAGAGCCATGACGGAATTTGGGTAATTGTTGATAGACTAACCAAGTCAGCACACTTTCTACCTGTCCGTATGAACTACAACTTGGATAAGTTGGCAACACTATATATGGACAATATAGTAAGATTGCATGGAGTCCCAGTGAGCATCCTATCCGACAGAGATCCCAGATTCGTGTCGCGTTTCTGGAAAAGCTTTCAGCAAGCTATGGGAAGTAAAGTAACTCTTAGCACGTCTTATCACCCACAAACTGATGGCCAGACGGAGAGGACTATCCAAACCCTCGAAGACATGCTAAGAGCTTGCGTATTAGACTTCACAGCAAATTGGAGTGAGCTTTTACCTCTAGTCGAGTTCGCTTACAATAACAGCTATCATAGTAGCATTGGGATGGCGCCATACGAAGCACTCTATGGGCGCAAATGCCGATCACCCTTATACTGGGATGAAGTAGGAGAAAGAGCTATCACCGGACCAGAGTTAGTGCAAGCTACTACTGACAAGATAGTTATCATCAGAGATAGGCTTAAGACAGCCCAGGACCGACAGAAAAGTTGGGCTGATCTGAAGAGGAGACCAGTGGATATCGAGATTGGTGAAAAGGTCTACGTAAAGATTTCACCAATGAAAGGAGTAATTAGATTCGACAAAAAGGGAAAGTTGAACCCAAGATATGTGGGACCATTTGAAGTTTTAGAAAAGGTGGGAACGCTAGCATACAAAATAGCACTACCGCCAAATCTCTCAAGAATTCACAATGTCTTCCACGTATCACAACTAAGGAAATACATTGCTGACCCAAGCCATGTACTGGAAGCAGAACCCCTAGTAACTCAAGGGAATTTGGACGAAACATTGAAATACGAAGAAATCCCAATCCGTATTCTGGATACCAAGGACCAAGTTCTGAGAAGAAGGACCATTCCTTACGTCAAGGTCCAATGGTCAAACCATACGGAAAGAGAAGCTACTTGGGAAATGGAAGAATCAATGCGGGAGAAATATCCCTATCTTTTCCTAAATAAAGTTGACTCAAGTTTCGAGGACGAAACTTCCAATAAGGAGGGAGGGATGTAAAGACCCGGATTTTAGTTAAGGGGTAACTAAAACTTGACTAGGAAGAGTTTGAAAAATTCTAAACTCTAGCATAGAGTTTCAATCCTTCAAGGAGTCCTTATCCATCTCAAACTCATCTTTTAAACCATCAAATCTCAGCAGCTTTGGATCGAACAGAATCGGATCTGCACCTCAATACTTTGCATCGATTTGCTCCTCCTTTATCAAAGAAATTTATTCCAAAACTCCTCATACATCTCCTTGAAACTCTTGGCAAGAAGTTCATTAATTTAAACTGCTAAGTTTCAACTTGTTCCACCTCTCCAACTTCATCCATAACCAAATCAGAATCCGAGACCCATCCAAGCTAATCTGCTTGAGAATCGTTCATGATTTTGCACAGATTGTTAGCCAACAATTGCGAGATTGTGCACCTCTAAAACCTTCATAATTCCTCCGTTAAACTCTCGAAAAGTCTTGGCAAGAACTTCATCGATCAGGCTTGTTAATTTCGAAACCCCAACCTCTCCTCCAGCTGAGATTTTCGAGAATAAAATCTGATCTTCACCTCAACAAATTTGCTTAGATTCTGCCCAATAATTTCGAAGGCTTCATCCCCATCCATTCGATTTTGTTCCAGCCAAAAACATTATCTATATATAGGTGCAAACCATTGAAGAGTATTTACAACAAATCCTTCTCCTCCACCAACTATTATTCTCGAAAAGTTCCTCCCCATAGCCGAAGCTCCTGCACAATTGTTCCAGAACCTTGGCCACAAAATATGTTCGAGTTTTACAGCCCCTATCACCGCCTGTTTTTCAGAAATTGTCATCAAAATCCTTCTATTAATTCCAGCAAGTTTCGAGAACTGAAACCGAGCAATCCTTGGTCAATCTTCAGCAACCTATTCACATCAAACCATCTCCCTTCCAGTAGCTAAATCCCTTTGACAATCTCAACCAAAAGCCGAAAGCTTTCCGCAGATCTTGTCCAGAAAAGTGGTAACAATCTGTTCGAAGTTCTTCCCTCATAAGCTATCGAGAATTCTGTCAAGATATTCCAAACCAAGAGCTACCATATTCTGTCTTGAAGTCGATCGTTACTTGAAGATTTTTGGATCGAAAAGTAGCGTTCGGATTCTGTTTCATCGTGGAAGATTAGAATCCGCTTGTTAGCAAAACTTTGATCGTTCAAGCACGCATCCAAGCACTGTAAGTGGGATTTTGTTATATATATTCGTTTCGTTTTCTAAAAATCATATAGTATGTTTTAAATTCCCAATCGATATGTGTTATGTTAAAATTATGAAAGTATATTTTGTAAGCACGTTAAACTCGAAATCTAATTGGATTTGGATCCCCATGACCCTGATGCGGTGGGGTGTAACCGCTAAAAGAACCTTATACGGTGGTAATCCGTTGTTTCTGGATTATCCAGACCCTTTATTCGTGGGTTAGCCGATGTTATGACCTCATCTCTAGGAGGGTTATGTCTAGAGACTGATATCAATACCAAGAAGAGAGTAGAATGCTTTACTGTGATTAAGTATATGAAAATAATGAAACGATATGTTATGTCATGGCTCGTAAGGGCAAACCAAGTATGTTAAGATACATTCATATCGGTTTATGCAAGTTTTATGATACAATTTTATGAAAATTATGTATATGTATGATATCGATTGTCCCCCACTTGCTGAGTGTTTTTCAAAGCACTCAACCCCTTACTCTACATCCCCAGATAAAGCCGAAGAAGAATTAGAGCAAGAAGAAGAGCACCAATTTTGGGGTTGGTGAAATCAAGTCCGCTACGTAGAACAAGATCTTTTATGTTTTCAAGTTTCCAGTTTTAAGACAATTTTATTTATTCAGTTGTTAAGTTTTTAATTCCGCATTTCTTTATTCATTATAAAGACAATGGGTTTTTATTTTATGGAAAAAGACTGGATTTTCAGTTGTTATGATATTACGAGGCTTATTGGTTTCCTAGTTGTAATGGAAATCAATGCCGGTGTTATTGACCCCGATCTCGGGGCGTGACATACAGTGCTCCAGCATTGTACGAAAGAATGCTGACAGAGTGACAGGTAATCTTTATCAACATTTTTGGATGATTTTTACTCCAGGAATTCATGGAGAAGTTATGAAAGTGGTGAACTATCTCGAAATAATGATGATCAGAGGGGTGGCTGCACCGTTTTCGAAGTCTTTCACGCAGGTAATAATTTCTATTCCTTGGTGTTTTTCTTCATCTACATATGCTTATTCTGTTCTAGGAAGCTTATTCTTGTACAGTTAGCAATCCTAGTTTTTGCTGCCATGCTTCTATCAGATTACCAAAAGTGGTGAATCTTTAAGAAAGAGTTGGAAAACTTTGTGATAAAATGCCATTACTTGAATGTCAACGAATATAATATGATTTTTCGGATAGACAGTTTACAGGTTTGAAGATATACAGTTTGGCCTATGTGGTTTTCAAATATGCAGTTTATCCCTTATGGTTTGAAAATAGGCAGTTTAACCCCTTGTGTTTTGTGAATACGTACAAAACACACTCCCATGTATGATTTGTGTGGGGGCAATGTGCTATGTTTTTGTAAACCACGGGGGGCAAGATGCATTTTTCCGAACTAGATGGGATAAAGTACATATTAGTGATATCACATGGGTAAAATGCATATTTACAAATAATAGGGGGTAAAATGCATATTAACGATACCATTGTGTAAATTGACAGCGACTCTAGAATAAGGATGAGCGGTTGACAACTCCGTAGAACGTTGGAGAAATGGTGCCTAAATTTAAGATATTGGATCATTTGTTAAGCATGTTACTCGGTACAAGAAAATATTCGTAGTTGAATTTGTTACAAACGTTAACTTTTGTTCTGCTCATGTTTGAGGCACCACAGCCTGCTGATGCAGGAATTCCGCATTCCCTTACCATTATTCATATATATTAAAATATTGGTAAACTTTCTAAAAATTATTTTAGTATTTTGATAAAAAAAAAAGTTTAAAAACTAAGTAAATAAAGATAAAATAGTAGTTTTTTTTTATATCGATTGCTAATCAATTTAAAATTATAATTTAATCTTGTACAAATAACGTGAAAAAGAATACTTTCGTGCAAATTTGGCTTGTTTAATGTACTTTTTGAGAATATGAAGATACTTAACAAAGTCAAGATTATAATAAATAAAATAAAATAATGAAAAGATATTTGATATTAGGGGATGAAACAATAGGCGAGAAAAGAATGTATATGTAATTTATTATTTCTTAAATATATAAAGTAGTTTTTTACAAGAAGTAAAACTTTTACGTGAAAAAACCATGAGTTCGTTTTGGGTAAATGCATGAAAACCATATGTGTTATAATAAATATGCACAAAACTCCAATATATAATGTTTTAATAAAATAGACACAAAAATCATATGTTTTCTTAAACTCTGCATGAACTTCTTATGTTAACAAAATAGGAAAAAAAACCCATTATGTTTTCTTAAACTTTGCATAAAACAAACGTGTTATAAAAAGGCAAAAAAAACCCTCTGCTTTGAAACCTTGCTCTAAACCCACAATGTTAAACAAAATAGTTAAAAAAACCGTTTATTTTCTTAATATATATGAATATTTATGAACTTGTTTTCATAAAATCTGAATATATTTTTAACGAGAGTAAATAAAATCTATTTGTTTGTAAATGAGAGGGGTTTTTGTGTAGGATTTAAGATGACTTTTTTGCCTATTTTGTTTAATACAGATTGGTTTTTTCATCTTTTTACAACACATATTAATTTCATGCGAAATTTATGGAAATATATGGTTTTTTTTTGCTTATTTTGTTGTCACAAGGATTTTGTGCATATTTATTATAAGATATGTAGTTTTATGCAATTTACCTTTTATTATTAGAAATTTAAGATGTTTTCAAGATAATTATATATAATTATTTTTCTTTTTAGCAATATATAATTCATTTTCAATAATAAAAAAGGGAAAGCAAAAGTCGTCTCGTCGTTTCCCGTTCTACCTCTTTCTTTTCGTCTCACGTATCTTTTTCTTCTCTCTCAAAGCTAATGCAGAACCCCCTGATACCACCCAAAAGGATACGTTGAATACTTGCAGGCCCCAATCAAGAATCCTATCCATATCTATTTTTGTGTGTTTGTAAAATATAGGGAATTTATTGCTTTCGTGGAATTAGGTTTGTCGCGGGGAGATTTTTGCAGATCTGGTACTGTTTTTGTTTGAGGTTAGTTTATTTATGTGATAATGTGATTTTTTGTTGTTTTTATCGTTGTTCATGGTTGAATTGGCTCCAAAGTTTTCTTTAACTCATGAATAAACGTTTATTTATTTGATTTGTGAACTGGTTATTTGTATTAGGGTTTCGAATTGTGCTTTTCTTTGGAGTGGTGGTGGTTGGGGTATAGGGAGTATATCATTGTGTTTGGATGTAATTTTGTGTAGTTTTTTATTTTTAAGTTTTGGTTTCATGTGTGGTTTAAATTTAACTATTATTTGTTAGTATTTTAAAATATTGATTAATCAGTGAAACCCCTTTGATTTTAGGGTTTTTAGTCACTTGGTTTGTGGCTCAATCACTTTGATTAAGTTCTCAGTCCTTTGTATGTAAACAAAGAATCCTGACCGTGTTACATCTGAAATAACCTTGGTAATGAGTTACGGAGTTGTGGTCTCGCTTATTGGCTTCTCTGTCTTTGTCTTTATCTTAATCTTTTTTATGATTGGGTTCGGCCAGGCATATAACGATAAGTTGAATTATTAATCTTACTTGTTCTATGCATATGTAAACGTGTTCGACAGAAATGTTTTTGAAATCAAACAGTCCTATAAAGTAGGACATCTAGGGAGTGTGACTGTGTGAGGCCGCATGGATCTATAATCTGGGTTATTTATGCAAGTATTATCTGGAGTATATCGTGTTGTTTTTATATGCGTAACTTGAGCAAGAAGATTTACACTATATTATTGGTTTGCCAGCGTGTATACCTAAATCTTTTGTTTTCAGCAAGTTGGTACTTTTGTGGCACACATAAAGTGGTGCTTAAGAGCTTTGGTTCTTATTCTTTTTTCTTGATTTATTTTCTGTTAATATGATGCTGCTGCAGGCAATTTTCATGGATTATATGTGCTAGGTTTCTTCAGCGGTTTCAATTGGTGGAATTGGTTCTTGAATTTCTTTGTTTGATGGATGATGAGTGATGACCATTCCGATGGCTAACAACAAAGAAAAAAATCCCTCAGTAGAAGGTGTTCAGCGCCTCTTTAACAAGGCATGCCTTTGCTTTACTCTGAAAGTTCTTGCAGTCATTTTTTTTGGGCATTGTGTCTGGGAACGCATGCAAGCCATTATTGATCAAATTTTTTTTCCTGGAACACTTGCTTGGTTTTTTATCTTTTTATTAACAATTATTTCCTCCTGTCATGCGGATTCGATTTCTGCAGAACATTGAATTGGAAAACAAACGAAGAAAAGCAGCACAAGCCAGAATCCCCTCAGACCCTAACACATGGCATCATATGCGTGAAAATTATGAAGCAATTGTCCTTGAAGATCATGCTTTTTCTGAACAACATGACATAGAATATGCTCTATGGCAGCTCCATTATAGGAGGATTGAGGAGTTAAGGGCACTCGTCAACGCAGCTCTAGCATCCGCAGGTTCAGCCACGTCCCAAACTGGGAAAGATCCAGTTCGTGATGGACTTGATCGAGTTACAAAGATCCGTTCCCAGCTTAAGACTTTTCTTTCTGAGGCAACTGGATTTTATCACGATTTGATGTTGAAGATAAAAGCAAAATATGGTCTGCCACTGGGATTCTTTTCTGATGATTCCGATAATCAGATTCCCACGTCAAAAGATGGAGAAAAATCTTCTGAGCTTAAAAAAGGCTTGGCGTCCTGTCATCGTTGTTTGATTTATCTTGGGGATCTTGCTCGTTACAAGGGCTTATACAGCGAAGGGGATTCTAAAGCTCGGGATTTTTCGGCTGCATCTAGTTATTATATGCAAGCTTCTTCACTCTGGCCTTCAAGTGGTAATCCACATCATCAGGTGAGTCAGTGTGTAATATTTTTCTTTTTTTTGTCACCCTTGAGCATTCGATTAGCATATTCCTCGCCTTTTTATAGTTATCTTTAATTGTTTACTTATTATTAATTGTCCTTTATTATTTTCAGCTTGCTATACTTGCTGGATATTCAAATGATGAGCTGGTGTCCATATATCGCTATTTCCGAAGTCTAGCTGTTGATAACCCTTTTATTACTGCAAGAGATAATTTGATAATTGCTTTTGAGAAGGTAAAATTCTGTGGTTACATAAACTTCGCAAGACTCACTTATGACTTGCTTGTTGTATTTTTAAAGGTTCTAAATTTCAGGAATGTTCCTTTTGCACCTAATTGAAATGGATTTTAGCAAGAATGGTGTAAATAAATATGTCTTTTGCATTGTATTTGAGAGTCTGTTACTAAAAATCTAGGTTTATCATTTATTTGGAATTTTGTTAAGTATGGTCAATAGATTTTGTGACAAATGCAATGTGCAAGGATGCAGTAGCAAGAAGGACGATGCCTCTAAATCTTTATGGTATCAGAACTTTCATCACCTTTTTATCTATTATTTTGCAGAATCGTCAAAATTATACCCAACTTCTTGGTGATGCTAAAGTTATTTCAGTGAAGACAACACCTTCAAGAATTACTGGGAAAGGAAGAGGCAAAGGGGAAACAAGGCAATCTTTAAAAGAGAATAATCGGGTATCAACTAATTCAGTTAAGGAAAGGGCCTCAAATAAATCTGATCTCTTCAAAGCCTTTGTCACACAATTTGTTAGACTGAATGGAATTCTCTTCACTCGCACAAGGTCGGTTTTAAATTTGGAGAGAATGTAGGAAATATTTAATGTATTATTTACTGATATTTGCTTATTAACTGTCATTCCAGCTTGGAAACTTTTTCTGAAGTATTCTCAATGGTTAAAAATGATTTATTGGAACTTCTTTCTTCTGGGCCTGATGAGGAGTTCACCTTTGGCTCAGATAGTGCTGAGTGTAAGCTTACAATTCTCAGGCTGGTCGCCGTTGTAATATTTACGGTGCACAATTTAAATAAGGATAAAGAAAACAATTCATATGCTGATATACTACAGCGTTCAGTTTTACTTCAAAATGCTTTCACTGCTACCTTTGAATTTATGGGATTCATTCTCGAAAGGTGCTACCAGTTAAACGATCCAGCATCCAGCTATTTATTGCCTGGGATTATGGTATTTGTAGAGTGGTTGGCCTGTCATCATGATATTACTGTTTGCAGTGAGCTGGAGGAGAAACAAGTCAATGCAAGGACTTTTTTCTGGAACAAATGCATTTCCTTGTTAAACAACCTTTTATCAAGTGGCTATATGTTTCTGAATGAGGATGAAAATGAAACATGTTTTTCAAACATGAGCAAATACGATGAGAGTGAATCTGCAAATCGTCTTGCATTGCCTGAGGATTTTGAATTGAGAGGATTTCTTCCTCTCATTCCTGCTCAGCTCATTCTTGATTTTTCGAGGAAGCATTCTTTCGGTGTCAATGGAGGCAAAAAAGAAAAAAGTTCACGTATTCAACGGATCATTGCATCTGGAAAGGCTCTTACTAATGTAGTTCGGATTGGTCAGGAAGGATTATATTTTGACACGAAGTTGAAGGAATTTGTGATGGGCATTGAGCCACAGATTTCTGGTGATTACTTGTTTTCCAGTCCTCTTGAATCAAATGTAAATGCCAACTCTCTTAACATTTCAATGAGGAGGCAAATGGATGTCAGTGCTGTGCCACAGCTTGGGGTTGGTGTGGAAGTGGAGGATGAGGATGAGGATGAGGATAAGGATGAGGATGAGGATGAGGATGAGGTTATTGTTTTTAAGCCTTCCACAATCGAAAAGCATTTTGATGATTTTGCTGCAAAGTTTACTTCTTCACAGATTCTTGCTCCTGTTGGGGGGGCTGGAACTATTGGGCTTGGGTATGAAAATGGGTCCTTATCAGTTGGACACGATAGTCTTGTAGCGCAGAATGCAAATAGTGGTCGCATGATACCTCCTACAACCTTTGCTAATGGCACTTCCCAGTATCTGCAGCCCGTCCAACCCAGCACATCAAAGTGGCTTGTGGAGCCAGCTCAAGCTATGAATGGATTGGCCCAGCTACATTTAATGGAAAATGAGTCGTCTCTGAAGTCTGATCTGGGAGATCAGTTTCGAATTTCTCAGCCTGCCACTCTTTCTGTTCCCTACCCCCAGGGTTTCAATGCTACCACCGGCCATTATCATCCAATTCAGATTCCAGAAGCTACTTTGCCATCAAAGTTTGACTCCATTATATCGTCAAGAGCAACTTCTGATAGCCTGTACTTGAAACAATCTTCAGTAATTCCATCAGGCTTAAAGAGGAATCCAGTGAGTCGACCTGTCAGACACCTTGGTCCGCCACCTGGTTTTTGTTCTGTTCCTTCCAAAGCTGCAGATGAGTCGCTGAATATGGCTTTGAAAAATGGAACTCCTTCAAACCCACAAATGGATGATTATCGCTGGCTAGATGGTTATCACTTTCCATCGTCTAATAAAAGTGTCGGAATAGGCAATTCTCTTAATCTAGTGGGACCTACATCCCAGTCTGTGAGCAACAGCAATGGTTCAATGGGGATATCAGGTTTCCCTTTTCCTGGGAAGCAATTATCGGCACTACAAGTTCAGAGTGAAAACCAAACAAGCTTGGGGGACTATCAGTGTTCAGAAAATATGAATCTATATGACGAGCAGCAGCAACAATTTCATAACCGAAATCAACAGCCAATCGGACCAGCGCAGCAATATAAAGGACCATCTGGAAACCAACAGTCAGTGAGGCCTGCACAGCAGCATCAAGGACAGTCTCTCTGGGATGGTCGTTTCTTTGTGTGATATGATTAAGGAAGCATAAAAGGTAAAGTTGGTTCTCTTTTTCTTTGTAAATTTATCTTCATCATGAATCTATTTTTCGTTTTTTAAAATAAAAAAAATTGGATGTGGAACTGTCATTAGCCATTGTTTGCATATGTAAGCTATCAATAATTATCTCATGTTGATTTTACGTTTTACATCCTTATTAATTTTTTAATGTAATAAGGTACCAGTGTGTACTGCGGCAAATGTCCGTTGCCTGGTGCCATTACTTCAGCAATCACCTTTGCAGATTGAACGATGTTAAGTTTTTCTGGGAGCATGGTTGGTGTTAGAGTCTTGCCGGCACTTGCTGTTCAACAGGTCTCTCTCTCTCTCAAAAAAAAAAAATTAATAACTCTATCCCAGCTTGGAACTAACACATCCCCACTCTGGCAGTATTTTGGGAAGCGTGAGTTTCGGAGTTGATTGTTAAGGATGAACGCCCATGCTTTCCTAATAGTTGGTGTTCGTTTCCAAAAAATTGAGCAACTTTGAAATTTTTTCCTGTTCAAATTTCTTCTCGTAAATGTTCTACTTGTCTGGAGAGAAATAATGTTTAGTAGTAAAACATTTAATGTTATAGTTAGGAGGAGAAGCAAACTAGTTGAGATAAGGGAATCTTTGATAAGCATTGAAACACGAAGTCATACTCTTCTCTGTGGTCATAATGCCACTTGTATACCTTTGATGATTGGAAAGTATAATTCAAGATTGTTAACAAGCATATTGACGATGCTAGCGATTTGTTGTGTGAACCTGTATGGCATTGATTGGAAAAATTTATCTGTGACGCAATTGGAAATTGAAGGGGTCAGGATTCACGCTGACTCCATAATGAGTTGCTTTCCCTTCTGCTTTACTACTCTATGTTTTTCCACCTACTCTTCATATTTAATTTTTCCATCAACCTTCTCCAGTCTCAACACCTTTCTTTTTGAGTATTACTGTGTGCTCACTTGAATCCTCTATGTCATGCAGCTTGTGCCGAGCTTTCCAGATTAATCAGTGGATCTTATGATAACTAATGGATTATGAGCTTGACCGCCTTGTCTTGTTGGATCAGTTGGGGTTTCTTCTCAAGGAATGTTACTCGTACACGGGAAGCAGGATTGAGTTGAAAGAAGATCAGGTGAATATTCTTAAGGCTTCGTGGTTACATTTCATGATATGCAGATTCAGATGCTGAAGTTCTCCGGTGTAAGTATTCCTGACAACATGTCTCTGCGCGTTGAAAATGTCCAATTGAACTGAAAAAGTCGAGGGATTTTCTTTTATAGTGAAGTGATGTGTGGATTATCCATTGTGGATGTTAGACCTAAATGAGTGTGCGACTATAAACGCCAACTTCATGGTTGATGTTTTCATTGCGAAAACACATTTTTAGATGAATGATGTATCGCAATATATTGCGAATATGATATTTGTTTCGAATTTGTGATGTTTCTTCTTGGAATGGTTCTACAATAAGATGCGCTTGCTATACTTGTTACTGGTATTATCCCCGGATGTGGTGATTATTGACACATTATTGCAAGACAACCTTGGATAAAAGCTGGCAAGTTCTTATCTTCCCCTACAACAAAGTAATTAACTCTATAAAAAGATAACAAGTTTTTCATAAAATATCAACTTACCAAATATTTGCATTTGATTTTAACGAGTAAGGTCTTTCAAAAAATACCAATTTACACATTCTCAACCAACCGATATTATTATACATCGAATACCCAACACAAGATTTACACATAATATAATAACAAAAAGATTTAAATGAGCCCATCTATGGCCATTCTGCATTGATTCTCCAAAAGCAATTTCTTGGCTACGGTGAGTACAGATTATAGTAATAAGATGTATAATAGTTTTTACAATAAACAAATGTTTCCATCAAAAGCAACTGTCGTTAAGCATGTCTAATTAAGTGGTAAAATCTCGCGAATTTTTTTCTGAAACTGATGAACAAATGTCAACTTACAAAGTGCGTTACATGTTTTCTTTCTGAAATATGCAATTACAGTCTGCTTATCGTGTTTATTATTAGTACGTAGAAACTTATGCACAAAATTATAAACAGAATTTCATAACAAAGCTCCTAATTATTCGATCTCATCAATCTTAATCAACTATATATTTACGTAAGATTAAATCTTGCAACCCAAAGACGCAAGTCTAACATCATATATCCTTACCTAAAAATAGAAAAAAAATCTTGACTTACCAGTAACTATCACCAGCAAACCTGTCTTCTTCCCGCCGTTAGTCTCTAACATAGGGAGTTCGATCCTGCAAATGGAACTAGATTAAAAATACACCAGGACTTTGAAATTTTTATGAAATGATCCAGAAAGCCTCAACTGCTAACCATATACATTGAATTATTAATGCATAATTATCGTTTCTGACCAATACAGGCAGGGATTGTTTCTTGTTTTCTGGATTCCATTTTCACTCTATAAATAGGGCTCTTGGATTCCCTTTTTATATACTTCACAAAAAATAGTCATTTGAGAAAATGAAACTCAAACCTTTTATTTTTCTGGCTACCCTTTGTGCAGTTCTTGTCATCTCATCCGGTGCAACTCAAGATGACAAAAAGAGTATGTACGCGCACCTCCCTCGTTAGTTCAGTCGAGGGGCAAGGTTTCTTGGGGTGAAACTTAGATTTTTATAATGATTCCATACGAAGATTGAGTATATATTAGCTTTTTTGAGAAAGCAACTTCTTAGAACTTAGTTTTCCAAGTGTTCTTTTTATAGTTTTAATTACTGCTAAACGTACTTAACTTTTTTTTTTAAAGGACTCGGTTTTTGTAGCTCTGGACCTAAATACAAGTAAATCAATAAGCCTACATTTATACTAATACATAAAAGCACCTTAAATTTGAATTCATGTGCTATAG
Organism: Haberlea rhodopensis; assembly: GCA_907163345.1. Lineage (NCBI taxonomy): Eukaryota > Viridiplantae > Streptophyta > Magnoliopsida > Lamiales > Gesneriaceae > Haberlea > Haberlea rhodopensis. The sequence continues at coordinate 9,525,806 of CAJQUN010000003.1, read as the reverse complement.
GATACGGATATTTAGCGATTACCAAATTCTGAATATTAACTCAAAGAAAATATTTTAAAAAAAAAGTCTACATTACATTTGAATCATTGACTTCTTAGAACTGTTCAATTTCAAATTGGATTTCCAACACGACGGCTCCTGCCGCCTCTCTATATTATTAGCTTTTGTATAATGCAAGATTTTTTTTTGCTTTTTGGTCTGGTTATCTTGCAAGTGACAATCAATGTTAGTATAAATATCTTGTTCCTGGTGGATGCAGCTGAGGAAACAAGTCAAGAAGGTGATCAAAAGTGGTACGGCGGTGGGGGATATTGGGGTGGACCTGGGGGCGGATATGGTGGTGGAGGATATTGGGGTGGACGTGGAGGCGGATACGGTGGTGGCGGATGGGGAGGAGGCGGTGGTGGTGGAGGAGGAGGGTGGTGCCGGTGGGGCTGCTGTGGTCAGGATTACTATGGAGGGTGTAGGTGCTGCTACACTGCCCATGAAGCTCTAGCCTACATGCAAAATGAAGCCCAGCCTTGAATATTACTGCATGAAAATGAAAATGTGATTCCATGTCTGTGTAAAATATAATAATGCGCATGGATTAACTAGAAATAAATTTGTCAATCTTGTAATCAGGGTTCTTATTTGTGTTTGCAACAAAAATAATTACCTTTTTAAACTCTTTAATAATTCGATGCAAAGCGAAAACCTTACTAGGGCTTTGACGATAGATGGACCCATTGCTTTTGATACAAGACACCGTAGAACTTTCAGCCATTAGTTCTCGATTCCGAAGACTTCAGTCCACATAAAAACTCTCCAGAAACCAACTCTTGCATTAGACTAATTTTTTTATTTATAATAAGGCATAAATTCATAAAAATTCAGTCACAGTGTGCATGTTGAGTTAAAATACACTTGGTATTTTTGAATCCCACAAAAATTATATATTATGTTGATACCAAGAAATATTTTTAGTTTAGTATATGATTAATTGGATGCTAAAAATGAAATACAAAGACAACAACAGAAAATGATAATGTTAAAACTAAATCAATGTGAATATGGCGATTGTACCTGTGTTGCAGATGGCGCGTGTCAACCAAAAAATGTTAAAGTACGAGCCAAATTGCTTACCAATAGCTTTCAAGTGGCTCGACTTGAGCTAGATTGCACAATTTTAGGTGCTACGTCTATTCGTTGTCATCTTTTTGACTGGTGCAAGTTTAGTTGAATTAATATGTTGTTTTTATATATTTGTGTAGAGCATGCACACTTGATTTTCAGTTATTCTCCAAAGAACAATCATCATACTAATATCTTCTCGTCACAGTACAACTGCTGCAGAGAAACTTGGGATTCAGTGGAAGAAATTGATGAACTGAAGAAACTCTTTTCACTTGCTGAGAACTACTGTTCTCTGAGTGGATTCAATTTGATGCGTCCATTGGACGTGTCTTGGCCTACTATACTGGAATTGACTTTTAGGTAAGTCGTCAGAGCCTGAGCTCGAGAAAAACCCTACAACAAATGAACAACAATTGTCCAGAATTCTATGAAATGAGCCGCAAAGCAAAGTCCGGCGGGAATTTCTTTTGTGCCTCCGAGACTAAGTTTTAAGAGAGACTCGAAGTTAGCCTGGTCATACTCCGGTGCATCCACAGAAGAGGAAATCGCAATGCATCTTGCTTAGCAGACGTAGCTTGGAGCGAGAGTGTAACGGGGGTAAGGTAAGGAAAGTGCCCGTGAGGAAGCCAAACAGGCCATGTAAGCCTTTCGATAACATCGACTGGTCTCACCACCGCACTTTGAGGGAAGGACATCGCCGTCGCCCATTTCACAGATTCCGCATATGTTAATAGAAGTGAGTAAATTTATTTGATCACTACATTAAAGTCAAGCTATCCGACAAGAGCATAGTTAGTATGAATATTCCACATTTAACTGTTCATTAAACAATACAGACTATCTTTCTTGAATTTCTTCGTCGCTCAACCCTCCCAACCTCTGATCTTTGTGTGATTTAGCTGCTAAAGGAGGGGCAAGTTCTACCCGAACTTAGCCTCCAGGTAGAAAACATCTTTTGTTAGTTGGATCAGGATCTGCAAGGTGCAGCATCTTCAATTGCTGCTAAACTCAGGGAAAAGGGTCAAAGCGTCGACTTAGTTTTGGAACATAAACCTCTAAAATGGTACATGATTTTACACTAATTACCTTAAACTTCTTACTTGTTACCATGAATACCGTGTTTTTGATCCGGCAGCCCCAACATCTGTGTAACGCCCTCGAGTATGAGTATGTTCGAAGTCAGTCACCGGAAACCTTAACGCGTGGAATCTCAAATTCAGTTATTTTTTGTGTTGTTGAATTCTGGAATCGAGTGGTACCCATCCCCATCCTTTGCAAATAGCATGATGATTACTACCATTATGTGGGTCGAATTTACTGTATCCAGTTTACATATTTGTCCAATATTTAGTTACCAGAGAATTTCTTGTTTGCTTGATAATTTTTGCAGGGTATCTAAAAGGACAGCACGAATAAATGCCCATAGGCTTGTACTGGTAGGGTGTTGAGTGGCAAAAGGGATGGTTAAAGTCAAGATTCTTGCATCTGGGGACAGTACGAGGTTAAAGTCGACGAACTTGAGTGACAGGTTGGTGTTATAAATTTGTGAAGATTATTGAAAGGTTCTCGATTTCATTTCTGGGCTCAAGGTAGACATGACCACGGTTCGTGAACCGTCGGTTCGACGGTTTAAAAGAGCTCGACCCTTAACCTTAACCTTCATAGACGGTTCCGATTACGGTTCGTGAACCGCCGGTTACGGTTACGATTACGGTTCGACCCTTATATTTTTAAAATTTAAACAATTAAAATTAAAAATTTTATTTCAAAAATTTAAAAATTACTCTAAAAGACTCATAAAAAATAATAAAGGAAATATAAGGGGGAGGGGAGAGTTTGAACTTTTTAAGTTGCCATTAACTCTCTATATTCATATGAATCATTTAGCAATTATGTTGAGTTCCAACATGTGGGTATATCTAGTGGAAATTTTATAAGTCGCATGTCATTAATCTTACAAAACTTACCACATTGTTTCGTCAAACTCAAATAATGTCATTTTAATTGATTGAATCTGAGTATCAAACGATGCTAATTACATATAAAACTGATGTGAAACATATATAATTTTGATACTAATTACAAATGATATTGGTATGCAATATTTACAATTATGATACTAATTACATATGAAATTCGTATGAAATCTATACAAATTGGGTACTAATTATAAAAGAGTTTGGTATGAAACATTTACAATTATGATACTAATTACATATGAAATTGGTATGAAAATATACAACTTTGGTATAATTACAAATGATATTGGTATGAAATATTTACAATTATGGTACTAATTACATATGAAATTGGTATGAAACCTATACAATTTTGATACTAATTGCATAAAGAGATTGGTATGAAATATTTACAATTTTGGTACTAATTACATATGAAATTGGTATGAAACTTATACAACTTTGGTACTAATTACAAATGATATTGACATGAAACATTTACAATTATGATACTAATTACATATGAAATTGACGAATATAACATTGAATTATTTGTTATTTATCTATAAAAAACAACACAAAAGTTATTGTTATGTTAAAAAAAATGAGTAATGAGATTTGTCACTATCAATTTACATAAAAAACAAATGTCAATAAAGTTATTTTTATGATGATTTCATTGATTAATCATAAATATATTAAGTTAGAAAATTTATATAATATAAAGTTAGTGTATATGAAACATTTACAATTATGGTACTAATTACATATGAAGTTGATATGAAACATATACAACTTTGGTATAATTACAAATGAAATTGGTATTGAAATATTTACAATTATTGTACTAATTACATGTGAAATCGGTATGAAACATATACAACTTTGGTACTTATTACATATGAACTTGGTATGAAACATTTACAATTTGGTACTAATTACAAATTATATTAGTATGAAACATTTACAATTATGGTACTAATTACACATGATATTAGTATGAAACATTTACAATTATGGTACTAATTACATATGAAATTAATGTGAAATCTTTACAATTTTGGTACTAGTTACGCATTATATTGGTATGAAAATTTACAATTATGGTAATAATTACATATGAAATTGGTATGAAATCTATACAAAGTTGGTATTTGATGTGAGTCGTTATTTCTCACGTTCGGTAGAACTTGGTGTTTGCGAACAATAAACAAATAACACTACAATTTTTAAGTGGAAAACCCTCAAAAAGTGAACAAGAAACACGGGACCTTGTCCAGTACGAATTCTTTACTATAAAAATGGATTTTTTTACATGACTTTGACACAACACACAAATATCAAACTGGTATGCAACCTATACGACGAATATAATATTGAATTATTTGTTATTCATATATAAGAAAACAACACAAAAGTTCTTATTATGTTAAAAAGAGTCAGTAATGAGAATTTTGATTATCAATTAGATGTTATAATTTATATAATATAAAGTTTGTGAATTATCAATTCAATTTGTTGTTCCCAAATCATTATAAGCAAATTAGTAAAAGATTTTATTAATTAATCAAATATTACATTATCGAGTTTCTATAGTAAGTCATATCGTGGGAAATTAAGATATACTTATTTGATTATTGTATATAATGTAAATCAAATAAAGTTCTTGTAGAATAATTGTAATGTATATATTATATTTGTTTATACTAATTTACTTTATTATGATAATATTTTATTTTGCAACAACTATTTCTTTAGTTCTTATGAATTTATCAAACATTTTTTACTTTGCTATATTTTATTTCTATTTTATGATATTTATTTAAGAGCATAACATATTTTTCTAGATAATTTTTATTTATATTTGTCAATATAAAATATTTATCATTAGATTACATCTATAATATATATTATCTGTTAGTATATATAATTATATTATCTAAAATAAAACAAACATGATAATAGCTTAGTGGTAAGAATCTATCTATACATGTTGGAGGTCAAGAGTTCGAATCTTCATCAACCGGCGGTTCCACGATTTTCACAACCGTGAACCGTAACCGGCCCGTACAGTAACAGGCAGGTTACGGTTCGGACCCGTGAACCGGGTCAACGGTTAACCGGCCCGTTGACCCGGTTACGGGTCCGGGGCCGGGCCACGGTTTTTATTAAACCGTGGTCATGCCTAGCTCAAGGACCCCTTTATAGATGTAAAACAATTAAGGATAATTTACAGAGAACAATTACAAGGACTATTTTTTTTATGATTACAAGGAATCATATCAACATGATGGGGTGTTTCCGAAGTGGGTTGATATGATTCCTTAATACTCCCCGCAAAATCAATATACCGTCAGCCACAAAGATTTTGAACTATAGAAGTTCAAAGCTAGTTCGATGAAGAGTCTTCGTGAGAATATCGGCTAGTTGGTCCAGTGTGTTGACATAAGAGACTATGACAACACCTTTGCTGGAAAGATCACGAACAAAGCGAACATCAACAGTGATTTGCTTCATGCGGGAGTGCATAATAGGATGTAGAGCGGCACCAATATCATCACATAGGATACGTGGTGGGGTGCGAAGGAGAGTACCAAGCTCACGAAAAAGATTGTTTATCCAACAGACTTGTACATACATCGGCTAGTGCACGATATTCAGCTTTTATGGAGGAGCGTACGACTCCTTGTTGTTTGCGACCAAGGAAAACCACGTATGCGGAAGTGGATTTGCTATCACTTGGACACCACCATAATCAGAGTCAGAGTATGCAGTAAGAGTGAGGGAAGGCTGTCGGCCAGTAGTAATCCATGGTGATCCCTTTCAAGTATCAAACATACGCTTGACTGCACCAAATCATGATCTGAAGGAGCGGACAACTTGAGCTAACCGATTGACTGTGAAGGCGATTTAGGGCGAGTCAGAGTGAGATATTGTATAAATATTGTGACACAACAATTATTATTTATCAATTTTAAGGAAAGACAGATCATTTACGCATTCAATGTTTTTTAATGAGCACCAATGAGGTTGTTTGACTACAAACTGCTCACAATTATTGGTAATTTAAATTATAATTTATATCAAAATACGTCACATTTAGGGCGGGTCGAGTATCTCGCGAATAGGAAGCTCACCTACCAGATTCCCGATCAAATTGGTCAGGTACCCGATTTTTTGGCTTATGTTTTTTCCCCATTTTTTCCTACTTTAAGTGTGGGTCACTATTAAAATTATCCGATTTCTGACCTGGATTTTTCTGGTCGGGAATCGGATAGTGAACCAAACCCTAATTTTTTCCTAATTTTATGTCCTGATCGCGTCGGGTCAGGTTGGATATCCAAATACTCGACCCGAACGCCAATCCCTAGTCGCATTTAATAAGAAAATTCCAGGTTCCCAGATTTATAATATACAAATAAATTGTTTATAAGTGATCCGCAATATATAATATTTCCTTCTATTAATAAATCCAATACTTCCAAATGATGGTTTTCATTCTATTTTATATTTCGTTTCTTGAAATGATAAAACTCCAGTTTCTTGGTTACGTGTATGTAAGTTTATCAACTTATTATTGTGGTTGACATATTCAGGCATTAAATGATGTTCAAGATAAAGACATTCTGACTATTTTTAACTGATTTATTATTCTTTATTTAATTACTTTTTTAAGCCTCTCAAACTAAAATATATTCTTTTTCCCCCTAAAATAAATAAAGATATTCTGAGTAATCCACTATGTATTAAGGCTAATAACTTAATCTTTATAACATTATAAAAATCATATATTTTACATTAAAATATGGAATTTTTGCTACTAAAAAAAATGAAAATTTAGAAAAATACTTAAAAGCTTTCCATGAAATTCTAATTTTTTTAAGAGAATATTATTCTATTCTAATTTTAAATCATATATAGTGATACCCAATTGCAAATAGAGAGAAGCCAAATTAATCCTTTTAAATTTATCTATTTTTTAATTTGATATATAGTCAAAATTTAGTTTTGATCTTATAAGTTCGTCTTTTGTTTTATCTTTTAATCATATTTTATCGAAGTAATGATGTCGCACTAACTATTATTAATTTGTCTGTGCTTATTCAAAATAAGATTAAAAGCAAACAAAATCAATAAGTGAAACTTAACATATGGCCATTTTGTTAATTTTTCCATCACAAATCTATTGAGACATTAGCGCAAGGGTAAAATGGTCATTTGGAGGAACATCCCTTTACGTGTCAACTATGGTTTAGGCGGCGGAGGGAGAAGGGAAACGAGTCATTATTATCGTGTTTCCTCCAACTCAGAACTCATTAATTTACTAAAAGCACCCCAATTAATGCTCTAAAATTCCAAGAGTACCCCCACACCATTTTTGTGGCGATCGATCGCCACCCCCTGTATTAGCTTACTGCCTCTAGGCGATCGATCGTCATTTATGTGACGATCGATTGCCAACCCCCTGTATAAGCTTACTGCTTCTAGGCGATCGATCGTCATTTATGTAGCGATCGATCGCCTGGTTTAAAAAAAAAAATTACAAACAGTGTCGTCTCGTGCCAGCCCACGGGCTGGCATGGCTTGGCACGGCACTGTAGCAACACGTGCCGTGCCGTGCCGCTCCGCGTCGTGCCGTGCCCGTGCCGTGCTTCGTGCCGTCCGCTCCGTTTGACATCTCTACCCACACGTATATCACTATATCCTTTATGAGTATTTCTTATTTCCATAGAAAAAAAATGTTTGTCTTTTTCAAATTCATAAATTTATAATTTTAAATTCAAGTTTTTCATTACTCTCAAAATTTTACGTTACATCTTATATTTTGATTCAACGTATTTTTTATTACTATTTAAATTCAAATACTACAAATTTTAATTTTTAAAATTCCACACTTCAATAAAAATTAAATAATCTATTATATTATGACGAGTAATATATTTATAACAAAATATACAATATCTATTTCATAAAACACGACTAAACATACAAAAATTCTCCATTTCAACTTTTGAATATATATTTTATGAAATTTTTAAAAAATAGATTAAATTATATAACCTAAACTTTTTCCTCAAAAAAAAAATCCATAATCTGTAAAATCGAGAAGTAATACTTGAAAATCTAGAGTATGCTACCAGCAAGTGAAAAATAAGTAAAAATTCATCTGCAACTACCATGCATGAACAGTATTTCTTGTGATATTAATTGTGTTGGTACTTGATTAAAGCGATATTTTTGTATTATTTGATGTACAAAATATTTAATTGGCTTTGAAATAAATAATGATTGTTGCACTGAATTGATTGTTCATTTGTATTTGCATGTGCATGCGTAATACATTATTATATTTGATGCTTGGCATGTACAACATTATTTTGAGAAAAAGAAATATTTTGTTTGACCACTACTATGACACCAAGGTTTGGAGGTAGTTTTTTATGATATTTTTACAATGATGAGATACTCCTCAGAGGAAAGGGTTGTTCGGGGATGTGTTTGATAATCATGGGGGGATAAACCGCTTGCTGGTATTCTTCTTTTGATTGATGTTGCGGGTGAGATACTTCTCTGGTGACCACAGGGGTTGTTCGGTGATGTGCCTCTGAGGGTCATGGGAGGATGACCAATTCGACTGTATCGATATTGTATGTTGGTAGTGTGCCTATGATTGTGTGCTTATTGATATTGTTCAGAGCTCTGCTCCGATGCATAGTAGCTGGGTCAAGGGCCCATGAAAAATATGATTTTGAATACAATATTATATATTTTCGAATATACATCTTCCTATAAATGTTATTGATGTCTCATATCATTTTCATAACATGCATAATTTTTATTTACTGGGTGTTAGTTAGCTCACATAGTTCATGCGTTATAGGTGAGCATGGTAATGCATGATATCTGGACTTACTGAGCTGGGTGATGCTCGTATACAGTGTTGGGGTTCAACAATTGCCTCTGCTTTGTGATCGGTCGAACACGTGGCGCTTGTGACAGTGTATGATTGAAAAGATTGATGTTGCGCCATTACCCTTAACTATAGTTATTGGTAAAGCGGTAAGCGCTCGATCCCACAATTGGTATCAGAGCCAGGTTGCGTGTTTGATTCCCATGAGTTGCAGAGAGTGCAATTATTGGAGGAGGGATTGTTGTGGTTCAACAATTGCCTCTGCTTTGTGATCGGTCGAACACTTGGCGCTTGTGCCAGTGTATGGTTGAAAAGATTGATGTTGCGCCATTACTCTTAACTATAGTTATTGGTAAAGCGGTAAGCGTTCGATCCTACATACAGGTTTTGAGAGATATGTGTACATGGATGACGACTTGCTGGGCTATGTGGCTTATTTTGGCTTTTGATTCTTGGAGTATTTTGTTAACTTTTGGCTTTTAAATTTGCAGAACTATGTTTTGAGAATTTTACTATGAGAAAATAAATAATGGTATGTAAATAGTATGATGATGTTTCTAGTGATATAAATCATATATAGTGATGTTGTTGTTGTGTCGTGTCTCCGGATGTTATACAAACACAGAAGATGCCGCCAGATTTTTTATATAGTTATAAATATAGCTTATAAGATAGTAAAGATTTTGGGGGTATGACATTAGGTCACCTCCATCAACTAGGTTAACTTCCCGAATTTTGATAAAAGGAAATTCACCCTATGTTATGGAAAATCAAAATTGTTAAAATACGTAGAAGATTTAATTTGGTGTTATGATAAATCAATCTTTATATATTCAAAATATCACCATTAAACAATTATTATTCTTTGTGATAGTATACATAATAATCATATTCTAAAATATAATTTTTTTAAAATATCCAACATATTTCCACTATAATAATTTTTCTAATAATGATAATATATAAATAATTATACACTAAAATACAAGAACGTAAAGTATGCATAAAACGGCTAGTTATATATCTATACTATCCATAATATATTATAATGTCTGAGCATCTTAAAGTAACCATTTTGATATGATCATTATGAAATTTCAAAAATACCCTCTATTTGATTTAGTAATAGCCATGAGATCATGAGATAAGAGATAATATCAGAAGATCACATATTAACTTCCCAACTTAGTTCCTAATTTTTCACCAGCTTTTTTTCCTTCCGAAAATGTACGACATTTCTTTCTCTTCCCCATAAAATATCATCTTTAAATCAGATATTTCAAATATAAAAATTTAATATACATATACAATATATAGAATTTAAAATTTCATTATACACGTAATGTGTGTGCATTGACCGCTAATATGTATAATAAATATATGAGACCATTAAAGTTTTCACCGGCTTTTCTTTTTCGCTTTTTTTTTCTTTAGAAACTACAAAAAATATTCGACCAAAAAAAATTTATTTAAGTATACATTTAGTTTATAAAAATGTTTAATACACAAAAGAATATTGCAAAAACAGTAGTGCATGGAAAATGTTATTGGCTACCCCCAGATACTATTACATGTAATTCAATATAAATATTTTCTTATAAACATATTAAATTATTTCATCAAATTTCTAAATTTTTCTTGACATCCCCTCGTTAACCTAGTTTTAGTTGGTTGGTAATTTTTGGGGTACAAAGTGAACAATGACTCTTTTTTGTAATTTTGGGGTACAAAGTGAACAATGACTTTTTTTTATATGGGCTTGGGAATTTTATAAATATTTTTTTGAGTTATTGTTCGGACTCGAACCAAAATCGTCTCAACGATAAACATGAGTCTTTGTCGTGCGGCTAAGTTCGGAGGCTTTAGTGGATGATGACTTTAAGAACGTAAATATGGTTTATAAATTATAATTTCACTAGAAGTCTACAGCTACAAGTACAATTTCAAACGAGTACAGGGGGGCAAATGCAATCTTCCATTATGGTTTAAAAAGGCTATTGACAAAAGGAGGATGCTTTCAAAAGTGGGGAAAAATGCTTGAGGTGAAAATGACGCATTGTTTGGAACAATCTGAACGTCAGTCTCCAAATAAAAGGTAAATATTTTAAAAAACGTATCTTAAAGGCCCCTTGAAATTATAATATTGTGCTTGACAAGAAAGTCTTCTTGGTGCGGGAGAAATTTTCAGATAAAAATCGCAAAAGTTTTGGAAATTTTTTAATCGGATTCTATATTTATAGCAATCCAATGGGCTTTTTGTTAAGTTCTTGAAAGTCGAAAGGATGAAATCTTTTGTCTTTTACATCCCAGAATACTTGGTTTTTGCCTGAATAATACCAGCTGTAAGCATCAGTCTCAGCATTCTTATTATTTTAAGCATATTTTCGAGGTCTTGCGAGTGTTTACACCACAGGGTTGTGTTTATGTCGATTTTGGTGCATTCGGAAAGTTTGATTTTACGTGTTTTGTTTGTGTAACTGGTTTTTGGTCTTTGTGCTGATTTTCTTGTTGACTTTCAAATATTTATAACTTTCTTGATGAAAAAAGATTGGAGTTTTTCATTTTTTTTCTTTTGTTTTTTGGGTTTTCGTTTCTGTAAAGATTTGGATTTAAGAATTTGAGGAGCTGGTGATGATTTATGGGTGGTACAACAATAGAAATTGCTGCAGAGGATAATAATAGAAGAAGTGGCACTTCTGTGATGCCAAGCTTCTTTTCTCAGACGCCAGTTTCAAATCCCATGTAATATTTCGCTGTGGTACTTCATTTTATTTTTACTTTTGGTCCGTATTCACTTGGACATGTGATTATGTGAAATTTATTGCTTCGACAAGTTCTTACCAATCCTTTATTGGAAATTATCGTTCTATAATTTGCATTTATTGTTTTAGTTCATTGTTTTTACGGTTCTGTTTCTTGTATTTTCTTCTCCGTCAATAAGCGCAGGAGTGAAAACTGAAAACGGGAATCTGGTGAAATTTAAAATTAAAAAAAAAGTAAAAAAAATATGAAAAACTATTTTAATATTTACGGCGTTCTTAAATAAACATTACTTAGAGGTGTACTGAATTGCGGATGGCATGAATCTAATATTTAATTTAATATGGTTGAAGATTTTCAAGATTTAACAAATCTTTAATTCTTGTATAATAGTGATGTAAAATAACCGAGTAGTTGTTTCGGTTAAAACTGATGTGCTATGAAGATTCAAGAACCGAATTGAGTTAAAAAGTTGTTGAAAAGAGGAAATTAGTTACAAGGATGTAGTTTTAGTTGTATTTTCTCAATTAATTTCGAAACATTTAATGCTACATAGTTGTGCTTATATTTAAGTTCTTGTAGCATATTTACTCCCGCTAAGCTTCATTGCACTTATACCAGCATTTACTTGTACTGTTCAAGTTATGTAAATGAGGTCCAAATGCATGAAAAAAGTAAATGAAAAGGATATTTTCTTATGGGTAGCTAATTGTGATGACATGCTTTGTTACGCCATTAGTCCAAAAGGAGAACCTAAATCCAAAAGTTTAGTTTTTTAGGTGGGAGAGCATCTCAAACTTACTAATCATTCTCAGTTTCTAACGGAACTAGTGTGCGATTGTGACATTCTTCATGCTCATGGAGTATGTAAAATCTTTTCTGAAGTCCATATGTTTTAGTATATGTTCATTAGGTTACAAGAAGTATACCTTGTGGATTGCAGGGGTACAGAAGCTAATGCAACACAATCTTCACGAATTTCGGATTATGGGGTCCTCGAGCAATATTTGGGATTTCGGATCGGAGATTCTGCTGGTATCAGCCGAAGTAAGTTCAATGAATTTTAGTTATCTTTGTAGTTAGTTGGTTTTTGTTAAGTTTCCTCAATTTTATTTGGATCATAATCATGTTCCTGAACTTACACACTAGGCGTTTGCTACCTTTAATACATGGAAGTTGAGCCTTTGTTTTATCTTTTGAAATTCTAATGATACTTTTAACTGTAGACATACGAAGGGCCATTAATTACATATAAATTTGAAGCAGTTCAAAATTTGAGTCTGAAGTGTAATTTGGCTTGCACAATGCTCATAAACAAGTAGAATGTAAGCTCACAAGCTTTAGAATGCCATAACTACAAATCAGTGTTTTTTTAAAAGAAGCAAACACAGTAATTGAGAAAATGAGCGATTTAAGTGGTTTTTCGAAGTAAAACCCAACAGAAAACCACTTTTTTGTTTCCTTTTTCAAACAGCGGTTTATAAACTATATATTTTTTTAAAAAAATCCAAATGTTTTTATGTTTCAGAATCATGTCTTTCATCGAAGCAAGTTGTTTCATTGTTAGGTCCAATATTTACTTCGACTGTGGATGGTGAACTATCAGGCGCTGATCTCCATTCTCAAGCATTCAATACGGTAACTATCACTTATTTTAGCACTTCGCTAATTAATTGTTTTATTCTTTTTTATGGAATTGTGCTCAGATTGGGATATGTTTTATATGTCGAATATCTAGTCTCTTCCTTCAACCAGCATGCTTCTTCCGGGATCTCAAGCAATACAGTTTCATAAGGCGCTGGCACCAATGCCAAATATGATTTCTGCATCTAGTGCTCGGCGTGAGAACTGGGGAGATTCCGACATGGCTGATTCCAGCTCCCATACGGATATTTCAACAGATGCAGAACCAGGTGATAAAAATCTACAGGTGAGTTGTCTTTAAATAATCTCCCAATTAATGTGCCCGAAAAATGTTCATTAATTTTTTTACACTTCATTTGTGATCGCACATTCATGCTTGTGGTGCAGTTTGAAATGGGTCAATCTGCAGCTGTGGTGATCTCTGATTCCACTGATAAATCAAAAGAAAAAACGGAAGATAAAAAGGTGTTGCACTTTCACACTATTTTCGTTTTATTAAGTGCATCAGTAGCTTGCTCATTTTATTTTTATAATATTCTCTAATATTCAGACACTGCGAAGGCTTGCACAAAATCGTGAAGCTGCCAGAAAAAGCAGATTGAGGAAGAAAGTACGTTTTCAAGTTTTAGCTCGTTCTTGATGTTTAATCACTTAAGAATCGAGGTATCATTATGGAAATCCTAGATCAATGAAGTTAATGAGTTTTATTGTTTTTTGTTTATTGTCCAGGTGTATGTTCAGCAGCTGGAGAATAGTCGTCTGAAGTTAACCCAACTAGAGCAGGAAGTGCAGCGAGCACGACACCAGGGCGTGTACATTGCAAGCACAGCAGATCAATCTCAAACTGGGAGTGCCAGTGGTACGATTCTCTGGTCTAACTTATAGGGATACCCTCTGAAGAAGATCATCACCTTGAAAGCTTTCTACTACAGAGGGGGTGTAAATGTAATATTAGCTAGTTCTGGTCGAGTAATTAAAACCGAATCTCAACTTTTTTTTATTCTCCAGGTGCCTTGGCATTTGATGCAGAATATGTGCGGTGGATGGAAGAGCAGAATCGGCAAATAAATGAGCTGCGAGCTGCGGTCAATTCACACACAAATGACGGGGAGCTTCGTACTATTGTCAACAATGTGATGACACACTTTAATGATGTTTTCAGGCTGAAAGTCAACGCTGCCAAGGCCGATGTATTTCACATTTTATCAGGAATGTGGAAAACACCGGCTGAAAGGTGTTTTCTGTGGATTGGTGGATTCCGTCCGTCCGAACTCCTCAAGGTATATGAAATTTTGATGCTAACAAAACTATCGAGCCATTTGTCGATGCAATAAAAAAGGATATGATTATGTGAAAAAATCGTGAGTGATGTTAATGTTCAGGTTCTGATACTGGCTTGTGATTGATGTTGCAGCTTCTTGTGAACCAACTAGATCCACTAACAGAGCAGCAGTTGACGGGTATATTTAATTTGCAGCAATCATCTCATCAAGCCGAAGATGCTCTTTCGCAAGGTATGGATGCCTTGCAGCAATCTTTAGCTGAGACTTTGGCCAGTGGTTCCTGTGGATCCGAAGGTTCCTCTGGAAACGTTGCTAATTATATGGGGCAGATGGCAATGGCCATGGGAAAGTTGGGAACTCTCGAAGGTTTTATTCGACAGGTAATATGTCTCCCCCATAGTCAGGGCGGAACCAGGAATCAATATGACCTGGGGCTGACCGGATTAGGTAGAGCTAAAGAACTTCGAAGTATTCAGAGAGGTGTGCTAAAAAATAAAATTTCTGAAAATCAAACACTAAAAAATTTTTATTTTGAAAAATTGCATGGGGCTCTACAATGGTTGGATACCATCGGATATCCCCAAAATGTACATATTGGAGCCCAAGCTCTACAATTCGATCATTGTTTCACGTAGGTAGCCGGCCATGTAGGACATTGAGAGACAATGGTTGATACCCACTGTATCCTTATACACCATTTTATTTTTTACTGACGGCTCTTCATCCTCTCACCATTTATTTTGTTCCTACACTTTTAGGCTGACAACCTGCGGCAGCAAACTCTACAACAAATGCATCGTATACTAACAACCAAACAATCAGCCCGCGCACTTCTCTTGATAAATGCATATTTTTCAAGGCTTCGAGCCCTTAGTTCTCTTTGGCTCGCGAGGCCACAAGAATGATGATCGCAGTAGGTTTCTCTCCTAGTTGCAGTCGTGCCCAAAATGTCGTTAGCACGTGAAAGAAGAGATCAAGAGGTGAAACACTAGTCTAGAATCACGGCCCCCATGGGGGGTTACAAGAGAAGTCGATAGATGGATGCTTTGTAAAATATGGTGTAAGATCGTTGCAATGCACAGCTTCGATCATGTCAAAATTACTGTGGTCAGGTGTTGTATTATGATTCTAGTGTTAGTCGAACAAGAAGCAATGTTTAGTAGAGTTATGTAGGGAGAAGATTAGGTGACATATGTTGTAACAAAACTAAATAATTTAAATTCAAAATAATGATCTGGTTTTGCAATATCTTTGTTACTTTGTATATATATAAAATAAATAAATAAAAGCAAATTCGGTGTACGAAACTCTCGCTATACGCGAAGTCTGGGAAGGGGTCGGGTCACTTTGGGGCTAATGGACAAATTTTCTTGCATTGCAAATAAATTGTGTCCGTAATTGTGTCCGTGACATTCGATTCACATGATAATAACTTGTGTTTCGGCCAAATGCCACTTGTATTAAGTTGGTAGCTTGCCTTTGTCTAAATGCTTGCCTTATTCGTTTTAGCGACAAACTCACATGATTGACCCAAATTAAGTACGTTGACAGCTAAATCATGAGCCGAACCATTAGTTATACGTGGACAATAGATGAAACGGACATTAGGTAGTTGGTGCGCAAAACATTGGATCCGAGCAATAACAGGAGCCTCCGATGAGCGTAGTGAAGGATTTTGAATGGTTTTGATAACATTCGTAGCGTCACTCAAAAACCCAAGCTTGCGCTGAGTATTGGCACGCCATGATGCACCCTTCAAGTACTGAATATGACTCAGCCATGTGAGCATTCAATTGTCCGGGCAGGAGTCGACCCGTCGCAAAAACCACAATGCACGTATGACCCCTGCATATTATTCCAACCCCAAAGGAAGGGGAACCAGATCGTACCGACGCATCAACATTCACCTGCAATGTACCTGGAGGAGGAGATTGCCAATTTATCATTGCAACAGGCACTTGTGGAAGTGGGGACGAAGGCTAACCAGAACACAAAATCTCCCCACAAAGAGTTGGCATAATCCACAATATGAGAGGCTGTAGAAGATTTTCTTTCAAAAAGACCCATTTATTTCGTGCGATCCAAATGCTCCAGGAAATCATTGCAAACTACCCAATATCCTCATATTTCCCATTATCTACTACCCATAAGAACAAATCAAAATATTTCTGCCCTTTAAACTGTGAGAGCAATGGCCATAAAATAGTTAATTTCCATACTTCCTTGGCCTTCTTGCAGTGCCAGTGAACGTGACTAGAGTCTTCAAAACCTTTCACACAAATAGGACAAGAAGGATCAACCTGTATACCTCTAGATGCTAAATGTAATCGGGTTGGCAGTGCATTATACAAAATCCTCCAAATGTGGATCTTAACTTTGTTTGGAATTTTTGAGTTCCACAACTTTCGAAGGAAATGATGGCCCTGACAAGTTGTATCACTACTCCCTTCACTACCAAAATTCATTGCCAACTTATACCCGAACTTCACATTATATTCACCTTTTCTGTCAAAATGCCAGAGGATGATATCTTCTTCATCAAGAGATGTTAGGTGGATATTGGAGATGGAAAGATGGTCAATAGGCCAGAATGTTTGCTCAATCATTTGCCAATTCCAAAGGCCCTCCTACAATAACAAATCACTCACCTTGGCTTGCTCATTTCGATGATCTGGAAGTGTGATTGGTTTAAAGGAATATGGTCTTGGTATCCCTGGGTCTTGAAATATCCTTTTATGGCTGCCAATGCGCACACGCCATCGAACACGTAGTTTTAGAAGTTCTCTCCCCCACAATAGACTCCTCCACACATAAGATGGATTGTACCCCAGCTTTGCATTCATAAAATCTGTGTCATTAAATTGGCTTTGAGAACAATGGAACTGAGATCATGAGGTCTAGTGAGAAGACGTCAACCTTGTTTAGCTAGGAGTGCTTTATTAAAACATGCCATGTCACGATTACAGGGTTAACTATTATTATCTATTCAACCTCATTTTACCACATTTAATCTATTGATTTATAACTTTACTCCTTCAGTTATATGCAACAGAAAGAACAGTTTGTTTTATTGATTAGATCTATTTACTGATCACTGAATTTTATATAAAATTAACTTAACCAATCAAATGCCTTTAGTACATTTTAAATAAAAAAGTAAAACGATGAATTTAGAGGTATGACTAATCACGTGTATTGAACTCAAATTTTTTGTTGAAAGTAATACATTTTATTTTTAAAACGGTATAACTCAATTTTTTTTTTATAGAGGGAGGGAATCTAAAGGTTTTTTTTGTCCGCACACCGTATTACTCAAACACGAGGCTTCCCCCAGATGGGGAGTGAGTTTTTACCAAGCCAGCAAGACCGGAAGCTAGGTAAAAATCAAATTTTAATTTTAGAGAATAGGTTATGTGTGAATATTAATTCAAAATAATTCATACGTATTTTCACTTTATTTTGAAAGCAACTTGTGAGATTCAACAATAAACTTAAGTTAAATGCGTGTTTTTTAACGAGTCTCTAGTCATATAACTAGAACTATTTTTGATAATTTTATCTAAATATTTGATTAATTAAGTCAAAAGTTAATAGTTAGTAAAATTTTAATAATATAAGAGGCAAATACATGCAATTAATTGAATTATTTTGCAATTACTTCTCTCACCGTTAATTCATCATTAGTTGCCTCACAAATGACAATCCTATAGGCTGAATTATCTTAATTGACATTTTCTCTATCATTTTCGACAATTTCAAATATTAATGTGTAAACTAAAAGTAATTGTCCACGTGTGGTGTCCGAGTTGGTGGAGTAGATAAACTTTAAGACTTTGGTCACGAATTCGATTCCTCCTACTAACACTTCTTTGGTCGAATCTACCGAATCGAACTTGCCTAATGTAGTTCTGTGTCAACCCGGTAGTTCCCGTCATTAAAAAAGAAAAAAGCCATCAAGTGAGTCATTATTACAAAATCTATTTATTCGTCTATTTTCAAATATATTAATCACGAAATCAAAATGGTTTATTTTTCATTCAAAAATATGGAAAACATCACACCCCAACACAAAAATTATCAAGGCTTCGTATTTCTATCTGCATACCACCTGATTCGTCCTGTGATGAAGGACCAGACAAGACTCAGAAAAACTCAAGGAGAAAAGTTCATGAAATAGAGGTAAAATTTTTCGAAAAGGATCATAATCCTCGTCTAGTTTCGGAAATTTTCAAGAGAAAACACTAATGGGTTTCGAAAAACCAAATCTGACGAGTGCAAGAAATTAACGAAATCGTTGGAATTTGGATGACAAAATCTGTTAAGTTTGGTGTAGAAATAAAAGACCAAATCAAGAAGATAAGCTTTTGGATCGACTCTTTTTCCCCCACTTAGGAGGCATCCAAGGCTTATCGTGCCAAAGAATTTGAGGTAGCAGCCAAGTTGAGACCCAAACATAGAATTAATTGGGCTGCTTCTAAGAAACCTGTCTTCGATGTTTGACAACAATAAAGATGAAAATGGTTAAGATGAAGGATCATATTAGAACAATTGGGTGTGTTTGTAATTGATTATTCAAAGCATTTATATTTTTTTTTTCTTAAAGTTGAAAAAAGTTATTTTAAGCAAAAATATTGAGTATTTATTATTAAAATAAAAAAAACAGCTTAATAAACTTCAATTAATTACAAAATTATCACCAAACAACTTAAAATAGTCAAAAGCATATAATGACATACTTCTTTGCTTCTGCTTTTTTCTGCTTATTTTTAGAGAAGCAATAGCAGAAACAAGTAAATAAAATACTCAAAATCTAATTTTTAAATAAATAAGATTATTTAAAAAATATGATATTGTGATGGATTAAATAATGAAATTCCTAAACGATATAAAGTGGTATTGCTTGTGTGGAGGATAAATGGATGAGCATAGAAATCAAAGGACCCATTGGCTTTTATGATTCACGCTTTTTTGTTCCAAAGGCATCGCATGTGCAATGTGCGCTCTCTCGTATCCCCACCGCGAATGTGTTTCTCGCATTTCTTACTTTGTAATCCCATGCCCCCACTAACTTTAACTAAATCAAACGATTATATGTAAGTAAGAGGTCATTATATCTAATTTTAAATAACTTATTTTGTAAATGGAAATCTTTTTGGGAATTCACCATTCATCGACCACAAACTATAATCACTTTCTCAAAGTATTTTGTTTGTTAAACACAAAAAAATTAAATTAAATTAAATAAAATAATCACATACACTCACATAACTGTGTGCGTGTGCTTTTCATATAATAAATAATAATGAGATATTAATTTTGAGGTATATAACTTTAGTGGGAGACCGTTCCCATTGTTGAGAGTCAAGATACAAAAGCCAAAGGAGTGGCTATTTTGCACTACCAACGGTAAAATTGAACCTAACTTTAGTATTTGGTTGAGTCGTGACCGTTGTAATCTACAGGGATAATATATTAATGTTGGAAAAAATGAATTAAACAAAAGAAAAAAAAATATTTGAGCTCGATTGATCGAGCTCGTCAGAAAATTTCGTGTTCTTTGTTGAATGAGCTTGATCGATCGAGCCATGTTTCTTTTGCATGAAATGGTGTGTCCATTCATGTTCGGGTGCGATTTTTCGCGATATAATACCTCCAAATGGTGTCCATTTGGACTTATTTTTGGTTTACTATAAATACAGCATATCTCTCACTTTATATACATAGATTTCGAAAACAACATCATACATTAAATTAAGAGCATTTTGTTCATCAAGTTTCTTCTTTTGAGTGATTTGAACCCTTTGTGGTTTGAGAACTTGTGATTTGGAGTGGTTCTATCACAAGTCATAGTCGTTGTATCTTGGGAGACAAATTGCCATAGCAAACCGTTAGCACCAAGGCGGGGCAATATGACGTAGATTACAAATCTCCTCGACATAAAACTTTGAAGCCATTGTTATTTGTAAATTCTTGATATACACTTTGAGAGAGAACTCTAACAACAATCTTAAGACAATATTCAAAACACAAATGGCTTCGTCGAGTGAAACAACGACTCCAGTTCATCATGGTGAAAGACCTGAAAAGTTCAATGGGAACGATTTCAAGCGATTGCAACAAAATATGTTGTTTTATTTGACAAACTTGGGGTTGGCAAGGTTCCTCAATGAGGATGCTCCTACTATTATGGAGGATGAAACCGATAACCAAAAGAGGGTTGCGGTTGATGTGTGGAAATAAAGCGATTTCATGTGCAAGAATTATATTCTCAACGAACTGGACAACACATTATACAATGTGTATTGTCTAGTGAAGACGACCAATGAATTGTGGCAATCCTTGGAGAAAAAGTATAGATCCGAGGATGCCGGCATAAAGAAATTCATCGTTGCGCAATTCATGGATTTCAAAATGGTTGACACAAAGCCAGTGACAGCGCAACTGCAAGATTTGCAAATAATCATGCACGAAATTCATGCGGAGAGAATGGTTCTAAGTGATTCATTCCAAGTGGCAGCAATGATTGAGAAGTTGCGTCCGTCATGGAAGGACTTCAAGAATTATCTCAAGCACAAACGGAAATATATGAATCTTGAAGACCTTGTGCTTCGCTTGAGAATCGAAGAGGACAACAGAATTTCTGAAACAAAGGAAAATTGGCACCAACATGAAGCACGAGTGAACTTAGTGGAAAAACACACCGGAACAAAGCGCAAGTTTGACGGCATGACCTTCAAATCTGGAAAGGCGAAAAAGTTCAAAGGCAAGTGCTACAAATGTGGAAAACCCAATCACATGGCGAATGATTGTCGAAATAAAGATGATCATGGGAAGGCTATGTATCAAGTAAATGTGACTGAAGAAAATCGTCTCTCAAATGATTTGGATGATCTAGCGCTTACTGCTTAATTAGATTGTGTATCTTTGAAAGTTGTAAACTCCATGAATGGAGTGATTCTAAATAAATGTAATGACGATATTTGTTGTAAGCAAAAAAATTTATGTTATTACTTCTTGTATTGAATCTTATGGTTTGCGGCATGATTGTTAGGATCATTTAAACCATTGTTCGCAGCACAAATTGTAATGTTAAATTTATTGCATGGGTGGGCACTAAGTTAACAAAATCGTCATTCATTTGTTAGAAGAATCATAACGTCTCTAGAGCTAACTCACAATGATGTTATTTGATGGAAAGATTGTGCAAACTAGAGATGTGAGAAAAGTATTTGTTACTTTATCAATATTTGCACATGATATTGTTGTGACTTTTTTGTTATGAAGCAAAAGCGAGGCCAATGAGGTGTTTAAACACTTCAAGAATGAGATTGCAATAAAATTTAGCAAATGAGTTTTGCTATGAGAAATTGTGAGTAGATTATACTTGTATTGTCTAAGAATTTGACGCTTAAGCTTGAATCTGCAAGACTATAAAATCTTGAATTCGAGTTTCTAAGCTTTGTACGGGTAAAACACAAGTGATTAATCGAAGCCACAAATTTTGACTAGGCGTTGTAAAATCTCAAACTGGTTCATTTTAGATTTCTAAGCTAGTACGCTTATAACATGAATTTGCAAAATTTTAAATCTTGAATTCAAGTTTTCTAAGTTAGTGCGCTTAAATTACAAATTGTGAACCGAGTTTGATAATATTATCCAAGTTTCAACTTTTGTAAGCAAGTACGCTTAAATCCGAAATTTTCAAGAAATAAAAACTTGAATTTGGATTTGTAAGACAATAACGCTTAGACTCGAAACACGAAAGTTTGAACGCCACTGCAATTTGTGACTATCCCGAAGTTGTGGGGGGTTGCAATTCTATGAGTCAATCATATACTAAGTATCACATTTAGACAATGACAAAAAACCTTATGAATGAAGGAAAAGAGAGTTTCCTACAATATTTGAAATGTGGGGGTGCTTGACTAAACTAGAAATATGAAGGCCAAAGTAAAGTCATAACAAACGCCAAATAAAAGGCATGAAGAGTTTGACAAATCATGTTGTCAAATAAATTAACGAGTGTGACAAATGTGAACACACCTAAGTATAGGTATGCTTGTGAATTGATGATATGCTCATTGAGAAAGCAATTTAGAAAGCATCAAGTAACAAAGAAAAATATTGACGACACATTTTGACGTATATGCATCAAGAACAAATGCTTGTAATTAAAAGTTTCCAAAACATTCGAAGAAAGAAATCTCAAGGATTAATTCGAGTTTCAAATTTTAAACTTTGCTTTTGCTCTTAAAATTCAAGTCTACAAGAAATAGAATCTTGAACTTGTAATTTTTTTAAAAAACTATGTGCTTAAATATGAATTGTGAATTAAAGTTTAGTATTTCCTCTGGTCTCGAATTTTGTAAGAAATAACGCGTTAACAACGCTTAAAATTCGATGATGGAAATATCCTAAAAGAATAAAATAATGCAAAGGAGGTAATGTGATTACCAAATACTGAAGATATACTGTTGTGGAAAATTCTCTAAGTAAAACATATAAAGCTTCTTCAGCCGGGTGACTTTATAAGTTGTTAGAGAAAAATCATGTGCATGCAACTAAAAAGTGTTGCACTAAATGCTATAAGACAAAATGATCTCTAGTGGCATAATCATGAGTGATTATGTGAAACCGCAGATCCGCATATGAAATGGTTAAACGAGAGATCATGTGGAAGTTTACGAGGGGAATGATATTAAACCCTATAATCAAAATATTGTGGTGAATACCCAACCTATGTGACCGGATATATCATGATCTAGGTTCAAAAGGGCCATCCAAACTACGAGATTGTATAAACACTTTAGAGAATTAATCTCCGACTCATTCCTATGATAAATGGGTGCAACCTGCAAAGGGTACGAGGATAGACAAAAGGCATTTAATGATTCCTAAGACATATTAGAATATGTTGGAGTATAGCGGGATACTCTTTTAGGATATCACATACGTAAGTGCGAAGTGTGGCCGCCTCAAAGAATAGAGCACTTATGAAACCAAGCGTGATCCATGGCCGATACGGACACAACCATAAGAAACCAATACGATGGTTAGAATTATTATTGTGTGAGTTCAGTTGTCTTGGTTTACACAACGACTAAATATTTCAAGACTATAAGTTCACTATTAAGTCAAGTAAATCCGTTTGAATACTACTACGAAAGATTCAGACCCGCAAGCTATCTCTCCAGATGACATAATAGTTCGTCAAAGCACTCAATTACATACATGTATTAATATAATTCATGTGGGGGATTGTTGGAGAAAATGAAATAAACAAAAGAAGGAAAAGAAATTTTGAGCTCGATCGATCCAGCACTATGGCTCGATCGATCGAGCTCGTCAGAAAATTTCGTGTTCTTTGTTGAAGGAGCTTGATTGATCGAGCTCCTTCAACAAGTCATAGTCGTTATATCTTGGGAGATAAATTGCCATAGCAAACCGTTAGCACCAAGGCGAGGCAATATTGTCTTAAGGATGAAGATTACAAATCTCGTCTCGACTTAAAACATTGAAGTCATTGTTATTTGTTACTAAATTCCTGAGATGAGAGAACTCTAACAACAATTAAAACATCCAAACAGTTTGCGTTCATCCCCAGTTACAGTGACCTAGGTTAGTCCTTAAAGTTTCAAAAAATTCCCTGATTCATTCCCTGACATTAAGTCGGTTGTGAGAAGCAAACGGAGAGAGACTAATTCATGATCTTTTTAAAATATTAGGGAGTAAATCAAGTTTGTTTTATTCCCAATTTACTCCTTAAAGTTTTATACGTATTATCGATTCAGTTCATATCTGTTTGTTTTTACGGCAGACATAACATCGGGAATTGAATCGGAAAATTTTTAAAGCTTTAATGATTAAACCGGGTCACTAAAAACTTTAGGAATTTTATATTCCCCAAATCTACATGAAAACCCTCACGCCTAATTTGATTGTGTTAGCTCACTCATGTATTTGGTGAAATGTTTGGTTTTTCTCCAAGCAAAATAAGATATTGTTTGAGTTTTCGATTTTGTCGGCTTGATTAAAAGTATGGGTACTTAACGGGCCGGATCAATCCGGATCCGGCTCGAAATCGGACCGGTTAGCATGGTTCGGAACTGGAATCGGGCTAACCGTTTCGAACCGGTCCGGAACCGGTAAGATACCGATCCGGATCTATTCTACATTTTCGGAACCGGTATCTTACCGGTTCCGAAATAAACGAATCCGGTTCCGGATTGAACCGGATCCATTTTTTTTAAATTTTATTTTTTTATTTTATTTAAGCTAATATAAGTTAGATTTTATTTAAGCTAATCGCCCATGGTATCAGGTGCACGAACTCACACCGAAGAGAACCACCATATTTAATAGAAAATCCTTAATTAACCGTTTATTAAAACCCCGCCTACACACCTTCGCTGATCCCCCTCTCCCCATATATAAATCCTGGACATCAATTTCTCTCTCTACTGCAAATCAGACTGACCGTTCCATCTTCCAGTTCTCTCTCTATCTATACGTACTCTTTACGTGCATACACAAATATTAAATTCTGTGAGCGTTTTTGTACGTAGACGCCAAGGGAAATTGGTGTGAAATATCTTCTATTGTTTTTGGAGTTCAATTGGGTTGGTGATTTTATGGGGAGTTATTATCAGAACTCTAGTAATGGAGAACCGGAGATACAGATTCTGACTTCACCGGTTTCTCTCAAGTCTAAGAAGAAGCCGGTCATGGCACACTGCCGAGCCGGTCCGGAGGTGGATGACATTGTTTCGATGCTGCATGGCTCTGATCCAGTGCGTATCGAGCTTACTCGCCTTGAGAACGAATGCCGAGGTATTTTATTTCTGTGTTTTGTGGATTAATTTCAGATAGTGCTTACTCCCTGGGAACTCGTGATTTGTTTTAAAAAAAAATTGGAAACTGATGTTTTTGTTCGCTGGGAAATGGGGAAAAATCAAATTTTGGCCCAAAATTCGGTAAAGTTTCCTCTTGGCGAATATTTTGACCGATGCATAGGACTTTATTGCAACTAACATAGTATAAAAATTAGCATCCGAAATTTGAATTTTTCTCTGCCCGATGGTTCTGGCGTGCTTTTAAATTACTGGTTTTTTATTGGAAACTAGCAGATATCTAACTGAAATGGATTTTTTTTAGCTTTTTGGTTTTGCTTAATGGGAATACATCTTCACTTCTAAGATTTTGGATTTCTTCTAAACCATGTTACTTTGTGCAAAAGTGATTTTGCTTACTTTATTATTTTGAAAGGAGCTATTATTCTGGCTATTAGTAAAACTTGTACATGGACGGAGCCAAAAATCAAATAGAAGATGATGGTTGGATTAAAAATAAATTTTTTGAAAATTTACAATAAAAAAAGTTTCATTTTGGAAAATTTTACGGGGCTGGAGGCCTGGAGCCACAATAGCCCAAAGTTGGCTTCTTCCCATTGCAGTTCATGATTTGTCCTTTTTAAACTTCAACTTTGAAGAAGTCTATTTATGGACGTTTGTTTGCGGAGTTCTTCCGTTTTCTGTATTTCTTGTCGTTTATGATCAATCATGCAATTTTGAAATTCAAAAGCTAAAAATGTGGTCCATGGCTCCATGTTAGCTTTCAATTATCACACAGAATTTTGTGAATGGTGGAATTTGGGAATATTTTTCCATTGAAACAGTAAAAAAGAAGATGGAATATGCTCAAGGTTACATCAAACGGATAATGTTATGCAACCTTCAAAGAAATATATTATTGTGGAGTAAAGATAAAAACTTTGAAAGAGTGAACAAAAACGAAAGTAAAGATTCTGGATAGCGTGTGGTTGTGTTGATGAGTGAAAGTAAAGTTAATTTCGAAGGCCCCACGTCGTTTTGGAGTTAACAGCTTCCTTTTTACATAATTTACCAATTTATAGATGGGTCATTTAACAATTCTCCATTTTTTTTTTACTTTTGAATTTTGAATTTTCGTCTAATTTGTTTTTTTAAAAGAATAATGATAATGCTATCATTAATGAGATTCACTTTAAAATTGAATGCGATGTTTGGGTTTTTGGAGTTATATTTTATGTCTTTTGGTTTTCCAATATTAAGTTCATGCTAAATGTATTAGTGCTTTAACTAATATAGCTGTGCATTATGTCGGTTCGGCCACCGACCGAATAAAAACCGAATTAATTAATTTTTTTTGACAATTATCGAACCGATAGTTTTTTTAAAACTCAATTAATCGAACCGAAAAAAATAAATAAAAATTAAAAAATAGGATAATTTGATTTTAAAAATAAAAAAATTAAATTAAAATAAATAAAAGAATGAGAAAAATTGAATTTAAAAAAATACAGGAAACAATCAAAAATATTTTAGAAGATTAAAAAAAGGATAAAACAAAACTAACCAAATTATGGTAGAAATGCAGAATATCAACGGCGAGAATAAAGCAGTAAAATTTATTATGTAAAATAGTACTCTCGTAGTTGACACGTGATAATGTGCTCAATATATATTTCCTAAAGTACTTTTTTTTTTTTTGTTGCATTGAGAACATTTCTGATAAATTTTTGAAGCATAAAACTTGCTCAGTTTGGTAAACAGCATGGTTGAGGAGGCTATAAAGACTGGAGCCAAGCACGTTTTTAAATATGTATTGATGACCTCTTATGTGTTAAGTTCCATAAGGCCAGGTTTCGTGTTTCTCTAAACAATGCTAAGACGACAATGTATCACATGACAAACCATTCCAATTCAGAAAACAATGCTTACACATATGAGCTACCTCTGTTACTGTGTGTTCTTCTGTGGCATTTTCTTCACCAGCAAGGATGAATCACAATCTTTACTTCAGTATCAGAATCTGCTTTCACATTCTGCTGAAAACATCAAGATTGTTAGATGCAATGAAGAATTATTAATTCGAAATCACTGCTGTTGACATCAGAAACAGCATGAAACCAAACTTGCATCAATCTATCTTCTTCTTCAAAAAGTCTTCAAGAAATTTCCAGCGAATTCATGTAACATGAAGAATTAAATATAAGAGGATGGATGAAGGAATTAATGTTGCTGTAACTATAGAATATGACCCTCTAAAAATGAATCTTACATTATGAGAAGGGGTGGAGATGCATGCGTATGTATTAGCCTGTTTAATAAGCATGGGTATGCTCATTACTGTAGAAAACCATTATTTATTCTGACCTTTCATTCTTTCAAGAATTGATTCATGCGTGTCCTTTCCATGCCTTTCTTGAATATATGTTGAATGGCCTATTTTATATGACTCGCATTCATCTTCCACCATTTGAGGGCTATTTAATGGGCGTTTTTGTCACGCAAAAACTAATATGACTGCCAGCCTTTTATATTAATTAATTAACCATATATATAAGAGCCGTAAAGTTACTGTTCTAATGAACAATAACTTTACGTCCTTTTTCTTTTTTTTTTTTTAAATTTTTTTTTTCTTTTTCCTTTTGTTTTTTCTTTTATTTTTGTTATTTATTATTTTTTATATCGGGTATTGGTCCCATGAACAATAAATGTCAATCTTATTTTCTTTTATTTTGTTATTTATTATTTTTTTCAATGAGTACTGATTTGTTTGAAAAGATTTGACCATTGACCCAACTGTGCATCCTTATCTCGATTTATAAAATTTTTATTTTTTTTAGAAAAAAACTTGTTGTTTTTGTCAAGTATGAATTGATTTTAAAAAAGCAGAGAGTTCAAAATAGGATATCGTTGTGGCAAATTTTGTTATTTATTATTTAAGCCGCGTATGGTTACTACGTTTTTTTCTTTTTTTATTTTCTATTTCCGTTTTCTTTTGTTTTTTTTCTTTTATTTTTGTTATTTATTATTTTTTTGCATCGGGTACTGTTCCTATGAACAGTAAACATCTATCCTATTTTCTTTTATTTTTGTCATTTATTATTATTTTGTATAAATACGGATTTGTTTGGAAAGATTTGATCTTTGCCCCAATAGTACATGCCTCTTATCTCAATTTTTTTTTCTTTTATTTTGTTATTTATTATTTGTTTTGCATCGGGTATGAACAGTAAACGTCCATCCTATTTTCTTTTATTTTTTATTTATTATTATTTTGTATAAATACGGATTTGTTTGGAAAGATTTGATCTTTGCCCCAATAGTGCATCCCTCTCATCTTAATTGTTTTAAATTTAAAATGTTTTCTTTTTTTTAGAAATTGTTGATTTTGTCAAGTATGAATTGATTTAAAAAAAACAGAGAGTTTAAAACATGTTTTCGTCGTGGCAAACTTTAATAATAATTTTTTCTATGAGCTGACTTCAAAAAAAAACAGAGAGTTCAAAATATGTTTTCGTCGTGACAAACTTTAATAATAATTTTTATAAATATTCTGCATGATGAATTTTTGGTAGATTACAGGTCGTTAGTTTTGCTTGTTTGTATACATTTTGATTTTTGGCTTACTAATGACATATTGTTAATATGTACTTGTTCTCGACTAACTATATATTATTATAATAATAATAAATAAATAAGTGTGTAAGAGTTTGGAATAGTACTATTGCAAGGAATAGTAATGAATAGTATTTCACTATTTATTACAATTATTTTTCTTAAAAATGTTTTTTTTTCAAAAATTTATTTTTGTTGATGTGCGGGTTTAACCTGAGCCGACATGAAAAATATATATTAATCGATTGTTGATACGCGCAACTTCAATTTATAGTAAGATGAACATCATATGTTTTTTAAAAAAAGTTAGAGTCTGTCATTTGGTTATTTTTTTCTCTTTTCAATTACAGTAGCATGCTCGCTTTAATTTTTTTTGTTGATGACCGGATTTGGCCTAAACCAACTAGGAAAAAAATATCTTAATCGGTTGTTCATGCGCAGAATTTCAAATGTTTTTTTTTTTTTTTCAGTTTTTAGTGAGATGAGCATCATTTTAAAAAAAAAAGTTAAAGCAAGTCCTTTGGTTATTTTTTTCCAATTCAATTACAGTAGCATTGTCGTTTTTTTTAAAAATGTTTGTTAAAATAAGTTATTTGAAATGTTATTTTCGATCAATTTAAGAAAAAATTGATCAACATGTTGATACCTGGCACCGCACCTTGTGCGGTGCCAATAAACTAGTAGATATATGTGTGTATAATTTTTATGTAAATTTATACGTATTTTAAGAATTGAATGGAGAATAACTGAATCTGTATGCAGATTGCAATTAAACTTATGTTATAAGGTTGACAATGTTTGCTCAAATTTCTCGGACATATGATGTGCTGCTCATTCTTACCTAATACAGTGGCTGTGGATAAGCATATAATTTGGAAAGCAGCGAACTTGTTGGTTTAGAGATGAACAGTTAACTATTCTTGATCATTGCTTCACCTATTTAACTAAGATCTTGTTGAAGCATTTCCTTCTTTGGAGATTCTTTTTCTTTTTCTTTTACGTACTATCAGGAAGATAGAACCTCAATTAGAATGAGGCTGAAGTTCTTTAAGTTGTATTGAGCGTTATAATGATGCATTACAATTTGCAAAAATTACCGGCTAGCTGAGATGATAGATATACATTCAACGAGCCAAAATAAAATGTTTCATCATTCAAACTTTATAGGTATATTAGATATTCAAAGAAATTTCATGAAGTCAATGTAAGTGTAAACTGCTAATATCCTAATTTTATCTTGAATTTGGTTTGCTCTAGGATTCAAGTTAAATAGGTTAAAGTTTTAGAATTCATACGAAAGAATGTTGCAAATGTGCAGAGAAAGATAGAGAACTGGGAGAGAGGCATGCAGAAATTAAAGCATTGAAGAGTTCCGAACGCCTTAAAGATAAGGCTGTTGAAGAGGTACACTTATCCATATGAACAATAACATTATGTGGGTAGTTTTGTAAGTGATAAACATAAACTACCACTTGTTTGTCATCTCATTAAACTATTCATGAATAGTCACTTGATTAGACGTTAATCTGAACATCTATAAGTTATATTCTGAACAATTTGGATCGTTCAGTTATTGCAGACAAAGTGAAATTTTTGTTTCTGGCTATTTCTTTTTTTGGTTTGGTAATTGGATTTTGTAGAGCTGGTTGTTTTGATAAGCACGGGAAAATAGGTTCCTTGCTAAAGGTTGCTCATTGATATGTTGTCTTTTTCAGCTTACTGAGGAGCTCAAGAAAGTAGATGATAAGTTGAAAACAACGGAAACTCAACTTGAAAGCAAGGTACACATGCGGGTACTTGAGTTCTAGTATTGGACGATGTTTACTTGTCTCTGTATACTAGATTTTGCCGATATATTTGAAGGAAATAATTAACATCAGAACTTTGAAGCTCAAAGAAGACTGAAAAAAATAATTCTGCATTCACTTGTTCATTCAGAATCTAGAAGTTAAGAAAATAAATGAAGAGAAAAAAGCAGCTCTAGCTGCACAAGTTGCTGTGGAAGCCACTCTTCGAAGAGTACATGCTGAGCGGAGAGATGATGAGATGCCTCCCATAGAGGCAATAATTGCTCCTCTGGAGGCCGAGCTAAAGCTTGCGAAATTGGAGGTACTTACTACTTTGATTTCTTCTATTGAAATATCCCACACAGGAATAATTTTGCCGCTCTTTGTTAAGAGTGATAAATTTGTGATTGGAAATGTGTGGACTTTGGTTCTTTAGGTGGCAAAGCTACAAGAAGACAACAAATCTCTTGATCGGCTCACTAAATCCAAAGAGGCTGCTCTTTTGGAAGCAGAACACACAGTTCAGATTGCTCTAGCAAAAGCATCATTGGTTGATGATCTGGAGAACAAAAATCAAGAGCTGGCAAAACAGATCGAGATATGCCAGGTGTGACTATTTTAGAGCAGTTGATGGGTAGAAAAAACGTAGATTGATTTCAGGTGTTACTGTATATTTCTGATAGAACACTTCTTGATTTTGTATCAGGAGGAGAATAAAATATTGGATAAAATGCATAGGCAGAAGGTTGTTGAGGTTGAAAAGCTAACACAGACGGTTCGTGAGCTTGAGGAGGCTGTTTTGGCTGGGGGTGCTGCAGCCAATGTTGTACGGGATTACCAGCGAAAAGTGCAAGAAATAAATGTAAAGTCTAAAATTCTGCTCTTTAATTTTCTTTTTCTTGTGAATAACTTGTGCTTAAACCTTCAAGCACGTTGTCGCTAATTGCAAAGCTTGAGCAGGATGAAAAAAGAATCCTGGATCGTGAACTGGCCCGTGCTAAGGTTTCAGCAAACCGTGTTGCTGTTGTTGTTGCAAATGATTGGAAAGATGCAACTGACAAAGTGATGCCGGTAAAACAATGGCTGGAAGAAAGAAAATTCTATCAGGTGCATATTAAAATGTGTGCTAAAAATTGATATCAGTAAAATCGGCAACCTGATTGCAATAGTGACTGCAAAACAAAACTAACCAAATCGAAGTTGAGGGACTGTACAATTTCCTGTTATTGGCAATCTGATTCAGCAGAAATGGAGAAATGGGTGAAGCAAATGAATGACTCAAATGAGCATAATTCAAGCGTTTGGAGTTGGGGGTTATGATTAAAGAAAATGTTTTGGTTAATGTTTCATGGATGGAACAGTTCTTTTAAATGTTTACGGCCAACGTGACTTAAAACAGAGGACCTTAGTTTGAAGATGCTAATGAAGAAATTCAATTATTATATTTTTCATGGAGGGAATATGTTAACCATTAAATGTAGTTACTCAGATGCAATCTGATGATTTAGACTTTTTCAGGGAGAAATGCAACAGCTGAAAGATAAACTTGCAATTGCAGATCGTGCTGCCAAGGCAGAAGCTCAATTGAAGGTAAGAAAATAGATAATTATTGTACATCCCACCACCATTATTTACTTTGTAGAGATATGATGTTAATCACTTATGTTTCATTATCAACACTTAATTAATCAGGAAAAATACTACTCGCGCTTCAAGTTTTTGGAGGAAAGACTTAAACCACGTTCCAACAGTACGGCCCGTGCTTCTTCACTAGGAAAAAGTTCGAGTAATGGGACTTCACGAAGGATGTCACTTGGAGGAGCAGAAAACTTGGCCGTACCATCGTCGAATGTGTTTCAATCCAAAAATCTAAATTTATCTAAGTCGTCCCGGACAATATGTTCAAATTCATTGCTGAGGCAGGTAAGCAATATGCCAAGTACATTTGAAGGTGATAGCAGGTCAAGACGAGGTGACAAGGTTGTTGCCGATATGAGCGAGAAAGATAATCGACTCACCCCTGGTAGAGATGGCCAAAACAATATAATGATGACTCCATGTGAGAATGGGGATGGGAGTACATTATTGACTGAGAAAATGGAAAGGGAAAACCAAGACTATGTCTCTGGAATGCTATATGATATGCTGCAAAAAGAGGTCACTGTGTTGCGAAAATCTTGCCGTGAAAAAGACCAAAGCCTGAAGGACAAAGATGATGCTATTGAGGTTCGTTGATTAATTCTTATGTACTAAATTCCAACAGTGGACTCAGAAATTCGACTTAGGACTTGAAACTAAAAAACTTAAATTTCCAAAGATAGAGGAACTCACAGTTATTTATAAAAAGATACTTGACTACAGAAAAATTTGAGAACATGAGGTTGCCATATCCGTACCCAACTCCCACGTCTCTCTGTAACTCAGAGCATTGAACTTTCTGTCATCGAAATTGCTCAGATGTTGGCAAAGAAAATTGAAACATTAAACAAAGCAATGGAAGTCGAGGCCAAGAAAATGCGCAGAGAAGTTGCTGCCATGGAAAAGGAAGTTGCAACAATACGTAACGGTAAAGAACATGATCCAAGGAACCGGCACATAAGGTACATTTGTCAAGCCTGGATACCTAGTTCATTTTTTGTTCTGTTCCCCAAATTCACTTGAAATGACTCAAATTCATGAGGTTCATTTGGTGTTATTGGATACTTATGAGATTTTTGATAAAATTTTCAGGACTGGACGGTAACCTTAGGCCCCCGGTTATAAGTTGCTATTGTTATGCCACGATAAGGAGATTTGTTTATCTAAATTATATCATGTTCATTAGCAGTGAACTATGTTACTTCCCTCTTGAATGTACCACCATACTGGTTTAGTATTGGCTTACTTCATGATTTGTAAAGAATTTTAGTTCTTAATTCATGATCTTTTATTCTTCTCTGTAATGCTCAATTCAAAAGTATCATTTATATGATAATATGCCATAATACGATGAATATAATACAACAACAACTAAGTCTTTAATCCCAATGAATTGGGATATGCTACATGAATAATGGAGAGAATCAATAAACGCTTCTATCGGTCAACATATCTTCCGTAATCCCCTTTGTCACGCCCCGAGACCGGGGTCACTAACACCGGCATTGATTTCCATTATAACTAGAAAACCAATAAGCCTCGTAATATCGTAACAAATGAAATCCAGTCTATTTTCCATAAATGAATAACCATTGTCTTTACATTTGAATAAAAACGTGAAATTTAAAAACTTAAACAACTGAGCGAATAGAATCGTACTTAAATGAAACTTAAATCTTGAGATACTTAATCTTAAGATTACGCAGCGGACAAATCATCAACCCCAGAATTGGTGTTCTTCTTCAGCTTCAACCTCTTCTTCGGCTTTATCTGGGGATGTAGAGTAAGGGGTTGAGTGCTTTGGAAAACCCTCAGCAAGTGGGGGACAATCGATATGATATCATAATAAATACTTCATAATTTTCATAACATGAATCATAACTTGACATAAACCGATATGAACGTATCTTGACATAATTGCTCCTCGAGCCATAACATGACATCTCATATCGTTCATAATTTTTCATATACTTAAGCACAGTAAATCATATAATCTCCTCTTGGTACTGATATCAGCCTCTAGACTTATCCCTCCTAGAGATGAGGTCATGACATCGGCTTACCCACGAATAAAGGGTTTGGAAACTCCAGAAACAACGGATAACACCGTATAAGGTTCTTTTAGCGGTTACACCCCACCGCATCAGGGTCATGGGGAATTCCAATCCAATTAGATTTCGAGTTTAAGGTGCTTACAAATTAATACTTTTCTTAGTTTCAACATAGTTCATATCGATCGAGATTTCAAAACATACTATAGTTTTTCAAAAACGAAACGAATAAATAGCAAAAGCCCACTTACAGATTGAAGACGTGTTTGATCAAAATAGGATGCGAAACGAACGGATTCTTCCTACCCTTGGCTTGCTAGACTTCTAACACGAAAACTCGAACTTCTTGGCTGGAATCGAAGGCAAAAGGATGAAGAATATAATGAGTTTCTTGTGGACAGATTTCTTCGACAGCTTGCTGGGAGCAAGTCGATAGTTTAGGTGCTGAATTATGGCCAAGATTCTCTCGGTTTTATCTCACAAAACTCGCTGGAAAACTCGATTAAATTCTGGAAAACAGACGTGAAGTCTGTGGCTTGCTGTCAAACAGCTTCTGCCAATGTTTCGATGCTTTGATTGATGTCAAAATTTCGAACAGAGACAGAAACACTCGAACAGAAATTGCTGAATAAAACGATGGCTTAGATGTTGAAGCGTTTCTCTAAAAGCTTGGACGGAATTATGCAACACTCTCGGCTTAGATGGCTGGAAGAAGAAGGCTTTGGAATGAATAACATCCACCGAAGCTGGCCCTATTTATAGGCAATAAAAAGTGGACCAAGTCGAAGGTGTTTGAGTATGATTCAAACTCGAGAAAGAAAAGATCTGATTCTGCAACTCTGAGGTGGAAGGACAGATTCTGTTTCGATCTTTGATTGCATTTCGGATGGAGTCTTTCGAAGGCTGAGGTATGTGGCTCGGGAAGAGGTGGAATTTTCGAAGGATTGTATGGCTTGGACTCTTCGAACTTATAGGGACAGAAACGTGCATATTGTGGTGGATATCGTCAGATCTTGTTGAGGTGATGATGATCGATTTTCCTTCGATCAAGCTGCTGAAATTTGAATTATATGGAAGGAGTTTGGTTTGGTTAGGGACTCCTTAATATATGGTAACTCTTGGCTAGAGTTTAGAGAATTGCAAACTCTTTTAACAAGACTTCTAAATACCCTCAAGAGTTAATCATGGTTTAGTTAACTCATGACTAAAAATTCGGGTCTTTACATATGCCATAATACTATGAATACAATACAACAACAACTAAGTCTTTAATCCCAATGAATTGGGATATGCTACATGAATAATGGAGAGAATCAATAAACGCTTCTTTCGGTCAACATATCTTCCGTAATCCCCTTGCCCTCCAAGTGTTTGCGTATAACTTCGCGTCATGCCTTCTTCGGTTGTCCTTTCGCTCTCGTGAACTGGTCGAAATACATGGACTCCACTCGACGCACAGGTGCACTGCTGGGCCTACGTCGAACATGACCAAACCAACGTAACCGGCTTTTTCTTGAATCTTTTCTTCATACAAGCTACACCTACTTCAGCTCGAATATCTTCATTCCTTATTTTATCTCTTCTGGTCTTACCGCACATCCAACAAAGCATACACATCTCTACCACACTCATATTTTGGATGTGATTCATCTTGGGTACCTATCATTCCGTCACATACAACATTGCGGGTCTAACGACGGTTCTATAAAACTTTCCCTTCAATTTCAGCGGGATATTATGATCGCATAGAACTCCGGTGGTGTTTCTCCATTTCAACCAGCCAGCCTGTATCATGTGGTTAACGTCACTGTCAATCTGTCAATCTCTCCACAAGATAACTAAAGTAAGATACTAGTAATCCAAAAAACGACAAACTATTCCACGTAGAAAAACGAGGATATCCGATGGAAATGAACAACAGATCACTTTAAGAACATAAGACTTTGTCCAAAAAAAGGCATACAGCCCTGCAGCCAAATTTGTTCCCCTCAAACCGTGAAGCCAAGAGTACGGACAAGCAAGCGAACTGCCTTAAAAAACAAGTGGAGGTACACATAGGGATATATGAAGAGTATAACCTCATAAAGAGTCCACAAACGCACAAGCTCATGCATCCAAAATCCTTACTGGAGTCCAGACCACTGAATGACGCACGAAATCGACTAGCTCCATAGGCAAACTCATACGTTCTGTCAGCGATGACACGGAGAAAATTAGCCACCACCAAACAGACAAACCAATATCACGTAGCAAAAAAGGAACATACACCTACCAACAACTACATATATAAACCAAGGCACTAAAGAACACTAAACCTAGATAGCCAGATAGTAGGCAGAAAATAAGATAGTAGGAAAAGGGAGAGCTCGCATGACTGTCCAGTCGCATACAAAATAATGCTCGAAAAGCTCCCAAATTCCGAGCATGCCAACCAAAGGACCTCATATGTAAATTGCACTTGAAAAAAGCATATGTATATTGCCGATGCAACAATAATAACTGCTCTGACAATAAGAATTACCATGTCAAATTGTTCGAATAATCGTTCATGAGAGACCATTTTTAAGTATCTTATTAAGAGAGATTGAAGTAATTTTATATATAGTTTTTTTTATTTATTTCGAATTAATTCTAAAATTCATAATTGATAATGTTTTAAAGTCTATTCTTTTTATAAGTTCAATAGGCAAAATTTAAAAAAAAAATTGAAATCATAATCAATCAAACATTTCTCTACCACTAATAAAATCCATGTAGCAATTTTCGGATGACAATTACGGCAATGGTCCTAATTAAGTGTTTTTTAAAAACTTTTAATAGTATTTTGTTCTATATTTTAAACCTTCAAATATGTGAGGAACGTATATTCTCTGAATAAATCTTAAAAATATTTACACAAATAGGAATTATTTACCAATATAAAATATAAGTTAAATTAAAATAAATTACAAACCGAGTCTTTTAGATGCAATAAAGATTTTCCATAAATTTACTTTAAAACACTCAGTATCAGAATAAATGAAGGAAATTGGCTCTATGTAACTATCCGAAACTATTGGCTTATCATCATGAAACCTGTGTAGGCCCAATAAAACGTAGCCCACTAATTGGACGAAAAGCCCAAAACATATGTTTTCATTTATTTTATATTTTTAATTCCGGGTGATCTTTTTGGGCTAATTTAAAATAATATTGTTGATAAAAAACAAAATTACAATAATAAGCCCTTTTTTTTTAATGAACTAAGGTGAAACGCACTCACCAGATGCGTTTTAAAAAACGCACCCGATGTATGCTCTTTAAGAAACGCACTCTTGAAGTGCGTTTCTTAGGTTTTATAAAATAAAATAAAAAGGGTGACAGGCTCATTAATGGGTCTGTCGGTTGATTTGACAACCGCGTGCTTTTCGCATGCGGTTGCAGATCTCAGTGGGCCAATAGACCCCATTAAAAAAAATTGAAAATTTCGATTTTTCCTCTTTAAAAGGCAATCATTCACTATATAATATCATTCATATTTCGCTTACTTACCACAGAATATCAGTCTATTTTTCGCTTACTTAACACAATTTCTGTTTCCATATTTTTATTTCATCTTAACCTATGTTTTACTAATTTTTTCATAAAAATCTGAATTTTTTATTGTACATTATTTTACATAGAGTTATTTAGTGTAGGTTTTGGAATCTTGATTTTTGAGGTACGCTTTTTAATTTTTTTTCGTTTATGTCATTAGAATTAAAATTTTGAATTGTTATGATATAATTATCATATTGTAAATATTCAACAGTGTATTAGTTTTAAAAAAATATATAAAACTTGAAAAGATATTTTCCCTATTTCATGATAAAGATTCATGTAAAAAATTAATTCTAAAAAATTAATAAATTCATATATAAATTTATTCTCCAAACTTTAAAAAAATTTATAGTGCATTTTGTATAACTTAATTGTTTTTTTAAAAATTGTAATAAATATTAGATATGAAAATAATGAATTATGTTGAAATCAAAAAAATATAATTTTTTTTAGCATATTAGTTTGTAAATTGATGTTTGACACAAAATACAATATTTTAAACTTCTGAATTTAAATTCTTTTTTCGTAGATAATATGTCGATTCGAAGTGAAATTGATATTTTGTTATACTATGGCGGTCGCATATCACATGATGGGATTACCGTAAATTATGATCGACCTCCAATAAGATACATGTGAATGCCTCGAACTATTACAATGTCTGAGATGTTGTTGAAATTGTACGCGCAAATAGGTGTCGATAACCAGCAATATTAACTTAAAGTGTGGACTAAGCATATATTCAATAATATTTCTAGGCGAGTCGAGCATCCATTAGAAATCAAAGATGACAGTGATATTTGTTTTTCTTTGATCCTGGTGTTGGAAATACTGGTGTCAACTTGTATATTGAATTAGAACAGATCTATCATGGTAATACGTCAAATGCCCAATATAGTCAAGAGTGGGGCCCATATATGTCAGTTCTTACTGATGATCAAACCGTGAACATACCGGTTGTCAGCCAATGACTAGCAAGTATAAGAGTAGATGGTTTACCTGATGCAGGAGTAGAAGCCCACGATATTAATATAACTGAAGTGGAAGATAATGATGAAATAGAGGAGGGTAGAGATGAGTATGCTAATGCTGATTTTTTCGGACCAGAGAATCATGACGATTCTGAACCAGACGAGTCAGAACTTAGCGTCCATGTTGATGATGATAACGATGAAGATGTAGCAATTGATGTCATGTTGGAGACCATTTCCCAACAGAATGAGGGGCCATCATCTTTACATGTGGAACAAACTGAAGCAACAATAACCCACACAATCCAACCTGAGCGCCACCATTTTCCAGTACTTCCATACTTCTCAACAACATTTCTGGAGGTACCTGTTGATTCTGTTGATATTCCGACTGATGTCTGGGGAGAATTCTATGATCATGTGAAGGGAAATTTAGAGTTGGGTATGCTGTTTAAAAGTAAAGCACATTTGCAGTCAGTAGTGATGGACTTTTCAATACAGGTGGCTAGCGAGAGTATCGCGTCATTGACCCAAATGATGGAAAGTTGTTTGTAATCATAATTCTCTAGTGACGCCATGTGATTGGATGGTAAGATGGATATTTAAAGAGAAAATGAATGTGTTCAAATTACAAAGTATGGTGGAGATCATACGTGCCTAATGAATGAGTTGCCTATTGACCATCGTAACTTGAGTAGGAATGTGATTGCCAGTTTGTTGATTGGGTTTGTTCGGAAGGATCCTGCTTATGAGGTTAAATTCCTTCAAGAGACGGTAAAAGGTTCAAAATCTAATATCATAAGGCTTGGCGTGGTTTGAAAACTGCTAGGGAGCAAGTATACGACACTTGGGAGAGCTCAGTGTCACAATTGCCGAGGTATATGTCTGCCCTTAAGCAACACAACGAGGACACCATTATTGAGTGGGATCATATTGACACAAACGTACCAAATCGAAAGATCAACAAATATGTATTCTAGGCATTCTGGCCATGCATCCAGGGGTTTCGACATTGTCGAAAGGTGATAAGTGTTGATGGAACACATTTGTTTACGAAGTATAAGCACAAGTTGTTGATTGCAGCCGGAATTGATGCTAATCAACAAGTTCTACCTTTGGCTTTTACGATTGTGGATGAGGAGACATTGATTTCTTGGAGATGGTTTCTTCAGATGCTGGCCAGACACATAATTCGTAATATGAAAAGGATTTCATATGTAAGAAAACATATAACTAAATTTATCAGATCTAAATTTATCAGCTTCCCAAATATATTGCGTTTGTGCTTGATCAGATCTAATCCAGGTGCTTGCCAAATTATTAAATTTTGTTGAAGAAAAACTTTAAGAAGGAACACATATAGTAACCACACATAACTTGTTGCTTGAATATAAGTATTCATTTGAATAAATTAAACTAATAATTGAATTATTATTATTATATAATAATTATTATTAATATTAAAATAATAATAAGTTAATATAATTATATAATATATTTTCATATATATAATATATATTATATATATGGGAAAAACACATACGGAGTAGTTTGTATGCGTTTTTTCCAACTGACGTTGTGTTTTTGACCCGTCATTTTTTCTTTTATTTCTAAAAAACGTAATTGGGGAGTGCGTTTTAAAAAAAATACACTCCATAGCTGTGTTCACATTAGTTGTGTAAATAAAAAAAAATTGACATTAGTTTTAGATTTATTTTTTTTATATTTACAATATTAAATTAATTAGCCGATCTTTCTGTTTTAGCTTCCTTTCAAAGCAGAGAATCGATACAAGTTGGAGTGAAAGCGAACCCTAATATCGAAGCACTTATACTGCAGTCTCGTCTCTTATAATTGGAACCGGAAAGAGGAACGATAAGGCTCTGAAATCTGAATTGTGTGGTGCTTCCTCTAATTCCTCCATCTATTTTTTCGTCTACATGTTTATTTGGTTACACATACTCACAGACTCACAGTTTTGCATGTGTGTTGTGTTCGTTTGCGAAGTGTCTGAGTGCGTGTTTAGTTGAACATTTGATTAAACAGGAGTATATTTTTTATTTTTTTTTGTGGTGGAATTATTCCTTTTTGCACTTCAGGTTTTAAATTTGGTGGAATGGATTATAAGGCCATAGAAAAGGTGGACTCAAAGGCGGAATTTTGGAAGCCTTCAAATGAATCGGCTAACAGGAAGTATCGACGCCGATCTTCTCTCAGCGGGCCATCCTCTTCATCAGATGGTCAGTCATTGGAAATTGTTTCATTGTTTTTTACAGAAATATATTCGGGAGAAAGGAAATTTATAATATGTTGCTTGTGGGAATGAATTCTCATAAACCAGTGCGTGACTGTTGGTCTCAGATTTACTTGTTCAACTTGCAAGCTTACGACAAAGGTTTATAAACCTGGGATTGCTCTGAGTCCAGATTTTGATTAGTTTTTTGTTAATAAAAGTGGAAAGTTGGTGCGAGAGTTGGAATATTATATTCGCTATTAGCAAACTGTATTGAAATTTAGAACCATGAACCCAGGGCAAATATATTTTTGTATTTGCTATTGATTTTTAATGGTTAAGGAGCTTAGTTTTCTGTTTAAAGATGCATGGAATAAGTCTTTTTTTACTGATGCTGCCTTGCTCTAACATTATCTTTCATGCAAATGATGCGGAGATTCCATAGTCCAGTCACCTATTTTACCTAGAAACTTAGGCAGGTTTTTTAAAATTCAATGTTCCTACAGGAAATGGATGAAGATAATATGCACAAATCTCTTATAATTAAATTTTGGTTCAGCAACTTATTTGGTCTACTGTTTGTTTTGCTACTCTAATTCCTCAGGTTTATATCAAGTTAGTTCTCTTATTTTTTCTGTGATTTTAGTATAGTTTTTATATGAGTCTCAAAGTGGATAACGATCTAGCAAAAGCATGGGGATTTTTCACTTGGATCCTTAACTGTTTTCAACTTCACGTAGTTTTCTGATAGTTGAAGGCTGAAAATTGGCGATTTATCTTTGAAAGAGAGCAATTGGCTTGTTAGCTGAGGTATTGGATTCTTGATGTATTAATGATGGCAACCACTTAAATATTTGATTTTGCATGCTTTAATACGTG
Source organism: Haberlea rhodopensis (assembly GCA_907163345.1). Lineage (NCBI taxonomy): Eukaryota > Viridiplantae > Streptophyta > Magnoliopsida > Lamiales > Gesneriaceae > Haberlea > Haberlea rhodopensis. Next base: position 9,483,555 of record CAJQUN010000003.1, on the reverse strand, counting down.
ATTAGCTTTTTCATAGCCCGAACATTGGGGAAATTAGTATTCTTTGTTGTGGTTTTTAAAGCAACTAAAAAGTTAATGCTTCCATTGTCTGACTGTGTCAGGTGCCCTTTCGATTGCTCTTTCAGCTGTTATAGTTTTTTTAATCCGTTAATCATATTTAACCATCCTTTATTCCCATAGTTTCATTTAATGCGTTCAGGGAGCCAGCATGACCGCAGCTCCAGTCCAGTCCCATCAAAGAAAGATACTGCAAAAGTTGCTGAAGATAAACGAAAAAGGGATGATGGTAGGGGTTTAGATAGGGATTATGGTAGGAGTCAGTCCTCCCGAAGTGGTGAAATGTATAAACATTCCGATCAACAGTCATCTCGGAGCTATCATCGGCATGATGACCACCATAGACGGGATAAGCATGCGGATGAATATGATCGAGGTCATTCTAAGACATCTTATCGTTCTGTGCGGTCCTTGCAGGACCACCGCAGTTTGAATTCCTCTAGGGGAGAGAGAGATCACCATGGATCTAGAGATTATCCAACTGACATGGACATATACTCTCGGAAAAAATCTGATGGATCAGGGTACAGAAGCAGGGATAAAGACTCATCTGACAGAGCTGGATCTGGAAGGGCACTTGCTAACAGTGAATACCTGAACAGGGATAAAGACAAAGATAGGCACAGAGATGGTAGAGATTATGAAGTTGGGAAAATAGATCGTCAAAGGAGTTCTGGGGATCACAAAAGTAATCATTCATCCAATTATGAAGAGCCAAAGGGCCAGCGAATTGATTCATACTCCCGAAGGGATCGCTGGAAAGAAGCGTCTCGGAGAGATGTTAAGGGACTGGATAGTGAGACTACCAATGAGGAAAAGATGGGACATGATAATCGGGAAAAATTTAAGGAGCAATGTTATGGAAAACCAGTGGAACATTCTATTCCTGATGGCACGAAGGCATTTTCCATTAATGATCAAGATTCCCTTGCAAAGAAACCAAAGCTATTTAGCCATGATATATCAGTTTCTGGGGCAGATGGTATGCTTGTCAACTAACATTGCTTTTTGTCATATTTGTCTAATTTTGATATGTTGTTAGTTATGACCCCTCTCCCAAATGATAAAACCACTATCTACTGGCCATTGGTAGCCGCGGTCATTTTGCTGTCGAGTATATCTCCTTTTTGTTTGTTTTTCATTCATATCGCTCTATTTCTAAACCCAAATTTTAGCTGATGAAAAGCATTTTAACTTACTGGACTACTGAAATAGGTACTTCAGAGCAGTCGTACGTGACAGATTCTGATATTGATGCTGCGAAAATTGCTGCTATGAAAGCAGCTGAATTGGGTAGGTCACTTACTTTATGTCAGATTCTTTTTTTGGCAATGCTATTTATTTTATTCTAGAGTGGTTTTTCCCCATTTCCACAAACACACTCATTTCTCTGTTACTAAGAAAAGTGCTATGATGGTTGGTAAAACCTTTGTCCCCGTTTAGTTTGTGCGGTTTTTGGTCATATTTTTCACCCAATTACACAAACATATAAAGTCGATGCTTTCCTGATTTGTTAGCAGAAGCAAACAAAGATGTGCTGCATTCAGAATTCAGATCAACCATGAAGGATTGCATAAGAAGTCTATTTGTATTAGATTTCAGTATCTGAGCTAAGTTGTGGTTACATGACTGTTGTATGACTAATTAAGTGCCCAGGAAACAATTGTTTTAAACTCCGAACAAATTAAAATACGGTCGTTGATTTGGTTTGTTGTGGTCGAAATCATTTTGCTGTACGATGACTTTTATTTCCGGTAGAGTACTTTATAATCGTTCAATTAGCTAGCACTTCTGTTAGCAGAGGAAAACTAGTTTTGAGCACAAGGTATTATTGTAAGTTGTATTTTGGACCTAAATTTTCTGGAGTAGGTGTCATTGTTACCCTTCATACATATCTTTATATTTCTGTGGATGTACCTATTTAATCACTATCTTTTGACTCTTTATATCCGATGTAGCTGATTGATTTTTTTGGTGGTTGTTTCTTGGAAACATAGTTAATAAGAATTTAGTTGGTACTGGGTACATGTCGGCTGACCAAAAGAAGAAGCTTTTGTGGGGAAACAAGAAGAACACCAAGATTGAGGAGGTAATGTCATTGCTCTTATCCTTGCTACGCTTTTGAGAGAAAAGGTGAAATTTTTTTATAGTGTTAAATTTTTAATCTTTGAAGTAGTGGATTAGTAGTCTACTGTCTAACTTTTATTGGTAATTTGAAAAGTTTTATTGGTAATTTGAAAAGTGATTTCGAGTTTAGAAAAATGGAGCATTATTTGTGCACGTCCTAAGAAGAAATATGAGATAAAATTTTGGGACAAAGGAGCACTTTTTTTAGTGACTCCTCTCCTTTATCCCAAATTTTGAATACCTAGTCACCAATTGTTGGAGCACAGTGCTGTTCAATTTGGCTCCAACAGAATATACAAAATATTTAAAATATAGTGATCACCGAAGCTGTTACTGATACTGTTCCATTACGTTCTCTGTTCATAAGCAGAACCAACACCATACTCAGAAGTATCCAAGCCCTTCAGTTTTTGGATGTATTTACTTCAGATGTTTTTATATTATTCTTCATCATGTCTTACTTTTGTATGTTCAATACAATGCTCCATATAGTCTGCTCATCGTTGGGATACTGCAAATTTTGGTGACCATGAACGCCAGGAAAAATTCAACAAGCTCATGGTAATTTCCAACCTTTTATTGCTTTTAATTTTACAGCACACTGAACTATCCACCACTCTTGATTAATTGTTTCTACTCGTTAGAATTTTGTTCCACTTACTAACACATTTTTAGAGTCTGAGGTTGCATTGGTGCCTATGGCCAATTGTAGGGCGTGAAAGGCGACATGAAAGTGGTAAACCAGCCAGACAACCCCGATGTGGAGAAGCAGCAGGAACAGCTTCAGTTGGAATTGGAGAGGCAATACACTGCAGGGTTGCGTCGGAAGGATGGCCGGACCGTTGGACTTGGTCTTTGAAAGCCTTCTTTTGGTACTTAAGTGCTTATAGTAATGTATTTTTCCATATTGTATTGTATTGTGCTGAACGGTTCTTTTCTAAGACAAACTGCTTTTGTACGGCAATTTGTTCGCCTATGATGACGACTATTAAGATTGCTAGATACGTGTTCTTGTGTAAGACATATTTTTATCATATGGCAATTTGTTGGCCTGTGAGCACGACTGTTGAGGTTGCTAGGTATGTGATGTGTTGGAGGTTAACTATGCTTAGTAATGGTTGAATTCAGTGTTTGATGATGGCGAATGCACTTTCTTATAGATCGTGTTAGGTATTTTGGTTACTTGTCTTTCTTTTGTTTCGGTGGTTTTTATTTTTATTTTTTTGGTGCCGGTTGCCAGATACTTAAAACATGAGAGGTGTTTACGGTTGCGAATATTATGTCCCCGTCTCTCGAACACCTTTAGATTTTTGTACGAGTTTTTGACACTGAAAACTTGGATATAATCTTCTTCGCTCTGAAACGCCCTTGGATATGATTTCGAATCTTTGAAAACTGTTACTAATGGCCCCTCGAAACCCCTAATAAATTTTGGCATTGTTGAATGTTTGAGTCTAGATTTTGGACTTTGGTTCCCAAGGATGTTGGATCATAATGCGTATATTTTTTCTTACGTAATACTTTCTGATTATTATCCCCGTTATCATACCATATTAATTAAATTGTTCCCATCTGGCAGGAGTTTATAACTGCTTTTAAAAAATATGGGGTTTTGAAAAACCATCGATTTTACTCGAGGAATTTTATAATTTTTAATGTTATGCATGTAATTTTTTTTTTTAATCATGTTATGGATATAACTTTATTTATGCTTCCAATGGTGTATATTCTGATTACTTATCTTGCATTTTGGGAACAATGTGGTTTTTACATTTTTAGTGCCGCACACATGCATAGGTTTACGTTGTTTGAGTCGATTTAATTGGAATTATGTTTCGGTGGGACTTAGAACTTGTATATTGATAGTTAAAAACTTTAGATGTTTGTTGAACAATTCTTAAAGAAAATTTTAGGTTTAGTACTTCTGAAGTAAAAACAATTGCTATTTTTATTGCCTTTGGATTTAAAAGACCTCGATTATTAGTTTATTACTGATAATTAATGCACACTATTTTTGTCTGAGTTAACTCCTTGATCTATGGAATTCACTAGAAAAAATTATTTTGTCTTCATTCTGAGAATTTTTATCTGTTCCACTTAAACACTAGGCAATTTTTTGGGAGATTAGAAGCGATAAATCCCGTATAATTGTCATTTTCATTTATTAACTTTTAAGATAAGAGCCTCATGATCGACAATAATCACAGCATACAACTCATCTCAGATAGGAAGTGAAAAAATTATATTTATTTTTGTAAAAAATAACAATTAGTTTGTTCTTTAAAAGAGAAAAAATCATTGAGACGATTTACCTTTGTTCACTTCACGAAATGTCGATGGTGAATATTGATGCTGGTCAGGAAAGGAGATAGGGTGGTTTACTTGTTGGTAAGTAGGTTAATTTGAACTATTAACCTAAATAATTGTAGTTTTATAATAGTAGTTGATTGAAATAGTCATGTTTTATGATAATTATTAGTTTTTGTAAGTACCGCGCCTAGGGGTACTTAACGGATCGGTCCGGTCCGAAATCGGCCGGTTCTGGATCCGATAATCCCAGAACCGGTCCGATCCGTTAAGGAACCGGATTGGATCCGGTTCCGGTCCAACCGGTTCCAACCCGGAACCGGATTTTTCTTTTTCTTTTTCTTTTTTTTTTTAAAAAAGTAAAAAACAAAGGATTTATCGGGAATTTTTTTTTATTTTTTTAAAAACTGATCCGGAATCGGAACCGGATCTGTTTGGTCCGGAACCAGTAAGGTACCGGATCCAAAACGTAGAACCAGTCCGGTATCAAACCGGTTCGGGACCGGTTAGTCAGGTTCCAGTTCCGGTTCCGGACAGGACTAACCGGTCCGATTTTGGGCCGGGTCCAGATTGATCAGGCCCGTTAAGCACCCCTAACCGCGCCTGACTATCTTATGATAATTAAGAAATCTATGAGCAGAAATGAGGAAGAGCCTAACTTAAATAAATGAGTTCAGCACTATACAATTAATGTTCATACCTCTGTCAGATGCATTATCTTGTTATAATATAATATAATATATTGCAAGAATTTCACACATGCATATAATTGGTTTGTTTGATGATGTCCTTAAGGGTAGTGTCCTTACGGGTATCATCACCATTCATTTGGAACCTTTTTATATAAAAAAAAAAGATTTCACGTGGATGATGGATGATGCCCCTGAGAGCAGTGTCGTTCAGGGCAGCATCAATATTTCCCATATAATTAATGGCGACTATATATTGCTAGAATTTATTTAATTAACAAATGATAAAGGTTGTCCAAACACCACCCTGTATCTATCAATCATTTGTTATAAGTAACCCTGAAAGGCAAATTATGTCAAATTTATAGCCACAAGGTTCACAACCTTTGTTAACAATCTGAATCATTAACTACAATTGGGACCGCATCTCGTCTAATTAGTTGTTTCCGATATATTTCATAAGAAATTGGAATTTTTATGTATATTTTAAGAGTAACATATCAGCATATTTATTTTCATTAAAATTGCCTAAACTAATCAATGATTAAGTTCGAAGTTGAACCAAAAATGCGTCTCAGGTCTTATTTGGCCATTATTGGTAATCTGCGACACCAACTTTTGAAACTCATCAATCATATTCAAAGTAAGTTCACATAACTTTACTGTTGAAAATAATTATGGTGAAATGGAGAGAACCCCATATATATATATACTAGTTTTTTTCTGGCACCGTGCAAGGCACGGTGCCAGTTAACGCCCGATTAAGTACACAAACGAAAAATAAACAAATACAAATGATTCAAATATAATATCTGCACATACGAGAAGGCCAATGAAAAGTTAAGAGTTTGAAAAGGAGTCTACAATGAAGAGAAACTGTAATTAACACACCTCTAATGATGTGTTACAGCGATATTATCTCAAATCAATGAAGCTATACATGTAATATAAAATAGAGTATATAATTATGTAAGATTTCAAACTGTAAATTTATAAAACAGCCGCGCAAACTTATTAACCTTGAGAAAGTCCACAAGTGTTGTATCTGCCATTGTGGGTCTGGAAATATCAACAGATTGTAGCTGAACATGAAAACACGAATTTGCATCACTGAAGGGAAATGTCAGGTCAAAGATACGAGATTTGTTCTCAAAGTTCATAGTAGTTCTCGATTAATAAAGATATACACCAATACCTTTGAAGTTGCTGGCCCTGGCATGTCAATTGTATACATTTATTTACAAATATATGCAAAGTAATGCATCCAATAAAAGTAGAAACAGACACTTGCTGATCCACCCAAAGTCACGTTAATCAATTATAAAGAATTGTGCGAAAATAATATAGGTGTTCATGCAGTAATTTTGAGAAACAAAGCATCTACTAAATAAATAATAAATGTTAGTAATTATTATCTAAAATAAATATGAGAAAATTCATCGGGAATTTCTCGTGCTTATCAGGGAGGTGAGCAAAGTTGTTAGTGTTTTCTTAAAAAAGAATAGAGAAGAGAGACAAATAGAAAAGAAAAATTCTGTGACTGTTGAGCTTCGTCTCCAGAGGACTGAAGACGATTTAGAAACTGAAAGAGTTTGCTTCAACCCAAATTAAAATTAATGTCCACAACTAATGAGGGAACAGACGAATTATTTTTCATGCCTTCATGAGTCAAATAGATCATGCATACTCATTGGCTGTATCATTACCAAAAATGGTTTGATTCTAGGATAAGGGTGGCAGGACAAACTGCAATCAAAACATAAAGCAAATGCAAAGAATATACCATGTAGTTTGACCACCTCCCTTCTGCCATTACAGATTTGGCTAAATCAGTTGGCGAGAGAGTTTTGAAGTCAATCATAACTTTCGTTCTGTTATACAATTAGAAGCACATATGTGATACAAATTACAGTATGCAGAGTCAAGCATGAACAAATCCATAAACCAGAACAGTTTTCTAAAAAGTAGAATAAAGGAGGGGGGAGGAACTCGGGTATGAAGCGAGCAAAAAAGAAGTTTATTTGGTGGAAGTGATGCAAAGAAAACAGTAGGCATCAGGTAAAACAAATGCAAAACAAAATCTAAAAAAAACAAAAAATAATAAATAAAAGAATCAGGTAAAAAACTAAAATACCGTCAGATAAAAAGAAAAATTATAAGACAATTGCCCATTCCTGCATTTAATAAAAGATTTCACCATTTTAAGAAGAAAGCCAATGTAATATTTCACCATTGAAAAGAACTTTTTACTTCTGTCAGAGTGTGAACAGTTGTAGATGGAATCAAAATGTATATTGTTCGGTGGCATCTTGTCTTGAAGAAATCTTGTAAGCTTTAGAGCTCCCAATCCGACGACCTCCACACCCACCTCAGGCCCCCACGCATCATGTTGCCATGTAAAACTACAAAAGACCAAAATCTTTCGCAAAACAAATGCTTATGTCAAACCATTACTGAGATTGATCAATCATCCTTCATAGAAACAACAGGACGCCAGATCGAACACCACATCAATTAAATACTTTACATGAACCAATGCTTATATTTCTTATAATGTTAGGCACATTCATATACTGCCAACAAAATATATTATTTGGAAAAAAAGGACTTACTCGGAACAATTGTGGTTTGATTAAACAAATATTCGCAACAATCCTTAATATTCATCTTGTAGCAGACAAAGCCAAAGTTGTCTACACTTCCAAAAAAGAGATCTTATAGGGTGTTAGCAGGCAATGAGAACTATAATTAAACCATTAAACATGACAATAATTGATTATAAATCTTACCCAAATGAGAAACTAAACTGATGTGTGCTACTTAAATAAAACTTCTATCTTTGACATGATCACTCTTTTATTATCCTTTTAAAACTTCACTCAATTGGAGACTGGCGGTTTGAATCAAAACCAAGACTCCAGTCTTGGTTATGATAAAATTTAACTCTATCCTAAATAGACTCCCAAATCCCATATTAGTTTGGCGATAGTTGAAACTAAAGAATGCATAAAATTTGTATGGAGGTTAATCTTCTAGCTGTAGAGCTTGTTCATGCTCATACTTTGGTGACACGTCAAATCAAGCCCCATCTCAACACGGGAAAAATAGAATCTCAGCTCGATATGAGAAGTTATATGTCGAACGAGAGAAGGGAAAATCGGAATTGTACGACATTGAATGCTGCTTACCAAGAATAATAACTCTTTCAGCATAACCTCAAATGTGCCCTGAAAGAAACCAATTTTTTTTCAGCCTACAAAGTCAGCAGGTGATGGGTACATGATAGAGTTCTCAAGATTCATGATTACTATAATGCAATGAAGAGAGGTGCTAACAAACTTTTGAAAATGTTTTTTTTGAAAAAAAACATTTTCCTCCCAAATCATGGAATATTAATTGCTCATTATAGGGACAAAACAAGGATACAAAGAATCAATAATTGAAGATATTTTCCGCAAGCAATTGAAATCATTTCCACGGGTTTTTATGGAAGACATACCTGGTTGATGGCACAAACAGCAGGAACATTCATGTCAAATAATGTTTGAGTAGATGAGTTCCTTTAGCCGTCTTATAGATTTTTTTTGCAGTTTGTTATCTGAATAGTGCATTAACAAGACCAAGAGAAGACAAAATGATATTAGAAAGTGACAAATGCCATTTTTAATACCTTACCTCAGAATACAAAGCAATATTTTACAATGAACGATATAATTAAACCAGTGAGAATATGACAAGAAGTAGACAAGTAGAAAACTTATGCTATGAATTATAAAATTGATCTAACGATTGATATGTGAAGGTTAAGATAGAAAATATGAGCTATGAAACCCACCAAATAAAGCATAAGAAAAAAAAACAACAATGAGTTGTCTCGTCAGATAATCATGGTTCTTCTACGTTTTATTCACAGGCGGACAAAAAATGTGATGAATTGCAAAAAAGGTTATATTTTTAATAGAAGTTGCTGGTGAACGGTCCCTATTTCTGATATCCAAAATAAATACTACAAACCGAGAAAAATAACTCCACGCATCATAAACCGCAATCAAATCGCAAGAATAAGCTTTCAATACATCGGTGCGCATCATCTAATCCTTCAAGAAAATAGTGCACAAAAACATCTTACGGCTTTGGAATCTAAATTTCCAAGTCAACCCGCACTTGCCGCTCAAAAGTCTCAGGCGTCAACGAAGCCTCTGGTGACAATCCGGGATTTCACTCAGGTCCACCAGCCTGATTCTATCTACAAAATTAGTCAGGAAGATTTTTTTTTTTTGTTGGAAAATGGCATAAAAATCACTGATCAGAAAAATAAGATGACAGAAAATATAGAAAAAAATAATGTATGAAGACCAACCAGCCAGCCATGATGAGCAGGCATCGGCGAACTCAAGGATAGCGAACGACGCAAGCGTAAAGCTGGATCCAGAGAAATGATAGAAACCCTACCTGGCTCACAAATAAAATCTGAATAGGCTCAACACAATCTGGGGAAAAAAAAATATTAGACGTGCAAAACCAAACAATCAGACACAGTAATTAACCATCGTTACCATAACCATCGTTAAAAGGAAAAACATAACCATCGTTAAAAGGAAAAATTAACAAACCCTAAAATAAAATCGGGCTGTATAAAAATAAACTCAAAAGCCCAACAGATAACAAAAATAAAAATAAAACCTAACAAGACTAAAAAAATGGGAGGAAAAAGCTTAGAAGCCCAAACAAAGAAACGGTAAAACCCAAATAAAAAAGCCTGGAATTGTTACACTGTTTAAATGAACAGTAAAATTAGCTGGCTTATTATAAGAGGTAATATGGGGGAAGGAAATTTTTAATGATTTTGGACCACTGTCCCGGTTCAAACCCAAGTCATCTCAAAGAGTATATGAGCATTTATCACCTGGCTAATATCGGAGGCTCGAGAGAATCCATTTTTACCATAAGGAAAAAGAATGTGTATTCTTGGCTACCCCATGAGATAATACCCCATGGGGTAGTCTCATTCATTTGAGTATATTCTCATCAAAATTTGATGGGAATATATCCATTCAATGGATGAGACTATTCACGGGTAGCAAAGACCGATCCGTAAAAGAGATGCTAAAGCATTTTAAATGATCCTAATTTGTCTTTTGATGTTCACCAAGATATCTCACCTTGTTATTAATTAAATCTTTGTCAGACTTGGCCTAGATTTTATAATATCCTTACTCTAACCTAAGTAAACTGCCTTTAAGCATTGTATTCCAACTCAGTTTTCAAACTAAAAACAACAAATAAATCTGTCGTTCTGGAAATTAGAGGCGACAAGAAGTAACATAGTGTAATAACGTTGATGATTTAATACCTTGAAGATGTAAAATAATTAGATTATGTATATATTTGGATCTCAAATTACAATAAAAAAATCAAGAACCATGTTTTTAATAAGAATAAATACTGTAGGCGGTGGCAATTCAATTATTCAATGTGTTTTAGGTGGCGAATCATTTAAGGAGGAGCAAATGAACAATGGTTTCTTGTTCAGGCCAACAATTAAAACATGTAGTTTTGGTTGTCCATATGTGTCCCTTTCTCTATTAAAAACATTAATATATAAAAACTTGATTTATAAGTTTCTATCCCACTTGATAACTCCACCAATGTATCCAAATAAAGCTGAAAAAATTATTGAAAGTATAGTAATAATCGTCTTTCATATTTTTTCATGCAGAATTTCATCTGTAAATCAGCTTTTCTTGCTTTCTGCATCTGTTTCGACATGTATTCTTGACATCCTTTCGGCGAAACTGACTCAAAATGCTAGTGTTCTTGATTTCTTGCTTCTCTTTTCTTCTCATTTCAAAGATTGGATCAAGAATGTAGGCATTTCCCCCGTTTTTATTCAGCATTTTTGTCCCATTTTTTATCAAATGTATTATTTTTACCCCTTATTTTGAAATCCCTGGAATGTTTCCATCCACCCACAAGATTATGACGCCAAAACTAGTTATTCTTGAAGAGAAAAGAGAGTTCTCATTACTGGATTTACCTGATTTGGCTTTAGACTCCGTTCTTGACAAGCTTAATCCTTCTGAACTGTATATAATGGCAAGGGTTTGCTGTTTTTTGAGAGAGAAATGCGTAAGTGACCATTTTTGGGCGAAGCATTTTAAGCAGAAATGGGGTGGAGTTATTGGGGATTCTTTCTACGGAGAATGGCAACGCTATGTTGCTTCAAGAAGGGTACCTAGACTATTGAATTCTAGAGTTCAGAAAAGAGGATTTTTGCAATTCTTTTTTGGCATTTTCCTGAAAAAATTGCAGATGAAAGAAAGGGATTGTGTTTCAAGATGCTTTTTACCAGTAGATTCAGTTATGTCTTGTTATCTTGCTCTTGAAACTGGAAAGTTTTGGTTCCCAGCTCAGGTCTTTAATCGAGAGGTAATTTTGAGTATTTGAATGAGTTATGTTTATTATTGATGCTGTAGAAATTGTTGTTTAAGGATAATATTACTGAGTCCGTCCATGATTATTATAGAGACATGACGTGAAGTTCACTATGACTTCTTGATCTTTTTAAGGTGCAGAATGGGCATATCGGATTTGTGCTTTCATGTTATGATGCAAAACTAAGCTATGACTCCACAAGTGACAGTTTTGTTGCCAGGTATGCCTAAACATTACCCTTTGAAGCAAGTCTACACCCCCACCCCACTCACCCCCTCTACAAATGTGGTATCAGATCCCCTAGTTTGAAATTAAGAACATTTTGTTATCATTAGTTGCTGTGGGGATGGAAAAACTATCGAAATATGACGTTTGGATTACAATACGGATTAAAATATTTAAATTATATTGCTACAATCAGCTTATCTGTGGTTGATCTTTTATCATGTTTGTGGGCATATCACATGCCAGATTACCTTTAAAAGTCAAGCACGATGTCGAACCACAATCCAATTTGAGAGAACCCCCAACTCCCCTTTCTTAATTTAGAGTGGCAATTGTAGGTATCAATCGCGTGGGAAGAGTATGATAGAGGGAGATATAGAGTGGGATAGGGTAAGAGCACCAAGTGTTGATACTCCTGCAAATGCTACTCATGTCTCTAAATGTTTAGATGAACTTAAAATAGATGATCATGTTGAAATTCAGTGGAGAAGGAACAAAGATTTCCCTTATGGTAATTCTTTTCATGAGCCGAACCCCCAATTTAATTTTTTTTTTTTATAGATTTTTAAATTACCCTTAATTTCTTTTGAAAAAAAATCGCCCCTAAATGATAATTGTGGCTAGGCAACCATAGTTTAATATTGATAATTTGGTCGACTTTGACATTTTATATTGGCTTAACGCGTACATCAAATATTAACAAATAATTGAAAATTTATGTAATGGTTCTTTAATTTCGTAGGTTCCTTTTATCGAATCACTGTTTGTTTAAGATTCAAAATTCTTGGAGGGCCAATCTTGCTGTCAATCTTTGATGGAAAATAATATCTTTGTAAAACCTATGGTCAGCGGAAAACAATAAAGCTGGTCCCTTACTGATAGCCATTGGAAATTTTAACATGGGATTTTGATAATATGACTGCCCAACTAACTGTATGCATTAATGGAACATTTGTATGTATTTTATTTTGTTTATTTATTTCTCCGAGCATGCACAGGTTGGTGGTATGGGGTTGTTGGCCATATTGAATCACACACCGCGCATGCTAATGAATTTCATTGCCAGTGTCACATCAATGGTAGTAGCCTCTCTTTTTTCATCTGCAATTTTCTCTTTTTAAAGATAATTTCTCACGTTATATCGCTAATAGTTATTTTGCCCAAATGTTTGTGAATGAATTTTTATTCCATATGCTTTATAAAATATAACACACTACGAAGGTAAGGTTTGTTTTGTGATAATCTCACTAATTCTGCTAGGTTTTGCCACATAGATATGAATACATACTCCACATAATAACATTGATCCTGTGTTTACAGATATCGTGATTTTAGAGTTCAAGCAGTATAGTGTTGAATCACGATGGAGGAAAGTGTCGATTTATAGGAAAGATGATAGTGAGACAGGCGACGAGGCGGTCGGGTTCTATGGTGGGATTAGGAAGCTTTACAAGAAGGAAGAAATTGCAAAATGGAGACACCTCTGGCCAGATTGCACCTTGGAATAAGGATAATTTTTAGACTAGTTCAGAATGTGAATTGGGTATTTTAGGAGGGGGGGATTGTAGACTTGTAGCTAAACCAATGACTAAGTATTTAAACAACTAGAGTTTTGGTCAAGTCACAATTAAAATCCTTAAGTTAATCCAACAACTTGATGTTATTTGGTCAAACCAAATACTAATTATAGATAATATTTAAAAATAATAGATAATATTGAATTATATATATATAAAATATCTTGAAAAGATATAATATTGAATTATATTATGATAATCTTTTAGATATATAAATATAATCAAATTCGAAGATAAAGCACAATCTAAAGATAAGTTTGGAAGATACAATTGAATTTCAAAAGTCGTAGGAACCGAGATTCTCGAATTTCAAGCTCTATAAATATAAGACTCTTCTACATAGTATGCAACTCAAAAATCTCTCACAATTCACACAATTTTCGAAACATGCACTAGCACACACTAAAAGGTGTGAAATTTTCAGCAAGGAAAGGAGAGGAATTCATCATGTTTTTGCCACCCAAATTCTTTGAAACACGCAAGAATCGTTTCTGATCTCTGTAAGTGGCCTTTTTTTTAAATCATTCTTTCGTTTTTTAAATCATAAGTATGTGTTTTAATATCCAATCGTTATGTGAACTATTTTCAAATTATGAAATTCTGATCTTTGAAATCCGAAGCACTTTTAATATTGAAATCCAATTGGTAAGGAATTCCGAATTCTGTTTCTGACCCATGCGGTGGGATTATAACCGTTTTCCTGACCTGATACGGTGGTTAACCATTTTCCTGGGAAGTCCAGACCCTTTATTCGTGGGTGATCCGATGTTCTGACCTCATATCTAGGAGGGTTATGTCTAGAGAACTGATATCAGTACCATGAAAAACTAGATGATTTATTGTGCTTACTTTAGTATATGGTATGTGATTCTGATATGAAGTTTCTGTTCTGTTCTGGCTCCGAGGAGTAAATTCCGTTCAGTTTCTGTTATGTTCATATCGGTTTCTGTTCTGATTTTTTATACATGTTTCTGAAAAATTATTATATTTATATGTTGTGTCACATACGATTGTCCCCCACTTGCTGAGTGTTTTCCAAAACGCTCACCCCTTACATCCACTCTCCAGATAGAAGCGAATAAGAAATCGAAGACGGAGATCAAATCAGTTTTGGAGATAATCCCTTGTTCAAGATGTCACTGTCATTAATTTATGAAGCTTCCGCAGATATTTGTAAGAAATATTTATTTATGGATAAAAGATCGTTTTTTCGTAGAATTCTGTATCACGAGGCTTGTTGATTTTGAATTGTATTTAAAATCAACGCCGGTGTTATCGACCCCGGTCTCGGGGCGTGACAACTATTCTCAAATATTATTCAATTTATTTATGTTTCATACTGTATATTCACCATAGATTTTATAAAATATTTGGTAATTATTTAGTCATTATAGAAAATGTAATTGATGACGTATATATAGGAACTGAAATGATGATGGAAATTTCTGATTGGGCTGTCCAGTAAATCCATTGATCAGTCTTCGGACAATGGGGTTTTCAAATTCAAACATTGGGTTCGATATATATAAATCTAACCAACTATATAATAGTTAATTTGATTTTTGGAAATTCGGATAATCAAATTATAACTATTCATAAAATTCAAATTATTATTAAATCTTTGGATTTTACAGTGTTGGCAATTAATCATATAAACTCTAAATGGCATTTTAGAAATAACATTTTTTCCTGAGGAAATATAAGCTTTTCGATCAGTAGCAAAACATTAGATCCGCTCATTGAATTTCTAGTTCGATCTTGAAGAAAGATGCGACAACACATTATATTCCTAACTGAAAATTCATCAGTTGAATCTCATATGATGCAGCTCCATATATCATGTAATCCCATATCATGCAGTTCATTGTATCATATAATCACATATGACTCACATAATGACAAAGACACATTCCCTCAAAACATAACAGCACCCAAAGAAAGTAAGCTATCTTAGCCTTTTCAGTCGTGATTTACAAAGAAATACCGTATCATTTTGATTTTTCGATCATGTAGAGAAGTAGAAACTTCCTTGCAAAGTGTAGTGAAATGTCGAGACCAGTAAGAATAGACTGATCAGAGAAAATCCACAATCTGTTAACTCAAAGAATCAGCATTCCTCTCGATCCTTTGTATAAACAGGAATTTGCCAGACCTTTGTGTTCTTTTTTGGATCATCTGTGAGGCTGAGATCTGAATCATCTTCTTTATAAGTTCTAATGTACGTTTTAGCTCCCATTAGGACAAGCCTTTCCACCATGAATAATTGGTAATTGTTCTCAATCAATGGATCTAAAAGGATGCTATAGTTTGATGAATAGGCCAATTTGTACCTGCAGATGGATGACACAAAGATTGTAAAACAAAAGGTTTATGTGTGTATATAAGTGCGAGTTTGTGCACAGAGGTGTTTGACTTGAAGAAACACTTTAATTAATTAAGTAGGACTTTTTAAGTGTTTTTTTTAAGGAAGGAGTAGTTTTACATTAGTATATAATAGTGAAAAACAACTTACATACATATTTATAGAAAAATCGAAATAAAAGCTTTAAAACCATGTTTTTTGAATTCTGAATTTCAGATTTTAAAGTGTTTTTTAAGAACTAAAAGTCCAACAAACATCATTCTTTTCAAAATAGAAAAGAAAAAGAAAGGTGTTTTAAGTGACAGACCTCACAGCCAAACGTGAAAAGAAGCCAGCAGTCCTTTCATTGGAGGCGATAAAAAGGGTTCGTCCAACAGGAACCCATTTTGCAATTCGACAAAGGATAAACTCGGGACGTGTATCTCTGTCGATGTGAGGATGTAAGGTCCGCTCAATCCCAACTCTGTCTTTTCTAGTTTTCAATATATCACCTCGTCGAACATGGATAGCATCATAATCTCCGAGAAGGGACTTGATCTGCATGAACATTCACATGGCGTTGATAGCATAAAGTGTCAAACATCTTAATAGTATCACCCGACAAAAATGTAAATAAATGCAACACAACGAGCAGGGTTATTACATCCTGATTAGTGAATGAGAAATGGCTTTATTGACGGCACAACATGATCTCAGTCATGAAGAGGTTTTTCAGTATCTAGCTATCAATATTATTGAAGTAAATCTTGATGTATTTTCTTCTCCAGGATAACCAATCTTCCTCACAATATCTGGTAAATTTTACGATCTTTCTTCAACATTTTTTGTCTTCCATAGCTAACGAAAAAAATTGACGTCCACAAAAAGTTGTCAGATAATAGCAAAGGCACTTAAGGCATTAAATTACCTTTTCTGCTGCATCTCGTAGCTTTTTTGCTGACACTGAAGGAAGAAATGAATATGGCAATAAAACAGAACTTCTATTATTCCGATCCTTGCACTCCATGAACCTGAATGAGTATCTTGATTAATATCCACACGAAAGCTATCAAGATTCAAAAACTGATCAAGTATTGCAGATAAATACGTGAGTTAACGCCACGTAAATATTTTCCGATATCAATTGAAGTTTTGAGTTTCTACAGCTGATTAAGTCCTTGTCAATAAGGATAAGAATTATGAATTCTCATTGGGCCGAAAAACAAGAAAAGAAGAATGTAGATAGATTAAACTATAAATAGCATACTTGCCATGATAGAGGATTTGCAGATCGATTTACGAGCAAAAGATTTGAATACAAACTTTTGTCTCTAAGATCAGTCCGGCTGACTCCTTGTACATGTGCTATCCCTCTAGAACCCAATTTCATGCTTGTTGTAAGGACATGATGCCAAGATTTTGAATTATCCAAAATCACAGGTACTGTATCGGATATGAGATCCAAATCGTACAAAGAGTCCATAGCACATGTGTCCACATCCCACCTGGCGAACAAAACAAATCATGATAAATCATTTAAAACAGCCTGTGGCAGCTATAAACCCATGCGAAGGCCTTGTATTTTTGCTATCTCAGCTGACAAACTTAGTAAATTGCTTTTCCTGATTTATTTAATAGCCCAAACATTAAATTTCATGTAGATCGTTGACTTTCAGATTGAATAACTAAACTCTCACCTGTGTTCAGTTTAGCGAGTGAAAAATATAAAAATGCATCCAATTAAGAATGTCCTTACCAGTCCCATAAATAACATTCTGAATCAACATTACTCGAACAAAATCTCATCAAATGACATAAGAACAATTTCAGCGCACGATCTACACTTCACTTCGAAACTGCGATATACTTAATACTATCCTCTGTAGTCTGTACAATATAGTATCTGTAGCAGAATAGGAAAAGAACTCACCTGTCCTTTGAAACAATATTTCCAGACTGGTGAAGAATCCCTTTCTTGTTGTGTACTGGATTTATACACATCCTAGAAGGCATTACAAAAGTCCTGGAAACAGGAGCACAAACGTGCAAAGATAAATAATTCTGCAAAAACATAAAACAAGTCTCAAACTCAATATACTTCAAAGAGCAGAATTAAAATTGAAATACGCATGTAAAATCGAAATAAGTTGCATAAAATCTAACTCCTATACACGTGATGGCACAATATCTGAGATATGTATCTTAACAAACCATGACTGTAGTCCAGAACATTTCATTTGGTATAAAAAATAAACGGGGGAGATGAGCCAAATTTGCTACTTTTCTGGTTTACAAAGCACAAATTCGCAGCCAATTGTGGATAATTGATTAACTCGAAAATCACAAATACCACGAAATTAGAACGTATGACATGGATTCCTAACATCCACCCAAATACCTTAATTTAATTATCCTTCAAGCACCCTTCCATTCAATCCCACACACAGAATCCAAGGATCAACTGAGCATAAGAATGTTAATAGCCCCAGCATGTCAGCACAGGGCACAATATAGCATTCTTTAACAGCTACCTTAAAAGCATAAAAAAGAATTTGAATTACTACACAAAAATGTTCAGTTCCCCAGATATTTTCAAGTACTTATTAACATGAATCTTCTTATCCAAAGGGATACTAAAAATCTAACTGAAACTGGAGCATTTATGCTAGGAAAAAAAAACCATAACAGCAATTTCACAATTCTCAGAAGAAAATGAGGCTGTTCATTACAAAAACAATGAAACTCTGATCTCAGATTGGTCCTCTGAACAAGCATAACAGATATTCAAATGCATCAACAAACAGCACTTCCAAAGAATTAGCAAATATCCCAAGTCTCACAGCATACCTAAGATAAAGTTTCTCTTACCAAATACTTCTGCAAAACAATCACAAACATTATAACTTGCTACGAGATAAAAAAAGTTTCAATCTTGACGCAACATATCCATAGAAAAATAATGAAGGGATATACATTGCATACCTTTTCAGAAACAAGGCTTCTTCAATTGCACACCTCAGACTGGATTCCTGATGACCCAAACCCGCACAAGACTCGCAGTGTTTTCCAGGGCAATCGATTCTGCTTCCCCAGTATAAGTACTTATCATGCATATTGTGAAGATCCTTGGGATTATTTACAATGTTCTGTAAGCTTCTTGAAGAGGAGAAGGTGAACCCATTAGCGGAGACTAGAGATGAAGCAAGGTACAACAACGCAATGCATGCAATTGAAGCCGTAAATATGATGATTGGGGATCTGGGATTTGTTGATTTTGCTTTCTGATGGGTTCTTTGGATCGCCATGGGAGTTGGAGGGTTTTGTGCTTTTTCAGTTGTTGGGGAAGGCTTATTAAGGAAATAGATGAAGATTAAATTAATCGCTCCAAACATAACCTCGAGAGATTAGGTTTGAAAACCGCGGCAGCATGCAAATAATGACAATGAATCAGCAAAATAACAATATAATTAAATATTTTCAACTAAATCCACAATGCAAAATAAATATAAATTTTTTTTTTACTTAGAAGTTTCTTTCTTATTTCTTGATTACCCTTCTTATATCATTTACGTAAATAACGTGACACGGATCTTCATCTGCAACTATTTTTTAGATCTCGTATCTTATTCTATTTTCTTCTCGATCTTCGAGATTCATTATTTTTTGTTATTTTTAAGTATTTCTTACTAAACAGTTTTACTCGGCCTAACTTTGATAAATTCAGGATTTATAATCTTGTTAAAATTTAGAGAGAAAATACTGATTTTAAATGTCAATTTCAGTTTCACATTTATTGATTTAATGGCTACTGCAGCTGCTAGGTTATGCAATTTTAATGTTGATGAAGTTTTTTAAGTAAGCTACCTATAGGCACTCTATTGTTTTTTTTAAAAAAAAATTTATTATTCAAAAGATTCGAACCTAAGATCTTTTACAATGGAAAATAGTTGAAACAACTATTCGTTTTAGTAATGAATTTGTTATTAAGAATATGTTTCTGTTGTGGAAAATGATCGATGTGAGTTTGTTTAATATTTTTGCTGTCTTTTAGTGCTAGTTGTAGCCATTGCTTGAACAATACTACTTGTTTTGGAGATTTGATACTATATTTGAATTTGATTCTGTTACGTGTTCTTCGAAAAAATATGTTTTATTTGGAAGAGTAGCTATTCAATTGAAGACGAGGAGGACCGGCCGTTTGTGTTGTAAACTTATTTCAGTAGTTCTATAGGTTAATTATAAGAAGGTACCATATACAAAAACTTTATTCAACTAAATCTAGGAAAAAATTAACTTTTCTTAACAATCTATGATCGAAGAAACTTTATTTATATAAGTCCAATTTCTTAACCTTTTATTGAATGAGGTACAATTTGTTTACTAAAATATCCTTTATTTCAAAAAAAAATAAAACCAGGGCAAGTTATTTTTGAATGACAAGATGCCTGAACCTGTCACCTCTCCATCCTTTTCCTTAATTTCCTCGATCTTCTGTGCTACTTCTTTAATGTCAGGTCTCTTCTCAACTTTTGCATCACAACAGTTCAATCCAAGTTTCAACAGTTTCATCATCTCTCCTTCACCAGTGTATTAACTTGTTTATGAACGTAACAAAAACGGCTCATTCCGTTTAAAATTCCAGGCTAAAACGAGTACATATCTTTGTCGGTGATTTTACGGCCTTCCGGAACGGAATGGAGATTTCGCGGAGTGAAACATCGATTTCAATGCAGGAAAGGAACGGAAAGGCCAGAACGGAATTTTTTTAATTTTTTTCAATAATTTTGTAAATACTTTATTTAATTAATTTTATTTTCAATTCCTAAAAAATACCATGACAATAACCGCGACCGTTTCGTGAAATATCGTTGGAATTGGAACGGAGGCCTTCGTTCCGGACAGCGCGACCGTGACGGCGAACCATGATTGCAACTAGAAGATCTTCAGCAGCTCGCCTCAAACCCATCATTGATTCTCTCAGGCATCCTAGGGATTGTGTCTGCAAAGGCAAATACCAGTGAGAAAAGTGCAGTGTCAGTAGCAATTAACTCTTCTCAGATGGTTACTTCCAACACTGTTGGAATTACCGAGTCTCCGACTGTTTCCACCACTCATTCCAATAGCACTTCCGACGTTACACACCTGGGTATCATTGCACACATCACACATCAGCACGGGACGTGCACCGGGTTCTTTTGCGCACACATAAGAACACCACTTCTTGAGCTTGCACCGGGTTTGTTTTACGCGTGCATCGCTTGTTCATTGTGTGATCAACTTCTTCCGCCGGTTGCATCAGTATGGCACGCACATTCCCTGTATCATAATAGTTTGATAGGCCATTCTAAGTTCTTACAAGCAAATATTCAAACTTCTATTTCATGGCCGACACCAACAAACAAAAAGATAATACCTCAAATCCTCCCACCACATCCCCATCCATGTCTTTTTGAATTGTTCCACAGATGTTGATTTGTTCGTTAGGTTGCACAAAGAGGATGCACGTAAATATTATTAATATTAATATAAATATGTGCATTACCATGTCGGTGCACGCAACAGTATAATGTAAACAGAATTCATTCCACGTAAACAATTAATTAATTAATGAACAAACCAAAGCTTTCACACAAAATTATAAGTTTCAACAAAAAGTTTTTGTAGAGTGTAAATTTTTCGGAGTGCTGGAGAATTTAAGGTGCTGGAGAAATTCTGAGCTGAAGGTGCTGGAGAATTTTTCGGCAACTGTTTTGAACAGCTCCAAATCTCCAATTCGAACGTCTAAAACCCACATATAGAATCAGCCAGTAGCAAATTATTACAGACTAAGGATGCTATGCACCGGTGCATTTGAGCGTGTAAGCGGTGAAAATTGAGACATGTTGTTTGTAGTTGTGGCGGTGCACGTGAAAGGAGCGGTGGTGCACGTTGTTTGTAAGAGGAAATGAGACGTAAAGATGGCGTGCACCTTGAAGAGGGACGTGCACCTGCAGTATCCTAAACCCTATGTGCACCAGCATTTAGTTGAAACAGACAAAATGAAAGAGAAATTGGAAACGAACAAGAAAGGAACGTGAAAGATAAAGGGAAATCCATGTCCCAAGCTTATTATCGGTGCATTCAAAAAATTCGAAGGACTACAACTGTTAGATGAGTTCCCGACACCCCCATCAAGTACTACAGGAGATGGCATGGAAAGCCCTGATGTGATACAATCCTCGACTTCCTCGTGGAGAGGAATATTAGCAGAGCTTGTTTGTTGTGTCCAATGTCTATTTTGATCATTTTAATTACAAACAGATTTAAATGATTTGATGTTTTTTTGTCGGATTAAGCTAGAAAAAAGTTTCTCCAACTGCAAGTCTCCCTAATTTTATAACGAATTTAACTTCTATGTAATGAAATTTTTCTTGTGGATAGATTGAATTGATTTTCATCTTATTGGATCGGCCCCTAAAATTTCCCCAAAAAAACTCTAAATTACGATATATGGGCTTCATCGGTTGCAGACTTGCAGTGAGTATACTCGTCGTGCGAGGTCTACTGGGCTTTTGAAAGCATTTGGGCCTTGTGATTATTGAATGGCCTAATGAGTAACAATGACAAATACATGACAACGGGAGAACGTAATGATTAATGTTGGGAAATGGAGAAAACAGGAATACTCGCAAAAAACGCTACTCACATGTTTAAACAAGAGAGGCTCGGTATATTTGATATTTGATAAGTTGAAGAATCTGTTTTCATAAGGAAAAACGTGTTACACTGTAATTTTTAAAATTAATTACAAAATTCCAATAAAAACCTAATATTGTGTTTGGATCGAAGTATTTGTTTTGGAACAAAGAATTTGATTTCGATAGGGATTTAAATACTAGATTTGAAATGACATACATCTTGCGTGTATTTCAAATATATCATAATTATCATTATATCTACATAAATTAAGAAATTGGTCGATTTGAAATTCACCCAATATAAATTTATCCAAAGAATCAAATGGAATTGAAATCATGAATGCAATATAAATTTATCCAAACAATCAAATTGAATTGAAATTATGGATTTGAAATTCATGGCTTCAAATCCCTCAATCCAAGTGGACAGTAATTTTTTATCAACTTAACCCGAATGTCTGGTTTTTTCAACAACAAAAAAATTCACTAAATATTTGAAAAATCGAAGGAATCGACCGAAGGGCTTTTACTTTTTCAAGAAACCGAGCTAGCCGATTGTTTTATAGTTTTTTTTTTAATTAAAGGTGACATTATACCATTTTCAATTGATCTAAAATGAAAACCGTGGGAGGATTTATTTAGGCTTCATTTGGATGGAATGATTTGATGAATTCGATTTTCAAATAATTAATATAAATTCATTCAGATTGTTTGGCTAATTTTGAATCTATAAATTCCAAATCCACTATCTTCAATTTTAAGGTATTTTTTTAATAATTAAGGTGTTTCAAATTCCTAATTATTGAAATAATTACAAATCCGCTGTTGAAATAAAATCATTCAATTCAAGAGCACTTGGATTAATACACAATTAAAGGCACAAACCATTTTGTCTTCTTTGATTAAGACAGTTGTAATTACTTAGATTATCACTAAATAACACGTTTTTGTCTTCAAAAGATTCTTGTTTAATTTGTGGAGACTATTATTATTTGAAAAGGTCGATTTGTTTCGAAAGGAAAGAAGTTGTTCAATGAGTTCTGTCATCTGGTGAGCTTAAATCGTGGAAAATATTGTTTGTTTGTGTCTCCATTAACTAGTTTGTTAATTAATATCATTAAAATCTAATTATATTGGAATAACTTCTTTTAAAGTTTCAATATGTTTGACTTCTGTATTTTTTTTTACTTAGAATTAATTTTTTTCAATAAGAAAAGGCAAAATAAAGTAAATGAAAATTTGTTGAAACTTTATGGAAATGCATTTGGGTATAGGGAAGATCATCGAATTTTCCCATCTTATTTTTTAGAGAAAAGTTTTAATGGAAAAATATATAATTATTCTCGATTTGGTTGATGTTGTCTCAACGGATAAACGAAAATAATCTCATCTAACATGAATAAAATATCTTCATCCAAAACTAACTATTTCACCGAGTTCTCAACCCTAATACTCAATGCTATATATGATTCTCCCTTCTCCAAGAAACTCAAATCATTAAATGATTAGACAGAGCTATAACCCCAAGTCTATTCTAAGCTAACAAACCATCATTTAATGCTTATTCATCATTCTACACAATTGCCTCCTACAAGTAATATTTAATGTAATAATAAGTTTTTTTCAAAAAAATAGAGTAATATTTAATGTCAAACCACAACCAACACACAACAGGGCACACTTTGTCGGAATAATGGAAAATTAATAATTACCAGTGAGAGAGAAAAATACAATAATAAAATAGCTTGATTCCTTTTTAAAAGGTTTAAAATCTCTTATATGCGCCCGAAGATTTGTATCACATATGATAGGGATGTCAAATAGGTCGTACCCATTTCAATTTCTTTTTTTTTTTTTATAATTTTTTTTGATTTTGTCGATCGATCGACATAATAGTATCAATCAATCGGTAAGCCAAATATTAAAATATAATGAATACATTGATTTGAATACTGCCGATCGATCGATAACATTAAACAAATAAAAAAAAGTTTGTGCACGGCACATCCCATCATTATAGTGGCCCTTGGTGTATCGTGCTCGTGCCGTCCAACCCTTTTGACACCTCTATCACATGACACCTATCGTAATTGTGACCCGAACATCTTGTATTTGTCTCCGTCCCCTATCCTCAAGTAGTTATAATTGTTGCTCAAAAAAAAATCTCTTAGATGCTTGGAGAAATCCTCCCCGTCTCATTCCGGGTTACACTTAACTCATTAAGTACATTTACTTTTAATGATAGGATAATATTAATAAGTTATATTGTGATTATTAAGTGTGATTAATATGATATTAAATAGTGTCAAATAAATAATAATACACTTATTTTAAATAATTGAGATTGAGATAGTAATTATTATTACATGATAAATTACGATTTGCCCTTAAGTTCTTATTATTAATATTATGTTGGATTTTGATATAACAAAATTGTGATTTTGGGTTGACATATGGAACCGTTGACCAAGTTAATTGGTCCATTGACCACAGTCCGATTCCTAACCAGTTCAAGGTCTGTTATCACCCTTGGTCGGGCCTAAAACCCACCATAATGTATAATTGTACAAATTTTATCTCGAATAACACGCTCAATAGTTGTTAAAATCACATGTTTAATCGTGTCTAAAAAAAATCACATGTTTAACGAGGTAGTGCGAACAAAGGCATGCGTAAACATTCATTCTTGTTACGTAAAAATGCTCGACTCCACCATTCAAGAAAAGGAACAAATAAAGCTGAAATTAGTGGGATCTTAGCACAAGAAACAAGCTTCACTTTTCTTCATGAAAAAAGGGAACAATAAGTAAATAAATGGCACAACGATGGGAAAAGGAGACCAGAAAGCCAAAAAAATTAACAATAAACAAGAAATTCTACTGCTAAAACTATAAATTACTAGAGCACTAGCCATCGGTTCGATTTTTTAATTTATTTTTTTCAAATTTTTCATTCTTGTTTTAAACCAACATTGGAATTTGGTTGAAGGCTGCTGCATCGCCTCTTTAGATTTACTTTTCTGTGTGATACTTTGTGTTAGAATCCCCGATAAAAATAGCATTGAGCGAAAGGTGCTCCTCTGATGATTTAGAATAATTGCTTGAGCTGCTGCTGCTGCTGCTTCTTCTGCTTCAGAGTCCTAGCAAGATGTAGTAGACAAGAGTGATCGGGAGTGCAATTAGCATCCCGAATATAACCCTGTTAACATTTGCAATGTAGATGTGTTACACATCTCATCAATTGTTTAGTAACGGACGTGCATTAGTGTTGCGAACAAGCGTATTTGTACCAACCCTGTGCTCAATATGTCAGGATGAACATTGTATTCCTTGGCAAAAACAAAGGGAACAATTCCTTGAGGAAGAGCTGCCTGAACAATTGCAATGTGCAGCAAAACGCCTCGGAGCCCAACAGAAATCGCAGCAGCAGCCATAACTGCAGGACCGGTCAGGAACCGAACTGCCATTGAGAAGGCAGCAACCGTTTTTCCACAAGCAATCATTCTTGGCTGCAATGCCATAAACAATCCTAGAAATCCCATTTTACATTAGTTTTTAGCTTTATTATTAGTATACTCGTTGAGTGAAAAAGCAATGCACATATAGATGCTCGCTATAACGTACCAAGGCTGAACATTGCCATTCCAAGACCGGCATCGGATAAAATGGAGATCGACTTGGCAATTATCGCGGGCATTTCTACATGCCACCTGCAACAATCACAACTTTTGATGTGTTCTTCAGCCACAAAAAGAGAATAAACAAAGGATGTTAGTGGATATACTTGAACGAGATCAAAGACCAAGAGAGGCCAAAGAGGCTGGAATACGTGTTGGGATTCCGAATGAGCTTCCGCCACACCATGATCAGTATGAGCCTTGTCATCACATTGGCTGGTGGCATGGCGGTCGGCTTTGCATCCACAATCGTCTTTGGGTTAAGTTCAACGGTGGAGCTGGACCCGAGCTTGGAAAGAACAGGCCCTTCACGATCAGGGCCATTCGGACCATGTCTGTTCCCAAAACTAAATTCATCCCGACCAAAATCGTCATAGTCTACATCAAAACAGGTCTATAAGAACTAATTTGGAACTATGTCTTGTCTGCAGATTTTCATGAATATAAAGATCACAACAACGAGATTATAATATAACACTAAATGAGAAGCATGTGATAGTAAAAGACAAACTAAACCAAAATTTGAGTGATGTTGCAGTTTTGTTAACAAAAAAAGAACCAAAACCCTGTTCTAGAAGGAAATTCATTAGGAAAACTACAGCCACAAGCTAATCATGGAAATAGATATACAAGAGCGTGCCCCCTAAGCAGTTGCATTAAAAAAAGTACTCAATATAGTTCCAACATGAAGCATTAAATTTCATGTACTGTTTCATTTTAAAAATCCAGGAAATTAAATTAAACAATAAAACTTAAGATTCAACAGTAGTAATCTTACCAAGAAAATAAAGGGTCCAAATATTTTTAATTTTTTTTTAAAAAAATACCTTTGGGATGAGCTCCAACATGAAGTTCATTTCCATGATCACCTCCTCTAAAAACATGAAGTCCTCCTTCAGAAACTGGTGAAGCACTTGAACTCCACACAAACATGTGAAGATCTTTACCACCACCACCCTCAGCCCCATTAGCCTTCTTCTTTCCTCCAACGCCGGCCGCTACCGGAGAGAATATTCCGGCGCTGGCAGGAGCAGGATACCCTCCATTACTCCTACCTTGATTCGCATACCCACTCTCTTCATCAAAACCACCCAAGTTCCCAAAATTTGATTGCCTTGGACTACTATTCTTACCATTCACCATTGAGTAGAAATCAGTGTGATTAAAACTTGAGCCCCTAGGAGTAGGATTTCTTGAAGATTGCAGAGAGTAAATCTCTGCATTGGTTAAGTTAGATGGTCTTGGAGTTAAAGAAACACCTGAATGTGGGCCACCATGGGATCTTCTTGAAAAAACATCTGATCTTGAACTTGTTGATTTTCTCACAGTAACATGAATCTTCCCATCTTCTCCAACCTCTGCCTCAGTCTGTAAAGGCTCTTTCCCATCTAAAGAAATTATATCAGAATCAACTCTGAACGAAATATTGGAGCCTGCAGTGTCGGGAAACTGCTCTGAAATGAGCATTCTTGCTCCTCTATACTCGAACAAAAACAGCATCAAAGTATACCAGATTATGCACTGTAACACAACAATTTGAACCATTAAACTCCCTGAGAAATCACCATACATTCCCTTCAACAAAGGGATTCCCATAACGAGAGTGTTAGGCAGTGTGGAGACTGAAAAAAGAGTAATAGACCACTCCAAGCATCCTCTAACGCTGGTTCTTGACCATATGGCAAGGACAGAGAGTACTATTATTTTCTGCAGAGAGTCTGCGGCAATGAATCTGTAGTTCATTTCATAAGGGTTGTTGGAGGCGATGAAGTGAAAAGAGAGAAGCGGAACTGCGAATAGAGCCACAAATCTGTTGATTCCTGAACACTGGTCCGGCGTGAAGATTTTCCACCATTTTACAGAACCATATGCTAAGATCATGGCTACATAGAGTGGAACCACAGCTGTAAGAACATGATAGAGGTCTGTGATTGTGATCATTTTTTCCAACTTATTTTCGGAAAGGGTTTAAGTAAAACGTATCAAGGTTGGATTTTTAGCCCAGAAGTTGAAAATCCTCCCTGTTTTTTGAAGACAACCACTGCAAGATTTGGAAACAACAATAATGGAAAATGGAGCAGCAAAAACTTGAGCTCAGTATATGTTTTTTTAATGGTTTTATCAGAGAAAATGGAATGATGGGAATAAAAGAAACGGTTGTGTGACCAGAATTTCTGGCTTAGTTTGGGAGAGAGGGACAGAGATGTGATGTGAAATTATTTAATTGGAAATAAATGGCAGACAAAGAAAATAAAAGCAGAGGTCTTTTGAGAAGCTCTTTTTTAAGCTTGATGGGAGATGATGGAAAAGCGAAAGAAAAAAGCCAACTCTTACACATTCATAGACATTTGTGCATGCAGAAGCAGTACTAACTATCATCATAGCGTGTGTAAAATAATAATTAAACACTATTTTTTCTTTATCACTGATTCAATTATAATATTTGGGATTACTTTTGACTAGCCAATAAAATAATATTCAATGAGACATATCAATGACCTAAATTTATCAATATATTAAATCTCACATAAAAAAATAAAATATTAATAAATATGAGTCTTTATCCAATACTTTGGGTATTATCACACAAGATAGCAAATAAATATTCTTATTCATAAGAGAGGGCTCGATCTTTCGTCAATATAAGATGAGTCTGGTAATTGAATAATAAGTGTAACCACTTTCGTGATGTAATTAAGTAAACTTTTTTAAGCAAATATACGCTTAATATGACCTCTTAATCATTTCATCGATTTTTTTTTTATATTTTATATGCTCAATCGAATTACTTTATAGAGTACAATGCATATTACTTGTAACAACATGTGACTATTTCATTTATATGCTAAAATAAATTGTTAAAATATAGTTGAAAAGCAAAAGATTCTACCTAATTATCAAATTTACTTGTTGGAGATTTTAATATTTCAAAAAATATTAAATTGGCATATTAGTTGATAATAACAGTAAGTGATAAATTGCTATTATGAATTTTAGTACGCATTTATTGGAAAGAAACAAGTTGATATTTCAATATTTGGTAAATTTATAATTATGCTACAAAAGAAGTGAGCTAGTGGCAAAAAACCTAATTATGGTTTGCCAAATAAGTAAATTACCCCTGTGGTTGAAAATGGGCAGTTTACCTCCATGGTTATAAAATGGGCAGTTTCTCCCATGTTGTTTGAAAATAGACATTTTACCCCATGTGATTTGTGAAAATATGCATTTTATCCCCTTATAGTTTGTTAATAGGTGTGAAATACACCCTACACATAGGGGGTAAACTGCCTATTTTGTAAACCACATGGAGAAAAATACATATTTTCACAAATCACACTGGGTAAAATGCATATTTTCAAACCACAGATGAGTAATTCGCCTATTTGAGGAACTATATGGGATAATCTGTCAAAAGAAGTACTTAACAAAATTTACATTTTGCCTTTAAAATATGTGCTTAAATATCTTAAAAGATATAAACAAGAAACTAATCCTATTTATCCTTTAAACAATAATTCTAGACTAAAATAACACATATGAGTAGTATAAAAAATTTAAAAGGTCGTAATTTCTAGTACATAGTTATATGAACATAATCGTATTGAATAGGAGCTTATTATATGAAAATAAATAAAAACGGCATAAAATGAGGAGCATCACTGAGATTTTGTTCTCCATGAAAGGGAAAGCCCCAAAGAGCATGAGGAAGAAAGGGAAAGAACAGAGAATATATAATGAGAGGAGAAGGCTGCTTTGGGGTCACCGTATGCCCTATGGTGCATGCACGCTTGATTAATAATATTCCTAATATAATATTTTTTCAATCAAGGTTTTGATATACTGGGGAAAATACATTAAAATATTCTTATAATTTGGCTCTATTATCGGTTCATTTCTTAAAATTTTTATTAATCTAATTTAGTCCTAAGATTTTTTAAATTTTCTCTATTCAATTATCAATGATAAGCCGTTCGTATGAAGCAAACGAAGAGAGATTGAATCATGAATATTTTAATATTTTAGAGATTGAATTGGGAACAAACCATATCTGGTTTATACCCTAACATTTTAAATTAGTCCTTATATGTTTGCTTCTCACGGTCGACTTAATGTCAAGGATTGAACCGATAAATTTTTTTAACTTTAAGAAACTAAATCGAGTTTTTAAAAAATTTAAGGATTAAATCGGGAATGATTCCAAGAGACGTTTAACGTAGTATCCCTGTACAGAACATCAATAATGATCAAACACCGTGTTTGAGAAGGGAGCAATACACGAAAGATTCTCTACACTTTCTTGTAATTTATGTTTTATTTATCACCGTTTTAGGTTTGCCTTTATGGCACCACGTACATTATAAATATATTTTGTCCCTTTTTATATTGTTGAGACAGGATTTTCTTGGATGGGACCCTGTTCAATGCTTTTCACTCTCTTTTCCCCAATACCAATAATCATTTTACTCGTGTATATATTATAGAGATTAATAACTACTATTTACGTAAAAAGTATTTTTTTGAAATATTATTTTGTTGAATTTACAAATAAAAATGTTTGTGGGTGTTTTTTTGTGATTTGGAAAAAAATGAAAATATATGGTGATACCCTTTTAAGAGTAGAAGTTCATCATATTTTCAAAGAGCTCATAAATCAGATCCGTTCAAGAGATGACCGACCTCCCACTATGACCGATCTCCCAACATAACCAACCTCATGACAAGGACGACCATCCACCACGGCCGATCTCCCAACACACGTGGCCGACCACCCAACAAAGGTGGCCAACCTCACGACGTGACCGATCTCTCAACACGATCGACCTAACGACATGGACGACCCCGTGACAAGGCCGACCTCCCAATCTCATATATTCATATTTGCCCATCATGAGACGTCATGTCAAAATATGTGGCCGAACTCCAGAGCTCATGGTGTGTACTTAGGTGAGCTCATCAGCCGAGCATTTATGCCTATTACTAGTAGACTCGTATCTTTACAACTGAATACCCTATTTATGGGAACGAGATCTTCCGGATTTGATTAAGTCGAGATCTCCAAGATTTTGTCACATCCTTATCAAAGATTGTGAAGTGTTGAATAATTAGTTTGAATTTAATACCCTATTTTTAGGGTAAAAGCATCCCACATAATAAGGTATGATTGTGTACTGATTGTGGGCTGGAGTTAATATGTTTGTCACGCTTGTCCTCCTATATTTAACTATGAAATGTTATTGTAAATGTAATGAAATTAAGAATAAATGAAATATCTTTTCTCCTCTATTTGGTACCAGAACCTAAATCGATTCCACAAACTTTTTCACCCAGTCCAAAATCTTATGTAAATATAAAAAAAGGAAGAAAAACAATCACCCAGTGTTTACCCATCATCTTCGCCCCTAACCCAGTGCTCGTCGGCTACCCATCACCGTTGCCCCTAACCAAGTGCTCGCCGGCGTATTTTTTTCAAAAAAACTTAGGTGTTTTGCGTCGTTGGTTGACCTAGCCTTGGATAGCACCGCCTGAAGCTTCGTCCGGTGTGGGTCGAGCCGAGTGAAGCTCTTTCTCTCTTTTCATGTAAATCAGCCGATCTATCTCTTGCTTGGTTCTTTTTTCTCATGTGAAGTGATCATCTTTTGTTTTAAAAGAGGAAACAGTGCTCTTGGTTCATTTATTTGAATTGATATTTTTTTATGAACAATAACCTATCGCTATGTTCTGCCTTAATATCACCCATTAAAATTTTATTTATTTTTTTGGAACATGTTTATTAATTATGGCCACTATAAGTAGCTCCCGACCATAGGTTATTGTCACGCATCGAGATCGGAGCGCATGATACCGATGTTGATTCCAAACATTAATCAAAATCAACAAGCCTCGTGTACAGATCTATAATAAAAATCAGTCTATTTATTCCATAGAAAATAATAATCGTCTTCACAATTGATATTACAAAATACAATTGTTTCGGATTAAATCAAATATGCGGAAGCGTAATAAGACTAATAAATTCTTGAAGGTTCTTCGTAGATCATCATCTCCAAAATTGTTCTTGTAATTCTTTCCGATCTCTTCTTTTCGTCTTTGTCTGGGAGGGAAGGTAAGGGAGTGAGTGTTTGGGAAAAACATCCAGCAAGTAGGGGGGATTGAACATAGTAAAAACATATATATTTTCATAGCAGAAATCATTTTAAACATTTCTTTATCAACTCCATAGATCTTGGCATATAAACACATTTCTTACTCATAAATACATATCTTCCACATATTCACATAACGACTTATTGGATTCAAGAGGTGGCTCCCGTGGTATAGCACTTTGCTCTTAAGGATCAAGAGGTGGCTCCCATGCATGTGGCACGCCCACATCATGTAGCACTTTGCCCTGTCGAATCAAGTGGTGTCTCATACACACGTAGCACTTTGCTCCGCAAAGTCCTTTCATTCATGATCGTGTCACATACTTGTTTAGATTTTAAAAACATAATCTCATATTTGTTATTCAATCAAGAATTTAAATCATAATTAATGTTTTGAAAACGAAATGAAGTTATAGCAAAAACCCACTTACCTGATGGATTACCGAAGCGAGATCCGGGTTGAGAAAGTGGTGAGAAACTCCTCCTATCTATCTTGAAGCTTTCGAAAATGAGTGTGTGTGTATGTGAGGTTTTTCGAAAATGATGAGTGGTGGAATAATCTTCCTTTGGTATGATATGATGTGTTTTAGTGTAGGATAATTAATGGAGATTCCTAGACTTTTGCCATTTAAAGTCATGGTTTTGGGAAACTTAATTGAGTGTGTTAATGAGGCAATTGTATGAGGGAAATTGATATAATGATTGAGTAAGATAAGAATCATTTAGTGGGCAAGACAATTGAATGTGTTAGTGGGGCAATTGTTGGTATTGCATGATTTGAACTACGCCTTTAAATGCATTGAATTGCTAATTACAAGATTTGGGTAATGGCATTGAATGGCTAGCAAGATTTAGGCAAGGCCATTGAATGACTTATATGATTTTTGGGCAATGCACTTGAATGTGTCAATTCAATAGATCAAATGAATAAATGATTTTGAGTGTTTATTGTATGATAATTAATTTACCAATACCAAAACTCACAATTCGAGCAAGGTATTAAAATGTCACTAAATGAGATTGAATGATAGCATTTGATAGGGTTGAATGAGATTAAATGGTGACATGATTGAGTAATACAATTGAATGACCTTGAATGACTAATGTTATGATTTTAGCAAGACAATGATGACTCTCATGATTTGGAAATGAAATTGATTAGGCAAATTTTGGGGTCTTCACAGTTATTGTTCCTCATGCAACTCGCACATTGCGAGTCACCACTGTTCTGCTAAATGGGCAAAATTTTCCTGCCTGGTCTCGTTCGCTGAAACTATTCATTGGAGGAAAAGGGCACAAAGAATGGTTGTTGGTTTCTAAAATTAAACCCGAAGAATCGAACATGAAAGTCCTCAATGGAAGATCTATAATTGCACCATCCTGAGTTGGACG
This sequence comes from Haberlea rhodopensis, assembly GCA_907163345.1. Classification (NCBI taxonomy): domain Eukaryota; kingdom Viridiplantae; phylum Streptophyta; class Magnoliopsida; order Lamiales; family Gesneriaceae; genus Haberlea; species Haberlea rhodopensis. Next base: position 9,449,906 of record CAJQUN010000003.1, on the reverse strand, counting down.
TTCAACTCAATGATATGCCACATTTATCACATATTCATGTACCATGACACTGTGAAAGGTATGCACACGAGAGAAATGAATCATGGATCTTTGAGCTATACTGGGAATCATCACGCATCTCAGGCTACCCTTGAACTTTATGTTGCTGACTTTTTGGGTACTTACAATCTAGGTGGGAAGAACTAGCTCAGTACGAAACACTCAGTGAATTTCCAGCTGAAGTTGCAACCTTTGTTGGGAAACGTCTTTGATAAACAACACACGTACCAGTTTTTGATGGGTTTACAACCCGAGTTTGAAACTCTTCGAACACAAGTTTTAAACTCATCGACCGTGCCATCGTTATATGAAGCTTTTGCAACCATTGATGGAGACAAACAACGTCGCAGAATTATGCTAGCCGGTCCAATACCCAAACCAAGTTTTGATTCTGTTCCTGACCAAATGGCATTCGCCACTACTTCTCGTCCTCCTAAAAAATATTATTGCTCCCATTATCACGGTCCGGGTCATATCTAAACTGCTCTGTAACTTTTATTTGTAATGGCTGTATTTTTCAGTACCAGATTTTGATGAAGATTTTTGGCAAGGGATATGAGCGGACAAACTGTATTACTTTGGTGATCCATCTACAGAATTTTTATTTGTCTCATCTAGTCCACGGACCACAGAGTCCGTATTTTTGTGGCCCTTTTATCCCAAATCATTTGTAATTTCCTTATCAACATTACATACATGGCATGCTCATTTAAGACATGTCAATTTAAAATATATGTGTATTTTGTTTCCCAATATCATGAAAGCTTGCCAAAAAATTTTCGTTGTGTTACTTGTGAATTATCCAAGCATGTTCGTACGAGCTATATTCCTCGGATGCACCATTCTCCTACTACTTTTGATATTATACACTCTGATGTTTGGGGCCCGTCACCTGTTATTGCTCTTACTGACATCGATATTATATCACCTTATAGATGATCATACACGATGTACTTGGCTTTCCCTCATGAAACAGAAATCATAAGTCTCTTATGGTCTCACAATTTCTTCAAATAATCAAAACTCAGTATAATCATGTCCTTCACGTTCTTCGGTCTGACAATGGCGGGGAATATTTTACTGATGCACTTCGATCTACTCTTAAGAATTAGGGATTTTTACAACAACTCACATGTCCGTACACTCCTTAGCAGAACGGTGTTGCCGCAAGGAAGAATCTGTCTCTTATGTCCATTGCTCGTTGTCTTCTCTGTGGGATGAAAGTTCCCAATCATTACTTGCATATGACGGTCTTACCTACTACCTATATCTTGAATCGTATTCCGAGTCGTATCATTCAAGGTCACACACCTATGCAACTTCTACAACCCGATAAAAGATTTGTTTCCCATTCATCCTCGTATCTTGGCTGCACTTGCTTTGTCCAAAATAAAAATCCTTATCGTACAAAATTGGATGATAAAAATCCTTATCGTACAAAATTGGGTGATCATGCCACCCGTCACATGTATCTTACCTTGGATGTCACCTTTCTTTCCCTATAACTCTAGTGTACCTGATATTATCCCATCTTCTGATCACGTTTTTGAAAATCAAAGGATCACCACTTCCTCGTTCAAATCCAGCTAATAGTCCTCTTGAGATCTCATCTTCTCCTTTGCAGCCCGATCCAGATACCCTTCCTAAGACGCCTAGTCCTTTCAACAGGTGTACAGTTGTCGACATTCTGCTCATCCTCCCTTGCCAGATACTCATTCAAAATCAGGTATTGTTTCATCACATCTTGCTGATATGTCTTCTCCTCCCCGTTATCCCTCTCGTACTCGTCTTCCTCCTGACAGATATGCATTCCCAAATACTACACACCTTGTTTCACAGTGTGTATCTTACCAAGGTCTTTCCGACTCGTATCACACTTTTTTTTACTCAAATTGCCTCAGTTCCTATTCCCCGAATGGTATTAGAGGCTCTTTAGAATCCTAAGTGGATAGACGCTATGAATGAAAAATGAATGCCATACAGTCAAATCATACATGTGATCTTGTTTCCTTATCTCAGGGAGCCAAAACCGTGGGATGCAACTTGGTCTTTAAAGTCAAATTTCTTGCTGACGGATCTATTAATCGATATAAAGTGCGTCTGGTTGCTAAAGGTTTTACTCAAATACAGGGCAAAGACTCAATGCCACTTTTTTCTGTTGCCAAACTGACCACTATCCGGCCTCTTATCTCGCTTGCTTCATCTCATTGTTGGGATCTTCATCAGTTAAATGTCAAAAATGCCTTTTTAAATGGGGATTTGCATGAAACGATTTACATGGATACTCATCCTGGATTTCGGGCTGAGGGGGATTATTGTGGTAAGGTTGTCTGCTCAAAAATCAATTTATAGGCTCAAACAATCTCCACGTGCTTGGTTTGGTAGATTCAGTAAAGTCATTTCTGATATGGCTTTTGTTCATTGCCATTTCGATCATACATGTTTCATTCGTTGTAACATTTGTAATCAATGTATTAATCTGCCAGTTTATGTAGGATATTTTTTTTTACTGGAAACGATGTATCTGGAATTACGGATGTGAAGAATGACCTTGGTATATGCTTTGATATTAAAAACCTGGGATCATTGAAGTACTTCCTTGGAATTGAGGCGGTCCGATCACGCAAAGAGATATTCATGTCTCAACAAAGATATGTACTTGATTTGTTACAAGATATAGGCATGTTAGGATCTCGGCCAGCATCGACTCCTATGGACCCTAATATCAATCTTGTATCACAAAGTGGTGATCCACTAACAGATGCTTCTGTTAATCAAAGATTGGTTGGACATCTCATTTATCTAACTAATACTAGACCGGACATTGCTTTTGTTGTTAGTGTTGTGAGTCAATTAATGCATACTCCATGTATGTCTCATCTTGACGCAGTTCATCATATTCTCCGATATCTCAAAATGACACCAGGTTTGGGGTTATTCTTTGATACGGGAAAACAGTCTAGCATTTCTTGCTTCACAGATGATGATTATGCAGGGCCGAAGAGTGATCGTCGATCCACATCTAGTAGTTGTACCTTTCTAGTAGTGGTATCAAACGGGCCGTGCCGGCCGTTTAATCGTGCCGGCACGGCACTATTCGTGCCGTGCCGTGCCGCGCCGACACGGCCCATAGGCATGGCCGAATAGTGCCGTGCCGGCACGATTTGAAAATGGGCCGTGCCGTGCCGGCCCATTTCCACAAGAGGCTGGGAGATCGCTACAATTTAAAAAAAAAAATTTACTATTCTTGCTGTGCCGTGCCGGCACCCTATGGCCCGGCACGGCCCATGCTACAGTGCCGTGCCGTGCCAGACACGACACTGTAGCAAAACTCGTCGTGCTGTGCCGCTCCGTGACGTGATGTGCTCGTGCTGTGTGATAAATGTGCTTTTTACACTTAATTTGATATATGATTAGGGACGTTTTTATAATAATTCCTCGAAAATATTACGCGTTTTGGTATATAATTGTATATTTCAGGAATCCATGTCCAAATGCATAAAAGTTGAGGAATTTAGCTTAAAATGATGAAAAGGGACCAAACCGAGCATAACTGGATATTATCGAACATGGATGAAATATTATATTATCATATATGATATTATAATATAATATATGATATCATATTGAGAGGGGAGTCCGAGATTGAAAAAAACGTGAGCAATAAACAAGACATAAGAAAAAGGGCAGCAGCAATGTGTACAAAAGGAGAAGACTTCAACGTAGGCAAAACTCTCCAAATTCTGAACGAGAGAAACGTACGAGAAGAGCCAGGAAGAGACGTGAGCAAAACGGAGAGAGGATAAGAGCAACTTGGTGATATCAGATTTAAAAGAGGAGATAGACGTGACCAGAAAGTGAGGGGGGCAGCAAGTTACAAAAGGAGAATTCTGGACAGACGAGAAGGGAGGAACGAGAACAGGAGAGTACGTGAGTTCAGAGTGAGGGATACAGACAGGAGACGTGGAGCAAATATATCAGGGAAGAAGCGGAGGAGATCAGAAGATAAGAGTGAAGGAGTTTACGTGAGCAGGAGAAGAGGGAGAAGCGAGGATAAACGTGAACAGCTGATAGAGAGCAGGAGGAGTTTCACGAACGAAGGTGAAGAGATTGAGAAGAGCAGAGTACGAAAGTGAGGAGAGGCAGCAGTAGACGTAAATTCTGAGACGAGAGGAAAAGAAACAATCTGAGACAGATACATCGGAGAAAGAAGTGGAGCAGCAAGAGATTGAGAGGAGTTACGTGAGGGTGAAGAGATTTACGTGAAGAGCAGATATCAGAAACGTGAGGAGAGGGAACGCACGGACGAAATCATAACCGGGAGGAATTCTGGAGAAGAGTTACGAAGGTGAGAACAAGAACTGATTGTTGAAGAAGAATTCATGTACACGGCAGCAAGGAGGTGAAGAAGAACGTACAGTGATACAAACGTGGAGACGGATACGGAGTCGACGCGCGATTCAACATCGCTAGTTTATGCGTATTTCTAAACTTTGTTTGATTCTATTTAATTTTCTTATGCTTTTGATGTTGAAAAACATGATATTGCATTTGATTTTGAATATGTTGCTAGGCTAAGTTTGTTATCAAGATTTAGGGGATCCTTTGTATGAACCCATGATTTAATTTAATGTTTTGATTGATTCTTATTTATCTAAGTGCATAGATCATTGTTATTCATGCTTTTAAGGGTTTGGCCATCCTTGAATGATATTAAATTACAATTGAGATCGAGAGATAAAATTGGAATTCGATATAGTGATTTATGCCGTGGATTTCAGACTGAGATCGAGAGATGAAGTCAAATACACGTGTGATAGCTATAGATATCTAGTAATCGAAGGCTAGAAGTTTTCATAGATCGATTTACAATATTAATTGTTCAATAAGGGTACGAGAGTGGCTTATTGTTACGTTAGTATTAGATTTGTTATAGCCGGACCAAGGTATAGCAAGTGAATTAGGAAAACTCGTCACCTTAGATTGTTTGAATTAATTCTTAACTAATAGGCGAATTGTGGGGGATTACATAGGTGAACCGAAAGTCTTGATAATTGTCTCTATTGATTTCAGTCTCATTCTCTATCGTTTGTTTGGATTTATTATTGAGTTAATTAGTTAAATTAGTTAATTAGTTATAACCAATTTTCGTAGGCTAAATATAGTTAAACTAGTGGAGTTTGGTAATTATTTACTAGTCCTCGTGGGATCGACAATCCGTACTTTTTATATCATTATACTAAAACTTGACACCGTGCACTTGCGGTAGAATCGCTACACTGAGAAATAACTGTTTAAAATAAAAGCGATCAAGTTTTTGGCGCCGTTGCCGGGGACTAGTTTAAATAATATCAAACGAGATTAGTTGACTGTAGTTTAGTCATTTTTTTTTTATTTTTTATTTTTGGTTTTTGTTTTGTTTGTCTTGTGAGGTACTTGGAGATGCTACATCAACAAGCATTCACAAGATTTGGCCAACAACCATTCGAGACGTTCTATGCAGCGTGGGGGAGATTCAACGATTTGGCAAGCACGTACCGGTATAATGACTTTCCAAACTACACTCGTCTGCAATATTTTTTCAGTGGTTTAGATGCGGACACACAAGGATGGATATTCAACGGAGCTTTGGCAACTGGTAGTCCTTTGGTTAATAGAGATGAAGACAATGTATTGCACTTGTTTAATGACATGGCGAACTTCGACTACCGGTGGCATTGGAATCCTTCACTGCAGGGTTGGAGCCACCAATACCCACCAAAGCCTCACGACCCTCATTTTACAGACCCACCACTTGAACATCAGGGAGAGACGAGTGACAGTTCTGCGGAAGTCAGTGCTCATTTAGAGGATACGTTACTCAGGTTTTTGGCATCATGTGAGACAAAGATTGAAAGTCAGACCAACTCAATGCGTCATCTGGAGCAGCAAATGGTGAGCCTCATGGAAACATTATCAGCAAGCTGCCAAGAGAATGAGACGATACCTACTAGAGAAGAGGAGACGAATCAAGTTGGGTTTCATGACGATGATCACTCAAACAACCAAGTTTGGGGGAGTGATCCTACTACTGTGGAAGATTTAAGGGAACTTGAGCCTCTTCAAGAGATTGAGCCTACTTTAGAGACATTATCTGAGGAGTTCCCATGTGAAGATGAGTCGAGAGTGATGTTGGAAAAGGAAGAGACCTTCGAAGATTCTGACTTAAGCCCATCGATGGAGACATGTTCTATGCCATATGTGGATCCGTATTTCCCATGGATGCCAACATCACCACAATATATCCTCCAAGATATGAAGCCAAGTGAAGAATCATTCTCCCATGCCTACCACTTCAAGACTAATGTTGTTGGAGCGACGGGCCTACACTGTTATATTCATGCCAATCTTGAGGGCATACTTAACGAAGACCCATTCGTGATATCATACGATACTTACTATGGGCGGCAGCCGCTCTTTGATGGTTGCTTCTGATGGTCAAGCCGACGACTAAAAATCAGCGCTTCTTGGGAGGCAACCCAAGCGTATCCTTTTGCTATTTAGTTTTGTTTATTTTTAGTTTTTGCATTTAGTTTATTTATCTCTCGTGTTGACTATTTTATTTGCATTCTTCTCTTGCTAGGCACTCAGTTGAAGATATGAACCCCTACAACAGTGGAACTTTCAAGAGTCAATCTTCATCAACCCTCATGCAAGCGTCTTGATCAGTGGAGTTTACTTTTTCCCTTTTGATTCTTTTAAACATTGAGGACAATATTTGATTTAAGTTTGGGGGAGTGGCTTGCATGTTTACTTGTTTATCCACACGTTGTGTGTTTAATTGACACTTGAATCGTCCGATTACTATGAGCTAAATTTTTTTATTTTATGAGTTCAATTAGTATGATAAGAATAAATCATAGTAGTGGTCTCTATTCCATGATGATACTAGTCTCACTTTGCATGTCAACTTGAGTTTTGATGATTGTAAAACTTGTTTGTGAATATCTTGTTTTAAGTAGTATGTCAAAGATGAGTAATATTTTGAGTACATTTGAGTCATAATCTTGTGAATTGCATTTGTAGTAGTGAAATTTTTTTGTGAACATGATGAATTGTTTTGAGCATCTTAGAGTACCTTAGAAACTATTTGATGATGACACTTTGAGGCGAAATTTTATAGTTATGAACTTGACTTGGAAATGATTTAGGCGATTTTTGGATCGTTTGAGACTTTCAAGCTTACCATGATATATATCAATCTCTAGTCCCAATTTGAGCATAATTGAAAAAGAATGGAGTATATTTAACATACTATTAGCCCCCATTCAACATTTTTTTGGCAAATCATTATACCCACCTTTATGAGCCTAAATTGAAAGAATTCATCCTTACCTAAAGGGAGTATAATGATTCTCATTAGATGCACTTGAATTGCTACATTTGGATGAGCTCATTGTTGAAAAAATTGATGAATGAGAAAAGAAAAAGATAGATAAAGCCTTGAGAAAAAGTGACTACATAAGACCCAAAGTGGCCAAGGCTATAAAAGAAAAAAGAAGAGAAGCTCAAAGTTGTGCTTAAAATTTGAATATTACATGATTATACTCTCTTCTTTGTGTTACCCTATCTTTTCTTTGAAGCCAAACACCTAGGCCTAACGTTACAAGCTTAAAAAGACCTATTGATCCAAGTTGAGTGAGTGACTACATTAGTGGAGAAGTGTTTGAAAATAGGACTATGGGGTGCTCAATGATAATCTTAACTTTCATTACCTAGCATGATTTGATCTATGAAAATTGCATGAAACTTGAAAGTGGCAATAGCACACACGCACATTCTAATTTGGCGACATGTTGCTTGATCTAGGAGAAAACACAACTTGTTAAACTTTCTGATTTTTTTTTTTTTTTTGTTCGTCTGTAAGTGAGATGCCTGAGATACATGATTGACTGCGAATTGGTTTATTTGAGTCTTCAATATTGAACTCTACTTTGTGATTTTAATTTCTTGCTCGAGACGATCAAGTTTAAGTTTGGGGGAGTTGATAAATGTGCTTTTTACACTTAATTTGATATATGATTAGGGACGTTTTTATAATAATTCCTCGAAAATATTACGCGTTTTGGTATATAATTGTATATTTCAGGAATCCATGTCCAAATGCATAAAAGTTGAGGAATTTAGCTTAAAATGATGAAAAGGGACCAAACCGAGCATAACTGGATATTATCGAACATGGATGAAATATTATATTATCATATATGATATTATAATATAATATATGATATCATATTGAGAGGGGAGTCCGAGATTGAAAAAAACGTGAGCAATAAACAAGACATAAGAAAAAGGGCAGCAGCAATGTGTACAAAAGGAGAAGACTTCAACGTAGGCAAAACTCTCCAAATTCTGAACGAGAGAAACGTACGAGAAGAGCCAGGAAGAGACGTGAGCAAAACGGAGAGAGGATAAGAGCAACTTGGTGATATCAGATTTAAAAGAGGAGATAGACGTGACCAGAAAGTGAGGGGGGCAGCAAGTTACAAAAGGAGAATTCTGGACAGACGAGAAGGGAGGAACGAGAACAGGAGAGTACGTGAGTTCAGAGTGAGGGATACAGACAGGAGACGTGGAGCAAATATATCAGGGAAGAAGCGGAGGAGATCAGAAGATAAGAGTGAAGGAGTTTACGTGAGCAGGAGAAGAGGGAGAAGCGAGGATAAACGTGAACAGCTGATAGAGAGCAGGAGGAGTTTCACGAACGAAGGTGAAGAGATTGAGAAGAGCAGAGTACGAAAGTGAGGAGAGGCAGCAGTAGACGTAAATTCTGAGACGAGAGGAAAAGAAACAATCTGAGACAGATACATCGGAGAAAGAAGTGGAGCAGCAAGAGATTGAGAGGAGTTACGTGAGGGTGAAGAGATTTACGTGAAGAGCAGATATCAGAAACGTGAGGAGAGGGAACGCACGGACGAAATCATAACCGGGAGGAATTCTGGAGAAGAGTTACGAAGGTGAGAACAAGAACTGATTGTTGAAGAAGAATTCATGTACACGGCAGCAAGGAGGTGAAGAAGAACGTACAGTGATACAAACGTGGAGACGGATACGGAGTCGACGCGCGATTCAACATCGCTAGTTTATGCGTATTTCTAAACTTTGTTTGATTCTATTTAATTTTCTTATGCTTTTGATGTTGAAAAACATGATATTGCATTTGATTTTGAATATGTTGCTAGGCTAAGTTTGTTATCAAGATTTAGGGGATCCTTTGTATGAACCCATGATTTAATTTAATGTTTTGATTGATTCTTATTTATCTAAGTGCATAGATCATTGTTATTCATGCTTTTAAGGGTTTGGCCATCCTTGAATGATATTAAATTACAATTGAGATCGAGAGATAAAATTGGAATTCGATATAGTGATTTATGCCGTGGATTTCAGACTGAGATCGAGAGATGAAGTCAAATACACGTGTGATAGCTATAGATATCTAGTAATCGAAGGCTAGAAGTTTTCATAGATCGATTTACAATATTAATTGTTCAATAAGGGTACGAGAGTGGCTTATTGTTACGTTAGTATTAGATTTGTTATAGCCGGACCAAGGTATAGCAAGTGAATTAGGAAAACTCGTCACCTTAGATTGTTTGAATTAATTCTTAACTAATAGGCGAATTGTGGGGGATTACATAGGTGAACCGAAAGTCTTGATAATTGTCTCTATTGATTTCAGTCTCATTCTCTATCGTTTGTTTGGATTTATTATTGAGTTAATTAGTTAAATTAGTTAATTAGTTATAACCAATTTTCGTAGGCTAAATATAGTTAAACTAGTGGAGTTTGGTAATTATTTACTAGTCCTCGTGGGATCGACAATCCGTACTTTTTATATCATTATACTAAAACTTGACACCGTGCACTTGCGGTAGAATCGCTACACTGAGAAATAACTGTTTAAAATAAAAGCGATCACTGTGCCTCGTGCCGTCCGCTCCGTTTGACATCTCTACTTTCTAGGAAACCATCTTAAATCACGAAAAAGTAAGAAACAAGCAGTTGTTACTCGCTCGTCCGCTGAAGCTGAGTATAGAGCAATGGCTTAGGGTGCTTGTGAGGTCATTTGGCTTCGTTCTCTTCTATCAGAACTTGGATTCCCTATCACGCATTCCTCTGCATTGTTTTGCGATAATAATTCAACCATTATGCTTGCTTCTGATTCAGTTCTTCATGAACGCACAAAGCATTTAGAAATGGACATTCATTTTATCAGGAAAAAAGTCTGTTCTTGAATAATTGCTCATAGTTTTGTTCCCTCCTCAGCTCAGACCGCAGATGTGTTCACTAAAGCTGAGTCTTATGTTCATGAATTGGGCTTCGTCGATATGTACGCCCCAACTTGATGGGGAGTATGAATAAATTAGTTTGAATTTAATACCCTATTTTTAGGCTAAAAGCATCACACATAATAAGGGATGATTGTGTGCTGATCGATGGTTGGAGTTAATACGTTTGTCACGCTTGTCCTCCTATTTTCTTTATAAAATGTTATTGTAGATGTAATAAAATTAAGAATAAATGAAATATCTTTTCTCTGCTCTATTTGAAGATCGGATGATATCTTATCATATCTCAAGCAGATTTTGATAAACATGTAAGCAATCACAACTACATGTGAACTCTTCGCCTATAAATACCATATTTGATCGTCACTTTTATTCATTCACAACATACATTACTTACTCTACAACACCTATTTTCCCTAATCCGTTGTTTGACTTGAGCATCAGATGAGATATGCCGAAAAAACCTTCCGACTTCCTTCTCACATCTGTTCATCGCTTTCAGGATACCTTGAGAGTAAATACCAAAATCATTACTATGGTACGCATTAAGGAAGAAAAGAGATGTAATATCTAACCTCTCATTGATATTTAGATATAATCGCATTTTTTGATGATATCATGTGGGAAGGTGTTTTTCCACAAAATAGTAAATTGAAACAAGTTACACATTCTGTATTTATATTTTCAACCTTCAAATTTTACTAAATAATTTCACATCATTAATGTGTGAATATTTTTTATAAATATTACGTTTGTGATATATATTTATCAACTTACTTAAATCTCAATCGTAAAACAGATGGCCCTCTCTGCCATGATGGCTTTGTTCTCTGTCGCGATGGCTTTTCTTTTCTGTTCCCACAATTTCCTAGTGAAGATACCGTGCGTTCAACATCTATTGCTGCTTACTGTGTGTTCCTCTTCGTTTGCTGAGGTCAGTTCCTTCCTTTCACCCCGGTTCATCTTGTGTGGCCATGGCTTCCTCCTGGGGTTTCAGAAGCTGCGATGTTCCTCTTCTCTCCTTCGGTGGAGTGTTATTGTTTCGTGCACATTCAATATTATTCTTGGGTGGTTGGTTTTCTGTGTAGGATTTGAAGAAGAGAGCTTGTACAATTGTTTGTTAGTTATAATTTTTCGTCTTTTCTTTCTTTGTACCTACAGATTTGGTGGTATAGAGTTTCCTAACTTGTCATTACCCTGAGTTGCATGGTTTGAGGGGATGTATGGTCTTATGTTGCTATGGTGCATCTTGTTTTAGACTCAACTTTTCATCCGAAGCTTACTAGATATACTTTAGCTAGTGTAAAGGCTAGGTGTTTTTTTTCTTGGTTGTATTGTTGCCTTTTTTCCTTGTTGACTGACTTTTCATTGTACTAATGTGTTTTCTTAATATCATACATGTTTTTTGTTCAATATATATTTATATATATATAAATATTTATTTATCAAATTTATTTTTATGTTAACGTAATTAATATATATACCTACATATTTTTCATTAATAGTTATTTACTTTACTAAATTAAATAATTTATATTAGAATATATTATTTAACTAGTAAAAGTCTTAGATCTTAATTAATTTTAGGACATAACATCAGGGAATAAAATGATAGTTACTCATATCATTTTGAGTTATTTCAAAAATCAAAACAAATTTTAACCATTTCTTACAAGGACATATAATTTTTTATTTCCAATCAAAAATATTTTAAATTTCCAACTGTAAAGTTAATAATAGATTTGTTTGCCCAATATTCTAGCTATAATTTTTTTTTTTAATTTTATATTATTTTTAAAACAATCTTTGAAAGCGGTGAATCCTAATCATCACACTATACCGAAAACATTATTCTTATACTCGTGGTATCTATAAACAAATCAAATAAGTTTTTTTTGTTGGTAATTAATAGGTTTAGACACTAGCGGATGGAGAAAATAATGTAGGGGTAAAAAAATGTTAAAATAGGGCAAAATAAATTTAGGGAGTCAAATTTTTTTTAATTTTTAGCAGGGGTGCTTATTGGCCCAATTTGGTCCGACCCGATCCGGAACCGGCCGGTTCCGGATCCTCTGAGGCTGGAACAAGTCCGATCCAGTGAGGAACCGAATTGGACCGGTTCCGGGTCGGTTCCGGGTTGGACAGGTTCTAACCCGGAACCGGTTTGTTTGAAATTTTTTTTTTTTTAAAATCTAACCTACATTACCTTAAATTAAAATATATATATTTAAAAAAAATTGGATCCGGTTCCGAAACGGTAGAACCGATCCGGACCGGTATCTTACCGATTCCGGACCGGTTCGGAACCGGTTAGCCGGTACCGGTTCCGAACCGAGCTAACCAGTCCGGTTTTAACCGGATCCGGATTGACCCGACCCGTTAAGCACCCTACCTTCCTAATTATGATGACTCCAGCTCTAAACCCCAAGGCCGTATCTACTTTTAGGCAATCGGGGAAACTGGAAAGTGTCACCCTTACAATTAAATATAAATTATTTTAAGTACCCAAAAAAAAATTACATTTAAGGGAGGGCATAGCTGAGGGGGCACAACACAAACCAAGCCTTGTAATCATTTCGATCCATATGATATATACTGATACACACACGTAAATATATATAACTACATATTTTCTAGTTAGTTCTATTAAATAAATGGAACAACTATATATATATATATATATATATATATATATACATATATACTTTGATCGAGATGGGGTTAAATTAATTTTTTACGCAAAACTGACTCAAATTTGAGTCTACCTAAAATGGACAATGAGCATCTATCCATTCCGACAATTGCTCTTGCTGTGTGATAGATCGAAAAGTGGTGCTTGTATTGTTGTATGGTTTAAAAGATTGAGTTGCACCGTTACCATCGACTATAATTTTTTGGTAAAGCGGCAAACAATTGATCCTACATTTGGTATCATAGCCAATGTCACATGTTCGATTCCAATGAGTTGCAAATAGCGCAATTATTGGGAGGGAGGTTGTTAGGGTATAACAATTGTAATTGTTGTGTGATTGATCGAAAAGTGGTGCTTTTGCAGCTGTAAGATTTAAAAGATTTGAGCTGCACCGTTATCATCAGCTATATCTTTTGATAAAGCGGCAAGTACTTGATTCTACAGGGATGCTACATTGGTATAATTTTTCACTTTGCTTTGTCCAAAAGAATGAGATATTTGATAAAATTGTGCAATAAACTTAGTTAATAGTTGGAAACAATTAGACGGTACACATCATTTTCATAAATATATAAGTTTTTGAAAATTGTGGTTACCCTAATATAGCACGAAGAAAATATATCTTTTATGAAACTAGAATATGGTATGAATTAAACTAGTTATATACTGTATGCAAGCATGCATGAACATTAAACGACCCCATAATTTGTAATACATATTAATTAAAAATAAATATTTTAGGTTGATTTTTGTGTTCATAGAAGCATGCTGTCCATTACATTGTTTGGTTGATGTTATACCTTAAAACAAATCAATTATTGGATGTGAGCGATAATATTCTTATTTAACAATGATAAAAATATTCATATTCAATAATTGCTATACCCATATAACACTGTTCGTGGTTAAACAATTAATAAATCCAGTAACATTTGGGCTTTCTAAATATAATGAAACATATGGGGTCCATAGCAAGTGACCCTAATTAGTATATGTGTGTATGGATTTAGTTGCGTGATTATGAAGCAGAAGCCCACATCTGCATAATTTAAGAGAAACAATTATTTCCCGAACTTATTAAATTTGATATATTTTCCGACCGTATAAATTATACTTTTATTTTAATTATTTCGGGAACTTCTGACCTAAAATTGTGCTATAGTCAATAGTCTGATCACGCAAAAAGATAATCAACGGTTTAAACTAAAAGATTTGATCACGCCAAAAGATGATCAACGGTTTAAACTAAAAGATTTGGATTATACTATTATACTATCAGTGATAGTTTTTTTTTTATACATACTAGTTATAACTTTTGGTAGATATTTAGATGATCATGTATACTATTTATATTTTTTCAAAAAGATTGACAAGGTTAATTTCCGCATGATGGAATAAAATAAAATAAAAAAGTAATATATTTTTTTAATCAAAAATTGAGAAGATTAGTTTGCATAATAAATTTTTTTTTTGTGTAAAAGTAGTTATTTTATAATTGAAGGGATTACATTACAATAAGACGTAAGAATACGAAAAAAGCATTTCATTTCAACAAATAAAACAATTTCTTGACTGAAAAGGATGCGATTGATGAACAAATTCGAAAAGTGAGGGATTAATTTGAAGTTTTTTTAACAGTGAGGAGTGAAATTCATTTCACCATCAAGTTAGATACCTGAAATTTCAACCATATAGTCACTAGATCCCATGGTTTTCCTTCGATTTGAAGGTTTTCACGTAAAAATTGTAGTGTCTTTAATTTATTTTCCACAACATAATTCTACAGAACACGAAAAATAGTGAATCACATCATATATATATATATATATATTACATTTTTCCACAAAATTTTAAATATCTATATTTTTGCCCTCCAGGAAAAAAAAAACCTACAATTTTGTAATCACTCAATATTTAAGCTATATTCGCACTGACCAGCAGAAAAATATCAGAGACAAATGTTCACTACAACAAACAGACAACTAGATTGATGCGAGTTTTAAAAAAAGTAATTTATTGATATTAGATTCTCAATCAAATAATAATACTAACTAAAAAATAATTATGACGACATAAAACTATAAATCACGTAAGATTATTAATTAAACTATATACTGATGAATACCTCAGTTGAGATATTCAGCAGAATGGTTCTGAGGATTAAAAAACATATCAAGAAAAATGCAATAAAAATTTACATAAAGAAAGAAACAAAAATTTTTAGTTCCTGATCATATATATATAATGAAAAAAATCAAGAGAATATATATTGTACTGCTAGCTTATCTATTATGTAGAGGATTTGCTCCTGAGTAAACCCTCCTCTTCTCATCACCAAAATTATCATCTCCAGTATTGTACTTTTGATCTCCAATCTCATGCACCAGTTTTGAGCCATCTGCGTGGATTTTTACAGCATTTATGGCAGAACCATAACCATTTTCAATGCTTCTGAATGCTCCATTCACCAGTAAAAATAATAAAAGTAAAAGAAAAACACCCGAGAAGATTAGTCTTCTCCCAAAACCCATGTGAAAATTCCTCTTTTTAAAAGCAGAAAGCATGGCAAGGATCCCAATATAGTAGTGCTAAAGATGATCCCTTGTGTTGGTTTTTTTTCTTTTTAAAGTTGGAGAACTTTTTTGTTTGGCTTTGTTTGTGTAAGATATTGGTTTGGAGTCAAAACAACGGGGAGAGAGTGTCTTATGTGTGAGTTATCTGGAGAATTCCTAGTTTCGTGATTTCTTAGCCAAATTTTCTGCATGATTTTTTTAAAACAACTATTACAACTAGTTGAGAGACGAAGAATCGAACGTATGTTGAGGGTCCTTGGGAACGCTTATGTTGGGGTGCCCTTACTTCTATCAAGTAGTTGTAATAGTTGTTCAAAAGGAGCACCCCAACCATTGGATCGGCACACCCAAATGTTGGGTTTGCCAATCCAAATGCCATATTATCCTGAAGGGCAGTGCCCTCAGGAAGCGTCAAATAAACCATGAGATCTATAGGTTATAATTGCGATTGCTGCTAGATAGGCTACAAATCCATTTTGACTTTACATATTCTGGAGTACTATGTATATATGGTATATGTGTAAGAATTAATTTTTAATTTAAACTATAATTTTTATTTAAAAAATTACAGTTTATATTAAAATTAACACTTTAAAGATGACTTTTTTTATAAGATTTTCAATAATCGATTAAAATAATTACTTCAGTAGGATAATTATTTGTTGTTTTTAAAATTTATATATGGTGTTTTATACTAATTTTTTAGATCATAGGTAATGTGGTTCCTTTGTGGTCATACCCTAAAACCAAAATGGTTTACTCTACAAGCTTCATCTATTAAATATAATATAAATAGTAAATATATGTTTTGTTAGAAAAAAAATTATGTTGGTTTATGCTAATTATTACATAGGTCATCCTCATGGTGCAAGGGGATCCATGACTCAAATCCATCATAGACTGACAAATTAAATGTAGATACATAATACATTAATATCATAGTCTTTTTGGATCATTTTCAATATAATATCCCTACAATTCTAGGGCTTCAAGCTATTTCCATAACGTACCTCAAGCCTTGTTTTTCAAATGTTGGACTGAAAATGCAATTTCCCAATTTTTTAAAAAAAGATAATGCAAATTATTCATTAAAATCTCATCCAAAAAAGAATTATTGGACGTGATGACTATTAACTGAAATTCAATAAAAATGAATATACTAAAATGGATTTGTAATATTGATAAAATATATAAATTAAGTGAGGAGACCACATTTGCATACCTATACATCACTACAAAAAAAATTCAATTTGTCTTCAAAATCTCATTGAAATTGACTCTAACTACACCAAATAACTTAGTCAAAAAAGCATGAAAAGATTGTATCTCGACTTATATTTCCACGACCAATATGTTATTATAGTCACAATTAGATGATGGTTAAGACTATATATGTCACGCCCCGGGCCTAGGCCCGCGCAAGCGCGACTGCATAATGGGCTCTTATAGCAACTACTTCGTATTCGTCCTCGCTCTACGAAAATGGTTAACCCAAGTTGCTATAATAGTCTATTGTAAGCCTTTATAAACCACTTTAAATTTCCATCCACAACCAATGTGGAACAAGGGTATTACAATCACCCCTCCTTTAGAACGCGACGTCCTCGTCGCGACCTAACACATCGATCCACCGGCACCGGGAATCTAGAGGTGGCTCCTACAGGTTCAAGAGGTGGCTCCCGTCATGTAGCACTTTGCCCCTTTAGGCTCAAGAGGTGGCTCCCACGCACGTGGCACTTTGCCCCGCAGGTTCAAGAGGTGGCCCCCGTCGTGTAGCACTTTGCCCCTTTAGGCTCAAGAGGTGGCTCCCACGCACGTAGCACTTTGCCCCGCATAGCACTTATCTCCCTGTGTTTTTCTGCCGGTGACCGGCTCTGATACCATTCTGTCACGCCCCGGGCCTAGGCCCGCGCAAGCGCGACTGTACAATGGGCTCTTATAGCAACTACTTCGTATTCGTCCTCGCTCTACGAAAATGGTTAACCCAAGTTGCTTTAATAGTCTATTGTAAGCCTTTATAAACCAATTTAAATTTTCATCCACAACCAATGTGGGACAAGGGTATTACAATATAGGATCATTGAGGGGCGGTGCTAGAAATCAATATTACCGAATCTGACAGGATTAGGTTGGACTAGAAGGCTACAACGATTCTTCTGATGGTTTGGCTAATTTTTTTTTAAGATTATCACTAAAACATTTTCCTTGCATTGGACTCGAGCTACCCCAAGGGTGGCTTCGCTCCACCTCTGGGATCATTAAATTAAATGTTGTCATAATTCGATGTTAAAGTAAGATTAGGGCCCTAAATTAGTATGGACATATAATCATTTGAAGGAAGACTACGACAAATAAGGATTTAATAATCAATGGGCCACAAAGAGCTACTTTCTTGTTATAAATGATCTCTCCGTGACTCCATATTTTCAAACGACGAGAGGTAATTTCTGAGAAAAAGAGAAACCAAGAAAAAGGGAAGAATATTCATGTTGGGTCGACCCACCATATCTTATGATCTGCAAGAATGTTTGTTGAGGTGGTAACACCAATGGCTGGCCACTAGCTAGCACACCAAGTGCCGAATGCCTTTAATTAAATGCAAAAACACCATTATTTGAAGCAAAGAAATTGAATATCATTGCTCTACAATCTACTAAGGTTTCTCTTCATCTTTCATCATATGTATTCGGTAGGACCGAGTGCTTGTCGCTTTACCAAAAGCTATAGTCAGCGTAGCTTTTGGTAACTGTGCAACTCAAATCTTTAAACCGTACAACAATACAAGCACCATGTTTGTTCGTTCTCCAAGCATGGACAATTAATGCACTCCAACAATCTCTCGTATAAAACGACTTGGAAATTTTGAATTAAATTTTTTTAATGTTAAAACTAAAAATACATATTCTTTTTATGGAGGTGATTGCAAATATAAGCCTGATTCGACTACCTATCATATGATATTTTATTTCATAAACTGGGTCTGATACCAACAAAAAGTGAAATGACTTATACATATAAATGAGAGGTGATATATTACATCTATTTCCTTCTTCGTTACATAAGGATTTTTTCGGTGTGTCCCATCCGAAGATCAAGTAAAGATAAAGAATATGAAAATATATATTGTAAAGTAAGCAAAAGTTTTATCAGTGAATCAGAGCGACAACCAAATCTTATACTTATAGGACACCATGTAGTTATGATTCATTCCATACTTATCTGAATCTGCCTGAGCTATGGCATGATCTTCTGGGATATTCACAATCTTTGATAAGGATAATGAAATCCCAGAGATCTCGGATAGGTCTAATCTTGGAAATCTTGTTACCATAAACACGAGATTCGATTGTTAGGATACGAGCTTATCTAACATGATGATTATACACACGAGGGTTCGACTGTTGGGTGGTATCTCGGTATGTATCGTGAGCTCGGATACCCATATGGAGGTTGCCCGACCTAAATTATGGGAGGTCGGAAAAACGCAACAGGTTGGCAACGTAACTCACCTCGGCAAAGGTATAATAAGCAACAAAACATTTCCCAAAACAAAGTCGTTAAGTCGCCTTGAACAGGTCGAGCACCATCACGATATTGGCATATATGTGACCATTCTTCTTGGTAGGTAAACAGGTCAGCAAGACACTGAATTACATGTTTCTATGGGAGTGGCCTCTTATTTTCCAGGTGTATGAGGGTCAAAGCATTAGTGAGATGAGCATCGTTTGAACATCAATTCTGCTTGAAATTTCACATCATGGGCGCTTTTTATGTTAATTGACAAATACGATAATTATTACGGATTTCTTGATGGAGCCCTTTCACGGTTCTTTTCTAATTTAAATTAAGGGTAAAAAGCGTTCAACCCCTGAACCTTCACCACAGTTAGTATTTTATCCCATAACTTTTCAAAATGTGTACTTAACTTCCTGAACAATTGTATATAGTGCACTTAACCCCATGAACAAAATTCAGAAACAAATTTTCGAAATATTCTGGCTGCAGATCCCTCATGTGCGTCGTATATGCCACGCTCTAGGGTATGCATGTCTTTTCATGTATTTTCTACAGAAATTTTACCAGTAAAATTTATCGACCGTGAGTATACTCATAAAATTCATTTTCATGTATTTTCTGATGTGTATGCTCGTAAATTCCTATAGAAAATTGATGAAAAGACATATATACCCTAGACCGTGGCATGTGGGATGCACATGAGGGATTCTGCAGCCAGAATATTTTTTAAAAAATTCTGAATATTGTTAAGGAGGTTAAATGCACTACATACAATTGTTCAGAGGGTTAAGTGCACATTTTAAAAGATTAGGTGGTAAAGTGCTAACTATTGTAAAAATTAGAGGGTTTAACGCCTTTTACCTTTAAATTAATAATGGGTCATCATGGCATAAGGGCATTAATCAATTCTTTTACTTTCAGCTATTTCTTAATATTATTTTTCATATGCAAAAGGGGTCAACACATGATTTCATTCATAGATTTGTAATTTAGATTTAATATAGCTTGATAGCGTATATTGAATAAATGTGAAAAACTCGTCAGTCCCACTAAGAAGTCAAAAGTCCTTGGCAAGGTCCTCGAGAGGGATGGGAAAAGCTCATAGTTAGTTGTGTTGTACTTTACGGCAACCCAACCTGGTGATATTCTCCTAGATTCAATGAGAAAAATAAGTAAATATTGCAACTGGTGAGAAGCACATGAATGAATTTGAATTCTTCCATACGTATTTTTATTAGATATATGTCGGCCAGTTAAAATATTTACAAGTTAGAACAATACCATCTGGACCAAGAAATATAAACAAGGGGGTAGGAAAGTAGATATCAGTCGTCATCAAATATTTTTCGAAAAGCATTATATTAATTTTTATACAAAAAATTATTCTATCACCTTAATATATACTATATTGTCATTTTTTCATACAATTTCTTGATTGGTCGTTTATACCAGAATATGAAGAATATCTTCACACATTATTTCGAGAGGGCACAGCCAAATTATTTCCGGGCCGGGTTATGATCGGGCTTAATTTCCTGGGCTATTATCTATTTTTATGTTGGGCTCACGATGGAGCTGCTAGAAAATTTAAAATGGGCCGGAATCTTCGGGGGGTAATTCTTTGCATCCATATGCATTACAATTTCAGCTCTATAATGGAAATATTGCAATAAATTTATGCTTTTGGATAATACACGAAATGTAAATTTGCAGAAAATAAATGTCATAAAATTTTATAAGATTCGTGTACTAAATGTTTCTAATTCTTCTTTCTTGCGCTAAAAAAGTGATCCACCAAATTATAATTGAATATAAACATTAAAAACTAAGTAAACTAGCCGTATTAATTATACTTATATTAATATTGTTATATTTTATTAATTGTGTATTTTTTAAATTGTTATATGTCTTGGTTACGCCAAGTGCCTTCAGGGGTGTTTATCCAACTTGCCTTGGTTACGCCATGTGCCATCGGGGGTGTTTACCCAACATGCCTTGGTTACGCCAAGTGCCTTCAGAGATATTTACTCAACCTGTCGCGGTGACGCCTGACAGAGGATTAGTCGAGTTATGGTTACTCCCCGAGCTCATTCGCCTTGGTTACGCCAAGTGCCATTCAGGGGTGGTTTACCCAACCTGTCGTAGTTACGCCCGACAGAGGATCAGTCGAGCTATAGTTACGCCGAGCTCATTCACTTTGGTTACGCCAAGTGCCCTCCATGGGTGGTTTACCCAACCTGTCGCGGTTACGCATGACAGAGGATCGGTCGAGCTATGGTTACGCCGAGCTCATTCACCTTGGTTACGCCAAGTGCCATCCATGGGTGTTTAGCCAACTTACCTTGGTTACGCCAAGTGCCTTCAGGAGTGTCTACCCAATTTGCCTTGGTTACACCAGTCATGTTTCAGTCAAAGGTTTTCATCCAACCTATTGAGGTTACGCCCAGCAGATGATCAGACGAGTTATATTTGCTCCAATTATGGATGTCATACAATCTTTATTTGCTCCATATATTGATTACATCTTGAGCTGAGCTATATTTTATTTGCATCCCATCTTGATTTATCAGATCAGACGAGCTTTATTTGCTCATATATATTATCTACGGAGTTCATTTCATACGACCTTTAATCTCATATACTTTAGCTCTGAAGTTAAGATCAGATCAGATCATGTGAGCTTTATTTGCTCATTTATATTGTCTCTAGAGTTTAGATCAGCTTTATTTGCTCATATATATTATTTCTGGAGTTCAGAACAGCTTTATTTGCTCAAAAAAATTAGTTCTGGAGTTCAGAAACAGCTTTATTTGCTCATATATATTATCTCTGGAGTTCAGACTGTTGGGATATGCCCTAAGACAAGTCATTAGATGATTGTTTATGACATACAATGTATTATGATTTTATAAATGGCAAATCATTATTATATATTATTCGAATATCTGTGCAATATGAACTAATATATAAGTTAATGTCCTTAGAATAATATTGTATTATTCTTAAAGATTGTCCATAGTCAAGTATTATCATAAATCAGGATAATGATAATACATTGAGACTAGAATGTTTTGATTGATAAATTGTTCATGGATATGAGATATCAAATCAACACATGGGTAAATGTTAGAGAACAATGTACTGGACAAACCCACCATGAGAATGCTACATGGATAGTTATATGAGTGTCATAAGCAATTTTCATAGTGATAATAATGTATGTAATCCTTACGACTTGAAATCATCAGAGATCCCAACATAAGGAGTTATGTATATTGATATTGTCAAACGTTACCTGTAACAGGGTAAACTATAAAGGCAACTATTGGATACACTACGAATTATGTAGAGGGATGTTGATTGATCAAGATAGGATTTGTCCCTCCTATATAACAGGAGAAGTGTTTGGGCCCTTGATCAAGTAAGACTAAAATGCATGGCCGTGCTCGAATGAGTCGATATGTGATATCGAGCTTATTCGTTTATTCTAGTTCTACTTGGGGATCAAGAAATAGAGATTGAATATACGAGTATGACTATTCCATGACTCGTGTTCAATCTAAACACATAGGACAAAGGGATTAAGTTACATGATTAATATTATCACAAGTTCTTAGGTTATGTCGAGTCAATGACATTCTTGTAATTTGGGTAGCCTTGATGTGTTGCTAGATACCGCTCATTGCTTGTGACATAAAATGAGATTTTATGTCACTGCCAACATTGCAAGATCCTATCGGGTCGCACAAAAGATTAAATCGATAAAGGGAATTAAATTCATTGGATGAATTAATAAATTAAGAAGAGTCTTAATTAAATGATTATAAGGATTTAATTAAATCATGGGTTTGGGCCCATGAGGCTTTAAGAAAGTATTGAACCTTAATTAAATCCTACATATATAATTAGATAACAAGGTGATTAATTTGATTAATCTTACATATCAAAAACCTAGCCACCAACATAAGAAGCTCTCGGCCACCTCTCAACAAAAGTGATCTCTCGGCCGCCGCCTTGATCTTTTGTGTTTCCGACCATCTTCATTCGATTTAGAATCGTGTGTGGTTATTGTTCCGGTTTAAGAACGAGTCTAGCAACTTGTTCTTAAATCCCCTTTTCGATTTGATCGTGTGGATACCGTAGAGACGAAGGTGTAAATTTTCGTTTGTGACTCGAGGTGCTACAACGAGGATTCTGCATCAAACACGCTACAAGGGTGAGACTCTTTAATCATTCCGATATGAATACTCTGTATAGGTCCATGGTTAGGAATCCAAATTTTATTTTCGCTGCGTATTTGCTTGTTGGATTCCTTACAGTGGTATCAGAGCCAGCTCATATCGGAATTATGTGGTTAATTGTTTAATCATATTTAGAATTATATTGCATGCTTTAAAACTGTATAATCATATATTATATGGAATAGATCGAGTTTGTGAAAATCATCGTAAAATTATATATGATATAATTGACAATTTATGTATACGATACACGAAGGCGTAAAACCTAATAACCCAAAGAACACACGGCCGCCGCTTGATCGGATTTTTCGGCCATCACCACACTTGACCCACGGCCACCACATGAGAGCTAGGGTTTTCGAACCCTTGGCTAGAGATGGTTTAGCCGTTGTGGCTCATAATTGTGCATGAAGGTGTCGAAACATGGCTAGGGTTTAGAACCCTCCTTTTGGCTCGATAAAATTTAATGAGCGGCGCCTGGTTTGATCATGCAATTGAAGGTTGATGGCTAGGGCCACATGAGGGCTAGGGTTTTCGAACCCATTGGCTCGAGATGGTCAAGCCGCCAACGTCATGAATCGTGCATGAAAGGCCGAGAGCTAAAGCAAAGGTTTCGAACCATTGTGGCTCATGACGGATAGGGTTTCGAACCCTAGCAGCCATGCATGGGTCTCGGCCGTCGTCGCCAACTATTAGGGTTTCGAACCCTCATGGTTGGACGTGGACTTTTGGGCTAAGGTTCCGTGACATGTGATGTCCCGAGCGTACGATAATTTCATAAAATTTATTTTACAGTTTTAATGAGAATTAGATTTAAAAATGTTTAGAATTAAATTAATTAAATGTTATAGCATGTTTTATGTGTTTGTTTAAGCATGGTGCATGGTTATAGCCCTATGCTCTATTAGATAGGAGTTAGTGAATGTTTGTAATTTAATACGGCCTGCGAGTCGTGCCTTCTCTATTTTTCTGAATGTATTCCCTCCCCTATGCTCCCCCTCGAATGTAACTCGAGGAATTCTCTAATCATGTAATTGTTATATAGTTTAGTTAGAGTTTTATTGATGGAGATCAATGAAGATGGACCATGGTGCCGGGATGAGAAGGCCATTCACAAAAGGGAGCCAAAGAGGTGCTTGGAGAAGTTACCCTTAGGTTGACCTTTTAGATTTTCTCATTGGCTTGAGAAATCTTTAGTTGGGGCTATAACCATGTCACGTTTTCTTTATGTTGATGTATGAGATGCATGTTTACTATTTTACTTAATATTGATGCTTGATATATATATATATATATATATATATATATATATATATATATATATATATATGATATATATATATATATATATGTATATATGTATATATTCATATATGTACCAGACATATTTTCAATATTAATAAAATCATAAGATCAATAAATCCCTCTTATAATATTAAGTTTTAAGATGCCTTCCAATTAAAAATACTCGTCGAGACTTCGATTGAACATGTGTGGGTTTGCCAAAGCAAAGCACCGTGACAATCTTAGTCAGACGCGAAAGGATAAAAGTGATATCCGTGTTATTTTAAAATTGGGTTCGATTTAACTAGCGTTATTTCAATAGGATTTGGAACCTAGAGGCATGGGGTTGGAAAATAATTCATTAGATGAATTTGAACAAAGCGTTGTTCGTCCAACCATCCAAGAATTGCATGTGATTGTAATTGACAAAGAGTTGCCTACCTAAATAACCGAGTCTTGGGCGATTAGTCAAAGCTAACTTAAGATTAAGTGAAATATGGATCTTGGCCCACTAAAGTTTCGAGGGTTGATAATTTTAAACAAAATAGTGGGAGTGTCATTTAATATAAGACCATATTAAATGATTAAAATCATAAACTTATTTTGCATATTTATATTGTAGATATCCATGGCAACCAACAACGTTACAAACACACTATCATTGCGATCGGTCCTTGAGAAGGACAAACTGAATGTGACAAATTTCCTAGACTGGTATAGGAATTTGAGGATTGTCCTCAAGCAAGAAAAGAAGCAATATGTCCTAGAGGATCCCTTACCTGCTGAAGAAACTCCCTTGACGGCTGCTAAAGCCGATAAAGATGCTTACAAAAAGCATCAAAATGACGCACTTGATGTTGGGTGTCTTATGCTTGCCACCATGAACTCTGAGCTTCAGAAGCAACATGAGGAAATGGAGGTGTTTGATATGATCGAGCATCTAAAGCAACTCTACCAACAACAAGCAAGACAAGAGAGGTATGACGTCTCTAAAGCGTTATTCCAGTGTAGAATGGTAGAAGGAAGTCTGGTTGGAACTCATGTACTCAAGATGATTGGGTACATTGAGAATCTGGAGAAGCTGGGTTTTCCTTTGGACCAAGAGTTGGCCACTGACGTAATCTTGCAATCGTTGCCTGAAAGCTTCAGTCAATTTGTCTTGAATTACAATATGATTGAAACTGAAAAGACTCTACCACAGTTGCTTGGCATGCTGAGAACTTTTGAAGCGAACAGCAAGAAGTCTAAGCCTACAAATGTTCTTATTGTGAATAAGAGCAAAGGAAGGGCTAAAGCAAAAGGCTTAAAGAAGAATAAGAAAGTCTTTGTCAAATCTAAGCCTCATGCTGCTGCACTAAAGCCAAAGGGAGGAGTGGCAAAAGAGGGGAACTGTTTCCATTGCGGTGAGACCGGACATTGGAAAAGAAATTGCAAAGTTTATCTGGAGGATCTTAAGAAGACGAAGGGAAGTGTGACTTCCACTTCAGGTATTTTTGTTATAGAAGTCAATTTATCTACTTCTTCATCATGGGTATTAGATACTGGATGTGGATCTCACATTTGTGTTAATGTGCAGGATCTTAAAAGGAGTAGGACATTGGCAAAAGGCGAAGTAGATCTCCGAGTGGGAAATGGAGCAAGAGTTGCTGCATTAGCTTAGGAGATTATTCATTATCTTTGCCTTCCGGTTTATCTTTAGATTTAATAGACTGTTAATTTGTGCCTTCAATTACTAGAAACATTATCTCTATTTCTTGTTTGGACAAGTTTAGATTTTCATTTATTATAAAGGACAGTTGTTGCTCCATTTATTTAAATGATATGTTTTATGCTATTGCACAAATGATTAATGGTCTTTATGTATTAAATCTTGATATACCTGTCTATAACATAAATACGAAAAGGAATAAGAATAATGATTCTAATCCAACTTATCTCTGGCATTGTCGCTTGGGCCATATAAACGAGAACCGCATATCTAAACTTCATAAGGATGGAGTATTAGATTCATTTGATTTTGAATCATATGAAACATGCGAATCTTGTTTAATGGGCAAGATGACTAAAGCCCCTTTCAAGGGACATGTTGAAAGGGCAAATGTTTTATTGGGACTAATACATAGTGATGTATGTGGACCAATAAGTACACAAGCTAGAGGTGGTTTTCAATACTTCGTTACATTTACTGATGCCCTCAGTAGATATGGGTATGTGTACCTAATGAAACATAAGCATGAAACCTTTGAAAAGTTCAAAGATTTCAAGAATGAAGTACAAAACCAACTTGGCAAAAGTATCAAAATCCTTCGATCAGATCGAGGAGGTGAATAGTTAAGCCAAGAGTTTCATGACTATCTAAAGGAGTGTGGGATAGTCCCACAACTCACTCCTCCGTATACTCCACAATGGAATGGTGTATCTGAGAGGAGAAATCGAACCTTGTTAGACATGGTTAGATCAATGATGAGTCATGCAGATCTTCCGATATCGTTTTGGGGACACGCTCTAGAAACAACAATATTCATACTGAACCGTGTTCCATCTAAATCAGTGGAAAAGACACCATATGAGATATGGACTGGGAAACGTCCTGGTATGTCTTTTATGAAGATTTGGGGTTGTGAGAATTTTGTGAGACGTCACGCCTCTAACAAACTTGGACCCAAATCTGATAAGTGTTTATTTGTGGGGTATCCTAAGGAAACGAAAGGATACTATTTCTATTATCCCACCGAGAACAAAGTGGTTGTTGCTCGGACTGGTGTCTTTCTTGAAAGAGAATTTATTTCTAGAAAAACCAGTGGGAGACATATAGAACTTAGTGAAGTTCAACCACAAGAAAACACTGAACATGATATTGAGATGGAAACAGAGCAGTCACCACAAGCTGTTGTGGATGAAGTGCCTGCTCAAGAGACACAAGTCCAGCGTAGGTCTGTAAGAGAACACCGGGAGCCACAGAGATATGGATTTCTTGTGACTCAACAAGGTGACTTACTACTTATTGATGAGGATGAACCGTCATCTTATCAAGAAGCTATAATGGGCACTGATTCTGAGAAATGGCAAGAGGCCATGAAATCTGAGATGGAATCCATGTATGCAAACCAAGTATGGACTTTGGTTGACCCACCTGAAGGGGTGAGACCCATAGGGTGCAAATGGATTTTCAAGAAGAAGACCGACATGGATGGTAATGTACAAACCTTTAAAGGTCGACTGGTAGCAAAATGTTTCAAACAAATTCATGGTATTGACTATGATGAAACTTTTTCACCAGTTGCCATGGTTAAATCCATTAGGATCTTACTTGCAATAGCTGCATTTTATGATTATGAAATCTGGCAGATGGATGTCAAAACAGCTTTCCTTAATGGAAATCTGCTTGAGGATGTGTACATGACACAGCCCGAGGGTTTTGTCGATCCAAAGGATGCTGGAAAGATATGCAAGCTACAACGATCCATTTATGGATTGAAGCAAGCTTCTCGGAGTTGGAATCTTTGTTTTGATGATGCAGTCAAAGAGTTTGGTTTCATCAAAAATGTAGATGAACCTTGTGTCTACAAAAAGGTCAGTGGGAGCATAATTATCTTCCTAATATTGTATGTAGATGACATACTTCTAATTGGGAATGATATCCCTGCCTTACAATCTGTAAAGATTTGGCTAGGGAATTGCTTTTCTATGAAAGACTTGGGTGAAGCCACCTATGTATTAGGAATCAAGATCTATAGAGATAGATCAAGAAGATTACTTGGCCTAAGTCAAAGTACATACATATAAAAAGTGCTAAAACGGTTTAGCATGCAAGAATCAAAGAAAGGATTCGTGCCTATGACACATGGGATACATCTTTCGAAGGATCAGTGTCCTTCAACACCAGATGAGAGACAACGCATGAGTAAGATTCCATATGCGTCAGCTATTGGATCTATCATGTATGCCATGATATGTACTCGTCCCGATGTCTCGTATGCTTTGAGCATGGCGAGCAGATATCAAGTTGATCCAGGTGAAAGTCACTGGATTGCAGTCAAGAACATCCTGAAGTACTTGAGAAGAACTAAGGATACATTCTTGATTTATGGAGGTGAGGAAGAGCTCAATGTAATAGGTTACACTGATGCAAGTTTCCAAACCGACAAAGATAATTTTCGATCGCAATCAGGATATGTGTTTTGCCTAAATGGAGGTGTTGTAAGCTGGAAGAGTTCAAAGCAAGAGACAGTAGGCGATTCTACAACTGAAGCTGAATATATTGCTGCCTCAGATGCAGCAAAGGAAGCTGTTTGGATCAAGAAGTTCATTTCTGAACTTGGGGTGATGCCTAGCATTCTAGATCCGATTGAACTCTATTGTGACAACAATGGAGCCATCGCATTGGCTAAGGAACCTAGATCTCACCAAAGATCCAAGCACATACTTTGGCGTTTTCATTTCATTCGAGAAATCGTTGAAAGAGGAGATGTAAAGATATGCAAAGTACCAACAGATGATAATGTATCTGACCTATTGACGAAGCCACTGTCACAGCAGAAGCATGATCGTCATACTAGATCTCTAGGCATTAAGTATATGTCTGATTGGTCTTAGTGCAAGTGGGAGATTTGTTGGGATATGCCCTAAGACAAGTCATTAGATGTGACATACAATGTATTATGATTTTATAAATGGCAAATCATTATTATATATTATTCGAATATCTGTGCAATATGAACTGATATATAAGTTAATGTCCTTAGAATAATATTGTATTATTCTTAAAGATTGTCCCTAGTCAAGTATTATCATAAATCAGGATAATGATAATACATTGAGGCTAGTATGTTTTGATTGATGAATTGTTCATGGATATGAGATATCAAATCAACACATGGGTACATGTTAGAGAACAATGTACTGGACAGACCCACCATGAGAATGCTACATGGATAGTTATATAGTGTCATAAGCAATTATCATAGTGATAATAATGTATGTAATCCTTACGACTTAATCATCAGAGATCCCAACATAAGGAGTTATGTATCTTGATATTGTCAAACGTTACCTGTAACAGGGTAAACTATAAAGGCAACTATTGGATACACTACGAATTATGTAGAGGGATGTTGATTGATCAAGATAGGATTTGTCCCTCCTATATAACAGGAGAAGTGTTTGGGCCCTTGATCAAGTAAGACTAAAATGCATGGCCGCGCTCGAATGAGTAATATGTGATATCGAGCTTATTCGTTTATTCTAGTTCTACTTGGGGATCAAGAAATAGAGATTGAATATACGAGTATGACTATTCCATGACTCGTGTTCAATCTAAACACATAGGACAAAGGGATTAAGTTACATGGTTAATATTATCACAAGTTCTAAGGTTATGTTGAGTCAATGACATTCTTGTAATTTGGGTAGCCTTGATGTGTTGCTAGATACCGCTCATTGCTTGTGACATAAAATGAGATTTTATGTCACTGCCAACATTGCAAGATCCTATCGGGTCGCACAAAAGATTAAATCGATAAAGGGAATTAAATTCATTGGATGAATTAATTAATTAAGAAGAGTCTTAATTAAATGATTATAAGGATTTAATTAAATCATGGGTTTGGGCCCATGAGGCTTTAAGAAAGTCTTGAACCTTAATTAAATCCTATATATATAATTAGATAACAAGGTGATTAATTTGATTAATCCTACATATAAAAAACCTAGCCACCAACATAAGAAGCTCTCGGCCACCTCTCAACAAAAGTGATCTCTCGGCCGTCGCCTTGATCTTTTGTGTTTCCGGCCATCTTCATTCGATTTAGAATCGTGTGTGGTTATTGTTCCGGTTTAAGAACGAGTCTAGCAACTTGTTCTTAAATCCCCTTTTCGGTTTGATCTTGTGGATACCGAGAGACGAAGGTGTAAATTTTCGTTTGTGACTCGAGGTGCTACATCGAGGATTCTGCATCAACCAGGTTAGGAATCCAAATTTTATTTCCGCTGCGTATTTGCTTGTTGGATTCCTTACACATACCAGCTTTATTTGTTCATATATATTATCTCTGGAGGTCAAATGTGGCATATTTGCTTCTAATTTCGGGAGAGTCAGGATATTTGTTGACTCTAGAGTTTCAGCAGAGCTTTATCTGCTACAGTTCTTATTAGCTCGGGATATATACTACTTCGGAGTTTGGATACACTTTAGATCATAATTGCTCATAATACTTATCATATTGGGAGTCAATATATATTTTATTAGCTCCAAATTCTTGATCAACTTTGCCAGGTAGGAATATCAGATCACCTTTGTCTGTTCGGGATACCCGATCACCTCTTCCCTGATGACTTATAGACTCTATCAATGTCGAGCTCGACTTATTATGATTCAGATTTCTTTGTCATTGTGGCTCAACTCCGCTTACTACTAAGCCCAACCTTGTGCAGCATTATAGCTCCTCAACAGTTGTTATTTGGCTCGATCCCTCATCAAGCATTATATTCATCGTTGGCCTCTTAATCACTCTATTGGCTGAACTGAATATGTCAATGCTGCAATAGTTACTCAGAGGGCTGCTACCTTCACCTATTGTTATTGACTACAGTAAGCACTTTATCCATTTATTTTACACATTCAATATTTAAAGAATCTATGTGATTATTTTATATTTCTTTGTCGTTATTGAATCTTCTCGATTATCTCGTCGACTCGACTTGGGAGGGAGACTAGTGATATCCCTAAAATAATCGCTTGACATGTCATGTGGTACAACAACATATTTTTCCACGTCATCCCTAGTCAACACAAAGATGACTCGATCTAAAGTTCCGGGACACAATAGGTAAAAAGGAAAGAAAAAAGGTAAATGAATAAATAAATAATAAATATAATATATGTATGTGTTGAGCCTTAAACACATGGTTGTGCTTAATGCTTTAATTTATCTCCGGATTATTTTTGAGTTTTGATGATCAACAAAACTTGTGTTTGTTATACTAATGCGTCTACTTAGTACATGTTTATTGATTAAAAAGTGGATTGAATGAAGAAAATCAAGTGTGCAAATTCTGGTATGGATCGCCCCAGGCGATGGCAGCCAGGAAGGCATCCCCAAGTACATCGACAGAGGCAATGCCGAGGCTCGCGCGCAGGGGGAGTTCGCCCGAGGCGATGGCCTGATCGCCTGAGGCGATGGCTTGAATGCCTGAGGTGATGTGGTCTTCGCCTGAGGCGATGGAAGATTTTGAGTTGCTGAGGCTATGGCATTGATTTGTGTAATTGATTGCCTGATGCAATCGGTACATCGCCTGAGGCGATGCGTGCATTATGGTGACCGTTGGGGCGCGACGATGGTGATCGCCTGAGGCGATGTCCGAGGTGATCGAGGAGTGATTTCAGCCTTATGTGTAGCAACGGCTAGTAGGAGCCTTGGGGGCCTTCGACACTATAAATATGGCTGCTTTAGAGCATTTTAAAGACAATAAACAAGCCTACAAACTTCTATAAAGCTTTGCTTATTCAAAATTCATATAGCATTGCAATCTCCATACATTTGTGTTGTATTGGAGTTTGTGATTCTTTTATTTTGTGTGAGTCTTGTTTTCTTCGTGTTGGTACACCGTGAATGTGTTTGTTGAGTTATTGTAAGGTCCTCCAACACCGACGCAAGTTGGAAATTGTAAAGTCATCAACAAGTAAAGTTGGTGCATGTGTTGTGGCTATCCTTGGAGCCCTTAAGGCCAAGAAGACTCTGAAGAGTGTTGGTAACTCGGGAAGAGTTGTGTGTGGCTATCCTTGGAGCCCTAAGGCCAAGAAGACTCGTGAAGAGTGTTGTGCTCGTGAAGAGCTTTGTGTACTCGGGAAGAGTTGTATTGTGGCTAACTTGGAGAAGGCCAAGATCATTCGTTCTAGTGGAACATCGGTTGGATGTTATCTAACCGGGAAGAGGAGACGTAGGTGATTCATCACCGAACTTCTATAACAAATTCTCGTGTTCTTTATCTTTATTTTTAATTACGCATTTATTTACTTCTTTATTTTATTTATTTATCGATTGACTTGAAGCCTTCCGCAGCGGAAACTCTTTTATTTTGCAAACTCATTTTAAAAAAGCTAAAGTAGCCAATGAACCTCATTCACCCCCCTCTTCGGTTCCAACAAGTGGTATCAGAGCCATTTGATTTTTGTTTTAAATCAAAAAATTTCTATGGCTAATCTAGCAAATGAGTTTGCTCAAGGTCAATCGACAAATCGCCTTCCGCTCTTCACGGGTGATAATTACGGTTATTGGAAGAATAGAATTTCTCTATACATCCAATCCGTAGATTATGACATATGGAAGATTATTGTGAAAGGTCCACATATTCCTTTAAAGGAAGTTGGGGGAATAAGTATTTCCAAAGAAATAGACGATTTCACAAGAGCGGATATGATTTTAGTTTCGCAAAATACTAAAGCTATTAATATTTTACATTGTGCTTTAGATATGAAGGATTATAACCGGATCTCGATGTGCTCAACCGCAAAGGAGATATGTGACAAATTGCAAATTTGTCATGAGGGCACCAATCAAGTGAAGGAGACAAAGATAGACCTACTACAACTCAAATATGAGACATTTGAGATGGAGTCCGGAGAAGAGGTTGATTCGATGTTTAGAAGGCTCACCCAAATCATAAACGAGCTTGCCCAACTTGGAGAGAAGTATCCTCCAAAGCAAATATGGAGAAGAGCTCTAAGAGCCTTGCCAAAAGAATGAGATGCAAAGATGACGGCCATCATTGAGTCCAACAAAGGAGAAATGCATCTTATGACCTTGATGAACTTCATGGCACATTGGTGACCCATGAGCTTGACACCTCAACAAGGAAAGGAATAAAAGAGGATGATAGATCCACAAGAAAAAGGGATCGCCTTGTTTGGAAGGAAAGATCAATCCGAGGATGAAGATGATGATGATGATGAAGAGATGATCTTGTTCACTAGGAAGTTCAAGAAATTCTTCAACAAACACAACAAGCCAAAGACCTCTAATGCTACCAACCATGATTCCAAACAAGAGGTAACTTGTTATAATTGTCAAGATAAAGGTCATTATGCTAATAAATGTCCTAGGAAGAAGAATGAGGACAAAGGGAAGAAGAAAGCTCTCATAGCCACATGGAGTGATAGTGACTCCGATGAAGAAGGAACTAACCTTTGTCTCATGGCCAAAGATGATGCAAATGATGAAGAATATGAAAGCGACGATGAGGTACCATCTTTTGATGAATTACTAGATTCTTATCATGAGCTTATAGATGTGCTTGGCAAAACCAAGATGAGTAATAAATTACTCAAACTTGAGGTAGCCAAGAAGGATGAAGAAAACAATTCATTGAAAAATGAATTAAGTTCTTTGAAGAAATCCTTTTGCAAATTTAGTGAGAGTAGGCTAAAGATGAATGAATTGCTTGGCTTGCAACGTTGTAGCTTCGATAAAGCCGGACTAGGCTTCTCAAGCAAAACTAAAACTTTTTCAAGCTTGTTAGCTAAAGCCAAACATAATTCTCCTACTTGCACTTATTGTTGCAAAGATGGTCATTCTAAGAACAAGTGTAGGTTTGCCAAAATCCAATACCAACCTAACAAGAGGTGGAAATAGATTCCAAAGGTGTCAATGAAAGCTAACCCTCAAGGACCCAAAAATCAAATGGGTACCAAAGACCCTCCAATTGTAAATTTGTTTTGTAGGGACAACAATGGAATGGAAGATGAAGGCACGAGCAACTCAAAGGATGAGATTATCTTATTCACCTCAATAGAGGAAGCACGAGGCATAGAACCAATGACAAGAACGCACTCTTGTCATCAAAGGTAAATTTATTTTGTGCATTTGAAAAGAGCAATTCAAAATTCATTGGCACAAATTAATTGTGACCAATAAATAATGAAGCTCAATATTCATTAGTAGTAAAATGCATTACCCCTTAGCATATGCACATATAAATTATTTTAATGCATGATGTATGCTTATCCTTTTATAGTAAGTATGTTGATATGTCTTGAATTCAAATTTGAATATGCAATGTGTAAATGTGCAATCATGTGATTAATAATTTTATTAACTTATATAATGGTGCATTGAGAATTTTAATGTCTATTGGGCATGAGGTACATGAACATATGCACACGTTGAAACACTTAGAATTCATTGTTGGTTGCCTTAAACGCATGTTTGTTGTTCCTCTAAATGATTTAATCTTATGCTTGGTATGTCTATTACATGCTTGATGAGGAACATGCGTAAAATTGTTAAAATATGGCTATGTGTCAACATATAATTATGCTATGATTATTTGAACTTTGTGCTTTTTGATTAT
Organism: Haberlea rhodopensis; assembly: GCA_907163345.1. Classification (NCBI taxonomy): domain Eukaryota; kingdom Viridiplantae; phylum Streptophyta; class Magnoliopsida; order Lamiales; family Gesneriaceae; genus Haberlea; species Haberlea rhodopensis. The sequence continues at coordinate 9,414,883 of CAJQUN010000003.1, read as the reverse complement.
CACAAAAAGGGGGAGAATTTTGTGATAAACTTGAAGTTTAATACATGCATAGTTTAAGGGGGAGAGCTTGTGTATGCATGGTTTGAGGGGGAGAGTTGTTTGTTTAATGCTTTACTTGGTAATCTTGTATGTGCTATGCAATTGTTAAGGGGGAGTCATGTTTACTCACATTTCATGCATATTACATATTCAAGTTTATCAAGTTTTGTGATCATCAAAAAGGGGGAGATTGTTGAGCCTTATACGCATGGTTGTGTTTAATGCTTTAATTTATCTCCGGATTATTTTTGAGTTTTGATGATCAACAAAACTTGTGTTTGTTATACTAATGTGTCTACTTAGTGTACATGTTTATTGATTAAAAAGTGGATTGAATGAAGAAAATCAAGTGTGCAAATTCTGGTCTGGATCGCCCCAGGCGATGGCAGCCAGGAAGGTATCCCCACGCACATCGACAGAGGCGACGTCGAGGCTCGCGCGCAGGGGGAGTTCGCCCGAGGCGATGACCTGATCGCCTGAGGCGATGGCTTGAACGCCTGAGGCGATGTGGTCTTCGCCTGAGGCGATGGAAGATTTTGAGCTGCTGAGGCTACGTCATTGATTTGTGTAATTGATCGCCTGAGGCGATCGGTACATCGTCTGAGGCGATGCATGCATTATGGTGACCGTTGGGGCGCGGCAATGGTGATCGCCTGAGGCGATGTCCGAGGCGATCGAGGAGTGATTCAGCCTTATGTGTAGCAACGGCTAGTAGGAGCCTTGTGGGCCTTCTACACTATAAATATGGATGCTTTGGAGCATTTTGAAGACAAGAAACAAGCCTACAAACTTCTACAAAGCTTTGCTTATTCAAAATTCATATAGCATTGCAATCTCCATACATTTGTGTTGTATTAGAGTTTATGATTCTTTTATTTTGTGTGAGTCTTGTTTTCTTCGTGTTGGTACACCGTGAATGTGTTTGTTGAGTTATTGTAAGGTCCTCCAATACCGACGCAAGTTGGAAATTGTAAAGTCATCAACAAGTAAAGTTGGTGCATGTGTTGTGGCTATCCTTGGAGCCCCTAAGGCCAAGGAGACTCGTGAAGAGTGTTGGTAGCTCGGGAAGAGTTGTGTGTGGCTATCCTTGGAGCCCTTAAGACCAAGAAGACTCGTGAAGAGGTTGTGCTCGTGAAGAGCTTTGTGTACTCGGGAAGAGCTGTATTGTGGCCAACTTGGAGCCCTCAAGACCAAGATCATTCGTTCTACTAGAACATCGGTTGTAAGTTATCTAACCGGGAAGAGGAGACGTAGGCGATTTATCGCCGAACTTCTATAACAAATTCTCGTGTTCTTTATCTTTATTTTTAATTACGCATTTATTTATCTTTATTTTATTTATTTATCGATTGACTTGAAGCCTTCCGCAGCGCAAACTCTTTTATTTTGCAAACTCATTTTAAAAAGCTAAAGTAGCCAAGGAACCTCATTCACCCCCCTCTTCGGTTCCAACAATATGTATTGACATTTTTTGGGAGCTTGAGAAAGGACATGTTCTCACTCCATCCCCATCTCACTCCTCTCGCAGAGATCTCCCCTTTTTTTTTTCTCACTTTTCTTCATGGTGGAATCTTGAACTCGTTGAGTCATCGGAGGGGTCACGCTGGGATTTTTCCGGCGCCCCCTAACCGATTTGTTTGTATTTGTATTTTCAGGCATTGCTACGACCGGGGACAAAGGAGAAAAGCTTGGTGATATTTTCGGTAGAATCACTCTTGGTTACGGTTTCAGACCTTGGAAATAATGGGGCCTTTGACAAGAACCAAGAAAATAGCAGAGAGCCGATGCTCGAAAGAACGGATGTTCCAAAGTCGAACCTCAAGCATCCCGGTAATTCAAGCATTCCTCTGAATGACAGGAAGGTTGAACGGAAGAAAAATCATGAAGTTACATTGAAGAAGCAAACCCTTGAACCAAATAGGCCTCAAAATGGTGAATCTCAACTAGCCAAACCAAAACCACGCTATACTGAAACTCGACAGGCGAGACAAAACCATCCGAGCAATCAAGCTGGGCGCACGAGACCAAAACCAGCCATGCAGCCGAGGGTTAAGAACAACATTAATATTCATCAGAAACCATACACAGGCACAATTCAGAAGAAACCAATGCCTCCCAAACAGGTAAATGGTGCAAGAACAGGAAGTATCAATGTGAACCTGTTGTTTTAATTATCTTACGTCTCTAAGTTTTCTTGTATCAGAAGTTGGATTTTAACAATGAGGCTTCGGTTCAGATGAAATTAGAGGTTGCAAAAAGAAAGCTACAAGAGCGTTATGAAGTAGCCGAAAACGGTTCGTTTGCCTACTTTCTTTTATTTGGCACTTGTTTTATATATTACATTATATCACGCCTCAGAGCCTAGGCATACAGGAACAAGGCTGTAAGCAAGACTCTACGCAGTGAATCCTGTCAGCAAATGTATTGCATTTCTCGTTATCTAGCAAAATGATTGACCCAACTTGCAGTATAAGTAGTTAGGTTATAGGACACTTTTAAGCTTCTTTCACAATCAATATAAGGTTCTATAGATCTAGTGAGAAACGTGTAAATCATATGATCTATCATTAAACTCTGTCATCTAATATTAATTATCACACATCTCAACAGCCAAGAAGCAAAGAACAATACAAGTAGTGGAGCGTCATGATCTTCCCAAAAAGAGTTTTGCACAGAGGAATAATCAGCACATGAAGACTGGCATATCCAACAAGAACAGGCAAAAAATACTCCGGTAGCTACTATACCATGAATACCAGCTTTGATTTCACTAATATTGGAACAATCACCATTATACTGACTAGAAGGATATTGCCATTCACTAACTTTACGGCTTATTTTGTAGCGAGTTGTTTAAGAGATGGAGAATTGGCTTTTATCCATGTTGTTTTACGTTATCAAATGTAGCATGGACCTATTAGTCGAACATTTAGGACAAGAGAACATAACCTTGTGTTCGACTGAACTCTCATTTAGCAAAAAAGGGATCCTAGATTGTGTAATCCAAGCCATGGATTCTTCCTTTAATGTTAATTTTTCTTAAACTTTCTCCAGACTGTGGAGGAACACAATTTGCGCATGATTAGGCGTGTTTTGTGTTCGTATAGTTTTATGTTTGATATTGCTTTATATTGAAGCATCTGAACTTCGATGCCACAAAAATTATGAAAAGGAGCTAATTTTAAAAAAAAATTGACTTACATTCCGAGGTCCCAACTTCACCTCTAAGCTCTACTCGAAGCTCAAGCAAACTTTTTAGGAATACTTGATTTTTTTAACTGCAGAAGATTGTGTATTATTATTTGTTTTGTTCTACTAGGTCGGTTGTAGGTGGGGGGATGCACGGTTTTAGAAATCGAATTTAACTACATGTTGATTGTGAAAATATAGAATTGTCCCCTTATCTTTGAACTAGTTTTTATTGGCACCGCCTAATGCGCGGTAGAAGGTACCAGCATGTTGGTCAATTTTTTCTTAATTTGATCGAAAATAACATTTCAAATAACTGATTTTAACAAACTTTTTTTAAAAAACGACAAATCTAATGTAATTGAATGTGAAAAAATAACCAAAAAGACTGACTCTAATTTTTTTTTAAAAAAAATGATACACATCTCACTTGAAACTGAAAAAAATAACATTTGAAGTTTTTTGCGCGCATCAACAACCTATTAAGATATATTTTTTCCTAGTCGGTTCAGGCCAAACCTGTGCATCAACAAAAAAAATTAAAATGAACATGCTACTGTAATTGAATGGATTAAAATAACCAAAAGACTTATTCTAATTTTTTTTTAAAAAAAACATGATGTTCATCTTACTATAAACTGAAAAAATTAATATTTGAAGTTGTCTGTATCAACAATCGATTAAGATATATATTTTTCTAGTCGGTTCATGCCTGTTCATCAACAAAAATAATTTTTGAAATAAAAGACATTTTTTAAAGGAAAAAAATTTGCAAAAAATAGTGATTTACTATTCATTACAATAATATTAACAAGTGTTTGACACTTATTATATAGTAACAACAATTAATCACGGCTTGTGCGTTATGCTGGGAGCAATAATTGATTCCATTGTCATATATGGATATCTAATACGATGCAGTGATTGCAACATGAGGTTTGCATAGTCGTACAATTTAATATATTTGGTTATATTGTTATCTACAATTATACTATTTTAGTGTAGCTGAAGGTGCTTGATTTTACAATTAATAACATGACCAAAAGTATATTTATTTTTATTAAATGCAAAACATAGGGAAACAACTATAATGTTTGAGCGTAAATATGGTTTAATTAATTTAATTTGCATTGCTAACTTAAATATATAAGAAAATTCTGAATTCATTGTTGGCTAGTGATGTTGGGTTTTGTTACCTTATGTAATTTAGATATGGAGGAATATGTAAATTTGTTATCTAGTGGTTTGATAGGTATCATTCCTAAGGGTAGTGATGTTGTGCGATTAGGGACAGATCAATCGATGAGAATATTCACATTCAAGAGTTGTTATCCCTACAGGTACTCCGTGATTACAGATCTTATTTCTTAGGCAAAAGTTGTTCAAAACCCAATTCCTAAATTTCACCTTTTTCTCATTAAAATTAATTTCTCTCTCCACAAAAAATAAAAAAGTCTTGTATTTGGGCTCCTTGATCTTGATTATTAACCCACATCGAGAAGATAAGTAAAGCCCATGAGTCTTTAGTTTTTACCGAGAGAGCATTGAAATGCTTTTCCATTAAATAGATTTGGACTGGAAGAGTGCAAATAGTGAGAAAGAGCTAACCCGGAGAGTTAACTATTTGTCTATTTCCTACGTTTACTGTTCCCATATCGGCAATGTTAGAATACGAATGGTTCTTTATAAATTGTTTCTCCGCATGGTTGAACGCCGGGCTCTGTAGCGAGGGCCTGTTACCTAAGCAGGGGCATTAAGGCGGAGGGAGTTGACGTGGTTTCACCATGTGCGGGGAGAGAGGAGTGCAAACTTCCACCCAAATTACTCAAATCTAATGTAGCGATTGATGTATCGGTCGACAAGGTGCCCTGAAGTTTGTCGGCCTAATGTGGTGGCGGCACCCCACGTGTAAGGATGTTGGTCGGTCTGACTTGAGCCTCCTCTTCAAGTCAGAAGATCAACATCGAGTTGAAGCTGGCTTGACAGAGCAGCAGCTGCCGGTAGGAGTAATTTGGGTGGGAGTTTGCAGCAATCTGCAAATGGCGTTCCACTTCGTCCGGACCCCGACCTTTTTGGCCACATTTTCGAGTTTTCATTCTTGTCCAAAACTGACGGATATTCGTATAATCGTGGACGGAAACGTATCCGACCTCAGAGGGTGTAAGCGCTGGCTGTCGGAATCGGCTATGATTTCTAGGTCCATTCCCCCCCCCTGGCTCCGTTGTTTCGGTATTTTTTCTGACATTTTTACTATTCTTTTCATGTTAACAAATTGTTTTTTGAGAATTCGGTTAACCTTTATCCAGTTTTACTTAGGAGCTACTTCATCGTTTCCTTTTGTTAGTTTTATTTGTAATGATTGGAATTTTGAATGTTTCTTACGCTTTATTTCCTTGTTTAGTTCATAGTCCCATTTTATTGACAGGCTTCCTTAGTTCCTTACCTTCTCTGGACAAAGTTCCGGATGGATTTTCAATGAGCGACATATCACGTGAATGTGCAACGCATTTAGGGTTTGACCTCGATGATAATTTTTCTGATGAAGCAGGAAACGGTTTTGCCCTGGCAACTGTATTTCCTTCTTCTAAGGTTGGTTGCCTAGCATCTCTGTAATTTCATACGAGGAACTAAAAGGTTTGGATGGTGCATTGAATGTGTGAAGTTATGGCTGTAGTTTGTGTGTGTCATGAATTTCTCTTTATTGCAATGACCCTGTGCTGGTTAACTGATTGCTGCCATTAGAAATTTTTTATGTCATGCAGCTAGCTAGTAGCGGTTATATTCAAGTTTTTTCTGTGACATGTTTTGGTAGATTATCTAAGTTTGATTTGCATGCAGGCAGGTTCTAAAGAATGGAGTACGCTTGTCTTCGAACCTTTCATGTAAACTGGGTTGTCCAGATTCTGGCAGGACAATGTGAAGTGTCAACAGTTGACTGGAAATGGAATTGGTATGCCATTTGGCCTTTCAGATGCTTGTTTCCCATTTGAATGCTGCAAGGAGTTACATCTATCCGCGGTATGTTTGAAGAGTTAATTTCAATTGGAGAGTGCCACACAGTCTCACTATGACTTATCGATGGAAGTTGAACTTGGGCCGGTTGAAAATGGCAAAATTTCATCTCCAAAGACACCATCTGTTTCAGTGCCTAAAGTTAGCACTCCCTGCTCGATGCAATCTCATATTTCAAACTATAATAAGTTAGCATCAAATACAGCTTATATATCTCATGAATCTATTGACATTCTTGATGTGAAGGAAGTTTCGGAGGATGATTCTTCTAGGAAATGTTTAGAAACTTGCACTACCTCATGGTTATGTTCACGTAGTTTACTCCTTGGTAATTTTGTGACAGTCCCAGTATTGTCAAGGCAATGTGTACTCCGGGTCATAGGTTCTGAAAGATTGTCTTCAGTTGGTCAGAATCCAAATAATACAAATCTTGAATTTGCCTCTGGAGCCCCAAACTTAAGAAAGACATGGTGTGTGCTTTTTCTGTAGACCGGGGAAGAAAAATCCATTTACTATTATCAATAAATTCTATGGTTGAAACTTCAGTAACAAACTCTTTGGCAAATCCTGAACTTAGACATGGACGTGACGTAGAGAGTATGGGTGTCAGCTTCTCTAATTTGGGAGGCCTTTCCAAAGAATTTACTGTTTTGAAAGATATTATAGTTTCATCAGCTGTGAAGGGTTCAGTGGCAAGGTATATATCTCGACTTCGATAACAATCTTACTTGATTCTTTTTGTCCTTGAGTTCGTTGGACATGATCTTGATAGTTGTACAACACACTGGGAAAGTCAATTTATTTATGCTGGACTGCCTGTTGGATTTGTCTTATGGGACCTGCACCTCCTTGATTGTACTGCTGTATCATTATTTCCCCTAGATCTGAAGTTCTTTCACCATACTAGCATTATAAAACATGTTTTGTATGAAACTCCTTAATCATATTTAGTAATGCCAACCTTATATTCAAAGTCATGTTTGCATTACATGTATTAAATGCAATGGAGAACAGCAAAGGAGAAGTTATTCTATATCATGACAATAAGCAATTTTTTGTGTAGAAGACCCATGTATGTGTTCAAGCTAAAGTATTACTCCTTTTTCTTAGCTTGGGGTTTCGTCCCACAAAGGGAGTGCTTCTTCATGGCCCACCAGGAACAGGGAAGACTACTTTGGCTCGACTATGTGCTCATGATGCGGGTGTTAATATGTCATTATGGCACTTCTCTCTGTTCCTTGAAACTAACTGTCTTCCCTTGAGCTACTCTGGTCATCTGACACAAAAACTTGGTTGACCTGTTGGACACATTTTTTAGCCCTTTCTGCTTGCAGGATTCCGTATGCTTGACTCCTGTATATTATCCAACTATAATCGTGCTTCCTAATTTATGCTTTTGAAAGACATTCACTATATGTTATCTGCCAAATTTGTCCTCGTAAGGATGAGAAACGTGAGAAAAGAAGAATGGAAGAGGAGACTGCTTACATGGTTTCTTTCATGGGATTTTTTCCATTTCCTTCCATATTCTTTTAATACAAGCGAAAATTATGCTTTAGCTTCAAAGGCGTGACATCAAGAAATTGAATTTTTTGTGGACATTATTTCTGTAGAATTTCGTTATAACACCTGTATTTTTTTAAGATAAATGATGAGAATGCTGTAGCTAGAACAGACTAAAAGCGTCTACTCGAGAATGTCTACCAGTATTGTTATGCAAAAGTCACGTACATTATTAACATTTTGTCTCGGTGCACTTATGTTGGTTGTATTTTCATCTTTTAATTTACTAAAAACCAAGTGATTCTAGGTGACCTGATTCAAATATGTTACTGTTTCATTAAAAATTCACACAGGCCACAGGGTTCCTTCTCCTCGACAACGTCATGAAATATTGCTCGCACTTCTGGGTGAAATGCAGCATAGACAAGGATGCTATCTTGCAATGGCCACATATGGTTTTGCTGGTGCTGATTTAGCTGCTCTTTGCTATGAAGCAGCCTTAATTCGCCTTCGGCAATATGTTATTTTGAAGCGGAGTTTTAGTTGGTGATCGAGTTATGAGTCAGCTGCTTGTTGAGTTAGATGGTAACAGTTTCACAAATTATCGAAAATCCTCATTTACCTAGATATCTTTTGTTCGGGCATGTCATATATTATCTTTCAATAATTAATTGTCGCCTTCTTTTTCCTGTTTTGTTTTTGAAACATGTAGTCTTACGTACTTCAATTTCGCAAATGCTGATAACTTCTATCAAAGTGGAGTTTATGATAGCCATTAAAGGATAATTTAGTAGCATACTATGTTACATATCTCTATATAAGTCGATGTTCTACTGTAGGTTTGCATCAAAGAGGTAGTGTCACTGCCATTGCTGCTACAAATCGGCCAGACAGATAAGATTGACCTTGCTCTTTTGAGACCAGGTGAGCTTTGAAGTTGTTTCCTGGTTGTGTCTGTCTGATTACCATGCATTATTCTATACTGTTTTATTCTTCCCAAAACTCAAGTGCCCACATAGCTGCCAAACTTGTTAGGACGCTTTGATCGACTGCTGTTTGTGGGACCACCAAATAAAAAAGGATTGTCAAGATATATTTCACGTCCATTTGCGCCGAATGCCATGTAGTTCTGATGTCTGCATCAGTGAGCTCTCTCTTCTCACAGAAGGCTGTACAGGTGCTGTTATCTCGCTTATCTGCCGTGAAGCAGCAATGACAGCTATTGAAGTAGGCAGTACACGGCTTTCTAAATAAATTACTCAATATATTTGTTCTTCTTATTCAATAGTCTTGGCAATTGTCTTGTTATATCAGAAGAACCTATCTGCATCAGAAATTACAATGGAGCACTTAAAAGCTGGAATTCACCAAGTACAGCCATCTGATGTACATATGTATGCGAAATTGTCATTGGGGTTTCAGAGACTCGTTCATGCAACTTCTAAGGAAGACGATTCTAATTTCTAAATGTGAACCTATGTCAAGTAAACAAAGTCCAATGCCTTTTTAAGACTCTGTTTTACATTTTAATTTTCATGGTGTGGCATGCTTTTTTAATAAATGCTTGCTTTTGTGTATTTTTTCAGTGGATAATAAGAGGTATATAACCAACCAAATTTAGGCTAACTTATATTTGTAATTTTAAAGATCATACATGGGTTAAATATCTAAATTTCCCATGTTGATACACAAGGAAAAGGGGATTTTAGATATGGGTTTTCACCTCTTTAACCTTTTGGGTTTTGTTGTAGGTCTTTCGCATGCCCTTTAAAAAGGTGTTCCTAAAGTTGATTTATGTACTTTGTTCTTCCTTTCACCTGAAGTCTTTGACTTATTATTGCTATTATCTTTTTCTTCAGAATCTTTTTATTCTCATTCAATGGTGAACCATTACTTCAAAAACGGGGAAAAGCATCTTTAGTCCCATGGAAAAAGAATTCAGTGATAAAGTAAAAGTGATTGCTTCTTTTGAAACCCAGTATTTTTCCATATTGTTGAATATACATGATCTAAATGCTGTGTTTTGTAAATTTTTTATTTTATTTTATGAAGATGTTTTGTGGAATCTAAATTTGAGATTTCGATCGGGTGTAGCTTCTATGACCAGGACCAAATAAAGATATGCTGTGCTTTTCCTTTATTGGTTCCCAGTGCTTCGATTGCAACAAGGTTCTTCCTAAAGCCAGTACATCTGTACATGTGGCATTCTCTTGTTTGCTTTTCCTTTACTAAGCATTTTCTTCACACTTCTCGCTTTTTTTCCCATTTGGGAATATTCAAATATCAAACATATCAGTGTTTGTAAATACATTTATAAACTGCTTATCAACTTTTCAGACGAAAAATAAATTTTGAGTGTTTTATTTGCTTGCTTCTGCTATTGCTTCTCTAAAAATAAGCAGAAGCAGAGAAACATATTATGACATATTTTTGACTGCTTTAAGTTGTTTGGTGGCAATTTTGTAATTAATTGAAGTTTATTAAGTTGTTTTTTTTAATTTAATAACAAACACTCAATGGTTTTGCTTAAAAATAATTTTTCAACTTTAAACAAAAATAACATAGAAATTTTTGAATAAACAATCACAAACACTCCCAAAATACAAAACTCAATCTTCTATTACAAATAAATGTCAATAAATGCATTACTCTCACTCAAACACACCACATAGGAGAGTGAATACAACCGCCATATCGTTGCTCCAATCTCTAAGACCATCTTTTAATTGGCATTTTTATTTATTATATGTCTAATTTTTGAATATTATTGTTGTTAGATAATTTTTATATTAAATTTATAAAAATTAATCTAGCAATAAATACAATAATAATAAGTATAATAATAATAGGTCTGACAAGTAGACACTTTCTGAAATCATAATATGCCTCTATTGAATTGAGTTTATTTTCTTGCCACTTAGCTTTTCCAACTTTATATATTAAATTTTAGAGGATATAATAGTATAATTCAAATTTCTCATCGATCGAAGCAATCATTGACGTCCTTAATTTCTACAAAATATCATTACATTTCGGGTCCCAATTTAATTTTCACGTATATTTCATGTTTGTTTTCATTTATTTTTAAAATTAATTTCCATCGGATTGCAAAACCTCCAAAAAGCATTATTCCAGCTAATTTCTTTCGTTTTAATAAAAAAAATATAATATGTACGATGTAATAAAAAGAAATTCCCTTTCCACTATGGTGGCACTAACTCAATATTATTGAGAATCTAACTAAAAACAAAGTCCTCTACATCCCGGAAATATTGTACAAGATTGTGTTTGTATGTGTAAGGAAAATATAGATTTGATGGGGCTTTTATATATCAACTTAATATGATTATATATTAATTTATTGTTTTATTTAAAAAGATAATACGTTTTAAAACGTAGTATTTCTCGTGTGTGTAATAATTACACAATCGTATGTAAAACAAAAACCAGATAGGTCACATAAAAATCTGAAGAAAAGCATCTGCAACAGTAAACGTTAACAAAAGCTGGAAACAAGAAGACAAGATCCACCTCGATCACCCCTCCCCCCCAACTCTTCTCTCACAAACGAAATATCTGCAGAGAAATCAAAGGTGAAAAATGAAACCCTCAATTATGAACCTTTTTGTTTTATATCATATTAATTTCATGTATACTCGAGATTTCACCACGCTTAAAAGTTGAAACCGTCTCTTCTTTTTATCTGTATCTTTGTCTCACACTCTACAAAAAGGGAACCTTTTTTTATTCAAAAAAACAGTGAACTTTTTTAGGTATGTTCCTTGTGATTTTGGTTATCGTGTATTCATTTTCTTGGTTTTCCGGGCACTAGATCTTGATTTCCTGAAGAACAAGGGGTTCTGTTCTTGCTTTTGTTTTTTGTAATGTTAATTTTTGTACTGAAAATTTTTCCCTTTTCAAGAAAAGATTTGTGTGGCAGTGAATCCAAGAACTGAGGCACAAAAGGAAAGAAAATGAGGGAAGAAGAATCCAATTGGTTTTCAAAATGGAAAGATGAATTGCCCTCGGCTGAGGAATTGATGCCCTTAAACCAATCCCTTATTACTCGTGATCTAGCGCTAGCTTTCAACATTTCGAACTCACATCAAAACCTTCACAACCACCACACGCCGCCTCCTCCGCCGCCGCCGCAGTCAACTACCCATTCCTCAGCTGAATTTGAATCTCCGGAGTTGAGCTGCGCCGCAGGCGGATCAGGTGGGGCCGCCGGGTCTGACGAGCCCGCAAGAACCCTCAAGCGGCCGCGGCTCGTTTGGACCCCACAACTGCACAAGAGATTTGTAGATGCGGTTGCCCATTTAGGGATCAAGAATGCTGTTCCAAAGACTATAATGCAGCTCATGAGTGTTGATGGGCTGACTAGAGAGAATGTAGCGAGCCATTTGCAGAAATATAGGCTATATTTGAAGCGAATGCAAGGTATTTCCAATGGTGGAAATGGCAGCGTCGTAGGGAATAATAGTCCTGCTGGATTTTCTGGTTCCGGCATGGATCCGGCCATGGACCACTTGTTTGCCAGCTCCCCCGTGCCAGCTCAATTTTTGAACCCCGGCAGGGGGAATCCAGAGCATTTCTTGCCATTTGTACCGGTCGCGGCAGCAATGCATCACCACCACCCGATGGCGGTGGTGGCTGCAGGGCCAGGACACCAACAGCAGTTGCAAAAGCAGTTCAGTCCATTTGGTCACTCGCCACCAAACGGCCAATTTGATCATCCATTTTTGAGGCAATCACAGCAGCAGGTTCAGAGAATGGGTGGTTCTGTGGTGCCTCTGGCATATGTTGAGGATATGGAACCGGCTGGCACAACAAATGGGAGGAAAGTTCTTACGTTGTTTCCAACAGGGGATGATTGAGTTTCGGTAGTTGACGACTTTTTCGAGGGGTTACGCAGTTCATAAGTGATTCAAGGTTCTTGATTAATGTTACTTTGTTTTTTTAGGTGTTCCTGATGGTGTAGATTCGAGTTTATGGCGTTCAATGTTTGTTAAACATGATTTACTACTACCATTATTCTTTCTGATGTTAATGTGGACCGCAGTTTATCCGTTAGAATCAGTGCGTTCATAGTGAAAATTATGTCGCTCCCCCGCGAGTTTCTAATCCATATATCAATATGCTAAAGTTGTTCTTATTGCATAGGTTTTCTACTGAATGAAATTCGCAAACTTAATCTGGGTTTGATTCTTTTAATCTCCATAGATCGAGCTTAGGGCAAATCTCATGCTTAAAATAAATTTTCAACTGCTATGCTTACTGTCACCATACAAGGAAGAGAAACTATCCTCTTTTGATTCAATAATACATCAATATGACCTAGATCAAAAATTATAATGCAAGAGCTCCCATTATTGTGTTATTTTGGCAACAAAAAAAATTCGTGTAAGGTCAGTTGCCAAACTGTTATGCTCATTAGTAGTCTCTTGGTATAACATCAATTCAAATACTCAAACCTAAGCATTCACTGGATTTTGTGTGAGAGGGACTCATTTGCCATTTTGGTGCATATAAAAGAACTAAATAATGCCTAAACAACACACTAGTGTATACGAAGTTTTGCCAGCAATCAATTGAAATCCTGATTCAGTAACAAATAGAAGGAAAAGCCCCCGAGAATTAAAATTATGTGGTATAAATAAATAAAAACTCTCATAATGAATTACATTTCTAAATTTCATTAAATCAAAAGTCGGATTATGGGTTTTATGCAATCGATTTATAATTTTGATGAAAATTATTTAAAAAATAAGTTTAGTTCACTTTCGTATGCATGATAATCAGAAAAAAAAATATTTTAAAGTAAATAAAAATTGAAATAAAGGATTCAAATAAAAAAAAACTTCAGGCCAAAATCAATTTGACACAAGTTTTCCTCGCATGCTTTAATGACATACGATACAAATACAATGATCATAATTTCAAATAAAATATAACAAAAGCAAAATCTAAATAACCGACCCCGAAGACATTGATATACTATAACGATTAACGTAGGGAAAAAAAAACAAAATAAGCAAACAAGTAAGAAGATATCTGTGCTAGAAAAAAGCAATGATTTGTCCATACCAACGTACTCATCAAATCAAATTAAAAATAGTAAAAAAAAAAATACAAATTATAATTCCAAGTTTGTCTTTATCTCCCAACACTTTACCTAAAACGGATACCTATTAGACAGACATTCCCCACCAAATATTCGGACTCTCATCAATGATTCTGGGAGTAATCAAAACTCAGTTGCTGCTGACAGAAGGGAGCCTACAACAAAGATTACATACAGATAGATTAATAGTGAAACGTAAGTAATTCTATGTTTCATTTCAGGTGTAGTGTTACGAAAAACACAATAAATAAGCAGCATTAACTTGAAATAATACAGACACATGATTTTCCAATGTTGCGCTTTCCAAACGTTTCCGGAAAAAGAGAGTACCCAATGACTTTCATCAACCACAAATTTAGTTATATGAAAGCCTTCTAGAGTGCAAAACGTCAACTCAAATGATATATGGAAGTACCCAAAATAAGGAGAGACGACAGAAAAAAAATATCACAAGGGATATTGCATAGCATCCTTGAACACCAAATTCGTAAAAAAAAAATAATAAATAAAATTGTGAAGGCGCTGCATTAGTCATTTAATTTTGACGGTTCCGTGAAAATAAACGAAAACCAGGTTCAGCAGCATAAAAAAATGTTAAGATACATAAGAAGTCATATATAAAAAGAGCAAGTACAGCAAAAATGATTCAAAGTTGTGTTTAGATGGCATGTTTTGGGTTTAGATGGGGATTTGATTGATAATTTAAAATGACCACATTCGACGATAATTTGAAATCCATTACATTGATTTATAAACAAAAAAAGTAGAAGTGGGATTTCAAATTTGTTGTAGAAGTGGGATTTCAAATTTGTTGAACTCAAAAAGTATCCAAACAAATGAAATGGATCTAGATCGTGAATTTAAAATTCTTTAATTTCAATTCCTTCAATTTACACGCACCCCAAATTATTTCAATAATGATAGTTACGGAAAATGCGATGAAAAGATAAGGTGTTTACCTGAAAAAGGGTGCGTCTCATTTGGTTATATGACTGTGCATACATCATGGATTGGGTTTGCCATTGCTTATATAAAGCATCCCTAGGAGTCGGATTCACTCCCACAGCACAGTAAGGACTCATCACTGGACTACTGTAGTTAAGAGAAGCCTGAGGTGCAGGCATTTGATGCAATTGGGGGAAAACAGAATCATATCGGACAAATGGAACCGGGAATTTCTGCAAATTACAAGGTGCTAAGCTGAAGTTTTCAGTGTTGGGAGTGCTTTTAACATATCTGCATCAAATTAGAAAACAGAAAAATCTCAGAGTTTTCGTACAATTTGCACACAAAACATTATCCATGTTGATTGATGGGCACTGAGATTGGGAGATTTGGCTAAAGCACCTACAAATGTCAGGTTAATCGGTCTTATTTATTTATTAAGTGCATCAGTATGAGGCCTATCTTTCAATACTATAAGCCTATAAGATACCTCCAACATCAGCCTAATCATTGAAATTGCAAAAATTCCGTGATGTGAAATGCAATTTCTCACTACCTTACATAACTGCGATCATAGTCAGGGTCAGTGCGATCTTTTTCCCTGTCCCTAAAAATGGCTACTCTTGAGGAACTACCAGTATCCCTGCTGCATATGCTCTTGTCACCATCCACATCCAGGTTCCTTGAAACCTCATTCTCATCTAGAGTCAAACTCCTCACATCAGAAGCAACCCGAGCTAATGCATCTTCCGACTCAGAACCACTAGAACTACGGAAAATACGAGCCCGTGCTCTGTCGTACTCCTCCTTCCTTTCTTCCGCATTTCTGACTGAACTACGTTTAGTCCCCTGTTCATTGGATTCACTTGAGGAACCTCTGGAAGTTCTAGGCCTTATGACAAATTTGATTTGATCAGGTTTGTCATTTTCTGCCTCCTTCACTGGAACATCTGATAAGCAGATGGCAGGGAACTTGCTGTCTGGCTTCTTTATAACCAAAATTCCACTTCCCTGGCCATCCACAGCATTATCCTGAATCATGCTCTGCAAGCCATAATGTTGAGCAACACGATGAGCTGCAAGACGAAGGTATGAAGTAGGGAAGTGTGGAAAGACAAACATCTGTAGATCAGAATTCTGAAAGAACTTCTGTACATCGAGTTCCATCCGTAGAACTGGTAAATAGTTACAAAAAATATATATATCAACAACTATATCTCAAAAAATGAACAGAGGGAAAAATTAAATTTCCACAACGTGAACAGAAATTATTCAAATATCTTAAAACAATGTTATCGTATTCAAATCTCATCAGTCATGTAGATGATTTTACACACCCCGACACAAGTGCATCTTGACAACAAGAATGTAACAAACTTCAAAGTTTGGTGGTACACATTAGTGGGTATTAAAGAATCCCAGATAAAATTCACATCATGTGGAAGTGGAACATATTGAAAAATATCTAAGCAGTTATCCTATACAATCAGTACACAAGGAAAGGAATACAGCAAAAACACAAACACAAAAAAAATCAGTATGAGAATGTATATAAAGTAGTATTTTGTCAAAGTTTAACAGTTGGCCAACTGCCAATTCTAAATATTGTTTCTGAAAGTCGTTTTCAAACTGTCGAAATATTTTTTTAGGCGGTTGGGTATGTTGATTCACAATAACAAGTAAAACATAGTAACTATGGTCATAAACTGAAACAAGTGTCGTGAATAATCTGGATCGCAGCACCAATATTGATTATTTTGGACATTATGGAAAGAAAAATATTATAAGACTTTTGGGAGGAAAAATAGAAGAATAGAACAGATATTGAAAAACATGTTTGAATTTCGAGATCTTAGAAGCAGGCCCATGAGGACTTGTTAATGGTAATCCGGATTTATGTCGCTCTATTAGGCCACTGAAGTATGGAGAGTTGCATAGAAATTAAATATTAACAATAAAACTTAAATGAGGAAGTTAAGGAATATAAATGAATTGAATCTGGTATGTTTTAAACTGCCTTTACTTATACGCAAAGTAAGCACAAAATGTAAAAACTAAAAAGCGATTAAATAAAATATTATCCATGCAACATCAAGTTTCTGATTCCCTTTCTATTTATCAACATTGGATAAATTGCTAGGTAAATTTTTCTCAACTATTTAGCAAGTTTACTTTGCATTGTCCTCAACCATCGGCCTTAACTTCCTCCAGGTTCTCATCAACTTAGATACTATCAGAAGAAGAAAGGTCAATCAGGCCATAATTGTGGCAAGTACAAGTACAAGATGAACACAATCAACAGCCATCAAAAACTAGCTCCCGCAATTCAGGATACGACCAACAAAAATATTTGTTCAACAGCATGCTGGACACAAGACTATCTCTTTCTGTTTCTTTGCCGTTTCTCATGCTAGTGAAACCTACATTGCACAGTTCAGCTTTTCCCGACCCAGATCTAAATCACCTAAGCACCCAAAATTCCCAACGTCCACACACCCAATAAAACACAACAAAATCACACCCTAATTCACATAACCAAAACCCCATTAGATCTACCTCAATAATTTCAAACTTCCAACTTTTCCAGACACACAGCATAAATCCACCTCAAACACGATACCGTAAACAAATTAAAGCAACCAAAACAAGAACTAATACAAAAAAAATGAACTTGGACAAACAAAATCCCCAAACTGGGAAAACAAACTTACTAGTCAGACGATGACGAGGATTCTGAAGAACTTCAACGAGAAACGGGTCCACCATGGAAATATAGACCGGCGGTGGCTCCTTTATCTCCTTCTGCTCTGAAATAACAAAATTCTCGTTAGCTTCTAGAGAAGTCATATTCATCTTCAAACAAATCCAAAATCAATCTCTCCGCGAGAGGAGAGGCGTTGGGAGGGAGAAATTTGGCGTTGGGGTTATCTCTCCCACCAATCGAAAGAGGACAAGGAATTGAATTTATATGGAAATTTTGTGCGATTTTTATTTATTTATTTATTTTAGGTATATAAATTAGGGAATCTCGAAATATCCAACCGCTGTTTGTACTACCCAAATCCGATTTCACGGGTCGGAAACCAACCCAAAAGTCAAATCAAGTTATGATGACAATATACCTAAGGATGCGTTTGGATGAAAGAGATAACATTTTAAATTAAAGTATTTGAAATTCATAAATTTAAAATTCTAATTTTATGAAATCCATTGTTTGGTTGGCCATAGATTTTCAAAATATATTGGAAATTCATTAATTTAAAATTCATTATTTGGCAAAATAATTATAGAATTTCAAATTTTTAAAAAACTCATATTTTATACATATATTAAAAAATTAAAAATATATTATCATAAATGAGTAATCATGTTCAATTCAGCATTACATAGGATCTATAATTTATTTATTTAAGTTAAACAAAATACATTTTCCATAAATATAAAAACAAAATTATTTTGATGGAAAATATGAAAAAAAAATTTAATAAATTGAAACATATATTATTTAATGACTAAAAATGCTATATTGTTTCATTTGTTTTTAACAAATTTTGTTTCATTTGTTTTAAACAAATTCGGCATACAAATTAAAAAATTTACAAGAATATATAGCTAAATAAACCTGTGATAATTAAAAATAACAAATTCTATGCCATAATGTAAAAATCTAAACATTTATATCAAATAAATGCCAAACAAAACAAATATTTTCTTAAAGAGTAAAAAAGTTAAATTATAGCATTTGCATATTTGATAAAACGGTACGCTGAAAATATCAAATTCAAATATTTATCTCGTCAAAACATTAACAAAGTAACATTTGATAGATGATATACTAGAATTATCAAATCAAAGATTTGTCTCGTCAAAACATTAAAAAAGTAACATTTGACATTTGTTACTTTGCAAACCAAATTCCATTATGGTTAAGAGTTAATAAGAAAATATATCAACTTTTTCTTTTTCTCGTCCGAAAATGTCTTCAATAATCTAAATTGCTCAACATCACTGTTCATCAGTTTTGAATTTTCTTAAACACTTCGATACTCGTAAGTCCATCAATGTTTGAGACAACATCATGCATATCAATGCCGGTTGGTCGTTCTTCATTCATCTTACTTACCACAAACTCTTGAAAAGAAGTAGCGATCATGCCAAAAAACTCAACCAATATCTTACTTTCTTCCTAGTACTGGATATTGAATCCATAGAGTTCGAAGGTCGTGATAGTACTTGTGCTAAATTTGCCTCAAATTCTTCTTCATCCCCCATTGCAACTGCGCCTTCTTCAAAAGTTTCGGCCCCTTGATTGGTTGCTCGATCTCTTCCACATAAAAGTGCAATCTCACTCCAATTTTCTATCACTCTATTTTGTAACCCTTTAGCATTTGAATGTAACTATTCATAGGAAAATAAAATATTTCAGTAAAGTAAGTAAACTATAAAATAAAATACAAAACAACTTACCCCAACATATTCATTCCATGAACTATATTCCATATGTTGTAACAACAATCATTTTACGTTCTCCATCCCAAGAAAATTCACTTTGCTTTGGAGATCTGTAACAACACTATAATATTTCTTCCGAGTTTTAAGTCTATTTTTTATGCTTTCTTTTGTCAAACTGAGATGCAATTTTGAATTTAAATAGGTCACGGCAGCTTGCAAGGCTTGGGCTTTCCAAGTATTTCCATCACATTTGTTCCCTTGAGCCATTTAGTTAGTCAAAATTTTTGCCAAATCAAATCGTTGTCCACATCTCTATTCCATGATACATAATATCTTGAATATTCAATTTTTTTTCTTATGAGGCCCATCTCAAATTGACATGCCAATCACGTTTAATATTAATCAAATGCATAACTAAAAAGTCAAAATGTAAAAACTTGGGAAGATATGGCGAAATTTGGGGTGGAAAAACACAACTAAGCACAATGCTAAAAAAAAAAAGCATTGGCTCACTCACTTGGGTATCATTTCGAATATATCAACTCGGTAATCTAATTCGCTCACCCACTTGCAAGTGGGGTACTGGTAGATACCTTATTAGCATACAAACTCTAAGTTTGGATGCTTTATTTTGAAACATCCATATCAATGGCATGCAAAGATAATTTGCCATTTTTAACAATATCCAATGAATACATCATTCGTTACGGAATAAAGAGCCTCAAATTTAGAATACCTACCACATTGTAAAAGATAATATGTAGGAGGAAAAATGTTGATAATATCAAAATGAATATGACAAGAACAAGGGAGCATTACTTGACATATCAAGACGAAACATATAAACCCACATATAGTAGTGCATCTCGTTTAAAACACGAAGTTTTTTATCTCAAAAAAAAAAAAACACAAATTTTTGAATTGTGAGAACTATATTGTACAGATGTTAGGAAAAATTAGAAGATCAAAACAAGAGGTCAATAGTCATATATTCCCAAGTTGTCCCTTGGATCTAAAAAAATGAAAATGTAAAATGATTGTTACATTTAGAATTATCTCATAATGAAATATCATCAATGTGAATGGATGCTTGAGTTTCCATCATACCATCATATCCATAATTAGTTAAAACTCCCATTTTCATCTTCCTCCTGAGTTTCGATCATAAAATAAAGTACCAATATCCAACAAGCATTAATAAAATATCTCAATATAATAAAAATAAAAAAATGAAACAAAGAGTAACTATTAAAATTGTTCAACACTTTTACTTGCAAGTTTCAAACAACAGTGTTACGCAAAAAATAAAAGAGCATGAGGGATGTAGAATTGTACCAATGTGGTCGTATATGTATGATGATGTGGTTTTGAAGTTAGACCAGTAGTATATATTAATGGTAGCATTAGTTTCTTCTAATTATGGTGTGCATCCTAAGAATCAATATCCTGGTAGGAAGATCTGCATTCTTCAACGAAACTAAAAATATGCATGCACCATATTGCTTGGATAATGTAATATGAGGGATCAGTGGCGCAAACAAGTTGACTTGGTTCGAAGCTGTGAAAGTCCATGGATTCGAGCCTCATTAAATACACATTTGAGGATCAATAAGAAGCTAAGGCTTGTGAAAATATTAACGGTAGTATTGCTATGTAAATTTCAGTCCAAAGTGCCCAAAATGGAATACCGCCCTCAAACAATGGATTGATATGAACTGGGATCCTCCCCCACCCTTGATAGCTTGTAATGTCAATACCATAATGTTCCAACTGGAGTACAAAATCACTAACAATGTTTCTATGATAGAAGCTGGTGTATTTTTCAGTTGGTTCTAGTAAATATTGAGTAATAAATTTAAGATCCTGCAGCAAAGCGTATTTTTCAGTTGTTTTGGCAGATATTTAATCAATCAATTTAAGATCTTGCATCAAAGCAATGAGACGTGAAACAAGTGTTTCAAAAAAATATTACATTCATCTAAAAACTATTTGAACAGTACAGATAATTCTAAACTAAACGCACTTGCAAATACAAGGTTAACACCCTTGAACATAATAACTCCAATTGTGATTATATGTATGATGCTCTGCATGCATTTAGATACTTCTATTGTTCCATTAAAATCACTCTCATATTCTTTTTTACAGTAAAAGAACATTTTGTTCAACAAGTATTATCATGACATCTTTAACAACACTACAGATCTAATCAATGGCAGACACAACGGGAGTGAGAGGGAGCATCCACAAAAGAACATCACAGTTCAATTATATACTCCATAATGAAATTTGATGATTCATAATGAAATCAAAATGTCCACATGTTGCTACACTATTGGGGCTAAATTGCACTTCCTTCTTTGTTATATTCAATCTATCAAACCTCAATCTAATCAACCAAAACTCAGTCGTTATATTCAATCTATCATGCACTAGATCCCCTAGGGCAAATGATTCAGAACATTAAAATCCACACATATTGATAAAAAAATATTAGTAAATTAGAGGAGTGAAACGAAGCTGGTGTGGCACCTAAGGCAAATGATTCAGAAAATTAAAAGCCACACATGATAGATACAAAAATAATTGAACCTGGGCAAGATTGATACAAAGAAGGAGCGATGTCCGTGGATTTTTCGAAGAAGCTGGTGCGGCACGAGACGTCAAAGGGGGAGTTTCACATCTGGCTCACTGGCTGGTATTCGAAATAACGGGTGAAACGAGTGGATTCTAAAGACACTCAAAATACACGAGCTGGGATTTGAAATGTACATCAGTCCAACTTTATTTTGCACCCAAATATATGGAGTGGATTTGGGATGTGGATTTGAAATCCAAATCATCCCAAATCCACTCTCCCAAACGGACCCTAACAGAATTTTCAATTTATGGAAAAATAAAATAAAAATTAGCTTCTTTAAATAATAAATATTTCATTAATAAATAGTGCAGCCATATGCTACAAATATAATTTTCCATAACCAAGCATTGTGAAATGGAAATAAATCAAAATTGAGTGATTAAAAAATTACTTCATGATCTTATCGAAGATATGTAATTGGTTATTTTATGGGATAGATCCAACCATTCATCATATAATATATTCCAAATTTTTGATGAAAATATACTCCATTAATGATTGAATATAAAGAAATTGATCATTCCATGCATACCACAAGATCCAAATGATGGTACAAAAGAAATATATGCTCCCAACCCGTCGTATTAGTATTTTAAGTGGGAAAAATATTTATTTAGTGATTTGGTTAATGTTATTGACAGGTACACTCTGGAACATGATGTTGAAGATTCTTGGCTTCGGAAATTCAAAAAAAGTGGTGTTTTCTCTTCAAAGTCCGAATCATGCAGCTAAAGGGAGCGGAGGACCAAAGCAGTCAAGCGAGAAAATAATGCTAAAATTCTTTTGGAATAAAGTAATTCCAAACAAGGTTTCAGGCTTTGCATGGAAATTACTCTAAAATAGAATTCTACCAAAATCAAATCTGTTGAAAAGAGGTATCACTTTGGATCGGAACTCTTTGCTTTGCGCTTTGTGTGGTACTGTTGAGGAAAATACGTTTACCTCTACTTTTTATGTCATTTTGCTCACTTTGCGTGGAAGGATTGCTACAAGTGGTTGAAGCTAGAAACTGTTTGTCATGAAGATCCAGTTGAAATTTTAGGCAACATTTGGGCTTTTAGTGTGGGTCAAAATGTGGCGCCCCAAACGTCACCATTTAAACAGACAAAATATAACGTCGTTTGTATAAATGTTTTGGCAGAATCTCCCCGTAATTGGACCTCCCAACAATATCATATACAACATATGCACATACACATATACATGCCCATAAATACAAATGACATCTCCAACTAAATATGACATCAGTCACATGCACCAACACAGAATAACAAAATCATAGAGTAATGTAGACCATATACAAATATAAATTAGCTCACAAGCGAGCCACAACTAGTTTAAACATATGTATTATCCTATTACAACTTCATTTTAATTGACAAGGACTTATACATATCAAACTCAACGGCTCATAGTCCTGTCTCCAACTCTAACTTTTAGGCCTGATATATGTTTCAACAGAAACAACCCCACAAAATGGTTGAGCACACACCATCAATAATAACAACATAATCATAAATATATAGTATCAACAGTATAAAAAACTGAAACGTAACAGAAATACTCCCTGAAATCAGTCGTCATAATACGATAATTCCATGTTTCTGTAACTCAATCTCCCAACATCAAATCGAAATCCATCAACCATCACCTCAACCATATCCCATCATATATACAAATCAATATAGTGGCAACACCGAGCCAACTATACCACATCGTTGCATCATCATTGCGACCCATCGTATATATAATCGATATAGTGGAAACATCAAGCCTATTATACCCCATCGCAGCATCATCATTGCGACCCATCGTATATATAATCGATATAGTGGAAACATCAAGCCTATTATACCCCATCGCAGCATCATCATCGCCACCATCATATATAATCGATATAGTGGCAACAAGCCTACTACACCCCATTGTCGCATCATCATCACGACCCATCATATATATTCGATATAGTGGCAATACCCAGCCTACTATACCCCATCGTCGCTTCCCTACTACCACGACACAATATACAATAATAATAACAACACGTCGTTCATTCAAGTGACCCTCAATATCATCGTTCATTTACAATCAGTGATATATCATAATCAACATCAATATGAATATCAATACATGCTCGTATGTCAACACTTACCTGATTGTCGATAATCGAACATGGGCTATTCCTGATGTCCCGAGGCTCGTGAAGTATCTATATTAGTTTAGTAATTCAAGATTACCTCATGACAATAACATCAACATATAGATATAGCCTCTAATCACCTTTTAAATAGCCTTGATTTATAATAAATTCATATAAATTATGAACCTGCATCAGTTACATTTTTCATCTGGAATTATGCATGCCAGTATATTTACTACACAAAATAATTCATTTAGAATTATTTCCTCCAAATATAAAAATCTGATAATTATTCAACAATTCAAAACATAATCATTTAGTCGTTTCGACTACAATTTAGCGTACTGGCATATTCAGCATTCGATAATAATCAATAATACATCATTTTTAACCACAACTATATAAATTGGCTAAATAACAACTAACACCATAATATGAAATATTAGTGTCAGACAGTAACTCATACCTCGCTGATTCCGAATATATAATCTATATCACCAAAACGCGAACAAATCGAACGTAGCAAATATTTTTTTTAATTTTCCAACCCTGATCTCTCACCTCTCGGCACTCACTGTCTAAAATATGATTTTTCACTTCAATTGTTATTACTTTTATATAATATTATTATAATATTAGTGATGACACGTGTCACCATAGGAGAATGCCACGTGTCACACTTTCCCATGCCATTTTGTGCACTTTTCGATCATCTTTTGAGAATACATTCAACATGAAAGTTGTAGATATCTTTTTTATCTTCGCGTGAATAGCTAATTCGCTTAATTCTGACATTGTATGTGAAAGTTATGACAAAAATACTAACATGTGTTACAATAAACAATTATTCTGGACACAAAATTTTTTTAAACACAATCTGACCACATGCTTCGTCATAATTCATAATTATAATCTTATATGATTTCCAAGGCATCACAGTTCTACCATCCTTTAACAAATTTCGACCCCGAAATTCAACGAATCAACAGATGTAAATAAAACAAAAATACACATACCATCAAAATAAGTCGGGGGTAGAGCTCCCTCATATGTCGCTCTGTCTCCCATGTTACCTCATCAACACCTCGTCTCTCCCACTGAACTTTTACCATATGTATTATTTACTACGAAGTTTTCGTCCTGCTCGATCAAGAATACAAATAGGGCGTTCAACATAAATCAGAATCCAGATGTATCTCTGATGGCTGTAATACATGTGAATGATCTGGTTTATACTTTCGCAACATAGATACATGAAATACATCATAAATATCAGATAAAGATGGAGGTAGAGCTAATCGATAAGCCACACTACCAATCGCAATGTTCCATGGAAAAGGTGATACTTTCAGAAACACATGATCACCAACGAGAAATTCCAAGGGTCGACGTCGTTTGTTTGCATACGCAGCCTGTCTGTCCTGAGCTTCTTTCAGTCGTTGTTGGATTAATTTTACTTTACCTTACATTTCCTGAATTATCTCAGGTCCACCAGCAGCTGCCTTGTCAGTATCGTCCCAACACAATGGAGACCTACAATGTCGCCCATATAATGCCTCAAATGGGGCCATCTGAATACTTGTCGGATAACTGTTATTATATGAAAACTCCACTAATGGTATGAAATCAGGCCAAGTAGTTTCAAAATCCATAACATACGCCCGCAACATATCCTCCAAAGTCTGTATGGTACGTTCAGTCATCAATTTATGGATGATATGTCATACTCAGTCTTACCTCTGTCCCCACCGCGGTCTGTAATCCTTCCCAGAAATGTGAAGTAAATCTTGGATCACGGTCAGATATGATAGATATAGGAATTTCATGTAATCTTACCACCCCCCTGACATACAACTGTGACATCTTCACATATGCGTAATGCATACTATACGGTATAAAATGAGCAATTTTTGTTAATCAATCGATAACAACCCAAATAGCATCATACCCTGGGATAGTTCTTGGCAAATGGGTCACAAAATTCATCGAAATGTGTTACCATTTCCAAGTCGGTACCTCCAGTCTCCTCAACTCACCTCCTGGTCTTCTTCTTAACCTTGACATCCTGACAGCAGATACTAACGGAATCTATGGACGAGAATCATGCCCATTGAATGTCCACCACTCTCCCTGTTGCAGACTCAAAGTGCACTGTACAATCAACAATAGCTCGATATTTTTGCAGAATATCAATACCCACAATGCCGTCAAAATCAATTATATCAAGAATAATCAAATCAACCCGTAATTCATTGCCCTCATATGAGATAATACAATTTGATACCATTGATGTAACTAGCATATATTCCCCAGTGGTTGTCGAGACAGATAGAGGTGTAGGCAAGGGATACAAACTCATATGATGCATCATAACATATCTCAACGAAATAAAAGTAGGGGAAGCACCTCGTATCAATGAGAATAAAAGCTGGGTAAGAACATAAATAATACTTACCCACTATCACATTATCTTGTGCTTCCTCTGCCCGCTCCATCGTCAATGCATATACCTGCTCCTGAGGTGGTCCAGACCCCCTGTCCTCGTGTCTGTCCTCTAGGTGGTCGAAGTACAAACCGTTGTTGCTGAACCATCCTCTCCAAAGAACTACCTCTGCCGGATCTAGAATTCTGCCGACTACTACAGCTCGGACACTGTCTCTCCATATGGCCAAAGCCCCCACACTCATAACAAGTAATATCAGTCTGAGTACAATATCCGACTATATGAGGTCCTCCACATCGATAACATCTCAGCTCTTGGGACCCACTACCTCATCCTTGACCAGAATGTGAATCACCACTACGATCTCTGTGAAACAAAAACGTCGTTTTCCAGATGATGATGCAAATGATGATGAAGAACCTTTCTGGAATTTAAATGTTCCACCCCGAGGTCGCAAATATTCCCTACTTAGCCGATGTGATTGTGCAGGAGTACCATAAGCTTGTATTACAATTTCTTTTAATTTTGTTCGCTCCAATGCATCCTCGAATGACACAGGTTTATTTGACAACACTCGATCATATATTTCCATCCTCAACCCCTGAATAAAGTGTCGCATCTTGGCATGATGACTATTAGCTATATGCGGCACATATTTCAGTAAGGAATAATACTGAAATTCATACTATGATATAGACAAGTTTCCCTGCTTCAAATTTTCAAAATTCTTTCTTTTTTCTATGTCTAGCAGCCATAGAAAAATACCGGTCTAGAAAGCGTGTCCGGAATGGATCCCAATCCACAGTATACCCCTGAGCTATCATTGTAGTCTCAATCATCTTCCACCACAGTTATACTTTTCTAGAAAGTTAGAATTCTGCCAAACGGAGCCAAGCTGATTTAGCACACGGAGCTGTAAGAAGAATTTGTTCTACTCGTTCCAACCATTCTTCTGCTTGCTCCCCAGATTATGTCCCCTCAAACATCGGCGGATGATAACTGCTAAACTGTGCCAAACTCAACTTACCCTGCAATAATAGATGTTCTCCTGGTACTTGAGCCATAAGAGGTGATGGTGGCAAAGGATTCACCTGCCAAGACAAGCTGTACTACTAAACAATTGTCGTGTCCCCGATTTCGTCTCCCTATTGTCCTGGTTTCCTAGTTGCCATACTGGAAATTCAACCGTTAACCAAAACATTTCACAATTATAATCCAGTATTAAATCAATCACATTTTTCGCATCAACACACGCGCAGCTAGTGTTCAATCAATCATATCAATGTAACAAAGAGACATACCAAAACATAGACATTCGCAAGTCAATATCGCCATCCAACTCCCTTGACACAATCCCAAACTCCTAAACATCTCAGACAACTAACCAATGCTCTGATAGCAACAAATGTGGCACCCCAAACGTCACAAAAACAGACAAAATATGATGTCGTTTGTATAAATTTTTTGGCATAATCTCCCTGTAATTGAACCTCCCAACAATACCACATACAACATATGTATATACACATATACATACCCATAAATGCAAATGACATCTACCCAACTAAATATGACACCAGTAACATGCACCAACACAGAATAACAAAATCATAGAGTAATGCAAACCATATACAAATATAAACCAGCTCACAAGCGAGCCAAAACTAGTTTAAACATATGTATTATCCTATGACAACTTCATTTTAAGTGACAATGACTTATACATATCAAACTCAACGGCTCCTAGTCTTGTCTTCAACTCTAACTTTTACGACCCGCGGGCAGGTCATGTGGCTTGTCTAGTCGTGTATGGAGGATAGGCGGTCTTAAGCCTATCCCTTCCTGGATGCCCTCATAGGAAGCAATCCCCGGTCGCAGGACTGAGCCTGATATATGTTTCAACAGAAACAACCCCACAAAATGGTTGAGCACACACCATCAATAATAACAACATAATCATAAATATGTACTATCAACAGTATAAAAAACTGAAACGTAACAGAAATACTCCCTGAAATCAATCGTCATAATACGATAATTCTCTATTTCTGTAACTCAATCTCCCAACATCAAATCGAAATCCATCAACCATCACATCAACTATATCCCATCATATATACAAATCAATATAGTGGCAACACCGAGCCAACTATACCACATCGTTGCATCATCATTGCGACTCATCGTATATATAATCGATATAGTGGCAACATCAAGCCTACTATATGTCACACCCCAAATCACATATATTATACTATAAGTTATATATAGTTACGTAAAAATTTCGGCGGCATCTCCTCTATTTGTATAACATCCGGAGACACAACAACATCAATATATAAGATTCATATCACCAGAAACACCATCATACTATTTACATACAATTCTTTACTTTCTCAAAGTAAAATTTTCAAAAGATAGTTCCGCAGATTGAAAAGCCAAACTGTAGTTCCGCAGATTGAAAAGCCAAACGGTAATAAAATAACATAAGAAAACAGCGTGCTTTTCAAAAGATAAATCTGCATACTCAAAAACCCAAATAAGATAACCCCATAGCCCAGCAGGTCGTCATCCATGTAATACAGATCTCAGAAACCCGTAGGAACTCATCACCTTGCCCAGTAAGTCTGAGTCTCAGATATCGTCATGCTCACATACAATGCATGAATTATATGAGCTAATGCCCAGAAATAAAAATCATGCATGCTATGAAAATGACATGGGACATTAATAACCTGTATACCAAGATGCATACTCGAAAATACATAACATTTTATCCAAATTCATATTTTTTTCCTGGGCCCCTTGACCCACCTACTATGCACCGGACCAGAGCTCTGAGGAATAACAATAAGCACGCAGCCAATATAGTGGATTGATACAGTCGAATGATCCATCCTCCCGTGACCCCCAGAGGCACATCACCGAACAACCTCTGCGGTCACCCGAGAAGTATCCCACCCGCAGCATCAATCAAAAGAAGAATATCAGCAAGTGGTCCATCCCCTTATGATTACCAAGGGCACATCTCGAACAGCCCTTTTAATCCTCTGAGGAGTATCCCACCTCTGTACTCAACATATCATATAAGTCTGCCTCGCAAACCTCGGTGCTATAGCAGTGGTCAACAAAATATTTCATTTTTCTAAAAATAATGTCGTGCATGCCAGACATCAAATATGCGCATGTTTTATGCATGCACATGTGTATGCAGATGAAACATCAATTCAGTTACAACATATCAAATAATGCAAAACATACCTGATATCACATTTATTCAACCATCCATATCACAATTAATACGACAAATATTACTATGTTCAAGCATTGTAGTTGCAGATGGATTTTTACTTACATTTCACAAGTTGATATTGCTCGATTCCTATATAAGAGACAGTCAATCTACACAATTCAAGTAATTATTTAAAATTCTAATAATTTATACACCTATTACTTTAAATTATTGAATACTAAGTTATATCATTAAATTCTTACATTAACATTCCTATACAATTGAAATTACAACATAATCTCAAAATTCTTGTCAAATATTGTTTATCATCATCTAATTTATCACCTACATTAATTTCATAATTTTATAGCAATACTAGAAATTTAAGCTTTTCATAAACACTAGAAATATGAAGATAATATTACCTATAATTGAAGATAATAACTCGAGAATTCCGAATATGTAATTTATTTGAAGTTTCGACGGGGTTACGAAGTCCAGAAAATCAAAGAAACCGTGAACCCTTCATTTTCCTCTCGTCTCCCGAACGTGACTGTGTGTAAAAGTGTGTGAATGTGTGCATGCGTGCGTTTTGGTGAGTGTGTGTAGATGAGTAATAATACATATATATTGTAATCTAATTCATAGTCGGTTAATATATAAATTTTATTATTATTATTTTGTTATATATATTATTTACTATTATTCTTTGAATAAAAAACACATACTATTTTGGACATGAATTCGGGTACTGGAATTACTGAGTTAGTCACTATGGCCAGAAGGAAAGTTATATATTTATGTCTTATCTTTCATTTGGCTTTATAATAACTTGATTCTGATGTCGGACGAGAAAGTTATATATAATCTCCCTAAACATGATACACTTCAAAATTAATTTTTCCCTTCCTCAGGTAGTTTTCGGCAAAAACTTAGAACATGAAAGGATAGCTCTACGAGTTATCTTTTAACGAAAGTGACCTCGTCGTATTTCGACGAATTTCGACGAAGATTTATGCAGTTTTACTAGTATTCATGACAGTCTAACATATATGTTAAGCACAGATACAAGTATTAGATTCAGGTATTACACTATACCCCATCGTCGCATCATCATCGCCACCCATCATATATAATCGATATAGTGGCAACAAGCCTACTACACCCCATCGTCGCATCATCATCATGACCCATCATATATATATTCGATATAGTAGCAATATACAGCCTACTATACCCCATCGTCGCTCCCTTACTACCGCGACACAATATACAACAATAATAATAACACGCCGTTCATTCAAGTGACCCTCAATATCATCGTTCATTTACAACCAGTGATATATAATAATCAACATCAATATAAATATCAATACATGCTCGTATGTCAACACGTACCTAATAGTCAATAATCACACTTAGGCTATTTCTGACGTCCCGAGGCGCGTGAAGTATCTATATTAGTTTAATAATTCAAGATTAGCTCATGACTAACATCAACATATAGATATAGCCTCTAATCACCTTTTAAATAGCATATATTATAATAAATTCATCTAAATTATGAAACTGCATCAGTTACACTTTTCACCTGGAATTATACATACCAATATATTTACTACACAAAATAATTCATTTAGAATTATTTCCCCCAAATATCAAAATCTGATAATTATTCAACAATTCAAAACTTAATCATTTAGTCGTTTCGACTACAACTAAGCGTACTGGCGTATTCAACATTCGATAACAATCAATAATACATCAATTTTAACCACAACTAATAAATTAGCTAAATAACAACTAATACCAAAACATGAAATATTAGTGTCATACAGTACCCAATACCTTGCTGATTCCGAGTATATAATCTATTTCATCAAAACCCGAATAAATCGAACATAGCATTTTTTTTATAATTTCGCAACCCTGGCCTCTCACTTCTCGGCACTCATCGTCTAAAAATCTGATTTTTCACTTCAATTGTGATTACTTTTAATAATATTATTATGATATTAGTGATGACATGTGTCACTCTAGAAAAATGCCACATGTCACATTTTCCCAGGCCATTTCGACCATCTTTTGACAATACCTTCAATATGAAAGTTGTAGATATCTTTCTTATCTTCGCGTGGACATCTAATTTGCTTAATTCTGACATCGTATATGAATGTTATGACAAAAATACTAACATGTGTTACAATAAACAATCATTTTGGACACATGATATGTTTTTAAACACAATCTGACCACATACTTACGTCATAATTCTTAATTATAATCTTATATGATTTCCAGGGCATCACCCAAAAGGTCGAGGGGATTAGCTTGCTATTAGGGAATGCGTGGTTTGGAGCATTTTACAAGTTCATAATAAGAAAGTTTTTAGCAATTTGGAGCCCTCTAAAGAATTGCTAGTCGATGTGGTGAAGTTTCGATTGTGGCATTAGATTTCAACTATGAATAATGGCATCTTCAATTCGTTTTCAACTATAGATTGGTTTCGTGAACTATTAATTTGTTTAAGATTGTAAGTTGGTGTAATTTATCTTGTTATGGTAGTATCTATGTGTTATTTGTGTTTTACTGTATCCTTATATCTTTTTGGATTTAAGCACCCCTAATGCTCATATTATTGCATTTTGCCTACGAAAAATATTTGAAATATAAGCATAATACTAAAGAAAATGTAACTGATGTCATAGTCCTCGTTGATAGAATTGTATGATTCATTGATGGTATGGGAAAAATTCTATCAAATATCATAATATCTTTATTTAAAATTTGAATATATCTCTCAATATTCTCCTGATAAATATAGATCTAGTTATTTTATACAATACAATCCATATTGATTGGAACTCCATATCATAAATAGAGAATTTCTAATCTTTGTTCATGTATGCGATTACTTACACACAAATTTCAATACATTTTCTCATTGAATGTTATACTTACTCATTGGAGTGGTTTCGCTTTCGGACAGAGCCATGTCACTATTTGTTTGATACACAAATATATTTTGGGATGATTTGATTCGGTTAATGAGTGAAAAACGGTTCATTGTGTCATACGTTTTTTTGGCAACATCAATATTTTTGTAAAATCGTAGACTAATGAATAAAATATAATAAAATTATTAATTAAATATGACAATATAAAACATTGATTTATAAAGTAATACCTATATAATACCTTTTTTAATCTCGATACAATAAAAGTGAGACATAATTAGGTCATTCGCCTGGAGAAATCACCGAGTCACTATCGATAATAGAAAATGATCATCTTTAAACAAATTTATTGGTTTTAATAGTCTAAAAAAAAAAAAAAATTTGCAAATTACAAATTTAGACCCTTGCAAAGTTTAAGAATAATGAAAAAGGGAGATTACAATAATAATAATACTAGGCTTCGATTTTTAAAATTTAGTTTACTTGGTGTTAGGCAAATGTTTTGTCACGGATAAGAACTTTTACCCAGATTTTTTCGAACCCCTGTTCATCGTGGGTCGTGATAGTTTGCTTAGCAATGCCTCAAAAGCTTTTTAACAAGATCCAACATTGACGCAAAGAAAGCTCGACGAACCCAACAATTTACCCTTTATTTAATACAAGTATTCGATCAAGTGGTGGTAGTCTCGTCTCGTCTCGTCTAAACCCATAAAGAATGACGAGAATAAATGAACACTTTTATGGAATAATCTCACTTATTAAGTAACATATTTTAGAGCAATTTTTTATATAAAATAAATATTTTTTTCGTTTAATTTAATTAATTGAATAACTTTGTGTTTAAATTCCGTGAATAAAGTTTTTTTTTTCTTTGTATTTTGTGTTTCTAAGTTTTTATTTATTTTTTGTTTATGGGTTGTAGACTTTGGTAAATACAAGACGGTAATTTTGTAAAAAAATACTGAAAATAAAATATATTATAAATATATTTTCAAATATAGTATATTTAAATTTATTGTGTATACAATTTGGACTAGTGGTGGGATTTTTTTATTAGGACACGTAGAGGCAATGCATGTATATAATATAAAAACTTTACTTTGATGTTGAATATCCTTAATGAAATTATCATAAGTGATATGTAATATTTTATATAAAATGTTTCACATAAATGAAAATTCAACGATAAATGCTATACCAAAACTGAATTGGTCTTTGCTATCTCATGGGGTAGTGCCACATGGAGTAGATCCATCCATTAGATGTGTATATTCTCATCTAATGTTGATGGGAATATACCCATCTAATGGATGGGACTACCCCATGAGACACCACCCCATGGAAAAGCCAAGAATAAATCCCCAAAACCCTGTAGGATAATATCAAAATTTTCAAGTCAACCCAAGAATATCCTCAATATTTAAACAAAACGGTCACAACAATCCCGAAAGATTAATGAAAATCAGTAATTTATATGCATTTATAAACATCATACGTTTGATTATCTTTAAATCGTCATATTAATCAGTAATACCAATGTTTTTTAGGATTACCATATCACAGTCCTCAAACTCATGCAAAGTCTTCGCATAGTCACCTTCAGAGGAAAGATGGCTGACTCGACGGTGGTCGCCGCGGATCTTCCGCCACTGCCTCCATCACCGACGCCTCATTTGACCACTGACTTTGATTCGGCGCTATCAATTACACCCATCGGCAACACATTTTTTTCTCAACAGCAAGTCATCGATAATAAATGCAATTTAGGCGAAGACCTTAATGACTTGGAAGGTCTCGATTTCGATTTCGTACTTGAAGATTTTAGCCTCATACCAGCTGATTTTGAAGATCTCCTTTCGGATCCCGCCAAGTTAGAAGAGCCAAATTCTTTCAAATTCGAACCCGGATTGGATCCGAATTTCGATCGCTTCGGTTTTGGAACGAATCTAGATCCGTATCAAGGTGTTTTTAAATCAGCCTCTTCGGACTTGAGGCACCATTCCGGCGACGGCGAAGTTTCGGGATGTCACAGCTCGAGTGGATCCGGAGTTCTGAATTCCGACTCGCTGGTTCTGGAGTCTAATCAGATATCTGGATACCTTAATCTGTCTTCTCCTGAATCGGATGGATCGAACCGAGGGATTTCTGAAAATAGTATCGGAGACGCAAAGGAGCTGAATTGCCCTTCGCCCGATACCCAGGGTTCGGGGAATTGCAAGTCTCATGTCTCAGAGGAGTCCAATGACTGTGCCGCTCGATCGGTGAGTTCTTCTCCGAATTCAAAGAGCAATTACATAAGAAATGATTTTGATGATCATGAAATTAAATTAGAGGGATCAAGTAATTATAACGCTCCTAGTTCTTTGTTGAAAAGGAAAAAAGAGAGCGATGGCTGTTATATCGAGTCTAGTATTACTAAATGTAAGAAATCTAACTGCAATGCTGAGAACGATGATAATAGTGGGTTGAGTGAAGAGGAGGAGAAAAGGACCGCTAGATTGATGAGGAATAGGGAGAGTGCACAATTATCGAGACAGAGGAAGAAACATTACGTCGAGGAATTGGAGGATAAGGTGAGAATGATGCATTCAACAATTCAAGACTTGAATGCGAAAATTTCGTTCTTTATAGCAGAAAATGTGACTCTTCGGCAACAAATGGGCAGCGGTCGTGGTGTGGCTGCCCCACCTCCCCAGATGGCACCACCTCCCCCTGGAATGTATTCACACCCAGCCATGATGTATCCGTGGGTGCCGTGTACTCCACCTTATGTGATGAAGCCACATTCGCAAATGCCTTTGGTGCCGATTCCAAGGTTGAAACCGCAACAGCCAGCTCAGTCGCAGAAGGTGAGTAAGAAAGTGGAGAGTAGGAAAAACGAGGGACAAAAGACAAAGAAGGTTGCCAGTGTTAGTTTTATAGGTTTGCTTCTTTTTATAATGTTGTTTGGAGGCTTGGTTCCAATCATCAGTTTGAGGTATGGAGGAGTTAGGCAGGCACTCACTGGTGGAGAAAATTATGTTGGAGATGGATATTACGAGAAACATCATGGGAGGCTGCTGATGGTCAATGGGACTGCAAATGGCGAGAAATTTAGTGGTAGGGGAGATTTTAGTAGTAATAATAGTAGTGTCCATTGTTGTCAAAGAGGAAATGGTGGTGGAGGTGAGCCAAATGCTGATGAATTCGTTCATGTAGGCAATGGGAGTGAACCTCTTGTGGCCTCGTTGTATGTTCCCAGAAATGATAAGCTTGTGAAGATAGATGGAAATTTGATCATCCATTCAGTTTTGGCAAGCGAGAAAGCCATGACATCTAACACAGAGGTTGATGGACAGACTGGTTTGGCAGTTCCTATAGATTTGGTTCCTGCTATTCCTGTTCCTGGTCTGGGAAGGAGTGGTATCAGGCATCCCCACCTCAGGGCCATCGGTCCCAATTCAGCAGAGAGGGAAAACTTGAAATCAACAGCAACTGATGGCAGTCCTCATCAATGGTTCCGGGAAGGCCTTGCCGGTAATTCTGAACCGTCTTCACATTTGATTTTCGTTTATACAATATTTTAATTAATTTGTGGTTAATTTGGGTCAGAACTAAAACATTTCACTGTTTACTTAAATGATAATGAGTTAAAAATCAGATCTTGATACTTTTTGAATGAATAAACAGTGACTTATGTGGTAGTTACTTTTTGGAAATGTATAGATAATAGATTGTCTGCAAAGATGTTCTATTATTATTGATCACGATTCATGATCGGTCTCGAGTACCATTCTAGATCTGCATATCTAAATATTTTACCTAGATTTTTTGTCCCTAGTGTCTGTTCATTATGCTGGAAGCTAATTAGTCATCTATTAGCATTAATAGGAGTACATTGATGAAGCTATGTTACTTGTCGCTTCTTAAATCTTCATCCTTTTACCGCCTTCTCTAATTTTGTGAAACTAATGGATTGCTTAACCAAGACCAAGTGGTGTACCCTATTTATGGGTATACCATTGTTTCTTTTCCTAGTTTGTGACAGTTTCACTTAACTCCCACTTGGAAACAAGTCTTTGATCAGTAATGTTTGGGTAAAAACAATCTACATGCAGCTCTCATTTTCTATTTTGCTTCCCATAAGTGTAACACCGTCTTGCTTTTATTTGTAATGTAGGGCCTATGTTGAGCTCCGGGATGTGCACCGAAGTATTCCATTTTGACGTATCACCTGCTTCCGTTTCAGGAGCCATAATTCCAGCCTCCACTCGAAAAAACATTTCCGAAGAGCAGGCTCAAAATTCTACACAATTCAACAAGGGAAGAAACCGAAGGTTCCTTCACGATCACTCTATTCCCCTACCTGAATTCCATCATAATACTTCTGAAGAACATAGACAAAGAGATTCACAAAAAGATAATTTGAATGGTAATAACTTAACCTCTTCAATGGTGGTTTCGGTGCTGGTGGATCCGAGAGAAACAGGTGATAGTGACGTTGATGGTGTTATGGGAAAGAACTCCATCTCACGAATTTTTGTTGTCGTATTGATTGATAGTGTCAAGTATGTAACATACTCATGCATGCTTCCATTTCTGGGAACCGCGTCTCATCTAGTTACTAAGTGATGATCGAATAGGAGGAGCTAAGAAGCATCGGCTCAATGAATTTTGTCGATAGCTAAGTTATAGCAGCCTTTAGGGCATATCCTAACTTATCTACTCATATGTAACCTTACAACCAACTGTGACTTTTGCTCAGGCATGTGCTTTATCATGTATTTATCATGAACAAACGATGTTAAACTAATTCCTTTTAAATTACGATACCTACCTTTTATTTTGCTTTGATGTTTGATATGTGAAACTTATGACTTCAGTATTGATTGAATTTAAATTTTATTATTCATTGTATTGGTGTCGAAATATGGCTGTTGGATGTCTTCTTGTGTTATCTTTCTCAGATAGATTTCTACCTACCTATATCAGGAAAATGTGCCGATTGGGGTGGTGGTGGTGGTGGTTGGGGGGGGGGGGGGGGGGGGGTGGGGGATGGCAAAGTTCACCTTGACTGAGTACAGGACGACATAACCAAAAACATAATTGTCTTTGTGAACACGCTGCAATTGGTAAAACAAGTAATACAAATGCTAATACAAATCTCATGATATTTGTCTGGATGCTCAGATGTTCATAGAACAACTTAAAACAAATGTTTATAGAGCCATAGTATTTGTAGTCAGTGGGGTGAATTATTACTTATAGATCCCATCAACTTTAAATAATAACGAATTTCACCCATCTAGTTTACACAATAACGCATATCCCCCATGTTATGTATTTTTTAGTCAAATTATAGTGGATACAATTATAATTTTTCCTATATTTATTGGAGTGATATTGTAATACTTATATTTTACAGATGTTCTATTCGTTATTTTTTAAATTAGAGAATAAAAATAGTAATATAGTATTAATTTTTCCTTTCAAAATACATGAAGTGTACTTAAAACCCAAGCAAATGGTGGGTTTTGTAACAATTTAACCTTAATTTTTATTATAGTTATTAAAATAACCGGAATTTTTTTTTTTTTTTTATAAAAGTAATCTAAGTCGCCATCTCAGATGGCGACAATAATAAAAATTTATTAATGTCGCAATCTCAGATGGCGACAACAACATCATAAATTTTTTTTTTAATATGTCGCCTTCTCAGATGGCGACATCAATAAATTTTTTTTTTATTGATGTCGCCGTCTCAGATGGCGACATCAATAAATTTTTTTTTATTGATGTCGCCATCTTAAATGGCGACATCAACACAATAAGAAACCCTACTCTTCATTTACATCGGCCGCCGCTTCATTTGTTTTCTCTTCAAACGGATTCCACGCATCACTCTACATATTTTTTCTTCTTCTCGTAACATCCACCGTGTAAAAATCAATTTCTCATCTAACTTATTTAAGGTATGTTTTTTATTTTTGTTATGCTTTGATTTTAGATAAATCATGATATTTTATTTAGAATCTTTTGTTTGATTTTTGTTATTGTTTAATTTTAGATTAAATATGATTTTGATATGTAAATTGGGGAGTATATGTGTTGTGGGTTAATATTTTGACGATATTGATGTTGAAATGTTGGTTCCGGTGGGCGGGGTGCAAAAATGAATCTGCCCGGCGGTGGCGGTGGCGGCCGGCGAGGTGGCGGTCGGCGGGGGTGGTGGCC
This sequence comes from Haberlea rhodopensis, assembly GCA_907163345.1. Lineage (NCBI taxonomy): Eukaryota > Viridiplantae > Streptophyta > Magnoliopsida > Lamiales > Gesneriaceae > Haberlea > Haberlea rhodopensis. The sequence goes on along the minus strand of CAJQUN010000003.1, from coordinate 9,375,993 downwards.
CGGCGGGGGTGGCGGTTGTTGACGGTCGTTGTGTGACGACCGTAAGTAGTCGGCGAATATTGTTTGTAATGTTGAGATTAATGTTTTTAATTTTTTGTGTTATATTTCAGGATGGATCAAATGAGGCAACCAGGCCCGATCGACACACATCTTTTGTCATTGCAGTCTTCACATCGATCCGAGGATGTATGGGCAGGTGATATGGATAGCATACTGCGTAGGAGAAACCCACATAGTTATTTTTGGGATTTGTGTCCACTAGATACACGTGTTGTTAATTTGTTGCACGTGATAGGATTTTATGGTATATATAGGTGTGGTAAGATTGAGCTTGACATGCATCTGATCACGGCTTTAGTTGAGAGATGGCGCCGTGAAACACACACATTTCATCTCAGATCGGGAGAGGCATCTATCACACTGCAAGACATTGCAGTAATATGGTCATTACCAGTAGATGGCATCGTAGTGTCGGGGATTGATATTGATAGGACTCTACCCGATTGGCAAGAATATTGCCATACATATTTAGGTTTCTTACCAGCCATCACAGACCTTAAGGGCGCACGTTTGAAATTAGTTGCTTTGTATAATCATTTGCTGCTCAATCCATTGGATGAAAATAGTACAACAGATGATGTTGTTAAGTTTACACGGGCTTGTGCGTTGTTGATGTTAGGGGGGATTATGTGCCCTGATACATCAGGTAATTTTGTTAGGTTACTGTATTTACAGAAGTTGGAGGATATAGACACTGCCCATACATATAGTTGGGGTAGTGCTGTGTTGGCGTACTTGTATCGTGAGTTGTGTACGTCATCAGAGAAAGGGAAAAAAGTGATAGGTGGTGCCTTGCAAATCGTACAGGTAAATATGTTTATTTATTTTAAATAAATCTAACTTGTATTATTGATGTCATTACAATAAATGAGATTTGGGCATGGTCACGAATCCCAAGTTTGACTCCTCAATTGGGTGTTGAAAGATCTGATTATGGGCCACTAATGATCGGTCCAGATAATGTGTTACCTGCTGCTCCATATGGTGCAATGTAACACGAATATGTCTTGTTTTATAACTGTTTGTATATGTTAATGCATCTAATCATTTATCTGAATATATACAGGTGGTCATGTCATTTAAAATTTACTGAAACTGGGAGTCATTCTATACGTATCATGAGAGACATTCTCGATGAGCAGCCAGTAACTCAAGTAAACATGATGTTAAATTTGTTTATACAAACAACATTACTTTGATATTTTCTAAAGCAATGTTATTTTGTAGTTTATTTGGCAGCCTTACCCCGATGAGTATACTGAAGGAATTACGGAGTTAGGAACATATAAAGGCCCGTTGATTTTCTTCGATATCGTTGAGATGCAACGATCTGAGAGAATACTCCGACAATTTGGTATGCTACAAGACATACCAGAAGATCCACAATCGGGGGATGAGTCATTGCATCATATTGGTCGAAGGGGAAACGTCAACAAAGACTGGAGCGCTCGGCATCTCGCATACATACTTTGCTGGGAGAGGGCAAATGATCTACGTGTTGAGAGACCACGATTTACTGATGGTGGTTACTACGTTGTTGGTGGATACACCGAGTGGTATGAACAAGTCACACGTAGATACATTGAACGTGGCCAATATTTTGTACAGACGGGATATCAACATGGTGATGGCCCGGCATGGCAGCACGTGGTACGTGAATTACGTTTAAATTTGTTTTTATAATTTTGATTAGATGTATATATGTTATATTCTATATTTGGACTTTGCAGATTGAGCAGATGGAGCAATTAAGTACAAGCTATGACCGACATCTGGCTGATGACTTGCCTATGACGACAGAGTCGATGAGGCAACACAGAAGTATGTTCGAGAATGTGGTGCGAGTGGCTCGTGAACGACGAGATAGAAACTTCCCGGCATACAATGAAATCCAGTCTGTTGATACACATATGCCGGCAGATGTTGCAGGTCCATCTACATGGACAGGGTCGGATATGCAGACAGATATTGCAGGTCCATCTATGTGGACAGAGCCAGATATGTATACAGACTATTATATTCCTGTGCCTGCACCATCAGATGATATATCTCCCTTCACGCCATATCCCTCTATGCCCACTGAAGCCCAGTCTAGCAGCGTGGATACAAATGTAGATATTGGGTTTGCAACATACGCTTCTTTGACTTCACCTTTCGATGTCTCTCCAATTCTATTCCCTCAATTGACTCCATTTCAGCAGCCTGCCAACACACCTGCGGCAAGGCAAAGAGGCGAGGAAGTCGTTGAGCCACGAAGAGTTAGAAGACAGACAAATCCTCCTCCTTGTGGTACTGGAGGAAAACTTGCTACTCGTCGTCGTCGTTGAAGTCATAATTATGTTGTAAATTGTTACCGATTCTTGTAGTTATAAAATTAAGTTTGAAAAAAATGTTTGTTTTGTGAGCATACAAATAAAAAATTTCGTAACGTACAATAATTTCAGAATAACGTAAAATTATTTACACAATAAACATACAATCAATTACACGCCAAAAATTTATTGATTTCTAGAACTTGAAGCCATTTGTCGTCTTGCTCGGGCTTCTGGCCAATCCATCTCATTTTGGATACGTGTAGTGCGATCACGACCTACCCGTTTGGACTTGCGCATAGTGGAGTTGTGGAATAACTCGAAGCACGGGGTGTCCTAATACTGCTCTGCCCACAGTGGATTGAATTGCAAGGCATATCTGGTGTACTATGTTTGCACACCACTTTCCATAAAGTTTTTGTACTTTTGACAACAAGATACTCACGTTTTACAATCCGTACGGAGTAATCCTTCACAGCTGCCTGAAGATGACCTTTATCTTTAAATACCATATTCAGATGGATATCTCCTTTCGAATAATCGTAATAACTCCCCCACTTACCAGTTGGAAGGTCGATCGAATCACCAAATACGTCCGCATGTGTCGTGGAGAAAAATGGAATTGTTTGATAAAGCTCAGGTTCATTTGTTGTGGTTGTGTCTGCTACAGTAACTGGCACTTCTGCAATATCAACCTCATCGTCAGCAGACTCATCCTCAGATGGAATCCCCTCCGGTTCAGACCGAATATCATCTCCAAAATCCACAAAAATGTCTGCTAGTGGCTCAGGAACAACATTGTCAGCAACTATCGGAGCATCATCTTGAATCATAGAGGTAGTTGGTCTTTCTGTAACTACTACAGATGGACCACTACCAGTTGTTGGCATTTCTGTAATAAAATCATAAGCACAGGGTTCTGTTTGTATATACATCTCCAAAAAAGTATGATTTTGTTCAATATCCAATAGCCATGCTAGATTGTAATCGCTGTCAACGGGAAAAATTGTTTGTTTCATCCCCGAAAAATCACTGAATATATATTTACAAGATATTTTCAGAATGAACTGGTGACGATCGATGCCAGTAATATCATATACATCGCTCAATAACTGTAAATAATTAATATTGCGAGATATTGTCATGTCTTTTGACAGACCACGATCATATCTAACAGATTCTGAATCTTTTAATATTTGGCCTCCCCAATACAACAAAACTTTAATTGACATACCTTAAAAAATAAAGATAAATTCATAAATTAATACATGATATATAATGCTGTTAAATATGATTATTTATATAATAACGTACCTAAAATATGCTGATCGGAGCAAATAACTGGAGGATATGAAATGAGTTATATGAAATGAGCTGAATATATGAATGAGTTATATGAAATGAGCTGATTTCGTTCGAATAAATAAAAAATTGATTAATGTCGCCATCTCAAATGGCGACATAAAATAAAAAAATGAATTTTTTTTTATTGTCGCCATCTCAGCCATCTGAGATGGCGACAAAGTTATAATTTTTATATTTTTACGTCGTTTTCTGCCGACAATTCGGAAAAAATATTTATAATGGTATTGATGTCGCCATCTTAGATGGCGACATCAATAAAAAAAAAAATTATTATGTCGCCATCTCAGATGGCGACAATAAAAGAATTTGGTGATTGTCGCCATCTGAGATGGCGACTTAGGCTACTTTTATAAAAAAAAAAAAAATTCGGTTATTTTTATAACTATAATAAAAATTGTGGTTAGATTATTAAAAAACCCAGCAAATGGTAATCAAGTACTTCACTTGACAAGGTAAGTCATTATCTAAGTATTCTAATCCAATGATTCACAATATTCTAGGAACCAAGTTAAACTTCATATCGATAAAATTGATGTTTCCATGTTGACTAAAATTTATATTGTTTGATCATTAATTTGACGGATGTTGAGTTCGATTTCGAAAACATTTTTCCTTTGCAGTCGAAACATGTTTGATCGAGAAATTATTATAGAAAATATATATTTTCAAATAAATTAGAAGTCGAATTTAAAATATGTAATAGCTTCAATTGTTCTTCCAAAAAAAATTTAATAAAAAATTATTTTCAGTAACATATACAAACACAAACGGGCCCTATTGTGCCTTTTTTAATCCAAGTGCTTTATATCAACATTATATATTGAGCAATAATATATGGGTGAATCTCATATACACGCTCTAAGTTTCATAATTATTGTTTTAGCCCCTTTAATTTAAACAATGACATCTATATCTCATACAATATATTTTTATGTCAAATCACAAGGGAGGTAGTTGTAATTTTTCTTATATATTTACAAACAAAAGATGACTTTATTGTAATACAGCATTTCTACAAAAGAAACAGATGTAATTGTTCAAACTAGAAGGAGAATATGTAAAACGATTATTCTACAAAGGAGACATATGCAATTATCTTATAATATATACATAACACCCCAACTCAATTCACGAGAATATTAGAATTAGTTGAACAAAAACTTATATAATATTTTTTGTTGAGCAAAATATAATATTTTATTATTTTTAAAATTATTGTTAGCAAAAACCCGATTTTACCCGAGATAAGATAGCCCCTGCCACAACACAAATAATATATACACAAGTTCGGATTTCGTATTCCGTCGATATTATCAATTTAAAGATGTACATTATGTTTATCGAAGAAAAAAATATTATTAAACTACTTATAAAACAAAAAATACCATAGACGGTTTAAAATTTTGAAAAGAAAATGTATGGCGAGATGGAGCATTGGAATTTGGAATCTCATTTTTGCTTAAAGTGAGAATGTCTGTCCCACTTCCCTAATCGGTTCATAAACTGGTCAAATTCATTAATTCAAGCCATTTAATTAATTAATCAATGTCATCAATCATAAAAAACATCGAAAAGACTTGGCAAATCCTCGAACGAGAAGAAAGAGAACCCAGAAAGATTCATCAATTCTCAGAACCTGGGACACATAATTTTCGGCTCACATTCGATCAAGAAAGCTAATTAGAATCTGAGGCTCGTTTCTTGACTTTGATCAGTAATGATCTTATCTGTTTCAGGTAAATGGAGTAATTTCTGTGTGTGAGTACGAGTTTTTTTTTAAAAAAACTCGTACTCTTCTATTCTACTTCTTTTAGGTGTAATCTCTATTTTTTTTTTTTGTTTTTCACCATATGTTCATTATCTGGTATGCCAGTTTTGCGATGACGAAAGGTGAAACATAGAACATGGAATGAAGTCCGTGTTTTTTTTTTTGGGTTCTATTTTGGGTTTTGTCTTGTCAGGATTTGAAATAATAGATCTTAATAATGGGATTGCAAAATTCCGCAAAAGGCAACTTCTTTCTGTGATAGGTTGTCTATTTGTTCCTTTTTTTCATTTTCTTTTTTGCCTTGGTATAGATATCATAGATAGAAAGGAATCAGTTCTCCAAGTATATAACCGTGATAATGTTTTGCTTTACATGGACATAATTATTTGTTGAGAACATTAGTTCATTTCCTTTGTTATGCTTTTGGCTTTTCTACAAAATTCACTAGGTGTATGAGTATTTGTAGGTACTGAATTGGTAAAGTATCTTGAGTTTTATTTTTTAACAGGGATTTCCATTTGATATATCAACCATGAACGCAAAAACTAAGAGGAGAACCGTGACCGAGAATGGTGATACAGGCGAGGACTCTGTTCTTGCGACTATGATCAGTAATGGGGAGGATTTGGGACCTATGGTTAGGCTTTCTTTTGAGACAGAGAAACCTGAAGCGCTTTTGAAGCAGCTTAAGCACGTAGTAAAAAAGAAAGAAGTTGAGATTGAGGAGCTTTGCAAGCTTCACTATGAAGAGTTCATTCTTGCAGTTGATGAGCTACGTGGCGTCTTGGTTGATGCAGAAGAGCTGAAAAGTGAGCTTGCGAGTGATAACTTTAGGTTACAAGAGGTCGGCAGCACGCTCCTTATGAAACTTGAAGAGCTTCTCGAATCTTATTCAGTCAAGAAGAATGTTACTGAAGCCATTAAGATGTCGAAGAGCTGTGTTCAAGTGTTGGATACTTGTGTGAAGTGTAATAATCATGTTTCTGAGGGTCGATTTTATCCGGCTTTAAAAGCTGTTGATCTTATTGAGAAAAAATATTTGCAAAACGTTCCTGTGAAGGCATTGCAATCGCTCATAGCTAAGAGGATACCCTTTCTAAAGTCGCATATTGAGAAGAGGGTATGCAGTGAAGTTAATGAGTGGCTGGTTCAGATTAGGAGCGCTGCAAAGGATATTGGACAAACTGCTATTGGACATGCTGCATCTGCTCGGCAAAGGGAAGAGGACATGCTGGCTCGTCAAAGGAAAGCAGAGGAACAAAGTTTTTTGGGTTTTGGAGATTTCACTTATACATTGAATGTCGAAGAAATTGATGAGAATTCTGTTCTAAAATTTGATCTAACACCACTTTATCGAGCTTATCACATTCACATTTGTCTTGGCATCCAAGATCAATTTCGTGAATATTATCACAAAAATCGTTTTTTGCAGCTGAAGTCAGACTTACAGATATCGTCAACCCAGCCATTTCTTGAATCCCATCGGACCTTCTTGGCTCTTGTTGCAGGTTATTTTATCGTTGAAGACCGGGTCTTAAGGACTGCTGGTGGGTTACTTTCACCTACAGAGCTTGAGACAATGTGGGAAACTACTGTGGCTAAGGTCACTTCAATCTTAAAAGAACAGTTTTCCCATATGGATACTGCAAGTCATCTCCTCCTGGTAAAGGATTGTGTGACCCTCTTCGGTGCAACCCTCAGGCAATATGGTTATGAAGTGGCCACGATTCTTGATACTTTAAACAATAGTCGTGACAAATATCATGAGCTTCTTTTAACCGAGTGTCGACAACAAATTACAGACGTCATTGCAAATGGCTCATGCGAGCAGATGGTGATGAAAAAGGAGTCAGATTACCAGGCAAATGTTCTGTTATTCCATCTTCAAACCTCAGACATAATGCCGGCCTTCCCATATATTGCTCCTTTCTCCTCCATGGTGCCTGAATGTTGTCGCATTGTTCGTTCATTTATTAAGGATTCTGTTAATTATTTGTCTTATGGATCGGAAATGAACTATTTTGATTTCGTGCGGAAATACCTGGACAAGCTCTTGATTGACGTGTTAAATGAAATCATACTTAACACAATTCATGGTGGCACCATTGGCGTGTCTCAGGCAATGGGGATTGCTGCTAATATGGCTGTTTTAGAGAGGGCCTGTGATTATTTTCTCCAGCATGCTGCACAACAATGTGGAATTCCTGGCAGATCAATCGATAGACCGCAAGGTGGTTTAACGGCCAAGGTTGTTTTTCGAACCTCAAGGGATGCTGCTTATCTTTCTCTGCTGAGTTTAGTTAACTCTAAGTTAGATGAATTTATGGCACTTACTGAAAATGTGAATTGGACTTCTGATGATGCATCTCAGCATGCGAATGAGTACATAAATGAGGTCATCATTTATCTTGACACTGTTTTGTCCACGGCTCAACAAATTTTACCTCGGGATGCTTTGTACAAAGTTGGTAGTGGTGCTTTTGAACATATATCTAACTCTATCGTCGGAGCTTTTCTCAGTGATACTGTGAAGAGATTTAGTGTTAATGCAGTCATGAGCATTAACAATGATTTGAAGACTTTGGAGTCTTTCGCGGATGAAAGGTTTCACTCGACTGGCGTACATGAAATATACAAAGATGGGAGCTTTAGAAGTTGCTTGATAGAAGCCAGACAATTGATAAACCTTCTTTTGAGCAGTCAGCCTGAAAACTTTATGAATCCCGTGATAAGGGTAAAGAATTACAATGTTCTTGACTATAAAAAAGTGGCTACCATCTGTGAGAAGTACAAGGATTCACCTGATGGACTTTTTGGTAGTCTTTCAAACAGAGCCTCGAAGCAAAGTGCCAGAAAAAAGTCCATGGATGTGCTGAAGAAAAGACTAAGGGATTTCAATTGAAAGATCTTGGAATGTTAATGCTGGACTTCAATTAGCTGATATTTTTTATTCCTTTGACTGTTCAAAATTTTGCAGACTCTTTAAATATTTCTGCTAAAATATTCTTTATTAGAATATAGTTTGGATATAATTTTTCTCATGTCTAATCAGTCTATTGAACTTGGGTATTTATGTCTCGATTACTTGGATAGTTACTGATGAGAGCTGAGCCTAAATATTCCAAGTGGCGATGGATAAATGCTTGGAATGATCCATTTATAGCTCTAATTTCCATTTTTAGCTACAGGGAGTGATAATGGAGTGGGGTTTTTTATGCCGCTCTTAGAGGGGCGGCATTAACAGGTGTCCGTTTTTCCTTTTAGAAACAATAAAAAATAAAAGGACATATGTCGCTTAATGCCGCCTCAAGGGCGCGCCCTTAATCTTCATGATTTGGAGTACACTGGGTATTCAATTTGCTATTGCATTGACGCACCAAATGATGTTGGTTTGAACGTACATAAGGTATATCTAAGTACCACTAGTTTCAAAAGATTTGTTATAGGTTATTATGATGTATATGCAAGTTGCCAAGATTTCAGCACATGAGTTGTTTTTTGTTTTGTATCTTCACGTTTACCTTAAATTACATGGTCCTATAACATGTGCTTTACATATTTAGGTTTCTTTGGTTTGACTTGAAATATATTATTGAATGCTTCATTAACTTATTTAATTTGCCGTAAAGGGGCGTAAATACAAGGCTGAGATTCTTGGATTGTGATATTTATGGAAAATTTTGGATACCGGTTTTACTGAATTCTTAGAAATGCTTCTGAAAGTTTTACTTTGTCCCTGCACCGAGCTTTGTCGCTCTCATATAATTGGTAGTAACTCGTAACTTATGTGAACAGTACTTAATGTTTCTGTTTTACTTTTTTTGGATTCCTTTCAGATGCCACTAAAGAGTATCAGTTGCATTTACATTGATGAATATGATAACATGATTATTATGTGGTTCTTGTAATAATCAGGTGGTTGTTAGCCCATTATTTCCATAAAACGATAGATGGTTGAGGCAGCTTTTGATGGGGATTTATTCAGGTTACTATTCTTGTTTTGTTTAATATCTTGCATGCATCGATAGTTCTTTTAATCTTTTTTTGCTACTCCTCTGAACGATTGAACTCCTTTGTTTATGATACTCGCACTGTTTTTTCAACAGCCCTGTCCATTGATTAGCGTGTTTGTTAACATATCAGTATGCTACAATCATTTTAAGCTTTGATATACGTCTTTTCATGAATTATCTGCACTTCTGGTGGCTCCCAAATACTGATTCTTTTGATGACTATAGAGGAGATTTACTGTAAGAAAAATGTGAGCTCAAGGTTGTTGCAGTATTACTGGATATATCAACTGGCCAAATGGCCTCGAAAATGACAACTGACGACCCAATATCGTGCATATTTTCAGTTGCACTTATTCCGTTATCATCAGTTGAGAGCACTTAGACTTGAAGAACCCCTCATTCCATTCTAAGCAGTGTTCCACTATTAAAGGCTAGCTGTTGAAGGGGCCATTTCCTTTTTTATTGGCTTTGGTCCCATCCCTCTTATTTCATTCGCTATTACCGAAAGGACATTCATTATCTGTTACATGCAGTGGGTAGATGTCAGCTATGTGTGGTATAATCTGATAGACGAAAATCCAAATATTTTATCCGAAGGTTCATATTGGTTGTGTTCTCATTGCTTCGTTAGTGCCTGTTTAGCTTCTTCCTCCTCCTCTGGACACTTTTAACAGAGGATGACACATCTTGGCATCACTTGTTATACACAATGAAGTTAACTTTTGAAACACTAAAGAGCTTATATATTTGTGTATCCCCTCACATCAAAGCGCCTTATTGCACTGAGACAGTCTATTGTAGAGTAAGAAAATCTCTAAAATTTATGCAGGACTTGAACAAATTCTTATGGAACGATTTGGGATTGTACTATTGCTTCTCATTAAAGAAGCCGATGATCATGAGTCATGATTGCCAATTCTTGGGTTGAGTTCTTGTTACCTCGAGGGCATGAAACCTGGCAATTACACAACACCACATCTACTTGCAGCTTGTTTTTTTTATTAAAGAGTTAAGCGAAAAATAATAAATTAATTAAAACTATTAAACTGTTAAACATGATAAAAAAGCTTAATTTTTTTTAAAAAACTATTAAATATGAAAATAAGCTAATAAATAATAATTTTATATTTATCTTTATTTACTCATATCAATAATTGGATTACTATGATTAAGATATTATTATTTTTCTTTTATGAAAATTTGATTGGTAGGGAATATGAGACAAAGTATTGAATATCTTCGCATTATATTTTATTGCTATTATTTTTAGATAATTTATTTTATATAGCTTTTCATTATATTAAATTTATATTATTTTTATAATCATTTTTTATTAAAATATATGTACATATATAATATTGGTTAAATATTTATATATTTTTTATAATTAATTATTTGAATATTTTATTTTCACCCCCCAAATTTGGGTTCAGCCCAGTTGGTAAAGCAACTATCTCTTATTTGGAAGTGATTTGATGTCGAGCCCTGTGATAGGAAAAATGTTTACCGCTCCTTTTGCTCAAAAAATTAAAAAACCTATGAAGTAATGCGAGTATTTTTTACCTGTGGTCCTGGATAATAAAAATATTTTTCCAAAACTTTGAGCAAACATTGCCAAAAAAATTTCTGGATAAATAAACGAGTACTTGTCAAGAACTCACGGGTTCATGTGTAGCTTTCCCATTCCCATACCCTGTTGTACTGTTTTCTTTGTTTTATTATGAAATGCATAAAATACAAACATCTCAATCATATTTATGACTTTTTGACGTAAGCAAATATGCCAGCAATGTTGGCAATTTCTCAGAATTATTGCTCAATTTTTTGTGTTACAGCCAATGTTTGATTGGTATACATTTCATTCTTCCCATGTGAATTTATACCCTTCTTGGTGTTGAAAGGGCTTTCTAATAGTATCCCTTGTCTAGTGCCAAATGATGAGACCCCATATCTCAAATTTTAGGGGAGGTATGTATTGGGTTCAAGTCCGATGAATGAGGGGTATGACTACATTTATTGTAGGTTAGTTGCACTTTGTTGTATTTTATGCTTTGATACTATTAATTATATTGGTTGTAGTTGATTGTACGACACATAATGGAAGGGTACAGATCACTGATGGTATCGACCAACGCAAAGCAAGAGAGGCTAGAGAATAAGCGGACGAGGACTCTACTACCTAAAGATAGCTGCTAGTGTTGACTTGTGATGATATTTGTAATTACCAATGTACTTGTAATCGTTGTTATTATTATAAAAGGAGAAAGGCTTTCTAAAATAAGCTTGTTTAGAAAATCCTAATAATCAAAATTTTCAACAACAAAGCGTATTCTCTGTTTTTATACAAAATGACACAATTTGTCAAGTGATGTTTTTTTTTTCTTTCCAAAATGCGCCCCATCTTGTTAGATGAGTTAAATTATGGTTCATATTTTATTTTTTTGATAGATGAATCCACTTCAAAATTTAAATTTATATTAGTTAATGAATTCAATTTTTTTAAAAATTTTTGTTCAAAAAATACATACATATATATATATATATATTTGATTCCATTATTTATTATTATACAAATAAATTTGTTTTCTTGACATTCAAAAATAATAATATTATTTAAATTAACGTAAAAATTGCAATTAATTGTATCTAGCATTGGGTAGTGAACTAATTGTCCTAAATCTATCATATTTTTGTTTATTTTTTCTGCAACAATTAAATTCATAGTGTAATGTTAGCACGATACCCAAGTTGCTTTCACAAAGGTTGATGCATAATCGAATAAGAAAAAACAAGAATTTTGGGTCAAGTTAGCAAGAAATAGAGAAGTAAAGTCACATAGTTATTTACGTATCACTCGATTTATGCCCTACTTATACATCAACTAAATATTAAACATAATATATATATTTTAAATAAATACATAAATTAACATACCAATCATTTTAGATCAATCATATCGAGTTAATTGATTCATAAAGTAAGATTCAAATCGGATCCATACAATTATTTTCCCAACAAGGTTATCATATTTGTATGTAGAGCTACTTCACAACATTAATTATAGGTCTCAAATATATATATATATATATATATATATATATATATATATATATATATATATATATATATATATATCCAAACTCACTTTCTACATTATAATCATAAATGCTGCTTTAATCGGAATAATGAAGAAATGATGAGTTCTCGTAGAGGGTAATTTCACATTTTATTTTAGAAAAAGAAAATAAAACTTTAATTTTTTTTAACACATGGACTACTTTATCATCTGTCATTCAATACAAAGACAACGCTATCACATGTTAATAAGAGATTAAAAGAGCCAAGGGTGGCCGAGTAGGTAGAATAGATGAACACAAATACCTTTAGTCACGAGTTCGATTCTTCCTACCAACACTTTCTCGGTCGAGGTTGTTGCACCGTGTTGCCTGATAAGTTTTACCTGTGGTTTGCAGGTTATTGTATCAAGCTGAGAGTTTACCAAATATACATCCAAAAGGTAGCGGCTGCGCATGATAAAAAAAAAAAAAAAGAGAGCCAATTTTGGGGTCCCCATAAATCACTAACTCCTATCTTTCACACTCTTCCACTAGATGGAAGCAAACAATTCCTATAAATTCCATCTTCATTGTGTTCCAAAATCTCGCACTTGAATCATGGAGAAGGTTGATAAGTTTCAGAAGAAGGGTAATGAAACTGGAGAAAACAAGGAAGAAATTAAAGAAGAAGAAGATGCTAAAGGGCAAAAAAGGAAATTGGGAGGTGTTAGAACAATGCCATTCATCCTTGGTGAGAATCCCTCTAAATCTTCTTGTTTCGAATTCTCTATGATCTTTTAATTAATATACATATTTAGGACAATGTTATGACAAAAAATTTATTTGGGTAAATATAAAAAATGGTCTATAGAACCTCTACCTCAATTTTATTGGAGATTCATATAATTAGTGGGTAGTCTAATAATAATATACTAAGAACATTTCAACAAGAGTTGTTTGGTTGATGTGATAGAATTATGATTTACGACATGATAAATTATACCATGATTATTTAAGTTATACGATTGATTATTAATATTATGTTTAGTGCAAATGATTTGATTGAGATAATTAATATGACTAAATGATATATTAAAGCTACGCCCTTATTAAAAATGAATGATATGTCAGTAATATCCGATGTCAGTTTGAAAAAAAAAACTAAAAATGCGAAAAGCTAACTTATTACATTAATAGCAAACGTTGATACTTTCCCTTATTAAATGTGTATAGTTTTCATATAAAAATTATGTACATAGTATTCATGCATAACTTTTGTTATTTAATGGTAAATAACTCTTATCTAGAAAAATAGAGTTTGGGACAACCAGCAGCTTACTGCTTTGGTTTGTCATCTGTTCATTTAATCAATCGACTCAATGTTCGAGTATTGCAACTCAAAATTCCCTCCCCGTATTGAAAAAAAGAGTGTGGGTTAGAACGAGAATGCCAATATTTCACTAATTGTTCTATCTAAAGTTAAATCAAATAGGCCAATATGCTAATTAATTATATATACACCATTTTCGTTAATAGTTTCCCGCGTCTAAGTGATCCATCTGATGGGTGATCCATCCTTTTCTTTAATTATTATTTCCATGAGATTTAATTAAAGCGCAACTTAGACTACAGTGGTAGCTAAACTGCCTGGGATCACTTTACATTTTTTTTTTAAAACCTGAGCCATAAATATGGATTTATTACTCTTGCTATTTTGAAAAAATAATAATAATAATAATAAAATCGGTTCCGGGTTGGAACCGATCCAACCCGGAACAGGTAGCCCCGGAACCGGATCCGATCCGGTTTCTTACCGAGCCGGTCCGATTCCGAAATTAGCGGATCCGGAACCGGCCGGCTCCGAACCGGATTGACCCATTAAGCGGCCCTAGATACAATTATCCAACTTTTATTTATCATATTGGATCTATAGAAAAAGAGATGGACCCTGTATGACCAAAAACTTTAGTCCATTGGATATTGGCGGATGTACATTGGGCCAACCGGTCAAGGGACAAAAATATTTTTTTTAAATAGTATTTTATCTATCAAAAATTATATTTTGCTTATCAAAAATTACATTTTGCCCCCCATAAATTATATTTGACCTTTAAACTATTTTGTCCCTCTATTTTTTATTTTGATTTTTTTTATCCCCGATAAAAATAATACGTCCACCCCTGTCCGAGGGCATGGAATGAATCCTCGTACAGGTACATTACTTTGAATCTGTATTCTTTAAGTACATTTTGGAGGCATGTAAGTGTGATGTAATCTCCGAATCTCGAACGGACACGACTCGAAAGTCGAAACTGACTGAAAATGAGCAATTTTACAGCAAATGAAATGTGCGACAGATTTGCTGGTGCTGGTTTTCATGCCAACATGATCACATACCTCACTCAAGTCTTGAACCTGCCTCTCGTTAGGGCCTCCAACACCCTCACCACTTTTGGCGGAACCTCCAACTTCACCCCACTTCTTGGTGCCTTCATCGCCGACTCGTTCGCAGGGCGTTTCTGGACCATCATCCTGGGTTCCATAATATACATCACGGTTTGTATTACTTTCAGTGATGCATAAATATACTCATGAAAATGGACAGAAAAAAACCCGACAAAATTAGATCAAATAAAACCGAACTGAATGCTACCACCGCTAATGGTGTAGTGGCACAAACGTCTCAATAGGGAGAGACATGAGTTCAATCCCAGTAAAAAAACAAACTGAATGCTTTGTGACAGGGAATGGCTACCCTCACGGTTTCGGCAGTCCTGCCTCGGCTACGGCCCCCACCATGTCCGGCTCAGGTAGACTGCAAGGAAGCCTCCGACCAACAATTACGGATTTTGTACATTTCCCTTCTTTTATTGTCGTTGGGTGCCGGTGGGATGAGGCCTTGTGTAGTCATGTTTGCTGCCGACCAAATCGACATGATCAAATCTAAAGTAGAATCCAGGACCTGGAATTTCTTCAACTGGTATTATTTCTGCATGGGGGTAGCCTCTTTTCTTGCTCTAACCGTTGTAGTTTACATCCAAGATAACATCAGTTGGGCTTGGGGCCTCGGGATTCCGACAATCGCCATGGCATTATCTATTGTAGCTTTCATTCTCGGTTTCCCTTTATACCGAAAAATCAAACCAGCCGGGAGTCCATTCGTTAGGCTGATACAGGTGGTAGTCGCTGCTGCGAGGAAACGTAAAGTCATCGCACCGAATAACCCAAATGCCCTGTATGAAAACAAAGAATTGGATGCGGATATATCGACCACCGGGAGGCTCCTGTACTCGAATCAGTTCAAGTAAGCTTGTAAAAAGTTCAATTTTGTTTAAACTACAAAAATGTTATTGTTGGGCAGAAGTTTAAAATCCTTGGTGCAAATTTTCAAAATATATATTTAGTATTTTCTAAAAATAATTGAATTGGCACGAAATATGAAACAACCACCCTTATCCTCACCTCCCTCCGCCCATGCCCTGGTGCACAAATCATTATCCTCTTTATATTTGATAAAATTAGTTTGATTTGTTAATTCTGGGTCTTTATTGTCCAAGAATGGACCAACAACACCCACATATGCATCTTGAATGTTAATTACAGACGCGAATTCCCCAGTCTATGACTCATACGTGGGTTTTGTTGAATTATCAATTCCATCAAGCTTCTGAGAACGTGATCTAACAGGCTGTCATGAAATTTCAATACTTTGACAAAAAGGGTTGTCTGAATCTTGCTTCTGTACGTAAAGGTGGTTCGATCGTGCTGCTGTTGTATCCGAATCTGACATGAAAGTACCGAACCATCCGAATCTATGGAGACTAGCAACAGTCCACAGAGTTGAAGAGCTCAAATCCATAACCAGAATGATACCTATTTGGGCAGCATACATACTTCTAGTAGCCGCACACTCCCACCAAGGCAGCTTCACCATCCAACAAGCTCGAACCATGAACCGACATTTATCTCCCTCTTTTCAAATCCCACCAGCCAGCATGACCATATTCAGCTCCCTAACTTTTCTAATCGGCATCCCCCTATACGAGCGTCTATTCGTACCCTTTTCTCGAAAATTTACGAAAAACCCAGTAGGAATCACATACCTTCAAAGAATGGGTATTGGATTTGGGATCAACATATTCGCCACTGTTGCCTCAGCACTAGTCGAGATAAAACGGAAAAAAGCTGCATTAGATCACAATCTTCTTGATAAACCAGCAGCAATAATCCCCATTAGTGTCTTCTGGTTGCTCCCTCAATACTGCCTCCACGGATTAGCCGAAATTTTCTACTCTATAGGCCATATAGAATTTCTTTACGACCAATCCCCAGAAAGCATGAGAAGCACTGCATCTTCATTAAACTGGATAGGAATGGGATTTGGGAACTACGTTAGTACGCTGGTGGTAGTTTTAGTTCACAAGTATTCGGGACGGAAAACGAACTGGCTACCAGATAGGAATCTTAACCGGGGACGGTTGGAGAATTACTATTGGCTTGTGACTGGGATACAGGTGATTAATTTGATATATTATGTGCTATGTGCCTGGTTTTACAAGTATAAACCGATTGAAGAGATGACTGATATCGGAAGAACGGATGCAGATGAAGATCTTGAGTCTGATAATGGTAGAAAATCAGTGTCCAACGGTGGAAATGGAGATAAAGAAGTGGAGCTGGTGAGAAATTAGATATGTTTTAAGTTTCGTCAAATATGCAGGAACAGATAGCAGGTAGTTTGTGGCAACTTCATGTTATAAGTAGTGTGATTGTTTATGATTCAAGTTTGATTTTTAAGAAATCATTTTCAAGATTCGAGAACCAGTCATGCTTTATGATCTCATTTCAAATAATATTTTTTTAAAAAAATTAGGAAATGAAAATTTCATGCCCAAATGCACTAAATCACCTATCCTTGATTTTTCTGGTCCCTTAAATTACAATCATCTTCCATGATCAAGAACGACTTGATTAAAATTGGCTAGAGTAATACCTAATTAATAACTAATTTGAATTCAAGATCGACTTGCAGAACTGACAATACTAGGCTGATGAATGTTTTATGATATTGTCAGATCAAATATTGATGTTGCCAGAATAATTTCCATGTTAAACTGGCATTAACATTTCCCTATTCAAATAGTCAAATCCTATAAACTACCTTTGATTACACGTTAAATGCTTATGCATTTTTTCACCGTAGGAAATTCTTGTATAGACCGAGTTTGTGTTTCATGAGAGAAAATATGTTTACCATTGTTTGATTAACCTTGGTTCTTATGTCTAGTTTAATTCATTTTATTGTCCATACCGGATATCTGTAAGAATTATCCCATTTCACTATAAAGAGCAGCGGTTTTCACATTTTTAATAAAGAGTATATGCATAAATTAATGAAGAATACTAGCCCTTAATTGGGAGTGCATAAGCTTTCCTATGGACTATTATTAATGCTGTTGTGAAATTAATTTTTGGAAATATCCACCATTAAATGTCACAAACAAAAGTGAAAGAAATGTTACGAGGGAAGACCAAATATTGGGTCCTCATGTTCATACTTCATACAATTTATTATTACTAACAGGCTAACAGTCATGCACACGCGTTACGTGTGTAATGAAATTTTAAATTATATATATTGTATATATATACTACATTTTTATATTTGAAATATCTGATTTCAATATGATATTTTATCGGGGTAGAGAAAAACTGCCGCATATATTTTCGGAAGGAAAAAAAATTAGTGAAAAATTGAGAACTAAGTTGGGAAGTTTATAGGTGATCTTCCAATATTATCCATTTATCTCATGGTCTCATCTATTATTAAAGCAAATAGAGGGTATTTTTGAAATTTCACAATGATCATATCAAAGTGGTTACTCTAAGATACTTACACATTATAATATAGTATAGATACCAGTGAAATTAATTTTGATACAGGTAGGTCTATGTGATAGAAATAATAGAAGAAACATGTGGCCATTATCAATAATTTGAAAATATTCATATTCAGAATTTTGAGATTAAATAAAGACAGACAGAAAAATATGAAATAGTAAATTAATTGATTTCTAGTACCTTCGTAAACTACTAATCAAGAAAAGCAAAAGCTTAATGGTTCAATGTACAACTGTGATATTACGAACTGTGAATTATATGATTCCTGTTGGTTCATGTGCGGCAACATGACATAAAAATAATGAAAATAAAGAATAAAATGAACACCAGAATTTACGTGGAAAATCCCTAAAATTTTTAGGGCAAAAACCACGGGCAAGATGAAAAGATTCTACTATAATATTTTGTAGGTTACAACATTTCGCTATCTTTCAAAGAGAACAACACTCTCAATATAAGAGAAAACAACTCACAAATATTATAGAAATATACACCTAAATGTATATATATGAGAGAACACTCGATGGTGGGATGAAATGAAATGACATAGAAGAGCGCTATTTATAGTGCTGAAAATGGGCATTAAATTCTTCTCCCATTGCCTCAACCCGCTCATCAAAATGACTTTGACAAAGTCTTTGCCGACATTTCTCTCACTTGGAGATTTGATTGAGAAGCAAACACATCTTCACACTTCCTTTCAATCTTGTCATACTCTGCTGCTCACGTTTCTGCTAGGTCACTTGAGGATCTGCATCACTCGAATTTATCAGCATTAACCGGCTTGGTCAAAAAATCAGCTAGGTTCTCCTACATATGGATTTTCTGCATATCCACACTTCCTTCTTCTACCACTTCACGCACAAAGTGAAATTGTACCCCAATGTGTTTAGTCCTGGAATGAAAGGCTGGATTCCTTGCAATGTGCAAGGCGCTCTGACTGTCACAGAACAAAGGAACTTTATCTTGTTTATGCCCAATCTTCTCCAATAACCTTTGAATCCATATCGTCTCGTTGCAAACTTGAGTAGCTGCCATATATTCTGCCTCCATTGTAGATAAAGCTACAACTCTTTGTAGTTTTGAAATCCAGCTTACTGCTCCTCCTGCAAGTACACATAACCAATAGTAGATTTTCTTTTATCCGGATCACCAGCATAATCTGAATCCATATAGCCCCTGAGTGTAAAATCTGATCATCCGTACGATAATGCAGCATCCGAGGTACCCTTAATATATCTAAGGATCCTCTTAAATGTGCTCCAATGCTTTTGTCCAAGATACGTCATGTACCGACTGACTGTTCCCACTGCTTGTGCAATGTCTGGTCTTGTACAGATCATAACGAACATTAAACTTCCCACAACTGATGCATACAGTACTCGAGACATCTCCATCCTCTCTGCTTCACTGCTAGGACATATTTCGGAGGATAACTTGAAATTAACAGGAAGATGGGTAGAAATTGATTTACAATCTTGCATGTTAAAGCGTTGCAAGATTTTCTTCAAATAATTTTTCTGAGAAAGCCAAATCTTCATGTCACTTCTGTCTCGGTGAACTTGCATCCCTAGAATCTTGTTTGCTGGTCCCAGGTCCTTCATATCAAATTCCCTAGCCAATTGTGCCTTCAATTATTGGTCTCGATCATTGTTGGGCCTGCGACCAACATGTCGTTCACGTACAACAACAAAATGATGTAATCATCATTCTCAGATCTCTTGAAATATGCACAAGAATTTGCATTGAGTCTGTTGTACCCAATGCTCATGATATATGAATCAAATATGGGTTTTTAATGAATTAACATCTATTATAACATTATTTAACAATTTAACCCAATTTATTTTTTTATTAGCAAAGTAACCGAACTCGCGATGCCATATGGCGACTTCAATTGAAGTCGACATCTCACATGGCGACTTAGAAAATATATTTTTTTGTAGTCGCCATATCAGATGGCGACTTCAAATAAAGTCGCCATCTGACATGACGACTTCTATAAAAAAAATATTTTTTTGATGTCACCATCTGAGATGCCGACATCTTTTAAAAAAATAACTTTTCAATCGATATCGGCATATAACGACATACTTTTTTTTAAACTGAGATGGCGACAATGAAAATAACATATTTTGTTTATATAAAAAATAATGTTTCAACCGATGTCGGTATGTAACGACAAATTTTTTTAAAAAAACTTTGTCTCCATCTCAGATGGCGACAATGAAAAAAAATTATTTTTTATCGCCATCTCAGATGGCGACAACAATCTATTTCTTCGCATATTTAACCAAACACAATGTTGCTCATTTCGTAAACCAAAATCTCTTCGGTTCGTAAACATATTCTCTGCAGGTTGACCATATCTTCATTATTTTCTCCGGCTGGCAAATTGCAGGTTCGTTGTTATATAAATAATCAAATTTAACAATATTATATATAATGTAGTAATTTATAAAATTTGTCTTTCTTTTTATGGTATGTAAATTAAAATTTTGTTGTATTTGGGAGGCGATATATTACAAGATTCGGAATCTGTCAGATATGATCGTGGACGTATATGATATTACTGGCATCGATCGTAACCAGTTCATTTTGAAAATATATTATAAATATATATTCAGTGATTTTTCGATGATGAAACAAACAATTTTTCACGTTGACAGTGATTACAATTTAGCATGGCTAATGGATTCTGAACAAAATGTATATACAAACAGAACGAAAAACTTATGATTTTATTACAGAAATGCCAACAAGTGGTAGTGGTCCATTTGTAGTAATTACAGAAAGACCAACTACCTCTAGGATTCAAGATGATGCTCCTATAGTTGCTGACAATATTGTTCCCGAGCCACTAACAGACATTTTTGTGGATTTTGGAGATGATATTCAATCTAAATCGGAGGGGATTTCATATGAGGATAAGTCTGATGACGATGAGGTTGATATTGAAGAAATGTCGGTTAATGTAGCAGATACAACCACGACAAATGACCATGTCCTTTATCCAACAATTCCATTTTTCTCCACGACACATTCAAACGTATTTGGAGATTCGATCGACCTTCCAACTGGTAAGTGGGAGAGTTACTACGATTATTCCAAAGGAAATATCCATCTGAATATGGTATTTAAAGATAAAGGTAATCTTCAGGCAGCTGTGAAGGATTACTCGGTACGGATTGTAAAACGTGAGTATCTTGTTGTCAAAAGTACAAAAACATTATGAAAAGTGGTGTGCAAACATAGTACTCCAGATATGCCTTGCAGATGATTTCTTCGCGCCTTGTTGACTAAAAAAATGGAATATATTTAAAATAACGAAGTATGGGGGTTCTCACACTTGTCTTTTGAGTGATTTATAGATCGATCATGCAAATCTAGACCAAAATATGATTGCTAGTTTGTTAGTGGGAATCGTTCGGCGTGATCCATCCTATGAGATAAAGTATGTTATTCAGACTGTTAAAGGTAAGTATGGATTTGAGATCTCATATGCAAAAGACTGGTATAGTTTGAGACGTGCGGTTGAAAATGTGTATGGAACATGGGAGAGCTCTGTCAAAAAGTTGCCTTATTACATGGGAGCATTGCAAAAATGGAACTCATGCACAGTCGTCGAATGTGATCACCTACCGAATGCTAAACCAACAGAGATGACTTTGAATTACGTGTTTTGGGTCTTCCAACCATGTGCAGATGGATTATGACACAGCCGACAAGTTAAAAAATATCAAAATAATGTTTTTTGTACAAACTAATTTAACAACATGTTTACTTGAGTTACTGGCTGCTCATCGAGAATGTCCCTGATGATGAGTATGGAATGACTCCCAGTTTCTGTAAATTTTAAATAGCATGACCACCTGCATATATTCAAATAAATGATTAAATGCATTAACACATAAAATTAATTATAAAACAATGTATATTCGTATTATCTTACGCCATACGGAGCAGAAGATAACTTGAGGAGTCAAACTTGGGATTCGTGACCATGCCCAAATCTCAATTATTGTAGTGACATCAACAATACGAGTTAGATTGACAAGAAACATATTTTAATTATTAAAACAAACATATTGTTACCTGTACGAGTTGCAATGCACCACCTATCACTTTTTTTTCCTCTCTGATGACGTGTACAACTCACGATACAAGTATGCCAACACAGCACTACCCCAACTATAGGTATGGGCAGAGTCGATATCCTCCAACTTCTGTAAATACAATAGCCTAACAAAATTGCCTGATGAATCAGGGCACATAATTCCCCCTATCATCAATAACGCATAAGCCCGTGTAAACTTAGCAACATCATATGGCGTACTATGTATCTCCAAGGGATTGAGCAACAAATGATTTTTCAAAGCAACTAATCTCAACCTCGCACCTTTAAAGTCTTTGATTTCTGGTGTGAATCCTAAATATGTATGGCAATATTCTTGTCATTCGGATAAAGTCCTATCATAATCTATCCCCGACACTACGATGTCATCTACTGGCAATGACCATATTACTGCAATGTCTTGCAGTGTAATAGACGCCTCTCCCGATCTAAGATTGAATGTGTGTGTTTCGCGGCGCCATCTCTCAACTAAAGCTGTAATCAGGTGAATGTCAAGCTCAATCTTACCACACATATATATACCATAAAATCCAATCAAGTGCAACAAATTAATAACACATATATCTAGTGGACACATATCCCAAAAATAGCTATCTGGGTTTCTCGCACTCAGTATGCTATCCATATCACCTCCCATACATCCTCATATCGATGTGAAGACTGCAATGACAAAAGATGTTTGTCAACCGGGCCTAGTTGTCTCATTTGATCCATCCTGAAATATAATACAAAAAATTATCAACATTAATCTCAACATTACAACCACTACCCACCGGCGGTCCACGATCACCGCCGACAACCAGCCACCGCCATCAGCCGTCCGCTGTCCGTCGCACCAGCCGGAGCCAACCTTTCACCATCCACATCGCCACCAAAATATACACCAAAAAAAAAAATACTCCCAATATATATATCAACATCATAATTTATCTAAAATCAAATAATAACAAAAATAAAAAACTTACCTAAAATCAAATAATAACAAAAATAAAAACTTACCTAAAATCAAATAATAACAAAAATAAAAAACTTACCTTGCTATATAATTTCGAAAAGAAATTAAGTTCTCTCGTCGGATTGCTCTGTAATTTCAAAATTTCGAAACGAAAATAAATCGAATGAGAATGAGTTTGAGGCGGCGGACGAGTATCAAGTTGCTAGGGTTTCAGTTGGTGTCGCCAACTAGATGGCGACAACAATAAAAAAATAAATTTTTTTATGGATGTCGCCATCTCAGATGGCGACACCCATTAAAAAATTTGGGTTTAATTGTTGTCGCCATCTAAGATGGCGACATCTATTATCAGATGGCGACATTAATATAATTTTTAGTGTTGTCGCCAACTAAGTTGGCGACATCAGTTACTTTAAGGGAAAAAAAAATTTGGTTTATTTTTATAAATACTATTAAAATACAAGTTAATTCATTAAAAAACCCAATCAAACCTCTTGTACTAACACCTCGTCGCCTGTTTGAAAGCGTACAAAGATTTGTTCAACCTGCAAACCAAGTTATCGTTGTCTATTTCAGCAAAACCTTCTGGCTGGAGCATATAAATTTCTTCTTCAAGATCCCCATAAAGAAAAATTATTTTCACATCCAGCTGCTCTAGATGTAGGTCAAACATCACACATAATGCCAATACTACTCTGACTATTGTAAGTAGGACCACATGAGAAAATATCTCATTGAAGTCGATACCTTCCTTCTGAGCATATCCTTTCACCACCAATCTTGCACGATATCATTCCACTTGGTTGTTACCATCACGTTTGATCTTATAGACCCATCTGTTACCGACAACTTTTCGTCCTCGTGGTAGCCTAACAAGATCCCAAATTTTGTTCCTGTCCAAGGCCTCCAATTCTTCTGGCATAACTTGCATCCACATGGATACATCAGAACTTCGAGAAGCTTCCTGGAAACTCGATGCCTCACCATCCTCTGTTAATAAACAATATGCAATATTGCTTTAAGTAACATAATCTGAAAGCCAACCCGGTTGTCTCCTATCGCGCGTAGACTGCCTAACTTTGGTAACCTCTGACTCAAATGGTTCTTGTTCATCGTGCTCTGGTAATACACTAATACCTCAGAAGAAACTGGATCTTTGTCTGTCTTATTTTCTACCTGAATTGTAATAGTATCTGAATTCAGTGTGCCTTTGTCTCCCTTCACTTTATCTTCGTCGAAAATAACATCCATGCTGATAATAAGTTTGTGGGCATTGGAGTCCCACAAATGATATCCCTTAACACCATCAGCATAGCCCAAGAAGATGCACTTTCTAAATTTTGAATCAAATTTTGATCTTTCTTGTTCATTATACAGAATGTACACCGGAATTCCAAATGTGTGTAATCGAGAATAATCAACTGGCTTGCCAGTCCACATCTCCATTGGAGTCTTCAAATCAATCGCCTATGATGGAGAGCGATTGATAATATAACTGGCAGTCTTGACTGCTTCTGCCCAAAATGACTTGGCTAGACCTGCAGCTTTCAGCATAGTTCTTGTTCTGTCCAACAAGGTTCTATTCATCCGCTCCGCCACTCTATTTTGCTGAGGTGTATAAGCCGTTGTGAATTGCCTTTTGATGCCCTCTGGTTGACAGAATGCATCAAATTCATCACTTGTATATTTTCCTCCATTGTCAATCTTCAAACAGTTGATCTTCTTTTCAGAGTCAAATTCAACCCGCGCTTTGAAGACCTTGAAGACTGGAAAAACATCTGATTTCTTCTTGATTGGATATACCCAACATCTTCTAGAGAAATCATCAATGAACGAGACAAAGTATCTCGCTCCTCCTAGAGATACAATAGGTGCTTGCCAAACATCAGAATGAATCAGCTCCAATATACCGGTGCTTTTGGCAGTAGATATGCCAAACTTTAGTATGTGTTGTTTACTGATAACACAATGCTCACAAACGGGTAGAGTTACTTTTGTGAGCCCCGACAACAGCTTCCGTTCAGAGAGAACCTTTAACACTCTGACATATGTCCGACCTTCTTATGCCATAACACTGTTATGTATTCTCCTGAAATAGTCGATGCAACAACTAGTTCTGCCTCTTTGTTTGTTCTCCCCAGAAGTACATACATATTTTTAGCAACATTTTCTGCTTTCATTACCATAAGCGAGCCTTTCACAATTTTCGTCATCCCATTTTCGATACGAATCTTGCACCCGAGATCATCTAATTGTCTCAAAGACAATAAATTCTTTATCAGACCCTTCACATGTCGTACCTCATGTATGGTGCAAATAGTACCATCAAACATTTTAATTTTGATGGTTCCAACCCCAGCGATTTTCAAGGCATGATCATTTCTCTTGGAAATAGATCCTCCTGAGACTGGTTCATATTGATCAAACCATTCACTCTGAGACGTCATGTACCATGTCGCTCATGAGTCCATTATCCATGTCTCATAAAATCTTTGTCTGCCTTCCGTAACAGTAGCTGCTTCACTGAACAATATTTCACCACCGTCTGAGGTACTGTAAACATTTCCTTGATAATCTTTTCCAGTACTCTTCTTACTCGTACAATCTTTTTTGAAGTGCCCTTTACTGCCACATTTATAGCAGTAAAATTCTTCTTCTTGCTTCTTGATTTGGATATACTATACTTGTAGCTCCCCTTGGAGTCACGCTCCGTCTATCTTCCTCTAATAATCGGCAAAGTCTCTGCATGCTTCGAGCTTACCAACCTGTCTTCCTTGTTCTTGCACCTACTTTCCTCTTCAAGAACCGCAGCTGTAACATTGTTGAAGACTAACATATTAGTAGTGATATTGTTGGTCAGATTGATGATGAGTTGATCGTAGAAATCCGGTAGACTTTGAAGTAGAAGCTTCGCACGTTCAACTTCCTATTATTTATGCCCCAAAGTAGTGAGTTGGACAAATAGAGTATTTAGTGTATTGATATGGTCGGTCACCGATGAGGAGTCCGACATCCGAAGAGTATAAAGTCTTCTCTTCAGGAAAATCTTGTTGTGTAGTGACTTGGTCTCATAAAGGTTTGTTATAGTATCCCAAATATCTTTTGCATTTGTTATTTCAGCAATACTTGACAATACCCCATCTGCTAGAGTCAAATGCATATTGGCAATAGCATTACTGTTCATCTCATTCCACTTCTCATCGTCCATGCCCTCTGTGGGCCTATCTCCAATAGCCGCCAAACAACGATCTTTTCGTAAAACTGCTTGCTTCTTCATCTTCCACAACATTGAAATTGCTTCCGTTGAATCTTTCAATCTCAAACCGTGCCGCCATTTCGATAACAATAAAATTGGCTCAATAATAAAAAAATATCTCAAAAAATTTTTCTGTCGTGGAAGATCAGTCAATGCTGCAACCACATAGCATGCTTAGAATTTTTAAGATTTTTACAACGAGGCTCTAATACCACTTGTTGGTTCCATGTGCGGCAACATGACAAAGAAATACTGAAACGAAGAATAAAATGTACACCGGAATTTACGTTAAAAACCCCTAATTATTAGGGTAAAAACCACGGGCAAGATGAAAAATTCTACTATAATATTTTGTAGGTTACAACATCTCGTTATCTTTCAAAGAAAACAACACTCTCAATATATGAGAAAACAACCTCACAAATATTATAGAAATACACACTCAAATATATATATATTAAGAGAACACTCAATGTTCAGATGAAATGAAATGAAACGGGAAATCTCTATTTATAGTGCTGAAAATGGGCATTAAATTATTCTCCCATCGCCTCAACTGCCGCCGCTCAATTCATTTTCCGAACTACCATCTGCATACTTTAAAAACTTTGACAAAGTCTTTAAAGACAATTCCAAGCAAAATGAAAAAGACTATTGATTATTAATGTTCATTTGGACGTAAGGATTTGATTCAAAAAAAAAATTTGAAATCCAATCATTTGAAATTTGTGAAGTTGAAATGACATATAGTCTTCTCAAATACATTAAAAAAGAAGGATGAAGTTGAAATATCTACTTAAGTTTTCTATCCAAATATATATGATGTATTTAAACGAGTAAATTAAAATCCACTCACTCAAATCCGTCGATCCAAACAGAACCTAAAAGTTATGAAACTAAATTGGCTCCAAGAAAATAGAAAGAATGTTAGACATGTGACATTGAAAGTTGCAATAAATCGAAATAAACTATACTATAACCCAACCCAGTGCATTGTCTTCTCTATCTTTCCGACTCTCGATCGAGCACTTTGTACATTCTATCGATTGTCTTATTCTAGAGTTTGGACTATCTTCTCAGGTCCGACAACTCTAAGATTGTTCCACACATTAAGTTTTTATTCGATACATGGCTTCTCGAAGTCTCGCTAGATTCTACCTAATAAATGCACCTGAGCTTTTTCTGAATGCTCAATGTTGTCCGACGGTACTCTAGAATCAAGCAACTACTTAGAATTTCCTACTACTCATAATTTCAAAATTACGTACTCAGTTTTATTGTGCATATGGGAATGGATATGGATGGAGCGATGCATGCAAGTGGGATCCATCCCAATCCAATGGTTAAATCTATATAAAGAAGTAACACTCCATGCGTAGCATAGTCAATCTTATATATGAATATTAATCAAGTCGTATCGTTTGATAACATAATGCGACAAAGCACATAAATTTCAAATTCTTTAATAAATATACAAAATGGTATTGATATTAAACGATAATTTAATATACTGAAATTTAAATTAAAAAACTTATACATTCTAACATATATAACATAAGCAACAAAAAAATTAACTTCCAAATTCTTAATTAAGGTTAATAATGGTACAGATATTGACAATAATTGGATATATTGAAATTTAAAACATTTCTTATGTATTTTAATATACACCCATCTCTCAAAGTACATGTTAGAAAGAACATGTTAGTTATCACCCTCTATTTTGGTTGTTCCTTATATTTGGTTTATTATGATGTTCTCTCGGCGTAATGTTTTTAAGCACTTCTTGTCTTTTACAGTATATATATGAAGATTCACAATTTTATTTTAGTTTTTAATGGGTAAGAACTAAATAAATGTTCATTTCCCTAATTTCCCATATTTCGATATACTTAAACCACAAATATTTCATTCATCCATTTGAAGTTATGGTGTTTTCTCTTTAAAATTCGTAGAGAATTTGTGTAGCATACAATTGGAATGGCATGAATCCACTGGCTAAAAATCCCCTTTATTACCATAAATTTTAAATACACAAAATATGTTTTAGCTGTTTGGATAGTTCTAAATTTAAACCATAAATCCCATAATGTACACCTGCAATCTTTTAAGAGTGACACTAGTTTTCTGTCCCTTCTCCAAACAATAGTCAAAATTTATGAGATTTAACTTATATTAAGTAACAAGGGATAAGAAAAATGCATTAACTTAGTTGTAAACTTATGTTATACATAGTAACAAGCATGATGACAGTCTAATATTTTAATTTTCCTACAACAAAATATGGCCTTTGTCTTTAGTATTTTACTGTTTTGGCACAATGCAATCCGATTTCATGCAAATGGGATTGTGAAATCCATCTTGTATAAATTTACAAGTGAATTCCTCTTGAAAGTACACTCATTTTAGCACTAAAAAAAGTACTTATAACATAGTTTATCCATGGAGTCCCCTAATGCCTTTGGTGGTAGCAAAGCCCTGCCTGAAACTTCGAGCAAAAGTGATGAAGAAATTGATCATTCATTGGTTATTGAGATGGGATTTTCTAATGTTTCGAGCAAGAATTTTGGACAGAAGGTGGGATGTTTTGCAGTCCCTGGTGGATCTAGCATTCAAGGGGCAATTGATTGTGATGAGTTAAATCTTAAAGTTAACTCACTAATTCCAATATTGAAATCCCACCTGTCGTTCTTGGAACACTAAGGGATTCCCCTGAAGGGTTAAATCTTGATGAGTCGAGTCTTGAATTTAACTCATCGAAAGCCAAGGATGAAACCCCTCTAATCGTCCTTGATCCGTTAAATGGCTTCTAGTAAAGGGGAAAATCTTGATGAGTCGAAACTGGAAGTTAACTCACCGCATATCAGTACTGGTGAAATTCCTCTCCTCGTGTTGGATCCATTACAGGCCTCTGCTAAGGAAAAAAATCATGTTGAGTCTAATGTTGAAGTCCCTCCTATTGAACCAGAGGCATCTAACGTGGATAATGCTGATCAGGATGATGAAGAATATGGTTGTAAGTACTGTCACAGGAAATTTACCAACAAGCAATCGTTGGGAGGGCACCAGAAGGCCCATAAATTTGAGCGTGCCCAGGAGAAAGATGCATCTGAGCCACACGAGTCAGGTGCTGGATACTTTAGTGGGTCTTCATCCTATTCCAGGAAAACTCCTCCTCTATCATCCCAACATGGATCTTTGAAAAGATCTTATGAATTTATGAACAGGCCATTCCATATCAGCAGGCCGTATCAGTCTCAACAAATGCTGCAGCATCAGGGAATGCACGCTGCACGTCCTGTGTTGCCTAGCATGATGCCACAAGCTGTTCCTCGCCATTTTCATGAATTTTATCGTGGTTACCAGCCTGGGTGGACCTTACCTGTGCCAAGAATTTCGGCTACTGCCCCCACTGTGTCTGTTCCAAGAATTTCTCAGTTTGGTATGGCCCAGCCTTCGTACCTTCCGAGTCTTGCTCTAACTCTTCAGTTTCCAAATCCAGGGGCACCAAATTCAAGTTCCAGGCCTGTTTCTCAGGGGTTGTCTGCTTTTCCTGAATCAAGACCGGTACCTGGAAGAAATGCTGGAGTCCAAAACAATAATCAGATGCATGTTCCTGGAAATGAGGAGGACGATTCGAGCCTGGATTTAACTCTTAGACTTTGATCAATTTCATGGTTTATTAATCTCAAGAATTTATGTTTGATTGAACTGTGGCAATTATTGCCCTTCATTTTCATTGCCATGATATAAATTTCATATGCTTTTATATTTTTTTTTTACCCAATTTTAAATTCATAAACCGGAGATGTGTTCTTTCAATTAATTACTTTTCATTTTCGTTCACCATGGCTTGGTTCCTAATTACACGAAAGAATGCTTTAACATTCAAATGCCATTTTGCATATATAATTAATGTTTTAATATATAATTTTGCATAATTAAGTACATTGTAGCTATTCCTTAATTATTTTAAAACCATACCTATGTATGAACAAAATCAGTCTTAGACAGAGTACTGTTCCTAGGAAGACAATCATTTAGAATCAGTATACGAATTCTCCCTTAATTAATGTTTTCTTACGCCATTTCATAATTATCATTAAGCAGCTTAATCATTCACATTTTAACTTAATTAGTTCGATAAAATTATAGAAAATTAAATAAAACTTTAAATATGACCGAGTTTAATCTCAATATGCCAAATATTTTCATCATAATTCGCATTTAAGATCACAGTAATAATTGGAAGTACAATATTAAAATTGTCTGGATAACAAAGAAATAGTTCATATACACAATATTTGGCTTTAGATATTATACGGGGGGTAATACATGATATGATCCCTCTTGTTTGCACTCATTCTCAATTTAGTCCCTATTATTTGCACTGAACCGATTTAGTCCCGTTAGTTTCTAGTTTGTCCCAAACCTAAACGTTAAATACACCGTTAAAACTAACGGAGAGGTACTGAATCGGGCAACTTTAACGGTGCATTTAAAGGTTAGGACTGATTTGTGACAAATTAGAAAACTAGAGGGATTAAATCGGGTCAGTGCAAACAAGATTGACTAAATCGTGAATGTGTCCAAACAAGAGGTGTCATATCATGTATTATCCCTAATATATGCAAAATATATTTTAAACAAGTAAACATTTATAATTTTAGAAAGTTCAAAATTTTCAAATATTTTGAGGCCCATTAAATTAAAAATTTCAAATTTAACTCCCGATTTCAAAATCAAAACCCTAACCCTAATATAAATTTAAATTGCTCACTGAACCGAATACAGGTGGCTGACGATGGCTCAAGTCCGATATGCATGCATGGATGCATTTATTTCGTCTGAAATTGGTAGAATATTATTGAAAGCCTCAGAATAGTAATCATACGTTCCGAGTATGTAATACGATGAAAAGTTGCGTTGGTTACTCGCATAGATGAATATATTTTACAGTGGTTTCAGAGATTATTTTCTTATTTTTACTATTTCATCTGATTAGGAAAGAATTGTTACAAATTTAACTGTTTTCTTCTTGGCCTGTTAATTTATATCATTGGTTTCCTCTTGGCCTCTGCCACCATTCTAAATGCTTTAATGGAGCGTCGGATACTGCCATGAATTCACACCACAAGAATTCTCAATCATGCAGATGAAGAGTCTCAGTCATTTGGTTTATTTCAAACTCTGCTGCATTAAATATTTCATACAGCAGATCATGTTTATTTTCTACTTAACAAGAATTTGACAGGGTAATGTTAGTTCCTGAAAAAAGAAAAACTAACTGAATTATATGTATCTGCAAATAACAGATAACACGATTTATTAACCTGAAAATTTGGAAAATTACTAAATAAACACGAAAAGCAATCAATCAACAACAAATTCAGCCATCTCGTAGTTCATTCATGGAACTGTCACTGCTCCTGTAATCGGAATTCCATTATTCAATCGACTATCAAACTGGGTTTCTTCTTTCCCAGTTTCTGCAATCTTCTGCAGTGTATCTAGATGTGTCTTCAATGTTTTGAGCTGTGATTCGTCATCCTCCAAAGGAGGGCACGATCTCCCACTTCCTTGGACAAGATTTTTAATGGAGGTAATGTGTTCTTTATCCTTCAGCAAGGATTCTAACGTAACGTGAACTCCTGAAAAAAATCAAACATCTTGATAATTATGTGAGAAGCTTTCAGTGGGAAAAAAACAGGGAGAGATATAGCGAGAGAATGAATCGTACGGTATCGCCAGTAGTGTTTTGGGTTTGTAGGGTCATTTATTGTTTCCTCTACGGCTGGCCGTGTCGTGTATTCTTCTTTCAATGCTAGCAGATCCTGCAAAAGTTTAAAACTAATATTTAGTTTGCCAAGAATCAAACAATGCCAGATGTAGATTAAAAATTCGAAAATGGGTCTCGACAAATGCCCTGGTGGTTTAAATTTTTATTGCATCATACATAAGTTTGTCATCTTTAACGTCAAAATTCAAGCTGTAGGATCGAATGAATGATACAGTACCCAAAAAAGCAAATGATCGTAAGCATGCAATTCAAATCTTTTTAAATTGGACAATAGCCCAAAGGGAACGTTTTGATCACTATGCCGTTTTAGGCAGCCATATAGTACTACAATGGGTCAATTGTTGCTATCCATCACTGCCAACTCAAAATCGCTTCAATGAAAAGCATGCAAACAGTAATCGGGTAAGTGATACTTTCTAAGAGAACATTGTTCTCAATATAAGTTTACATCGATTTTTAGGACATGGACCCAGAGTAATCGCAAGGTAATGTGTAGGCATGCTCCGCAGATGTATCGCTTGTTTCGAAATATAATATTTAGAACTTCATATGCAAAAATAAATTATAGATTGATTGATATACCTGAAGTGGAAAAATTGACCACATTGATGGCGCTTCAACATGCTGCCTCAATATGAAATGTGCAATATCAGGAGTGCATTTAATCGGGTGGTACCGAGTCAGTGCCCACAAAGGTGTTGAAAAATCTGAGACGTCTTTCTTGATCTTCTTCCCACCAAGCCCGGAGGGTGGAACAGTCGTGACACGATGGAGCGCATACCTGATATAGAGTTCAAAAATTACTAATCAGGACAATGAAAGATAACAACACAAATTTGTATAGTTTTACGTATAATATTTTACTGCCTATTTTATCCTACAAAGATGGAAACTTACTATTTAAATGTCGTCTCGTCTAATAGCCCGAACTTATAGAGAGATTAAACAATTTATTATTTATTCTCTAACACTCTCACTTTTCACTTGTAGGCCGGATTGTTCCTATTTTTTGGGAGGCCCCTCAATTGGATGAAGTTGTTGTTTATAAGTTTAGAACTCAGAACTTCAATGTTAGCTAGAGGCTCTAATACCATATTGATATGTCGTTTTCATCTAAAAATCCGAGCTTGTAGTGAGATTGAACAAATTTTCTGCAACACACTTTGCATGTGAGAAAACAGAAAAAGGTGAAGAAAGTGCAAAACTTACTCGCTTACCTTTTCCGCACTCTGAACATTCTAAGTACTAATGTGTTTGATAAAATCCATTGCGATTTATGGGGTCCAAGCCCCTATTTTATCTATTGGAAAATTTCGTTATTATGCTTGCTTAGTGGATGATTTTTCTAAATATACTTAGCTTATTCCTTTACATAACAAGTATGATTTTTTTTATACTTTTATAGCCTTTGAAAAGTATGTAACTCGGCAATTTGGTAAGCAAATCAAGGTCTTCCATTCCGATGGAGGAGGTGAGTTCATCAACTTCAAACTCACCAATCACTTTCTCTCTACAGGTATTATCCATCAAATATCTACCCCTTATACTCCGGAACAGATAGGGGTGGTTGAACGATGGCATAGGACCATACGCGAATTAGGAATGACTATGTTGTTCCACTGTGGTGCATGGCTGGAAGCCTTCACCATTGCGGTTTATCTCATGAACTGTCTCCCATCTTCTGCCCTAAATTTTCACTCACCCTACTATACTTTGCATGGCACCCATCCTATTTACTCCCCTATTCGAGAGTTTGGCTCGAAGTGCTTCCCATACACTTGGGACACACGTAAAAATAAATTTGATCCCAAAACTCTCATGTGCATCTTTGTGGGTTATGGTGAAAAACATAAGGCTTATAAGTGCTTCCATCCTTCATCTAATCGAACATTTATCTCCCGTCATGTTATCTTTGATGAATCTACCTGCCCCTATAAAGCTAAAGCTGACGCTTCTCACACAGCTAACAACCACATGCTATTGATATTTTTGATTCTTGGCTCATACCCATGGATACTCCATCACCTCCATCACCCTCTCCTGATTCAACCCCCTCTCACGAATTGAATCCCCTTCCTATAGCCTCTCATAACCCTGAGACACCTATTCATCCGAACCTATCGAATCTCACTGAGACACCTATCCATCCGAACCTTGAGATCTTATCTCCACCAATAGCGCCCGATCACCATACAACACCCACTACACATGTTGATTTATTCCCTCACAATAATGATACGGCCCATCCCAAAAAACAACCTATGAACAAAACCGATCTTTGTACATGAGGTCGTAATTTTGTATGCGCGATGGAGTTTCCCCACCCAAACCCTAACCCCAACCTCAACCGTAACCATCGGCACCCATTCCCAAACCATTACTCTAACCCTAACCTTAACTTCCAGTCGGTCAGTTCCCTCTCGCACCTACCCAACCATAACCCTAGCCGCGAACCAGCGCACCCTTCCCAGGCTTCGAGAGGTTTCGATTGCGCAGTGCAGGACTAAGTCAGGTGAGACATTCCCTTCTCTTCCAGCCCAAACCCATAGTCGCCACCTTCGAAGCTATCCGGCTTGGCAGAAACCCTAGGTCCTCCTTGGCGCACCGAACCTTAGGTAACCCAGAACTTTACCCTAGCCAGTCCGAGCGTGCGCAACCCCACCCAAGCTTAGTAAAGGGTAAGGACAGTTAAACAGCAGGGCTTTTTCGTCGATGGTCCGGGTGAACGACGGGCATCTACACAAGCGGCACCACTTTTCATGCGCCGTCTGTTAGCAAACTCCACACCATTCTTCTTCACAAACTTCCCCGACGATTGGTACCCTTCGGAAATGTGGAAAACTTTCCGAAAAATTGGTGAAGTATGTGATGTATTTCTGCCGCAAAAACGGGACAGCCGTGGGAAAAAATTTGGTTTTGTCAGATTCAAAGGCAATGTGAACATTGTGAAAGTGGAAGAGGAACTCAATCATATCAGGATAGGGGCATTCCATCTCCAAGCGAACCTATCCCGATTTGAGAGGGACTCAAGAAGATTAGGTGAAAAGGTGGTCTATGGAGTCTCTGATCGCCGAACGGTAGCTGGAAAATCATATGCTCAGGTTTTGCGAACATCGAAACAGAAGGAACCTGTAGATTCGGGGGAAAAACAATGGACGGGATTGTTCTTTAAGCCTACCAAGGAGGAGACACAATGGATTGAAGGTTGTCTAGTGGGGACTTTACACAATTCTGAGGACTTGAGAGAGGCACAACAGGACTTTGTGCACAATGCTTTCACTCACACAAAATTAATTCCGATGGGGGGAGCCTCGGTCTTGATATACGATGATAATAGGGAGAAATTGCAGGAACTACTAAAGGATGACACAGAGTGGCTAGGATTATGGTTCAAGGAGATAAGTCAATGGCACAAGGATATGTCTTCCCCGGTCAGGCAGGTTTGGATCAATTGCTTGGGTATTCCGTTATCAGCTTGGAATGAGAGATTTTTTAAACTGTTGGCATTCAGATTAGGCAAGCTGATCAAAATCAATGAAGACACTTTGAATAGATCCAAACTTGACTGTGCCAAATTTCTTATTGAAATATCATCGAAGGATTTCATTAATCATATCACCAATGTTGATATTGATGGAAGTGTTTACTCAGTAAGACTAATGGAAGAGGTGATTGATTTATCGACTGTTGAGTCAATTTGTGACAAGGCAAACCAGAAGGAGTTGGTACCAGAATCCACGTTCTCTGATTCCAATTTCTCGGAGGATATCATCCCAAATTCATTATGGGATGAACAGGATGCACAAGGTGAGGATTGTTGCCTTAAAACAAATATCATACACGATGAACAGAAACTCAGAGAAGAGGACCAGCACAAAGTGGTAGTACAGCTGACTGAGACGTCTGAGTATGATATGCAGAAAAATGACAGTTTGAGGGAAGAGACAGTGGAACTTGAACCTAAAATTTTTCAATCACCGGTGATGGATAAGGGTAAGGATGATGGAATACAGCGGGACAGTTTTCACAGAGGCGAGTCATCAAAATCAGCAACAGAAACTATAACCAACAAAGACTTTCTCAAACATATCAAAGAAAGAAAAATCAGAAGGAAAAGGGACAGTGTCAGCCAGGAATATGTCAGTGACAAATCAATGCTAGATCAAATGATGTGGTGCTTATGGAAAAAGCTACGCAGATATGGAATATTGGAAAGAATCTGGGGATCATAGGACATGGAAATGACCAAGAGATTCTGACACATCTAATGGAGATGGAAAAAAGAAATATGGCAGCCATACAAAAATTGAGGACTGATAATGAGGAAGTAGGAGATGACATGGTGGACCAATGATAATTGTCAGTTTCAATATTAGAGGATTGGGGGGGAGGGTGAAAAAAAGAGAAATCCGGGAGCTGATTAGGAAAGAAAGGATCGATTTCTTATGCTTGCAGGAAACTAAAAAGGAGATTGTGAACAAAGAATTCTGTAAAACCTTATGGGGCGAGGGAGCTTTCGGCTGGGCCTATAAAGGATCAGTGGGCGCTTCAGGCGGCCTTCTTTGTATTTGGAAGGAGGAAATATTTACGATGGAGAGTTGCTGGGGTGAGGACGGAGTATTGGGGGTGGAAGGTTATTGGGGGACGGAAAGAGTAAGGTGTCATATTTTAAATATTTACTCTTCAGGGGAGTTGACAATGCAAAGACTATTATGGGAAGTTTTGATTGAGAAATTACGAGAAAAAGATGAGGAAAATTGGTGTCTATGTGGAGTTTAATGCAGTTAGATTTCTGGCGGAGAGGCGTGGTAGATCATTATCACGGAATTCTGCCGAAATGACAGAATTTGATACTTTTGTCAACAACTCTAAGTTGGTGGATTTACCACTGATCGGAAGAAAATACACTTGGTACAGACCGGATGGTACGTGTGTCAGCCGCTTGGATCGTTTTCTTCTATCGGTCGGGTGGTTACAGACATGGCCTAATTTAACACAATGGGGACTAAAGCGAAGTGTATCTGACCACTGTGCAATTATTTTGAAGAATCATAAAGTGGACTGGGGCCCGAAACCGTTTAGGACATTGGACTCATGGTTACAACACAGGGATTTCAAGTCTTTCGTGGAAAGGGAATGGCAAGATATAACAATACAAGGATGGGGAGGTTATGTCTTGAAAGAGAAGTTCAAATTATTGAAGCATCGGTTAAAAGTGTGGAATAAAGAAGTTATTGGCGAGATCGAGAATAATATTGAGGTCTCCAAGGGCAGAATCAGTGATTGGGATTCAGTGGCAGAGTCAAGGGAATTATCAGATGATGAGACGCATACTAGACAGATGGAAATGTTCAGTTTACAGAAGCAATTGGGGATGAAAGAAACTTTGCTATTCCAGAAATCGAGATCCAGGTGGGTAAGGGAAGGTGATATGAATTCAGCCTTCTTCCACAAGATTGTGAACCGAAG
This sequence comes from Haberlea rhodopensis, assembly GCA_907163345.1. NCBI lineage: Eukaryota > Viridiplantae > Streptophyta > Magnoliopsida > Lamiales > Gesneriaceae > Haberlea > Haberlea rhodopensis. The sequence goes on along the minus strand of CAJQUN010000003.1, from coordinate 9,337,903 downwards.
AAGGAAAAGAAATGAGATTGTGGGTCTACATATTAACGGCCGATGGATGGATGGAGTGAAACAAATTAAAGATGGGGTGCATGACTACTTTGTGAATCAGTTCGGTGAGGAAAATTGGAACAGACCAGTATTACAAGGGGTATATTTCACTTATCTCACGGCAGCAGAAAATATGATTTTGACAGCGAGCTTCTCAGAAACAGAAATTAAGGAGGCGGTTTGGGATTGTGACTGCTCCAAGAGCCCGGGGCCTGATGGATACAAGTTCAGATTCATTAAAAATTTCTGGGCCATCCTCAAGGGAGACTTCATTAGGTTTTTTGATGACTTCCATAGAAATGGAAGGCTTATCAAAGGGGGGAATCCATCTTTCTTCATACTAATTCCTAAAAAGGAAAACCCTACCAAAATTGAGGAATTTAGACCGATTTCCCTAATCGGATGTCTTTACAAAGTCTTGTCAAAAGTACTTGCCAACAGACTTAGTGGAGTTCTTGACAGGATATTCAAATTCTCAGACGGGTTTTATCGGAAATCGTCACATTCTTGACGGGGTAATGACGATTAATGAGATTATCGACGAATTAAAGAAACAGAAGAAAAGGGCCATTATTTTCAAGGTGGATTTCGAGAAGGCATATGACTCGGTGAACTGGAAGTTTCTTGACCATAATATGAGTTTGATGGACTTTGATGCGAAGTGGAGGATTTGGATGATGGAGTGTATTACAAGTGCAAGGGCATCAGTTTTAATTAACGGAAGTCCGACGAAAGAATTTGAAATGAAAAGAGGTCTCCGGCAGGGAGACCCATTATCTCCTTTTCTATTTCTCATAGTGGCTGAAGCACTAAGCAGATTGGTCGATCGAGCGGTACGTCTCAACTTGTTATCAGTCTTCCCTGTGGGAAGGGATGAGATCAGGGTGTCCCATTTGCAGTTTGCAGATGATACGTTGTTTGTAGCAAAGGCGACCAGGGAGAACATATTCATGATTAAAGCTATCCTGAGCAATTTCGAGATGTTATCAGGCTTAAAAATAAATTTCCATAAAAGCCAATTGCTGGGGATTCATGTAGACCGAAGTTGCTTAGAAGAGATGGGTCGGGAATTGAACTGCATTGTGGGTAACCTACCGTTCAAGTATTTGGGATTACCCATAGGGGCGAACCCGAAATGCAAAAGTTTGTGGAATCCAGTGCTAGAAAAAATAAGAAGAAGATTGGTGACTTGGGAGGATAAAAGCTTGTCATTTGGGGGTCGGTTGATTTTGCTCAATGCTGTTTTAACTGCCTTACCCATTTACTACTTTTCTTTTTACCGCGCCCCGAAATGTATCCTATCTAAAATTCGATCTATTCAAACTTCTTTTCTTTGGGGGGGAGGGGAGAGTTGCCGGAAAGTAGCCTGGGTCAAATGGTCGGAAGTCTGTAAATCAAAGGTTAATGGGGGCTTAGGTGTTCGCAACTTAGACGCTTTTAACAAGGCGTTGTTGGGGAAATGGGGGTGGGAGTTATTGAAACGGTCAGATTCCATCTGGTTTCAAGTAATTAGATCTAAATACAGTTTGTCCAATTTGGTGGTGGTCGGGGGTGGGGAGCGGAGGGGTATGGTCTCCTCATGGTGGAAAGATTTATTAAAGTGTACTTTCCAAGATGGGTCAGGTTGGTTCCAGGAGGGACTGAGTCGTAAGGTTGGGAATGGAAGGGGAACAAAATTTTGGAAAGATTGTTGGGTGGGAGAGGAGGGTAGTTTAGCGGAAAGATTCCCTAGATTAGCATCTATTGCTATAAATATGGATATTCTTATTGGTAATATGGGAGATTGGGTAGAGGGATCTTGGATATGGAGATGGGATTGGAGAAGGGAATTGTTCGATTGAGAAGAAACAATGTTTTTTGATCTTTTATCTATTGTTGACAGGGTACAGCTGACACAAGAACAGGATGATCTTTGGCTCTGGAAGCATGATGCTACAAACCAATTCACGGTGACATCGGCATACAACAGGATATTAAAAGAACCAATTTTGGAAGGGGAACAGTCACAGTTATTTGCAACTATATGGAAAACTAGCGCACCGTCAAAAGTGGGAGCATTAACTTGGAAAGTTATTCGAGACCGTATCTCGACGAAGGACAATTTAAGACGACGAAATGTTTTTAATGGAACGGCCTCGGTTTTATGCGCCTTTTGCCAGCAGGAAGAAGAGACGACTCAACATCTTTTTTTCAGCTGTCTAGATTCTTACACTGTTTGGATGAAGTGCTATGAATGGCTAGGATGCTCTACAGTGCTTCCAATGAAATCGACCACTCACTTACTCCAACACACAGGATTATGGGTATCCAAAAAAGGCAGGAAAGAATGGAATACTATTTGGAGCACGGTCATTGCGACAATTTGGAATAATCGGAATCAGCTTGTATTTCAAGGGACTCATGCAACGGCTGAAGATTTATTGGAATTAATCATATTTAGATCTTGGTTTTGGATTACCAATAGAGGGAATTCGACTATGAGTTACTCTTTCTTAGATTGGAGAAAAGAGCCGAGGATATGTTTATTAGTTTTTTAAGTCAAACTGGGATTTTCATTTTGTTTTTGTACTGACGACTTTGTTTTCCTAATTATTTGTATTTTCAAGTACCACTGGTACTTTTATTAATATAATTTTATTTGCCCGATCAAAAAAAAATGATACGGCCCATCCCTCACCCCAGGACTCTTCTACATCCCATACCTATTCCAACCCCACTGCACCAAGCATGACTGAACAGCCTAATACAGCTTCTACCACTCCGTTTCCACATCATCCCATGGTCACTCGATCTCAAGTGGGAATGGCTAAACCCAACCCAAAGTATGCCTTGAGCATGGTCTCCCTCTCTTCTATACCTCGGGAACCTTATAACATAAAAATTGCCTTAGCTCATCCTGGTTGGACGGCTGCCATGCATGAAGAGCTAACTGTTCTCCGAGAGAATCAGACCAGGACACTTGTCCCTCACAACCCCGATACGCATGTAATTGGCTCTAAATGGGTGTTTAAAACGAAACTTAAGCCAAATGGATCTTTGGATCGCCTAAAGGCGCGTTTAGTCGCCAAAGGGTATCATCAAATTGATGGAATTGACTACAAAGAAACTCTCTCCTGTTATTAAACCTGGCACAATCCACATGATTATCACTATTGCTCTTGGAGGGAAATGGGATATTCGTCAACTAGACGTTAAAAATGCATTTTTACATGGTTTACTTTCAAAAACTATTTATATGCGACAACCCCCGGGCATGACCGACCCACGGTACCCTATGCATGTTTGCAAGCTTCAACGTGGTCTTTATGGTTTGAAACAAGCACCACGTGCTTGGTTTGATCGATTTAGTTCATTTCTTATTAAATATGGGTTCTTTTGTAGCTTGGCTGACCCCTCACTCTTTGTTTATCACTCCGATTATGGCACATTAGTTCTCCTTCTTTATGTAGATGATCTGTTACTTACTGGGTCTAACTCTTTACTTGTTTCTGATTTTATTCGATTATTGACAAGTGAGTTTGCTATGAAAGACTTAGGGGCCAATACACCACTTTCTCGGCATTGAAATCACATCAACATCAAGTGGTCTACATCTCTCTCAGTCACACTATGCTCTTACTATATTGGAACGTTCCCAAATGATGGATTGCAAGCCAATGAGCACACCTATTGAAGCAAAGACAAAAATGTCTCAAAGTGCTCGTACCATGGACAATCCAACCTTTTACAGTGGCCTTGTTGGAGCTCTCCAATACCTTACGCTTACTCGTCCCGACCACTCGTAAAGTGTGAATTTTGTCTCACGATTTATGCATAATCCTACTTTAGTGCATCTCAAAATGGTTCGCCGTATCTTACGATATGTTAAAGGTACTCTTGACCTTGGCTTGCATTTTTTCCTTCCCCTGCACTTGATATATCTGCCTTCTCAGACTCGGATTGGGCTGGTTGAGTTACCACAAGGCGCTCCACTACTGGATATTGCACATTTCTTGGACCTAATCTCAGTTCTTGGTGTGCTAAGAAACAACACACTGTCTACCGTTCAAGTACTGAGGCGAAATACCGTGCCATGGCAAACACTGCTGCAGAATTCACATGGATGTCCTACATTCTCACAGACCTTCGCATCACTTTACCATCACCACCTACGCTCTACTGTGATAATCTCAGTGCTCTTCATTTGACTGTCAATCCTGTATTTCATGCCCGTAGTAAACACATTGAATTGGATTACCACTTTGTCCGGAACGTGTCTCACGTGGTCTACTTATTACTTGACATATATCATCTGAATTTCAAGTTGCTGACCTTTTTACTAAGCCAATGTCAAAGGTGTCTCTTGTTTTCTTCCGGACCAAACTTTGCCTCCAACCCCGGCAATGTTTGCGGGAGTGTATTAGCAACCACAAATCAGTTGCTCCAATTCAGGATCAAACAAGGAAAGGTTTGGATGAATCATTACAAAACCAAACAGAAGATCCTCACCCACTCGAAGCTCATCAGAAAAGGAAAACTTTGGGAGAATCAGAAAGTAGAGAATTGACACCTAAACAAACTCAATCAAAGGCATCAAATCACGAAAAATTCTATCAAGAATATATGGGAACAGATTGCAATCAAAATTGAAGAGGAAACTAACGGTCATCAAGGAGGAAATATCGGTTGCTTGAAGAAGGAAACAACAAAACTTGCTCAAGACTAAAAGTCTCATTCCTTTTTTAGCTTCTGTCCGTTAATTATAAATTAAATTGCTTTGTAATAGTTAGTGCTCACGTTGATCAATATCAAATAAAAACATTCTTCTGTTTAATTCTCTTTGCCTTAAAACATTAACATTGCCACTACAACTCAATATTTCTTTAAAATTCGCTTCAGAATTTATGGAATCATAACTTGCGTGACAAGAAAAAAGTTGACAGATTCAAAGTATGAATTTTTATGGAGAAGCTGATATAAAATTTACCGGATGAACACAAGAAGGAATCATCCCAAGGTCTTCTCCACAAGCCAGCATATCTGATGAGCTCAAGAAAACAGGCAACGTCTTAAGTGCATTCTGACGCCAGAGAGTTTCTTGGCAATGGAAATAATAATCATAATAGAGTCTTCTCAGGACATTTTTGCTGCATCATTAGATAGCCGTAAGATATGGTAAAATGTGAAGCAGATGCTAAAATCAGACAGATAGAAGATGAAAGAAAGATGATATTTGATAAGGTAATTCATACCAAACCACCACAATACATTATTCAATTTTACAACAAAAAGGAGTTCACGATTTACTTGAATAATATGACATAGAAGGTACCTGTGCTCATCTAAATCGTTGAAGCTAGACGTGTCCTCAAGGTTGAAGCGTGGGTAAAATTTTTTTGAATCTTCTGGATCTCGAATGAGGACAATATTCTACCACGAGGAAAAATAAACATGAATCAGCACAAAATTGGTATCTTGAGAGCGATATATACGCTAATAATCTTAACTTTCTTAATATCATGTAAAAGTAAATTCGGAGTATCTGAGATTAGAAATAAGGTCTCAGATGTCTTGGAACTAACTAATTATTTCGTGTCATCACCATGGATTACAAAAACTAAATATTTTGTTTCTTCTATTTTTTTTTCTGTGTTTATGCTTGCCTGCAGAAGATCAAAGAGGTTGCGTCGCAGTTTTTCCTCGCTCTCCAACAACATGGACTTTTCTAAGCAGGACTGCAGCTTAGATGCAACTTTCTTTTCAGTATTGCATTCTTCTTTGAACTACATTGATCACGGATTCGAAATTTTAATAAGTTGACAGATTTAAAAAAAACGGTTTCCCCAATTTTTGTTTCTTGTTGTGAAAACTAGTTTGATCTTGCTAACGTAATACAGAAACAATTGATAATTCCAGCCATAAGGAAAAAACATTTCCATTATGATGCTGAAATTCTCTATCAAGAGCAAAGATTAACTTTTTAATTTGCAGATAACTAAAATAGTTAAAAGTCATTGCTAAATTCATCAGTCTCCATAATTTCAACTTTTGGCTGACCAAAAAAATTTATAGAACAAAATTTGAAGAATCAAAATATTGATATTTATGCCACAAACAGCTTGGTTGCCGAATCAAAAACTAGATATACACTATATATGCCAATACATGGGACATCAAAAGAAATTTTTCATATTGGACATCTAACTACATAGAAAAGTACAGTATGGCATAAAGATATATATTACCTCGTAATGGTCATTCTGATATTCATCCAGAAAGTTGGAAGCTATCATAGCCCAGGAAGCTCCAAACTTCTCCTAAAATATTTAGTGTCAAATATATATAAGCTTAAATGAGAAACCCACATAATAACTGAGTGTAGATAATTTGGAATATGCAATATTTAGGAAATAAGGATATTGTGTTATCTTTGTGTTGTTTTCTATTATTTGTGTCAAATACAAAGGATTTTGACTGGATACCTCTCTATTGAGAGTCTCCTTCTATATATAATAGTAATCTTACAAGATTTACAATTCTAACTAAGGAAAGTGCATTCATTGCCATTAACTATGCTTCTACCATATATACATTTGTGTTGACTAATTTAGTCTAGCTAAGTATGGAAATATCGAGTAATATGAGCTAGAATTGGGGATCTGAATCCTCAATAACATCCCCCCTCAAATTGATGCTGGTCGAACGAAAAGCATCAATTTGTCAATGGAAATAATAGCGTCCCAATAGGGCAAAGTTGTCGCAAACACTTGTGCAAAATAAGTATAGCTCCACGACAAAAGCTCAAAACGCACAACAACCGTGCAAAGCTCAAAACGCACAACAAACGTGCAAGGACACCACAAACTCCGTGGTAAAAGTCAACCAATCACCACACAAATCAGAAACCCACGAGACGTGATGAGCCAAGAACCAGAAAGGAAACCGGCAGAGTTCGAGGCAGACGAGCAAGAAACCTATGAGTGGATACTCTCCAATTCATATTATTTCCAAGCTCCAGATAGCATAGAAACGCAGATTGCGCAGAACCCAAAATGGCGAAGAACAGATCGCAAAATCCCAAATTCGGAAACCTTAGATCGCTGCACAAAATCGCAGCAAACACCCAGAAACTGCAGATCTGCGCGGAACAAAACGCAGGACCCTAAATCACGCACGACAATCGTTCTTGATTCGCAAAAAAATTGCCACAAAATAGCAAAATCGGCACTCAAAAGCTCCAATCAAACGGCCCAGATAAAAAAAAAATGGTAAAGCGAAGATCGCAAAGCGAGGTCGCGCAGCCCCCAAATCTCGAAACCTGTTCGTGCAGCCCCCAAAACGCGAAACCCTAGCAAACACCGCCCTCGAAACACACAGTATATGAAAATCGCGAAGGCTCAGATCCCAGATCTGCGAAGCCCAGTCATGCATGTTCTGTGCGCGATCTGGGCTTTGTGTTCTGAGGCTTCGTGAACCAGAGCGGAACGAAATTGCGGAACCAGAAAAAAAATCAATAAACCAACCCAGAAAAAAAAAATCGAAGCAAAAGTGGAAAGCCGTCTGCCCCCAACGCCGCTGCTGCCCCCTGCGAGGAAGGCGACGAGGGATGGGGGCAGGAGCTTGATCACAGCTTAAAAGCCTACAAGGTTTTTTGTATATGGCTCTGATACCATGTCAAATACAAAGGATTTTGACTGGATACCTTTCTATTGAGAGTCTCCTTCTATATATAATAGTAATCTTACAAGATTTACAATTCTAACTAAGGAAAGTGCATTCATTGCCATTAACTATGCTTCTACCATATATACATTTGTGTTGACTAATTTAGTCTAGCTAAGTATGGAAATATCGAGTAATATGAGCTAGAATTGGGGATCTGAATCCTCAATAACAATTTGTTTCCTAAAATTAGGGATAGATAATTGTGAATAAATACAACCTTTTTGTATCTCAATTATTCATTCAAGAAAGTAATAAAGAATCACAGTAGAGTTTTTCATTTGCCTCTATGTCATGTACTTCCTTGAGTCTGCGCACACTAAGGCAAGGAAACCCAAAATGGAAGAAGTGGTAATGATAAACTCGGCACCTGTAACAGTTTTTGCGTAATATATGGTTGGCACAAACGATTGAAGTCCCATATCCCTTCCTGTTCAAGTTCTTCCTGAAAAAAAGTAGCAAATCACAAATGGTGCATACAAACACAAGTGCTTAAGAGCGAGTAAATTCAGAATGACTTCGCTTAAAAAGCAATTTATCGCATAGTGCTTTCTAAGTGTATTTTTCCATTTTTTTAAAAAAAAGGGAAAAAATTTATACTTGGATATAATAAGCAAAAATATCAACAGAAGTCATAACCACATTTTCTAATTTCTTGATTTCATTTTTTTTAAATCTTTTTTTAAAATAAAAATTCAACAACTGATTGTTTTTAATTTAGTTTAAAAAGAGCTCATTCATCCAAACACACTTTAAGTAAAATCCTCATTAAACATGAAACAAGACCAAGGGAAACACCGTACCCACCTGGCTTAAAGCGATAGATGGTCGGAATTTTCCACAAAGGCCGGTCATTGAATGATCCGGAAGCTCTGTATGCTAAAAAGTACTTCGCCATCTGTGAAAACACAACACAAAGCTTGCTACTTGAAAATGATATGATATCCATGAGGACATAATTTTACAAAAGAAACCAAAGAAAAAGGCAAAGTAACAAAATAGTTTCATCAAGTAACCTGTGTCAAACGAGCCCGCCACCATGCATAATTGTCCTTGGACATTTCTTCCCAATTATAAGTAGGGAAACCCCAGTTCTGCCCGTTTTTATCAAAATAGTCGGGAGGTGCCCCTGTCGATGTGTTCATACGAAAAAGATTTGGATATACCCAAGTATCCACACTATTCCGGTCAACTCCTATAGGGAGATCTCCTTTTAATACAACTCCTTTCTTTCTTGCATACTCGGAAGATTCAGACAACTGCTCTTAAGTGAAAGTAAACATGATTAAAAGGCGTTACAAGTTTTACTAAGAAATACCGATCAAAGAGAAACTTTCGGAAGGTAAAATTCATAACTTACTTGCTTATGTAAATGAAACTGGATATAGTAATGGAAAGAGATTATATCATAGCACAAGCTGTCTTTCTGAACAAGTTTCTTGAGCTGAAAATATACAGATTTGATTGATAATGAAGGATGCCAGAGCAAAGACAAGTTTCGAATTTGGGATGAAGTTTCTTAGTCCATTTTTATTAATAGCTCAGGAACGAGAGTGAGGGGAAAACAAATCCAATTATCCAGTCACCTTATCCTTTGAAAACAGAGAAAAACTACCCCACTGGCTAGGATCTGATGTTTCAAAGAAGTCTCGTAGGAAACAGAAGGCTGCATATGGTTTTAACCAATCCTGAGATAAACAAATATATCACCAGGAACATTTAAGAGGTCTTGAATTCCAACACGGTAAACTCAAAACTTATTCGAACTCAAAGATAATGGTGACCTGATTTTCAGAAAAGAAGTTCTGGTATGTAGTTGAACTAAATGTGATTTCTTTCTCCTAGAATATATCTTCTTGGCAATAGAAAGCTTTGCAGCCATTGTAGCCTCATAGTCCACGTGCTGCCATTGAAGAATTAAAAAATCCACATTTTAAACAGTGATTGATATAGCTCTGTGCAGAGAAATGTGAAACAATACAGATGCATTTTCTGCACATCAAGTAGAGTTTTCAACAAGAAAGAGAGTAGAAAAAATTTCATTGATAAAGAAAGTAAATACCTTTCCATCAAGCTGTTCTCTGGCATGATGAATCTCGTGCTGACAAGAGAGACAGACAGTGTAAGAATAACGACCTTAATCCATGTCTTTTACACCAACGACAAGTGAAGAAAACCACACCTTGACATCCACAGAAATATTTTCGGTGAGTGCCTGGACTCTCAGATATAAAGGATGCAAAGCAAATACTGATAGAGAGCTGCATGTCACATGAAAGTGAACTTATTATCAACAGGTAACCTTATTGCCACTCTTTTTCCATGAATGTACTTACAATCATGTCTAAATAACCCATATAAAAATTGAAGATAATCAATCTTTCACAAATTTTATTGTTTATCAGTAGAAACAAGATTTGAAATAATTATTTAACTCCAATTGAATATTGTTCTTCATTTACCTGTAAGGATATGAATCCCACCACATTCCATGTACAGACGTATCATTGATAGGTAACAGCTGAACCAAGTGAAAGCCCGATTCAACAGCCCAGTCTACTAGTAATTTCAAATCGAGAAACTCTCCGACTCCCAAACCAGCCTCAGATCTGACAGAGAACATAGGGATGGCGACACCAGCACCTCTCCAAGGCATTTATAAAGAGAGGGAGCATTAATTGAATAAATAGAGAATCAATATCTTAACTCGCATAAAGCCATCTGATAAGACAATGTACTTTGGTTGACTAGTTGAGAAGTCAACAAAGAGCTCCCTATTAGAACCAATTTCTAAACCAAAGTTTCTAGCTTTGCCAAATTTACAATATCTGTATGTAAAGAATCGTGAAGGAAAGATACGGAGACACAAAATCTAATATTTGCACAACATGTGAGTCATCATGCCAACAGAAAGGCACCTAAACCTAAAGGATATTGTACAGGAAAGTCATCCTTATGCATTATTGACTCAGCTTGCCAAACTGATTCACTGGCATAATTGAGTTTAAGACCATCTTGAACTGTCTCTCTCAATTGCCCACAGTCGCACACTCTACAATTTTATATTCATGAAACAGAAAAAAAAAAAATACATCTTTTTTATTTCAAGAAATGCACGTATTGTGCTAAGGTTTACGGGCTATTCTAAATTTCTACTGTATGGAGGAAGCTTTTAATGGTTCAAATCACTATTCCAATGGTTGAGGGCCTTTTGGGTCATTATCATTAACTAAAGAACAACCAAAACTGGAATGGTCCTTCAACATTTAATTAAATTCCGTTTGGAATATATGAATGTACTTTAGCTGAATCCAAATTCCTTTATTCGTATTCCACGGGCCATGAAAACTTCTATCAATACAAATACAAAATAGAAAAAAGAAAAAGAAAAATTGATTGCAACTAAACAAACCATTTCCAATTTGATTAGATGATTACATAAGTGATTTTACTTTCGAGTCCTCAATATATTTATAATGAAGGCACATGAGCTTGAGCTTAGTTTAAGATTAGAAACACAACGAAATTCATGTTCAAATATACAGGTTGTGATAGCATTAAATTTGGTACGAACGACATATTCTCAATGAATTGTGGTTATTTTGATGTTGCCTTAATGGACAGATCAATCATTGATTTATAATATTCTATATACCTCAAGACACGTTGTCTTGATACTTCGAATGATTTAAAATATTCTATATACCTCAAGACACGTTGTCTTGTTACTTCGAAACATAAGAGAAAAAAATATTCAATTTAATTCATTTATTTATGCATCGTCATATATCTATTACGAAACAATCTCTTTCTTTTTCATTTCAATATTATCCATAATTTATTTAACAGAGCAATTTTTTTGTTAACTGAACTAATTTAGTTCGGAGATTTGGTTTTACTTTTTAAAAATCTGTTTATTTGGTTTGGTTTTCAATTACTTCGATAAAAACATTTGTTAAACTTAATAAATCGGTTATATATATATATATATATATATATATTTAAATTAAATTAAAAAAATTAATATAATTTTTTTGGGCCATAGAATTGGAAGAACACAAAAACTTAAAAAAAAAAAAAAACTTTCTAGGGCGATTGAATTGTAAGTAACAAGATTCTATATTCAATTTTTATTAATTTAATTTAATAAAAAATCTATTTAAAAAAAAAATCTTGAAATTTATGTTGGTTCCGTTATCAGCCAAACCATCTGTGTTATGCAATTCGATTAGGTATGAAAACTGAATAGGAAGATTTAGATAAATAACCTCACATTCACCATCACTTAGAAATATAACTTCATCTTTCTAATTTATTTAATTTTACTCTTATCCTTTTAAAATAATTTCTCAATAAACAAACACAAAACAATAGAAAACACATAAGATTAATGGTTTGCGATTCACGCTTCATTAAGCTATTCTCAATGTATTTGCTCTGTTTCTTCTATGCTTATGCTTCCAAACGTATTTTGCACATCAGGTGTTTGTTTTATTTTCTGAATCAGGTTATCTGCTTCTCGGTGCTTCTATCTCTGCTGTATTGTTCTTCAGTTTGCTTAGAGAATTTTTTCCGAGCATTTATTATCTATTTAACTGCCTAAGTTATGGGTAAAAAACATAAGCGAGCTAAATCGAAGCCCTTGGTTCTCTCCAAGCAATTTACAGGTGTACTCAAGTGATGATAAACATAGGGAAAAAATGAAAGAAATAAAAAAGTTAGAAGGTCAAAAACCTAATAAATAAATTGTATGATCAAGCGTTTGCCGTTTTACCAAAAGATATAGCTAATGGTAACGATGTAACAACTCAAATCTTTTAAACCGTACAGCAGCACAACCACCATGTTTCGATCGATCATACATCAAGGGCAATTGTTGAACCCCAACAATTCACCTCCCAATAATTGCACTCCTTGCAACCCATGGAAATCGAACACGTGACATTGACTCTGATACCAATTGTAGGATCACGCGCTTGCCGTTTTATCAAAAAACTATAGCTAATGGTAACGGTGCAACTCAAATCTTTTAAATCATACAGCAGCAAAAGCACTACGTTTTGATCGATCACACAACAAAGACAATTGTTGTACACCAACATAAATTGATGAGAGTTATATTTCTAATTGCCCCCGAACCGAATGCCCACCTGAAGTTGTTGAAACACAATATATGTAGACTATCCTGGATTATGACCACATAATTACAATAATTAATTATTAATTTAATTAAAAACAAGAACAAAACTAGGGATGGCAACGATGCGAGTCTGAGACGGGTTTGGCAAAACCCGAGACCCACCCCGCTACAAATAAGGTTTTCCCAGAGCCGATCAGCTCCACCCCGCGAACCCGGCGAGTTAAACTCGCCCCGCCCCGGTTGAGTTTTTATTTTTTTTAAAAAAAATTGTTTGTTAGTTAGAAATCAATTTTTAAGCACAAAATTGAGTTTTGTGATTGAATTTCATGTTTTTCTGCAGTAAATATTTTTAATAAGCCTTGTAAAACTATTTTAAGCTATCAAATTTGCTCTCATTCTGTGGGGCCTCGATACTTAATCCTTTATGTGTGTCGCATGATTACACAATCATAAAATATCTAAAGTATGATTAAGTAGACAATCACACTGATTAAGAGTCATACTATGTCAGTTATTACATTATTCTCAAAACGTGCCATAATATACATCATTTACATATCAAAACTCCTAACAAGTTCATTCTCTTAACCAGTAATTCATCTAGCAGCAGAAGACGACTAACAATCCCGGTCTCCCCCGTCTATGAGTCCCTACATAAACAACCACACACCATGAGTATTGATATATAACCATTACAATTCAATATCAATAAAAATGCACAATACGATAAATAAACATCGTAACGTCTCAACTACGATTGTTTCTGTATTATACATCAAATATGCAAATATGTCATGACATGTCTCATTCATCATCATGTTATAATGGGAAATGTATGATATTGCCTTCTCGTTCAATATGTCAGTGGCTCAGCTTTCACGTTCCATATTAGCAGCACATATCATATTCCTCACACGTTATAACAGCCGTTTTCATGACCAACGGCATCATGCCCATCATGGCATCCATCATATGTCTCAATAACATGATTTACAACAATCATATAACTCAACATATGTATGTGCATCATCTCACATCAATACATTTATCGTAACAATAACATCAATATTCGTGCGTCAACACGTACCTGGCGTGCGATACAAAATATATAATTTCAGGTGTCGCTATTTAACCGCCTCTCTGTCCTGTCCCCTGTGATGGTGCTACATGAATATCAACGATTTTAATGTCATAATAGGCTTCACCGTTAAATTCCAAGAAAATATAACATTTTTTTTAAAATTTAAACCCTCGCGATCGATCGCCAATATCATTGATCGATCGTCAAAAAGTTCTACCTCTCAGAGATCGATCATCATTCTCTCGCGATCGATCGCCCATATGTTCTGTTCTTCAGCGATCTATCGTCGTGTTTCACTGATCCATTGCCAAAGCATTTCATCGCCTTATTTTTCCCCTGTTTCCCCGATAGATCACCATATGGCTCGTATTCGATCGCCGATGTCTGAAAAGTTCCGAACATGGCGATTTCAAGCTTATCTCCACGATTCCAACTCTATACCTCATATTTCAACACCAAAACTTCATAAATGCATACTCTAGCATCATATGAACATGTTTCCATAACTAAATAACTCAAGTTTTTGTATTATAACTCATATAAATTCAAGAGCTACTCTAACTTAATTTAAACCACCATATCACAAGTACATAAATCACATAATCCTTACCACACAAAGCCAACTTCTTGTTTACAATAAGTTTTATTGATTCCAAGCTCAAATCCAAGAAAAGAAGGCAAGAGGAAGCAAGGTTTTTGAAGAGAGATTTGTAGAGATTATTAGGTGTTTGTGGTGTATTATGTGTTTTCAATTCTGAATTTAAGTTCATATAGCTCCCAACATTTCCCCTTAAATGCGTATGAAATTCAGCTCAAATTCACATCAAATTCCAAGTCAAATTCATGTCTCCTTGGTGTCCAATTATGTGTGCTTCATACTCTTTCCTACATATAACATGAGCATGAATTCTCTTGCTACATATTCAACAAACCATGTAGCACTACTTCAAGCAAATTCATAAGTTTGTGTATGTGTTCTCAACTAGCAACTATATATGTCAAAATATAATGAAAGCTCATAAACTTGTCATATTCTTATCATATTCGGTTCAACCCGAACCTGACCACATTATTCCGTAATTATATTATAATTACTCAATAATCACATCAAACATGTATGATACATATTTTTTTGCTGGATATATTACTATTGGAATTCAATATCTATAATCACATCACTATACAAGGAATTGGTAGTTTTGCAATTAAGGTTGTGTTTGTTGGATCGAAATGAATATTTATTTAACGATAAATAATAGAAGTGTATATAGATTAGAAAAAGTTAATGTCTTTGGTATGCATTGTTATATATAAGATATAAGATACTAATAGTTCATTGGACCATACTTTACGTGCATTTAGAGTATATTTTTCCTATATGGTAATATTTCTATAAAATAATTATATTTTTAAACACTTTTTTTTCTTTAAATGATAGTATGTTTTTACTATTTTTATTTTATGTTTTTAATATTTATTTTTGGTCTTTAGGGGTTTTACCTTTCGTCTGATTGGGGTATCTTATAAATAAAAATAAAGCCTCGAAGGGTCTTATTTGTCTTAAATAAGAACAAATACAAAGAAAATTAACATGAATACAAATGCCAATGACACATTTTTAACATTACTTATGTTATGAATTTAAACAATTCATTTTCTCGATCAAGAACTTCCCATTAGCACGCCAATTGTATTTTATAATCTGTGTATGCTCGTGACCAACAGAAACATACCAATTTGAACTTCGAACAAAAACAGCATGTATCGGCGATGAACATAAGCATTGAAAACAGATTTTCAGGCACAATAATGATCAACACACAAGATCACACACACGGGCAGTAATCATCAATGAATTCAGAAACGAAAACACAAAGAAAACGACACAAGATTTACGTGGTTCGGCCTCAACATCGGCCTACTCCACGGGAGGAATTTCCATTGATAACTTTCGAGTATACAAGGCATAATCGTACATGAATTCTTTTCTCCTAATCCACTTCTATGTTTTACAATGGATTCTCCAAAGAATTCACTCACACTCATTTGTGCCTCTTCAAAAAACTCTCGGCCATCAATGCCTACTGCCCCTAGATGCTCACTGTGCCTTCATTCTTTTGTTCCTTTTCTTTTTCTCTCCTCACGTCTCTGCCGTGTGCATAATGTCCATTTTATAGAGGTAATTTGATCACCTGCCCAGTAGGTGAAACACCTATCCCCAAGCCAGTCATCAGGTTACAAATAACCTCTTCCAACTGCTTTTGGAAACTTCCACCAGTTGCTGCCATCTCAAATATCGAACCAGTGTGAATTCTGAAATTGGTAATTGAACAAGTTGATAAAATATACAACAAATCTCCACCTTATCAACTTATTCAATAATGTTCATGCAACCAACCAATTGATGATCAAACTCCGGAACAACCGATGGCACGAGGCGTATCCGAGATTGAAGCCTACTACTCATTCCACCAAGAATCCGCAGTCTATCCCGGCTTTAATCTCACCCTCGAAGCTCCACCTCGATCCAAGTATCCTCTTCTCCACTCCAATAATTTGTAGAGCATTATTTCTTCTTGGAATTCTTTTCCCATCATCCAATGATGCCAAGAACTCCCCAAGAAATATCCAGCCCCTTCCTCAATATATTGAGTCTTTTCAAGACCGGATATGGATCCCCATGTTCTTCCTTGCATCATCATTTCATGCATTGAATAACTTTCTCTCGGCCACAGCTTCACACACTGGCTCTGTTCTTCATTTCACGCCAGGTTCACCTATTTCAGTTCTGCCCATTCATTTGTTAATTCCTCTCGGCCTATTCTTGAATGATTCTTTCTGTCTCTTCTCAATTCGTTAGGAATTTGTAAACCCAATTCCAGTATCAAGAATAACGTAAACTCAATAACAAATGCCTTGAACAGAATCTGATCGCCATAATCCAAATAGCAATTCTCCCAGTAAACCCAACTTCACAATCTGGCATGCATTCGTTCAGAATTAATTCCCGCACACAGAGCTTCGATCTTTGGCCTCATTCTTGATTCTTGCACTCCTGCATCTTTCTTTCTTGAATTCCCCTCGAACCGCTGCTCCCTCGACCCCAAGAAAACAGCACATTCAATCTGAATTTTTTCAAGAAATCTGCAGCCTTCAAGAACTCCAAGAACACCTGCTGATCCTTTGCCGCACCATCCCGATTCTTGATCGCATTTGTTGTCGTGGTCGTTCCCACGGACGGCGCCACTTGTTATGAATTTAAACAATTCATTTTCTCGATCAAGAACTTCCCATTAGCACGCCAATTGTATTTTATAATCTGTGTATGCTCGTGACCAACAGAAACATACCAATTTGAACTTCGAACAAAAACAGCATGTATCGGCGATGAACATAAGCATTGAAAACAGATTTTCAGGCACAATAATGATCAACACACAAGATCACACACACGGGCAGTAATCATCAATGAATTCAGAAACGAAAACACAAAGAAAACGACACAAGATTTACGTGGTTCGGCCTCAACATCGGCCTACTCCACGGGAGGAATTTCCATTGATAACTTTCGAGTATACAAGGCATAATCGTACATGAATTCTTTTCTCCTAATCCACTTCTATGTTTTACAATGGATTCTCCAAAGAATTCACTCACACTCATTTGTGCCTCTTCAAAAAACTCTCGGCCATCAATGCCTACTGCCCCTAGATGCTCACTGTGCCTTCATTCTTTTGTTCCTTTTCTTTTTCTCTCCTCACGTCTCTGCCGTGTGCATAATGTCCATTTTATAGAGGTAATTTGATCACCTGCCCAGTAGGTGAAACACCTATCCCCAAGCCAGTCATCAGGTTACAAATAACCTCTTCCAACTGCTTTTGGAAACTTCCACCAGTTGCTGCCATCTCAAATATCGAACCAGTGTGAATTCTGAAATTGGTAATTGAACAAGTTGATAAAATATACAACAACTTACTTTCTAAATACTGATACCAAATGTGCCCATAAACTCAACTAAGAAGCAACTGGGGTAGCTACTACTATCAGAGGAATTTTTTTATGGACACTGACTCCACTGGATTCACTCATATCCAAATCTTCACCTCTTTCTCCATTAGGTAACGTGAAGTCAAATTTGTGCACTAATTTTGCCAAGGCGAGTTCATAAAGACTCGTGGCAAATGTAATGCCAGGACATCCTCTTCGACCAGCACCAAATGGTATAAACTCAAAATCAAGCCCTTTGTAGTCTATGTTTGTGGCAAAGAACCTCTCGGGACAAAATTCTTTGGGATATTCCCATAATGATGGATCTTGTCCTATGGCCCAAGAATTTATAAAAACTTTAGTGCCGGCTGCAATATCATACCCCATTACTTTGGTATCTTTGGTTAACTCACGAGGGAGAAGTAATGGAAGTGGACCATGTAGTCTTAGACTCTCTTTGATCACTAGTTTCAGATATTGCATTTTTTCTATGTCATTCTCTGTTATCTCTTTCTTTAATTCCAACAATGCCTCTAACTTCATTCTGAAGTTTTGTCATGGTTTTAGGGTTCCTTAAAAGCTCTGCTATCGCCCACTGTAGAGCATTATATATTGTATCCGTTCCAGCAGCAAACATATCCTTTTGGACATGGGAAAATAAATCGAGAAATTAGATCATGCCCACCAAAAAAGTTTGAAAAAAACACTGAATTATAAGTTTAAAGACTTAGTCGTACCAAAATGATAGCTTTGATTGAAGCATCCTCAACAGGATTAGCATCTTTGTTATCTCTCTGAAATTGAAGCAATATGTCGACAAAGTCCAACTCTTTTTTTCCTTCAAGAACTCTCTTTTCATAATTTTCTTGTTCCCTATGCTCTTTCATCACTCCCTCGAAGACTTCATCCAACTGTTTAGCCACTTTATCCACCTTAGCATGTAGACCATTGACGTGATCGATCCATGAAAGCCAAGGTACGTAATCACCAATACAAGGAGTAGCCAACAACTTTGATAACTCCTCAAGTAACTTCTCGAACTTCTTCCCTTCTCCTTCTTTCTCATATTTCCACCCCAATGCAGCACCACAAATAACATCATTTGTAAGCGATGCCAACAAATCACTCAAGTTTACTGGGCGTGACGAACATCCCAGTCGCCTAATGCTCTCGATCATATTCGACGTTTCTTCTTCCCTAATAAGACGAAATGATTGAACTCTTTTGCTAGAAAGAAGCTGAATAACACACATGCTTCTCATCTTCCTCCAGTACTCGCCATATGGAGAAAATGCCACGTCCTTGCACCCGTAAAATAGCTTATTCACTATGCTTGATTTCGGCCTGTTTGCGAAGATTAAGTCCTGGTTTTTTAATATCTCGCGAGCTGCACCTACTGAGGAGGCGACAATCACCGGATCTTTGCCGAAATGAAGCAGCATGATGGGACCATAGCGCCGGGACAAAGCACAGAAGGAGCGATGGGGGAATGCGCCCACCTGGTGGAGGTTGCCAATTATTGGAATCTTTCTGGGAGATGGTGGCAAATTTTTTTTGGGTTTCGAAGCTTGGTTGAATAGCCATTTGCATACGTAGATGAGGGAGGGAATGAACAGAGAAACAGATATGGATAAATACAAGAGAGATGCCATTTTCTATCTTTCAAAAGTTTGATAATGTGAGAGGCACTCTTGCGGTTATTATATAAATTTGGATACTCTTCAGTACAGTGTTATGAAATAATTGATAGAGTTGGAAGATAGTAAATTAAAGTTCATAAATAATTAATATAGGGTCCAATTAAAATAGTCAAATTTTCTAAACTATCTCTTTCTTTCATCTCGTCCGCACATGTCGACCAATAATTGAAGAACATCACTGCCATCACATAGTAAAACACATTATTGGTCTCGTGATATATATGGATAGATAGAGTCACCATTTGATAAAGACTTATTAAAATATATATCAAAACATGAAATTTGGGTATATGATCAAATTTAAAAAACTTAATAGTAATAATTTTTTTTTAAAATTATACTAATAATTGATATTTAAGGAATATAGTTTTATAAATAATTAATGTACTGTCCAATTAAAAATAGTCCTGTCAGTGTTGGAAACATAATTTATTGATATCGCCCTCCCAATTCTCCACTTCATTATTCACCTCCCGGCTCAAGCCCTCGATGTATTTATTTGTTTTATGCTATTATCTAATTTTAGTTAGTTTTAATTCTATTTTATTATCATCAATTCTTAATTAAATTTTTTTAAAATGCAATACTTGTGTTATTAAAAAAATGCAATACTTATGTTATTTCTTCACCTATTTACGTAGCATCTGTATCCACCGAACCTTGTGTTTTTGTATATTTGTTATGATTAAAAAAATTTAAAATGCAATACTTGTGTTATTTCTTTTTGGCCTACTTACGGTTGCATCTGCATCCATCAAATCGTGTGATTTTGTATATTTATATGTAGCTGTGATTTAACAACTCATACATATTAGGTTGAGTGCCCACCATATACACAGGACGGACCTAGAAACAAATTTTGGGGTGGCTAATTTTTTTTTTATAATACTTATTGGTAAAAAAAAATTCCAAATTAGGTTTTTTTTCAAAAAAAAATTATTTTATTAATTTTTTTTTTTTAGGGTTTTCCTCTGCACGCACACCTCTAATAGCAGCTAAACAAAAGAATATTTTACTATACAATGGTTCTCAGTTGGATAATTCATTATTATTATTATTTTCTTGGTGTTAATAATTCACTAATTAAGCACACGGATTGTGTTCTTTAAAATGAACGTTGTAAACGAGGAGCAAACTAGAGATAAAGTTTGATAAACAGTTGGAAGATATTTCTAGCTCATCAACTTGCGATATGCATTATTTTTTTGATAATTCCTCGACTTTTCTGCAATTTTGAAATATTATTTGTTTCAGGTTTTTTTATTATTAAACTTTGGTAAAATTTGGTCCTAGCAAAGTACGAGAGTCCGATCCTAATCTGGTTTTAATTATTACAGCTTAATTTGCGTAAACAGCGGAAGATTTATTTCAAATGTCTTGTCAAATGACCCTAATTTTTTTTTCGTTTTTAGGTAATGCATAGATAATGATACCAAAATATGTATATAGTTCCGTATTCCATTCACAGACAATACATCATTCATTTAACAATATAACAATTAAAGTATTTGAAAATGTTACAAGTCAAATAAAACATATACGAGGCATACCCCGGTAAAGTTTATTTTCTTAAAAGTAGAGTAATAATACTATTGGGAAAAGAAACAATGCATAAACATGAGCTCACTCATCACGGAGCTTGGGTATTTCTAGAAGCATCACCAAAAACATCATAACTTTGTCCCCCTACAAACCATGTCATGTCAATGTTGTGATTTTCATGTTTATCTCAAGCAGCATAGCACCGGACACATATGCAATTTTCGACGCCACATCAATACTCCCGCAAATAGGTCTAAAAACAAAACAAAAAGAAACAAATTTGATACACTAATACACAATTTTGACTATTTACAGAATTAAAACCCAAAGTGTGTTAACTTATAGGACGAATTTGACTATATTCCCAACTGTATTAAGATTAAATTTAACTAATTAGATGTTCAAAATAAAAAAAAATAGACCAACTTGCCTCACGAATTTATTTATATTCCATTCTTAAAACAATTATGTACAACTTCTTAAACAAAGAAGTTTAAAACAGTCCGTCAATCAAAGAAGGTGATTTGGCATTATTGAAAAAGTTAATTTGAAGTGTTTATCACATGGTTTATTTTATTATTTATTTAAGTTTTTTGGATTTATTTTGCCTAAAATAAATCGCAAAGATGGGTTGAACAACCCTGGCTTAAGCTCGTTGATTTGTCATCTGAATCACCTTTTGATTGACGAGGGTTCGACTCTTGTTTTATTTAAAATCATTTCACTACTCCCCAAAACTCAAAAAATAAATAAAAAATACACAAGAGGGGTTGAATACTCATGGTTTATCTCATGGCCTATTTATATATTTAGATTAGAAAATGATTATCATACAAAAAACTATTACATAATACCATTAATTTTGGAAAACAATATCAAAAATATCATGTTCTTATAATTAATTATAAAAATCATCTCTAAATTTATGTCAAGTATGTAGAAATAGAGGAATATATTAGACTAGCTGTATTTTCTTTCAACCAATAAATTCATTTAATGAGTATTTAAAAATAAAAAATAAGACTAAGAACAATTAACATTCTTTCTCCTTAATCTATTTAATTTGCCTTACTCTTGATGCCGATTACTTACTTCTTGCTGACTTAGACCCATTTAATTTGTTTTCAGTAACATTTTCAGGGGAAAAAATCATATATCAAGAAGGATTAAGTATACTAATAAAGCCAGAAAAAAAATTATGCAATTCTATTTTTTGGAATTGATTACACACAATCTAATATGATTACACACAAAGCAGAGGGTGGTAAATGTAGAAAGTGATTATGGATTCAATGTATCGATGAGAAGTTAAATTGAAAATAATGATTTAATGAAAATATAAAATTATTAGTTCCTAATTTCGAAGATGAACAAAACTAATAAGATAGGATCGATGGTCCTAAGGATGGTTTATCAGACAGATCGGACCAATAACTTATCAGATAGAAATTTCGGACCGATGTAAACCGAGCTGTTTATACGAGTCAAGCTCATCAGACCGAAAGTTTAATGCAATCAGATTAAGGTCTCAACGACAATTAGATTAGCATATATTGAAGCTATTAAAATTATAAGGCACAAATAATGATGACACACACAAGATCTTATGCAGCAAGGATTATCAATGAAACACATAAAGAAAACACAAGAAAAACAATATCGAATTTAAGTGGTTCGGCCAAAAACACATACATCCACGGGAGGAGTTTTTCATAAATATTCAAACGAGTATACAAGACACCAAGTACATGAATTCACATATGCTTTACAAAGGACTAGCATATGTATTCAATCATACATGATCTTGCCTCCAAAACCTCTCTTGACTCACTTACTGTCTCACAATCACTCTTGTACCTCACATCCCTTTTTTCTCTTTTTCTTTGCCCCTCCTCCAGCCTCTACTGCTGAGCATTCATCTTATATTTAAAGGTATATTTTGTCACTTGTTCAGCAAGTTGTTAACTCCCCCACAACCAGTTAACAGGTTGCCAAGTAACTTCCTCTTAACTGCCTTGACAGCAGCTTCTGTTGAGCAGTTACAAGCCTTAATAGCTACTGGAAAGTTTCTGGAAGTGGGCAATCAACAATTGAATAAGTTGAAAACTTGATTCTTTAAACATATGACAATTTGAGTTATTTACAATTTACCACATAAGCGTTATTGATAATAGTCATTTTATCCAGTGTGATTTGTAAATAGTCATCATTTGAATTTCAAAATAGGCAGTTCACCCCATGTGATTTTAAAAACATAGCATACACGGATATAGTGTTTTGCACCTATTCATAAATACAGGGAGGTAAATTGTCTATTTTCATAAACCACAATGGGTAAACTGCATATTTTCAAGCCACAGACCGTAAACTGTATATTTTAAAATCATAAGGGAGTAAAGTGTCTATTTTCAAACTGCATGAGTGTAATATAACTATTTGGAAAACCATAGGAAGTTCATTGTCAATAACTTGTAAATAAATGACGTATATAACACAGGTTTTTCTGGATACATTTAAATAATTTACTTCTCTAGTTTGAAATTGACGTAGATTTTTTATCCTCTAATTAGTCAAAGTTTAGCTTTAATATACTGTGTTACAAGATTTTGGGTAATTAGATTATCTAAACTCTATTTGGACCAACTTAATGGATATTTTTACCAATTTTTCGGTATTCTTAGTATGCCCATCTTTAGCATGCAACTTATAATAATAGTAATTTTGGAAATAAGCAATGGTAAATTTTCGTTTCAAAATTATATCATAGGATGAATCAGTTTTTTTGGGTAAAATCCCATATAAGTGCTGATCAAGAAATACCATGAGCACAGAACCCCGAACACGGGTTAACGGAGGAGAGCAACACCTGCTCGATTTATTGATCAAAGCTATAGAGAAAAGTCCGGCATAAATGACAATTAACGGTTGCATACGAACGTGTGTTGATAGCGTGAGGATTTATTGGACACGTCTGGAGCCAATAATGTCACGATCAGAGGAGATCGTGTCCCGGATTTAACGCACATTAACCACCAGATTCAATACTATAAATACAAGCCTAGGATGTCATTGCAACAGGTTGAACTTTTTTGGGCAAGAAAGGACTCGGAAGAAGAGCATAATATAGTGTTTGTTCGGTCCTTTTATCCTAGTTCTTTGTTTAATCTCATTGTTCAAATATCGTGTCATAGTCTTGTAATCCATCAACGTCTATAGTGAAAATTTTATATTGGATAAGGTCCCGTGGTTTTTCCTTCATTTTGGAGGTTTTCCACCTAAAAAATTGTGGTGTCTCCTATTTATTTTCTGCAACACGTACTTTACAACACAGAAAATTTTGGGATCACATCAAGAATATTTTTATATGAAATTGTCATGGTTGGCAAACTTGTGTCTACCATGCTCGAGATTTTTGTATAGGGGCGTCAAAAAAACAAAGAATGATTTTTATTAACCATAAACACACAAAACTAATAATTTAAAATTTTAATCCTTTCAACAAGAAGAATATGAATAGATTAACATGAGGATAAATGCCAACAGCACATTATTAGCATTACTTGCTTTCAAAATTTATATCATATTTAAGAATATTTACATTCAAAGTATATACTTCATGCTAGTTTATTCAAATACATGGAACTTAAATATTGATATTAAATGTGTTCATAAACACAACTAAGAAGCAAATGGAATAGCTAGAACCATTAGAGGAAACTTTTTATATATTACGATTCCATTGATTTCAGTCATATCCAAGTCCTCACCTCTTTCTCCATGGGGCAATGTTATGTCAAATTTATGCACCAATTTTGCCAATGCAAGCTCATAAACTGTCATGGCAAATGCACGACCAGGACATCCTCTTCGACCAGCACCAAATGGTATCAACTCAAAATCTGACCCTTTGTAGTCGATGTTCGTGTCAAAGAACCTCTCAGGACGAAATTCTTCGGGATATTCCCACAATGATGGGTCTCTTGCTATGGCCCATGAATTTATAACAGCTTGTGTGCCGGCTGCAATATCATAATCCATTACTTTTGTGTCTTTAGTCAACTCGTGCGGTATAAGCAACGGAGCTGGACCATGTAGTCTTAGACTCTCCTTAATTACTACTTTTAGATATTGCATTTTTTCCAAGTCATTTTCTTATATCTCTTCTTTAATTCCAACAATGGCTCTAACTTCATTTTGAAGTTTTGTCAAGGTTTTGGGGTTTCTTAAAAGTTCTGCTATCGTCCACTGTAGAGCAGTATATGTTGTATCGGTTCCAGCAGCAAACATATCCTTTTGGCGATGGGAAAATAAATTGAGAAATTAGATCATGCCCACCAAAAAAAGTTTAATAAAAACACTGAAGTTCTGAATTATAAGTTTAAGAACTCGATCGTACCAAAATGATAGCTTTGATTGAAGCATCCTCAATAGGAGTAGCATCTTTGTTTTCTCTCTGAAATTGAAAGCAATATCTCCACAAAGTCCAACTCCTTTTTTCCTTCAAGAACTCTCTTTTCATAATTTTCTTGTTCCCTATGCTCTTTCATCACTCCCTCCAAGAATTCATCCAACTGTTTAGCCACTTTATCCACCGTAGCATGTAGACCATTGATGTGATCGATCCATGAAAGCCAAGGAACGTAATCACCAATACAAGGAGTAGCCAACAACTTCCCTACCTCCTCCAATAACTTTTTGAACTTCTTGCCTTCTCCTTCTTTCTCATACTTCCTCCCAAATGCAGCCCTACAAATCACATCATTTGAAAGTGATGCCAACAAATCACTCAAGTTTATTGGGAGTGACGAACAACCCAATCTCCTAATGCTATCGATCATATTCGACGTTTCCTCTTCCCTTATATGACGAAAGGATTGAACCCTGTTGCTAGAAAGAATCTGAAGCACACATATGCTTCTCATCTGCCTCCAGTACTCCCCATATGGAGAAAATGCCACATCCTTGGACCCGTAAGTTAGTTTATCCCCTATGCTTGATTTCGGCCTGTTTGCGAAGATTAAGTCCTGGTTTTTTAAATATCTCTCGAGCTGCATCTACTGAGGAGGCGACAAGCACGGGAACTTTGCCGAAATGAAGCAGCATGAGGGGGCCATAGCGCTGGGAGAAAGACCTGAAGGAGCGATGGGGGAATGTACCAAGCTGGTGGAGGTTGCCAATTATTGGAATCTTTCTAGGAGATGGTGGCAATTTTTTTTTGGGTTTCGAAGCTTTGTTGAACCGCCATTTGTAGACGTAGATGAGGGAGAGAATGCATAGACAAAGAGAAATGGACAAACCCGAGAGAGATGCCATTTTTTCTACCTTTCAAGTTTGAAAATGTGATAGCACTATTACATAACATATTTATAGTATTTTTTAAGCGACTATGCCGGAAAAAAGATCAAAATTATAAATAAAAAAACAAAGATATTCGATTAAGATTGAAATTTAACAGTTCAATAATGAAAAAAACAAAAACCAAACATTTTCCCTTTAATATTTTTATACAAGATATATGTAAAGGTATTTGGATTTAAGCTGATATCTGATATAAATTAAATGCTCAGCAGCACTATATTTTCAAAAGATCTTGTGCAATGTATTTTTCACTCTGTCATATATTTTAGAACATGAAAAGTCAAACACTTAATCACCGCTAAAAAAATATTTTCTTCTTCTATGGATTGTGATTCCATTGACTTAACTTGCGTCCAAATCATTATCGGTAATAACAACAAGAAATTGGAAGGACAAAGAATAAAATAAGATACATTATTATATTTCTTATGAATATTTTATTGCAATTATTAGAGAGATAATATACGAAATTCTACAAGTTCACATCATTTGATCACAATTACTAAGATATTTTTTTCCCCTTAAAATTCAGAAATTTATCAATTTCCCAATTGGACTTTAACTGTCAAACCTTCTCTCATAATTTAACATTGTAACTCTTACACAAATGATAGTTATCCGTTTTTTCCTTATATTTATACTTTCATCTCAATTTACCTCATATATAGATCCAAGTAATATATAAAGTCTTATGTTTAGGTTTTGAAAGTTGCAATGGATAAACTTTATAAACAAAAATAGATTCGTAATACTATTATCTCAAAAAAGAAGTATTTACATTATTGATGTCATAGGATGAATCAGCCTTTTTTCGAATAAAATCTTATATAAGAACCGAACAAGAGATACCCCGAATACATGTTGTCCGAACATTATCAATACATACTCGGCTGATTAGTCAAACAATAACGGAAGATTCAAACAAAACTGACAAATCAACGGATGCGGACGAATGTGCATTGATAATGCACAGATTTCTCGAACACAGTCTTGTGCAAATAATGTCATTATCAGAGGCAGATCATGTCCCGGATTTGGACCCACAATAACTATTAAGCTCTATAAATACAAGACCAAAGCCATATTTCGGAGATTGAACTCTTGGACGAAAAATATACCAAAGAGAAGTATCACATAATTTTGTTGTCTTTCCAATTTGTTTCAACTTTCATTTGTTTAAATGTAGTGTCAAAGTCCTGTAAAATTACCAACGTTTATAGTGAAAGATTTATACTAGACCATTTCTCGTGGTTTTTCCCTTCGTTTTATAGGATTGTCCAAGTAAAAATTGTGGTGTTTTCTATTTATTTTCTACTGTATTTACTTTACCGAGTAGCAAAAATATCCAGATAGTATTAATCTGTAAACTCCATTGTGGGGTAACTTGATAACTATTTACTTTTACATAATTTTAGAAGTTACGAGTCAGTAGCCAGAAAAAAACATTGAGCTATCTGAATATTTTTGCTAACGAACACTTAAAAATTAAAGTAAGCATAGTTGTGATTCGAGATGAATGACTATTTAGACACATCCATCTTGTGTTAGAATGCAAGAGGTATACGCGAAACAATTACCATGGGTTTTTTTTTATTATTTGTTAAAGCTATAGTTTTTTAAGGATTTTTGGCACGGAACCAATGTGGTTTGGATAGATAGTTTATTATGGTTTGAAAATATGTGCAATATAACCTCTCCGAGTAAGATTTGTGTTACACCCTTCATATCTTGAGCCTGAGATTTGAAATTACATGTTACAAGGTCAACTGTACACTCGATGGGTAAATTGCACCTAAATATAAGGGGTAAGTAATCTGCATATTTTGAATAACATAGGGGGTAATCTGCACCTAAAGAATAACATAAGGGGGTAAATTGCACCTAAATTTAGATTAAAAAAATTGACAAAATTTGAACTGCTTTTCGATCAGATGCAACATACCTTTATGTGGTTTTGAGTATGTGCAAAACATCCCTCCTAAACGAGGGTATTTTCGTTATTATAATCCAAAAAAATTACGGAGGGGCAGTTTGTTATAGTTTGAAAACTACAATGTGGTAAAATATATATCTACAAACCATAATGAGATAAAATGTTTATTAACGGTACCACATGGTACCACATAGATGTAAATTACCACTACTTTTTTTAATACATTTAAACAACTCGACGAGATGTATTTCAATATTATTTTTGGGGAGAAGAATGAATTTTGATTGTTACTGACTTTTAATAGGGTAAAAGGCCAAGAAGAAGGTATTTATTTTTTGTTCAAATTCACTCACCCAAAAGTATAATAGCATGGAAGATGCCTAATATTCACAAATGAACTGTAATTTAAAAATATAAATCCAAAAAAGTTATTTTCAGGAAAAAGAAAGTATACACAAATATTAACTTAGAGTTTTCAAAGCTGGAGTGTAAATTATTATAATAATTAAATCGAAAAAGTAAGTCATCCTCTGATCATTTAAGGCCGACTTTGACGATTTCTATTTTCCCCAATTATAATACCTTATCGTGGATGTCATCTGTTGGATATGCGGAGCAAGATGATATATCTCTACAGATTGTCCAGAAAATCAAAGCCGAGGAGTAAGACAGTTCGAGCATACCAAGGAATTTGAGGATGCTGTCTATTTTCAGGATTTAGTACAGGCCTATGTTTTAAATAATATATTAATTGTAAAGTCGTTAGTTGGAAATTACTTCAAATATCAAACATAATTTCTAGATGAATCTTGGGTCGTATTTGGATTGAATAATTTCATTTTAACAATGGATTTGAATGATTATAATAATTTGAAATTTGAAATACATTGATATTGTTAAAAATTGCAAAGATGATGGAGTTAAACTATATGGATTTCAAATTAGCCAAACAATTTGAATAGATTTGTATTAAAGATTTGAAATCAAAATTCATCAAATCCTTTCATCTAATGGAGTCACGTTAACTTGAATTCTAAAATGATTGTTGTAGAACATAATATAATATCTAATCAATCACATTTGAAATATATTATGTAAACATGATAAAATCATTCATGGAATAAGATTAAAAACAAATATGTAACAATCAAATTCTTCTACGCAGCTTCGCAGCTTCTTCTTCGCACATTCGCATAGGTTAGGCTTGCTGAAGCGACTTACAGGTTAAACAAGAAGCATTAATTAAACAATGAGAGGAGCGGAGTCCATGTTCTTCATCGTCGCCACCCCAATCGGGTTCATCATATTCGCGAATGCTGTCACGACAAAAGGATCGGAGTCAACACACAACGATTGAACCAAAGAATGAAGATTTGCAACAATAAAATGTCGCACAATTACAAGCAACCATAATGCTCTGAGAATGAAAGAAAGAACGCGGCAATTGAAAAAAATACGAAGAATAACAGATTACAACTCACAATTGCAGATGGGATTTCGATCGGAATAACAAACAGCAAGAGTCCGCGTGCATCGGTGCTTAACAGCTGAATCCCAAGATGTTTTAGCGTGCACCACTGCTTACCAGCTGAAACCCAATATGTTTAGCGTGCATCGTCAATTGAAAAAAAAAAAATACGAAGAAGCTCGCTTATTGTGATCGTGATCACTCCATTTTTATTGCTCAAAAATGATTTTTGGCTTTGTTCTCCATGTATTTGATGAAATAAAGCTCGCTACTAAAATTATTTTAAATTCATTTTCATATGTTTCATTTACGCAGCTACACATGTGGGGGAGGAGAATCCACGTGCACCGGCAATAGAATGCCAAATTTTAACGTATATCTGCAAAAGTTTTAACGTGCAGCTGCAAATAATCAGCTAGAGTCCAATATGTTTTAACGTGCATCGGCAATTGAATGCCAAATTTTAAGGCAATATAAAATGAATTCAAAAGTTAACAAGAACCTTGTGAATTCAAGAATCCATCGCTTGTTAGAATAACTTTATTGATAAAAATTATCATCTTAATCCCAGAATCTCATGTTAAATCATTAAGAAATATAGATGAGTACGTGAAAGTATCTTAATCAATAATCGTTGATATTGCTGTAGATCTGAGTGATATGGCCTTCCAGATCTTTGTGCGAATTTGAAGTAAATTAAAAGGTAAAAAAAAGAGGCGTGATCGATCGCGCGTTGCGACAAGTTTCCATTTGTTGGAAACAAGGGCGCGATCAATCACGCCTCAGGCTGCAATCGATCGACAGAATGTTGTGTCCATTTATATTGGGGTGTAATTTTTTCGTGATATGGTGCATTTAAATGGTGTTCTTTGGACACAAACCTTATGTTTACTATAAATAAGACATCTCACACTTGGATTAAATACAATTTCGAAATTAACACCATATTTGAAGATCAAATTTTGAGCATTTTGTTTGTTCATCAACTTTCTTCATATTGATTACTTTGAACATTTGTGGTTTGAGAGTTTGTGATTTGAAGTGTTTCTATCACAAACTATAATCGTTGTATCTTGGGAGCAACGTTAACACCAAGGCGGGGCAATATTATCTTAAGGATGTAGATTACAAATCTCGCATCGACATCCTCTTTATAAAGCCATTGTTATTCTTGTTGATACATTACTAAGATACACATTTCCAGAAACTTATACACAACAATCTTAATACAATATTTCTTCAACAATGGCTTCAACGACTGCAACAACGACTCATGTTTATTATGGTGAAAGGCCTGAAAAGTTCAATGGGAACGACTTCAAGCGCTGTCAACAAAAGATGTTCTTTTACTTGACCACACTGAGTTTGGCAGGATTCTTAACCGAGAAGGCTCCTACGGTTGAAGAAGGAGATACTGACACCCAAAAGAGGGCGGCACTTGATGCATGGAATCAAAGTGACTTCCTTTGCAAGAACTACATCCTAAACAAGTTAGACAATAAATTATATACCATTATTGTCTTGTGAAAACAACAAAGGAACTTTGGGAATCACTGGAAAAGAAGTACAAACCCAAGGATGCTGGCATGAAGAAATTCATAGTTGGACAGTTCCTGGATTTCAAGATGGTTGACACCAAGCCTGTAACGGTGCAAGTGCAAGATCTATAAGTAATTTTGCATAACATTCATGCGTGGGAAATGAGTCTAAGTGATTCATTCCAAGTCGCCGCAATGATTGAAAAATTGCCTCCTATATGGAAGAACTTCAAGAACTATCTCAAACACAAACGAAATGAGATGAATCTTGAAGATCTTGTGGTTCGATTATGAATCGAGGAGGATAACAAGGTTTCCGGGAAGAAGGTGGGTAGGTTTCAAATGGAACCACGGGCTAACCTAATTTAACAAAAAATTGAATCAAAGAGAAAGTTTGATGGTATGACCTCCAAAAATGGCAAGGCGGAGAAGTTCAAAGGTAAATACAACAAGTGTGAAAAACCCAATCACATGGCAAATGATTGTCGTAACAAATACGTGTGTGGGAAAGCAAAGGATCAAGTCAATGTGACCGAACATGATCGGATTTCGGATTACTTGAATGATCTAATGCTAACTGTTGATCTTTGAAGCAAACTTGGTGGACAATTCCATGGAATGATTCGTCGATTCTGGTGCTACCCGACATATGTGTTCGGACAAATCCATGTTCTCCAGATACACGCCAATAAGTGGGCGACAACTCTACATGGGAAATTCGACAACATTTCCAGTCGTTGGATTGTGGAAGGTGGTTCTAAAGATGACTTTGGGAAATGAATTGACTCTGATTGACATCCTACATGTTCCTGACATCCGTAAGAACCTGATATCCGGATCGGCTCTAGTCAATGCGAGTTTTAGATTAGTTTTAGAATATGAAAAAATTGTACTCTTCAAAAATGAAGTTTTGTAGGAAAAGGATATGTGGAGAATAACCTTTTCAAAATGAATGTAATGATGGTTATCCATCAGTTTGAAAGTAATAAAGTTAATGCTTCTACTTATTTGATTGAGTCGTGTGATTTATGGCATGATCGTTTGGGTCATGTAAATTATAATTCACTGAACAATTAGTAAAGTTGAATTAATTACCTTCAATGAATGCTAACTTAAAACTTAAGTGTGAGACTTGTGTAGATGCTAAGTTAACAAAATCGACATTTCATTCAATCGAAAGAACAACAACTCCTCTTTAATTAATCTATAAGGATTTATGTGATCTAAAGTTTGTGCAAACTAGATGTGGGAAAAATACTTCATTACTTTCATAGATGATTGTACAAGATATTATTGTGTCTATTTGCTGCGTAGCAAAGACGAGGCTTTGGAAGTGTTTAAACACTACAAGAATGTGAAAATCAACTAAGCAAAAAGATAAAGAATGTTCGAAGTGATAGAGGCGGAGAATATGGAGCATCGTTTGACGAATTTTGCTCTGAGTATGTCAGAATTCACTAAACCACTACCCCATATTCATCAAATTTGTTTCACCAAATTTTCGATGATCCTTCATCTTTGGTATCGAAGTTTTCCTTCATCACCACGCTTGCTGCGAAAACTAATGGGAAATTTTCTGTGGAACACCTCCCTAGTTACCTGGACAATAATCTTATGATCACAAAGAGTTGTGAAAATAAGCATTCTTGTCTCATTCTCTTGTGTAAATCGCTTGAATGTCTGTAGAAATTGTTTTTTAGCAGCATATTCGCTCATGTGTTATGGAAATAAATAAGTGGAGTCTTGAAATTGTTTCAAGGGGTACCGGCTGCTCCTCCGATGATTATCTCCGTGTTCTGGACTCTTTCATTAAGAACGAGAATCCGCTTGGAAAAGTCTCTTCAAGCAATTGTGAGTAATTTCTCACCAACTTCTTTGGGGAAGATGTCTCGCCTGACAGTACATATTCCAGCTCCTGATTCAATATAGGTTGCAAGATATTCTGGATGATATTTCTCATATAACATCCCGACTGAGATGTATATTGAGAATGGACTGGTGGTTATCGGATTATATATCTTTTCCTGTCCACGGTGAATTCCATTCTATCCTACAATATTTCTCAAGGTTTGTGTTCCTCGAGAAACTCAATCCCAAGAATAAGTTGTTCCGGGATCATACCTACAGTCCCTGCAATTGTTAGATCAATGTCACCAATTTTAAGGTTTTCTTGATACCTGCTAACTGTAGGTTGTTGCAAATAATATAAGATATCGTAAGGGAAGATGGTGTTCTTCTCAGAAATATCGAAGATTATCTACACTTCTCTCCAGCCTTCTGGGCATTTCAGTAATCTTGTTGTTTTGAATACATAAGGGATTTTTTATCTTGTTCGAGACTGTTTTCTATTTTTCTCTGGGATAGTTGTTGATTAACCTATCATGTTGGAAATACATCCTTCTGGGTTCGATCATAAGGCTCCTCATTCTGTTCAAAACAGGCTGGTCATGTATCATCATGTCGATCTCTCCCATTGTCGGAGTATCAGTAATATCCGGCAACATTGCTTTGGCCACATCTTTGAAGATTCTAGGGACTACGATGAATTCTTTTCTCAAGAATACCTCTGAATGATGTGTATTTGAGAGCGCGTATGATACCTTGTAGGTGATCGAGTAAGGCATATTCCCTTATTTCATCAAATCATTTATCTTAAAATCTTGATGAAGAGTAAGAACCTTGTTGAAATCTCGATCTCCCAAATTGTATGCAATTCTTGGATAGATGTTGAAGGTCATCTTTCCTGCATTCAAATTTCCTGCAACTGCTCCCAAACAAGAATCTTTGAGGTTCATGATTCTTTTGTTAGAGATTGCCAGGTTGAGTGGCGGATATATTCTTCCTTGAAAGTTGCCATTAGATGATAACTCTAATGGCTCAAGTATGGATCCATGAGAGCGTATTAGCAACTTCTCTTTTTACCATGTTCTTAATGTCCTTGAAACTTCAAAATGAAGTTAGAGCCATCGTTGGAATTAAAGAAGAGATAACAGAAGTTGACTTGGAAAAAATGCAATATCTGAAGCTAGTTATTAAACAGAGTCTAAAACTACATAGTCTAATTCCATTACTTCTCCCTCGTGAGTTAACCAAAGATACCAAAGTAATGGGGTATGATATTGCAGCCGGCACACAAGTTATTGAAAATTCTTGGGCCATAGGACAAGATCCATCATTGTGGGAATATCCCGAAGAATTTTGTTTCGAGAAGTTCTTTGCTACAAACATAGACTACAGAGGGCTTGATTTTGAGTTGATACCATTTGGTGCTGGTCGAAGAGGATGTCCTGGCATCACATTTGGTACCATTCTTATGAATTCACCTTGGCAAAATTAGTGCAGAAATTCATAAAATGTGTCTTTATCATTTGTATTAATGTTAATTTCCTTTGCATTGTTCTTATTTAAGAAAAATGAGAAATGACCAAAATCCAAAATTATTAGTTTTTTTCTTTTTTAGCATAGTAGAAGGGGTAACAAGACCATATGGATTAAGAAGTCCCGATTTATCATGCTTTGGTAATTTGACTGTTTTGTTATTGTCGAAAAATTAAATTGATAATTAGGTATTGTAATTATAGGGCCGGGATAGTCTACATACATTGAGTGCCAACAGTGTAAAACCGATAGTTTGGTTTGGTCGATAACTGAATCAGCCGAAATTTCAATAAAACAAGATTGTTTATTAAAGTAAATTAATAAAATGCATTGAAAAATAGAGAAGCTTATTACTTCCAATTCAGCCACCTTAGTTTTTTGTTTAAAGTTTTGCCCGACCCAACAAACTGAATTGGGCTTCGGTTTGAAGAGTTAAGTTTCGGTTGCTTCGCATATGTTCTTATATTTGGGCAGCCCGAGTTCGACTCAAAACCCATCGTGACCTGTAAGATTTATTTATATTTTGATCAATATAAGATAATTGATATTATATTATTAATTTTTTGATCAATTCCTCATATTAAGTCGATTTATAATTACAAATTACAAATTATAAATTTTAAATACATATTGATCCTGCATCTCGAATGTTGAGCGTGATTAATCACCAATAACTAAGAACTACAAATCATAATTCGTACTTTTATTTCGATTTATTTTTTTGGAAATAACTTTTGTATAATTTCAAATCTATATAAATTTTTATCACTTAATTTGTAAATATGGATCACTCAAATGCTGATTCAATTCACATATTTCGAAATACGAAATTTTTTTAATGATTTTTTATCACCAAAAAATACTGTTTCGTTTTTATATGGTGGATGAGGATTTTGTAAATATTTTGTTGGTGGCGTTTGCGTCAGTGTATGGTTGAAAATATTGATGTTGCGTCATTACCCTTAACTATAGTTATTGGTAAACGGTAAGCGCTCGATCAACAATTGGTATCAGAGCCAATGTCGCATGTTCGATTCTCATGAGTTGCAGAGAATGCAATTACTGGGGGAGGGATTGTTGGGGTTCAACAATTGTCTATGCTTTGTGATCGGTCGAGAACACGTGACGCTTGTGCCAGTGTATGATTGAAAAAAATTGATGTTGCGACATTACCCTTGTGAGGGTCCAATCCTAAGTATGTGATTAATGATTACACAATGATAATTATAGCGTAAACAGCGGAAGATTTATTTAACATGTGGCCTTAAAAATTTCGGCATTACCTTATCACACGAGGAACATACCATCAATACCAATAAACATATATTGAAAATAAATAAATAAATATATATATATATATATATATATATATATATATATATATATATATCATTAGTTCATATCTACATAAGCCAGCATACACAAATCAAACTAGTAAACACATATCCGTAGTGGGCTAAAATCAACTAAATATATATAAACTCTACAAACTCCAGGGACACACCCCTGGTACATATACAACTATGATAAGGAAGGAAATAAACCTCTCAAGTGTGGCTCCCCTCGGATTTACCATGTATGGGATCCTGGAACGATCATAGAATATACAACATGTATCTATAACATTATAATCCATAGGGACGTCTGCAAACGCCACCAATCCCCGTATCAACAAATCATAGCAATCATAAGGGTCAAGAATCCCTATGCCTTTCAGGCCACTTAATGCCAGTCATAGCACCATGTACAACCCTTATGATTGAGAGAGTCCAATATAAAGGGTATCAAAGAATCGTAGCTCAACGTGTATGTCATGCATCGATGTATGTATAAAAATGATGTGTGTTAACAAAATATTTATTTTCATACACCGATGCAATAATGAATGCTATGAATGCCGCATAATTTAAATAAAATCACGTAGTCACGTAATCTCAAGTAAGTCATATAAGTCATCAAATCATATACCAACTGATACAGATACATGTCGCATATTACCCGATTGCAACATACCTTTATTCTCGATATATGAGGGTCTACTTCAAATTGTAAAGTCGATGTATTAACTGTACATCAATATAAACTCACAATTCAATAAACTAATCATTAAAAATTGGTTATCAATTTTAGTCACAGCTTAACCAATTTAGGGTAATTAAATTGATGTGATTACATCATAATTTAATTTGCTAAATTATTTTTCACTGATGCAATTTTTTTTTTTCAATATTTATAGTTAACTGGTAATTATCGAAGCAAAATCGGAAAAATCGAACGTCAAAGTTTACCCAATTCCCCGCACAGTACACACACGTTTTTCCTCCGATTTCGGCGAGCTTCGGCTGCGGAGAGGCGGCTACCGGTGTAGAAACCTTCATCCAATTGAGGAGATAGATTCGGTGTATGGCTTCGTCCAATTTGTTGTAGAATTAAAGGAATTGAACCAAAAGCGAAGAAACCTAGGTCGCGCGACTTCGTTCGTTCAGACCAAATCGAACAACTTTGCGAGCACCAAAATTCAATTATTTGGTATGGAAAGTTTAGCCTTTGAGTTGTGAATACGATGGTATATCGGTCTTGTCGAGAGGTGGTCGGACGGCGGTGAACGGAGCGGATAAGTACATGGTGGTCGGTGAATCGTCTGATAATGTGTGTTTTTGCAGGTTTTAGTGCCTTTTTCGCGATCTGTGTGTGCTTTTACGCATTTTACTATGTATTTTACATCCTACACCGATATATAATTCTCGACCAATTATGAACATCGGGGTGTCACCGGTGTACTGGTGCATGTACAGTACATGTACAGTCCACACCTGACTTCGTGTCCCTATTTCAATCACAAAATGAAATCTATCATTTAAATACAAATTTTATATTTACTAAGTTAATTTAACAAAATTAAATATAATTAACGTTAATCGAACATCGGGGCATCACATAAAATAAATATTTTGTTAACACACATCTTTTTTATACATATATCGATGCATGACACACACGTTGAACTACGATTCTTTGATACCCTGCTATATTGGACTCTCTCAATCATAAGGGTTGTACACGGTGCTATGAAAGGCATAGGGATTTGTGACCCTTATGATTGCTATGATTTGTTGATACGAGGATTGGTGGTGTTTGCAGATGTCATCCTATGGGTTATCCCTATTTGTTGAGATTGTTGTGGGTGGCGCCTTGCTGACATCATCTGTATGATATGATATGATGTCAAGAGCTGGGATGCGGTGACGCTTTGATGACGCACTGTGATATCCCCGAAAGGAGTATGTGTAAACATGCTTTGATGTATTAATTTGATTATGTGTTAAAGGCATGTTTTAATTTAGGGTTTTGGGTTATGCTTTATGTGATAAATGCATGTAATTATGTTAGGGAATTAAGGAATGTGGTTGGTGTTATTTTCATTTTGAGGATATGGTTTAGGAGGCATGTTAGGTGTTTTTGATGATGTATTGATGTGGTAAGATTATAAAACATCAAAGAGGGATATTTTAATACATCGTATGAAATACCGGGACACAATTAAACACCACGAGGCCACCCAAACGCACCACACCCCCCCCCCCCCCACTTGGCCACAACCCATGCCCCTACCCCTGTTTTTTTGGAAAAGCAGAGTTGGCCAAGGAGGACTTTTGGTCCATATGCTTTAATCATTTTCTCTCCTCCAAACTCTCCTTATTCTCTCCAAAACCTCGAAACACACTCAGACAGCAGGTAGGAAGAAGTAGATCACGTTTTATTATTCTTTTGCTTGAAGGAAAGTCGAGCCAAAAAGTGGTGAGGAGTCATTCATTTTTCCCAGTTTTCAGATTTCAAGCATGTGTTTTCTTTGTAGCAGTTTTGGCATGCTAGTGTAGGGTTCGACGAACTCTTGTTATGAGTACTTTTATGCGATGTTTATCAAGCCCCTAGCATGTTTTGTTAAGTAACTTGCATGCTTTATGTGTTAGATTTCGAGTTGAGAAAAGGGTTCCTCGAACATCTGAGCAGGGGAATTGCCCTGTTTTCATGTTGAGTAAGGGTTCTATCATGAATATTTGAAGCATGCTAGCTTAGGTTTTGGTTGAACCTTTGATGTGAATACGTGTATGGTAGTTTGTTGAAGATTCCAGTATATTTCCTTGAGCATGTTTCATGTATTATATGAAGGATTTAATCATGTGAAAAGAAGTGTTCGAAAATTCTGGGCAAGGTTCTTGTGCCCTGTTTTTCTGGAATTTTGGTTGAGTGTTAAACTTTTGGAGTTATTATGATGCATGTTAGGCTAAGATTTTATTGAAAAATTGGTTTAAGACCCTTCATGGCAGTATGGTGAAGTCCCTAGTATTTTTATTCGTGCATTTTATATGTGTTATGATATGGTTTTAAGTGTATG
Organism: Haberlea rhodopensis; assembly: GCA_907163345.1. Lineage (NCBI taxonomy): Eukaryota > Viridiplantae > Streptophyta > Magnoliopsida > Lamiales > Gesneriaceae > Haberlea > Haberlea rhodopensis. The sequence goes on along the minus strand of CAJQUN010000003.1, from coordinate 9,298,642 downwards.
AAAAGAGGTGCTCGGAAATTCTGGAAATCGCGCAAGGAACAGAGTTGGCGATCGATCGCCAAGGAGGCGAGATCGATCGCGACATTCCAGTGGGTTTTGGCGATCGATCGCCAATAAGGGGCGATCGATCGCTGATTGCATATTTTTGGTATACAAGGCAGTAACATCTCGCGATCGATCGGGGCTAAGGGGCGATCGATCGCGAGATGACATTTTTAGGGTAAATGTGATTTTTATTTGAGTTTTGATTCCGGATTATTATGAGGTGCCTAATATTGTGTTGTGTGGTTATGTAGAACCATCACAGGTGCCAGCACAGCCGAGGAGATAAAGTCGGTTGACTCCTCTATCTTTTGGAAAGGTACATAAGCGACGTACGAGCATCCCAACGGTAACATGTATTATGTGTTTATTTATTTAACACAAGGTAAACCAAGATATGCATAAGATAGTGCATTATGATATGATACATGTTGATATGCATCGTTTTTGCATACGTATGTTGTGAAATATAAGAGGTGTATTTCAAGAGTCAAGGTTATCCTAGTGAGGATTTCAATGCTTATGCTAACTTCCATAAGAAGCGATGAAGAATTCCGCTTACGTGGATTTCCATAAGAAGCGAGGAGGAATTCCGCTTACGTGGAGAAGTAAGAAGCATTGAAATACACTAATGATAAATGACTCAGGATTGAAATAAGGATTAAGAATGAAAGATATGTCATGACATTTATTTATGAAACCATATGTTCATATAATGTGTTATTATGAGTTATGGTACAGGGACAACCAATGGGCGTTGTAAATGCTTGAAAATACAGGAAGTGCTTTGTATTTATGATTTGTGCATTTACGCTTTACATTCATATTATGTTGAATATGAAATTACGGTATGCTCATGTGTTGGGGGTTGTCTTTGTAGGTGCTTTTGATGAAGAGAACCAGGGTCGGGGTTGATATGCTGAGCAGTAAGGAGTGCTACAGGATTAGCATGTTAGAGAATTATTTTGTTTAGCTTCTACAAGATGTAGAGTAAAACTAATGTAGTACATTTTTGTAGGAATACGTGAAATTCCTTTTTGAACTTTTGGTACTGTAATCTCTTAAGCTCAGGATAATCAACACGACTTACTACTCTGATTTATACATATGAATGTTTAGTTCTCTTAATGCACATACTAGTATGTTCGAGATAACGGGGTCTCACACGCACCATATAGACATTCATTTGGACTTTCATTTATTGGCTCTGAGATACCCAGCGGATGGGTGTATGATACCGACATGACATGCCATGCATGACATTTCATTTCATATATCATGTTATAGATACATGTTGTATATTCTATGATCGTTCCATATTGAGCGTTTGCTCACCCCCGAGGGGGGCTGTTGTTGTCTTTGTGTGTGGATAATGGCAGGTAGTACAGGTGGCTAGGATCCCAGATATGGTACATCCAGTGGGAGCCACGCTTGAGAGGTTTATTTTCCTCCTTATCATAGTTGTATATGTACCAAGGTTGTGTTCCTGGAGCGTGATGAGTTTATATATATTTAGTTTATTTTAGCCCAATATGGATATATGTTTACTATTTGATTTGTTTATGTTGACAGATATAAACTGATGATATATATATCTATATATTTTCAGTATATGTTTATTGGTATTGATGGTATGTTTCTCGTGTGATAAGTTCATGCCGAAATTTCTAGGGTCACATGTTAATAAATGTGAAACAAATTTTTCGCTGTTTACGTTATAATTATCATTATGTGATCATTAATCACATAATTAGGATTGCACCATCATAACCCTTAACTATAGTTATTGGTAAAACAGTAAGTGCTCAATCCTACATGTTTTTGGGACGCCCTCCGGACTCAAACTCAAATCGTCCCAAAGAGGGACATGAGTATTTACTGTTTTTATGATACTTAAATTGTATGCACTAATATTAAAAATAATAGGAAAAAGTTAAACGTACTACCATAATAAAACTCAATCAAATATAGCACCTTTTATAATTCGAACATGCTCAGTTTTTTTTTTTTTTTTAAATGATATTTGCAGTTATAAAATTCAGAATCTAAATTTTCAGTCTTTAGCAATTTAATCCTCATATAATCGGTTTCATAATTTAGAGAGGACAGTAAAAAGAATTTTAGGGTCAAAATAGGGGAGACAAACTGCTATTTTTTAAGGGGGCAAATATAATTTATTATATACCAAAAAATTTGAGGGAGGAAATATAGAATCACCCCTCAGAAAAAATGTAATAAAAATTTTCGATAATACTATGCATGCTAAAAAAACCCTAAAAAGGAATTGAAATCAAATATCAACGGGTATGAAATTCTTAGCATCTATATCCGATCAGAAAACAATAAATATTTTTTTGTTTTAACAGTGTACTATTCTTTTCTTTTTTTTGTTTTTTTTAAAAAAGTGGTAAAATACGAGCTTTAGGTAAAAGGCAGTATAATTGTATTATGTAAAGCAATTGGCTTTGGAATCTATGAATATTTCTAGAAAATTGAAAAAGTGAAGGAGATATCTAAAGAAAAAAAAAAAAATAAAAGTGAGATGGAGATTTCTGTTTTCTTGATTTCTTTTACAAGTTTATCCTTTTCTTGATCGAAATGGCTTCCTCGAAGCTCCAATCCCATTTATCACGTTACTGTGTTTTTTGTTGTGTTCTCATCTGTCCATAGCTTATGCGTGTTTAAATTAATGTGTATAGAATATTGATATAATTAAATTTTTATATTTTGACGTAATTTTAAATTTCAAATTTTAGTGATATATTGTTCATAGATTAGGGTATTTGCAAGAGACATGCCATAAGATTAAAAAAACTAATGTTTAAAGTTTCTTATCAATATTAGAAATTGGGATATTCTAGAAAATATATTTTGAAATTTAAAAAAAAATATATGATGAGATAAACATACTAATTAGAAAAACTCCATATTTTTTTTACCGTTTTAGAGATCTATATATCTAAAAAAGGAAACAAGAATCAAAGATATTTAATACTTAAATATTAAATTTTAAATGATTTTGTTAGAATGTTTAATTTTTTAAATAATAAATAAAAAAAATACTTCAAGAAATTTGCTGCTATAATTTAGATTTAAAATTGTGTACCAATTCTTGGATAAAGTTTTAGGAAGTAAATATGCCACCAGAGGGACACAAGAATGTACATATTATAGCAGTAAATTTCTTTTGAAGTATTTTAAATTGGAAAATTATATTTAGAATATAATAGTTTGGTCCAAATTTTACTTTATAATTATTTTTAAAAATTTACAACTTACATCATTAACCTTTATAAATTATAATGATTGTCATTCTCTTTACTCGGTTTGATATTTAACAAATTTCATCATCGATTTACATCCTCAAACTTAAAGTCTCTTAAGCTGATTGTTATAAATTTGTAAAAATATTTTGGGTATCAAATTGTAAAGTTGTTTGATTTCGAAAAAAGAAAAGAAAAGAAATTTCGATATTCCAAACATTTGTTTCATTTCTAAAAAAATTTACAAGCTACCTTACATGGAAATAAATTTAAGTGTATATATCAATGATGGAATGTGGCGACAAATTTTAGATAAAAAAAACACTAAATTGAGTTAAGGGATGCAATATAACTTACACGAAAAACCCTGAGCTAACCTTTAATCAAATAGATGTAACTACTATCTAGCTCTCTTAAGGAAGTGACTGCTTCTCGGGTGAGGAGCAGGAACGTACTATAGAACACTTCCGAAATACGATCCCGAGATTCATGAAATGAATCGATTACCGGGAGAGGTCCTTGACTACTACTCTTAATGGCAAGTAGCATCCCATTAGGGAGCTACGAGGATACCTGTAATTTTTTAAATAATAATTACAACGTGAAATTTAGAGCAAATATAACATGATCAACCGATATTTTTCTTTTTTCCATTTATGTAATCAATGATGGGCACATACAGTAATAAAGCAGAAAAGTCGGCATGCATGATATTGGGCTCAGATCCCAATATATTCTTACTGTTCTAAGATTGTCTAACATAATAATAGGAAAAAAATGATGGATGGTTATAAAAAAAAAAAATTGGTGGAGGGATCAGTTGGTTTAATGTTATTTTTAATAATATTATTCTAATACATCAAATTATTGGATGGATGGTTATAAAAAAAAAAAAAATTGGTGGAGGGATCAGTTGGTTTAATGTTATTTTTAATAATATTATTCTAATACATCAAATTATTGGATGTAAATATCCTTTCGAATATAAATTAAAATATTTATCTACAAGGACTACTATCTCTCAAAGATAGTGTCTATATTATGGCAACCAATAATAATCTGCGAAGCCCTTTCCCTCACAAGCTATAAGCGTCTAACTAAGATTTTTTTTAAAAAAAAAAAATCTTTCTTTCTTTAAAGAGAAAAAATAAATTAATATCATATAATAGTGGTACAATTTAATTCAGTTAAAAGGTTAACAATATTCTTTCAAAACAAACTGTTAAAAATATTCCAGCTAAAGAATAGCATTAATTTGGATATTAAAAATAATTTGAATGGCTTCAGCAATGTTCGCTTTTTACATTTTTCAGAGTAAAAATAACATATAAATCTTCAATATAATTTCCCAAAAAAAATATTTTTATTTCATTCTTTACCTTCGAACATAATCATTACTTATCACTAAAATTTTGTTCGTTGAATTCTTTTTTTTTTTAACCATAACACATATTAACTAAAAAGTAGCCAGCATAGCAATTACAACAAACAACAGGTTTACCAATAAGAAGATAAACCACATCCACCTAAAAAAAAACCAAATTGACCAACAAAATACAATTGTCTCCTCCAATCAGCGAGGCAACCAGGTGGTAAAGGAAAGTGAATCACAGCGAGATCATGAGACGTTGACCAGGATGGCGTGAACCTCCATGTCCAAAATCGGTCCCCTCAAACCATATAATCCTGAGTACTGACAAATAAAGAAACTGCCTTCCAGAGTAAGTGAAGGAATTAATAGGGATAGACGAAGGACAAAAACTAATAAAGAAACGACAAACGTACAGGCCCTCGTATCTAAATCCTTTATGAAAAGTCATACTACGGGATGATGCACGAAACTGATAGACTCCTTAGTCAAAGCCAGATGATGCTCCAGCGATAAAACAAGACCAAGAGGATAAAAAGGCAGCAAAGAGTAAGATAGGGATAGAAACAGAACTACACATATAGACAAAGCTTCCAGAAAATACAATAACTAGATAAACAACTAGAAGACAAATAGAAAACATAAGTAGACAGGGGAAACTTGTATGACTAGCCAGTCACACACAAAATAATGCCTGGGTTGCTCCCAAATCCCGAGCATGTCGCCCAGAGAGCATCATGCTGAGAGGCGGGGTTGCTACGCAACCACCGCCACCACAAGTCCATTCAATATGTCACACATTTCCTTATAACTAGAATCATTTAATTCTATATTGAAATTGTCGGCTATCTTTCCTGTAAAAATTTTAAACTCGGGGGCAAGATGTCTTAATTCCACACTTCCCAAATCTGGACCAGAATTCACAGCCAACCACCACCATCGACCCTAGCACCTCCCTCAAAATCACCTCCTAAACCGCCACAGGCACTTGCACCACCTCCGAACCCACAGCCACCACGAAGACCACCTCCGAACCCGAGTGTGCCGCCACCTCCTAAAACGCTCCTACCACCAAGAACAGCGTCTGCTCTACCTTCACCGTTGATGACCCAACCGCCACCCACAACACTGCCAAAATCAAGCCCTCCAACGAGATCACCTCCTGCAAGCTGTATTTTTTAAAAAAGTGGGATCACCCAAGTTATTTTATAAGATCTTATTTTAATATTTTAAAAAAGACCAAGATATCTTTATAAATTTTATAACAATTTATTAAAACATCACATAACATATAAATTATTGTAATCTCTTATATACCATTAAACAGTGAACTAATTTGACAACTTTTTACAAAAGGTTATATACAAAAATAAATCAAATATATATAAATTTCTCCATTATAATTTTTTTGAAAATATTTTTCTCAAATACTAAAATAACGATACTGCTGATCATTATGACCCAAAAATTGATTGTATAATAGTAAATAATAATATGTTATGATTACCTTTAATAAAAGAAAATCGCGATACACGTGCGACCACTTTCGGTTTTTGTTAGGTAGGTCGCAAAATTATGGGATTTGAGTCTTTTGAGAACCCGAAATATAAATTAAAACACGGCCAAAGTTCGCTAATTATTCGGATTTGGAAAGGAAAATATATCAAGTTAAAAAGAAAAAGGGAAAATTGAAGCTTTTTTGACCTCTAATTTAAACTGTATTGGATAAACACCATTTCTAAACTTTCATACATCATGCCACTACATTATTGAAATGATCTATAATAACATAAAATATATATATATCAAATTCCTGACATTATATCAGTGAGATATCACTATCTTATCTTCCTAAATCAAAGTTGAAGAAATAACAATGTTAAACAAGCAAGCAACACATAGCGGTGCATGTAAAGTACATGCACCGCTAGTCTATCTATGCATGTAGTTTACATGTACCGGTATACTCAACATTTATGTTGACTCTCAAATTACATAATAATTATATCATACAGTAAGTGTTAAAGACGATCTTAAATAACACGTAAAAATTAAGACACGTATGTTTAATATATTACCATATAAAAAATAATATATATATTATATATTCACCCATAATAAAAATTAAATTTTTATATCTTTACTTTGTTATAAGATCAATTGTAAAAAATTATAGAGTGACAAATTAATTCACATTTTTATGATTTGATCATTGTTATTTAGTAAATAGATAAAAAACATAGTATATTAGTGCATCACTGCCTATCGGTGCATGTAAATTACATGTATCAATAGATTTTAGTAAATCGGTGCATGTGAATTACATACACCGCCTATATTTTACCAAAAACATAGTCTTTTTATATATAATTTTGAATATGTAACATTTTTTCCTCATTGTTTTTTTTTAAATTAATAGCAAACTGAAATAGAAGGCTCGTGATATGAAATAACAAACTTAATAAGAAACCAATACCTAAGTCTAAAGGTGCATGTAAGTTACATGCACCACTGAGTCTATTGGTACATGTAATTTACATGCACAACTGAGTGAGCTGTTGGTGCATGTAAATTACATGTACCACTGAGTCTATCGGTGCATGTAAATTACATGCACCGATATACTCATGAGTTGTCGGTGCATGTAAATTACATGCACCGATGGTTTCAATATCATTACATTCTCAAAATTTTCATTCAAACGATTAATCTAATATCTCAAATACATTATAGTTTTGAGTTTTACATTAAAAATCTACAAACAATCATTACAATAAAATTGAAAATCATAATAAATATAAAATTTTAATTCAAACAATTGATCGAACATCTCAAACATATTATAGTTTTACGTTTCACATTAAAATCTACAAACAATCATTACAAAAAAAATTGAAATTCATAAGAAATATAAAATCAGAAGCAACACAATCAGTAAATAGATGATAAACAGAATAAGGAGATGCTTTTGTCTTCTTGCACAGCCGTTTTTTTCGTTTGTTCACGACCAGTGCGCGCAGCTCCGACGCCATGGAAGGAGCGACAACTTCCGATGACTGACGTTGGTGGTTGAGACAGGTGGTTGGTGTAAGGGTTGGAAACTAGGGTTTTGAGATTGAAGGATGTGATCCAAGAAAGACAGAAGAGTATTTTGGTCATTTTGACCAAAATTGGACCTAGTTAAAAAAGAATGTTTTTTGGAGTGACTATGTCGAAATTCTTTTACCTAATGGTATCGACCCGAATTTTCCCTAAAATATATAGTTTTTTTTATTCTTTAAAATAGTCCAAGTCCAAATTTATTTAGTAATATTTGTATGTCAATCGACTATGAAATGACGGATTTCACCTGCATTTGACTTTTAGAAATTTTAATAATGGAGATGGCCGATGGGCATCCTAAATTAAATGCACCCAAATATCGTGGCATCTCTCTATGACAAATTCAAGAAAAACTTCCAACGTAAATAGTTGACTAAATTAAGGCCACACTATCTGAGAACAATGTCCCCACACAAATCTGTTATGAATATAGCTTAAACTCCACATATATTTTTTTCGTATACTTGTCGAAGTATGGTTCCCGTAGAATCTTTAGGACATTTATGCAATCAAATATTTTGTCATGTCTCATATCTACGTGCCTGTTAGTCGACTGAGCTGGGTGAAATCATGCATTAACAACATACACAAAAATATTCAACAATAGTTTATCAAACCAAGGTTGACAAACGTCACACCTAATTCATGCAAGAATGTACCAGCTCAGCCGAGTGAAATCATCTTCGGCTATAGGACTGTCTGCATGTATTGCATAATAACCTTTAGACTTTCGGTATAAGTATAAAAAATAATTGTGTACACTTGATTTGTGCCCTATATATAAATCAATTTAATGGCATCTTAGATCAATTATATTGAGTTTGTACATAAATTATGCCGAATGGGGAAATTCTTGTTATATATCAGGTCCTGACATATACCAACACATGTAATTACATATCTATATGTGTTAGTATATGACAAGATCCGAGCCATACAAGAATTCCTTTCATATGTCATCAGGACGTCATAATGACTTCAGTTTGACGTCAACGATTGCACCTTCATTTGTTTTGTGTTCAATTACCCTTTCTGCCCCCGTTCTAGAAGAAAGTGGGGCTTTGGCTTTCTCCAACAGATTACAGACCTACGTCAAGTTCTATCCTCATTAATATATCACGTTCATCTCCTCTTTTTTTGTTTTTTTTACTATCAATGGATGAATTAATTTAATTTAATCTATATTAGAAGGTAATTACAGAGAATTGAGTTAATTAACTTTTATATATGCTAAAATCTAATCTAACTACATATTATATATATGTTTAATCTTTGGAAATTTATGCATACAAATTATTGAACAATTAACAATTAAGTTGATCAAAAACTAAAATTATGTTCTTCAAAAAAATTAACTTATGTGTTCAGTCAGTTGAATTACGCAACGAGTCTTTAGTCTAAAAAAGATATATAGTGGTGGACCCAAGATTTTTTAGAAGAGGGCAAAAAAAATTTAGAGGTCAAAATATAATTTAAAGGGGGTAAATATAATTTTAAGGGGCAAACTACAAATTTTTAGGATAAAATTGTAAAAATTTAAGTTTAAACCTTATATAAAACTTTAAAACTCTCAACCTCATGGTTAAAAAAAAAAGTAAGAAATTTAAATTCTTTTTTATTTAGAAGGTAAAAAGGGGGGTTATTTAATTAAATAACCTAATTTTTAAAAACATTTAACAAAATAACCCTAAAATACAAAGTGTTACTTTTCTGACCCAACACGCCAACCCAGTTGGCGTGTTCAATAGTCCCGCCAACTGAGTTGGCGGGACCAACTTTGAAAATTGGTCCCGCCAACTCAATTGGCGTGTCCAAAAGGACACGCCAATTGAGTTGGCGTGGCCAACTTTCAAAAAGTTGGCCACGCCAACTTTTATCTTTATTATTTTTTTTTTGTTTTTTTGTTTTTTTTTTCCTTTCTTTTTTAAGAAAATAAAAAATAAATTTAAAATAAAATAAAATAAAAAAAATATATATACAAGTCCAATATCTGTATGAATTTGTTTTACGCATAATTCATAAATCAACTCAATATGATTAGTCTAAATTGAATACCATATTATTTTATATGTTTTTTCTCTGTAAAATAAGCAATGTTGCACGGACCCAGTTAAAATGGTGCTGCTGATTGTAGATTTCCTAATTCTTGGTTTTATTGAATAAAAATATAGATATTTTGAATAAAAATATAAAAGTTGGCTGGTCGGCCGTGCCGGAAAATGCTTTTATGGTGATTTATATTTTTCGGCACGATCGACCAGCCAACTTTTATATTTTTATTCAAAATGTTTATATTTTTATTCAATAAAACAAAGAATTAGGAAATCTACAACCAACAGCACCATTTTAACTGGGTCCGTGCAACATAGCTTATTTTACAGAGAAAAAAACATATAAAATAATATGTCATTCAATTTAGACTAATTATATTGAGTTGATTTATGAATTATGCGTAAAACAAATTCATACAGATATTAGACTTGTATATATTTTTATTTTATTTTATTTTAAATTTATTTTTTATTTTCTAAAAAAAGAAAGGAAAAAAAAAATAAAAAACCAAAAAAAAAAAAAATAAAGATAAAAGTTGGCGTGGCCAACTTTTTGAAAGTTGGCCACGCCAACTCAATTGGCGTGTCCTTTTGGACACGCCAATTGAGTTGGCGGGACCAATTTTCAAAGTTGGTCCCGCCAACTGAGTTGGCGGGACTATTGAACACGCCAACTGGGTTGGCGTGTTGGGTCAGAAAAGTAAGACTTTGTATTTTAGGGTTATTTTGTTAAATGTTTTTAAAAATTAGGTTATTTAATTAAATAACCCGTAAAAAGGGACCAATTCCACGTAAATATTTGTTTATAGACTACGTAAAGAAGAAGGAATATTTGTTTTAAGGCAAAAGGTGAAGTAACATTCATTGGGATTAAAAAAATATTATAATAATAATTGTACAAGATTCTTTGGGACCCAAAGCAAATGAGATAAATTAAAATAATGGAGTGACAGCATAGGATAGTGACATCACACGGTATCTCGCACAATTGGCTCCCGCTATTGCAATTTAAGATTAGATTATGATTAATTATTATGTATATAATATATATTTAATAAATTTCATCATGAATCTAAATATATAAAAAATATATATATGAAAGAGAAATTAGGATGGAGCTACGGAGTTGGAACAGCTAGGTAAATGGGCTAGAAGATGATTTTATAACAACTCATTTTTAGTATAATGGTTTGTCACTCGACCTTTCTTATATTGACGATGGATTGAGTTCTCACCCTTCTAAAAAAAATTATAATTATAATAGTGATAACAAGATCGATATATCGTAAAATTTCCTATTTGATTAAGACCTTGATGAATAATTTAATTTTAAAATATTTTTATAATATAATTTTTTCGAAATGTTGACATCTGGAGATAGTGTGACAATTCAAAACCTGATATGAGTCTCCTATAAGGTTTGTTTGATGATACCCTTAAGGGTAGTGCCCTTAGGGACATCATCAACGTTCATTTGGAATCTTTATTTAAAAAAAAAGATTTTACGTGAATGGTGGATAATGTTCCTGAGAACAGTGTCATTCAGGACCGCAACAATATTTCCTATAAAGTACGAGGAACTTCAAAGCTCAAACCAACGATAATAAACGATTCGGCGTGGAGTAAAAGCCCAAGCCGATGTAACAGCTCGGTTTAATACCATTTTACCACTATCTTACACTCAGTCCGCAGTCAAATGAAATTTAACCATGGTTAAGTTTTCAATACATGTCAGCTCGCCACGTGTTGATAAATACGCGGTTTCTTCCATCCACACAGTCCCCATCACCGCCTTATTTATTCACCCCCCTAACCCATCAGTCTTCCCCATTCACTGCTTCCCCTACCCCCAAGAAAACATCACATATTTCGGCGACTCCATTGCATATCAGCTAGATTTCTTCGCATTTTCTCCACCCAATGTCTTGATTTCACCTATAGAGTTGGTAAACTTAGTGGGTTTATTCGATTTTGTACCTTTTTCCGGTGCTTTCGTGAGTAATGGAGCAGCTGTGGCAGATACGCCCGACGATTGGTGACGCTTGGATTTCGGAGTTGTTTGCCAAGGAAAATGAGACGCTTACTAAAGCTCTGCAGAAGTCTTTTGAATCCCCGTACAGCGACGAGTTGTTCCCTGCTGAGATGGTTAAATCTCTCTTCGCCGTTCCAGACACGAGACCCGTCACGACGCCGACGGTCTCCGGAGGATCAGAGAACGAATGGCTCATTGCCAAGCAGCGCCGGAGCATCGCCCCGACAGGTAGGGTGACGAAGCGGAAGCCACGCGCGTCGAAGCGTGCAACGACGACGTTTATCACGGCAGATCCCTCTAATTTCAGGCAGATGGTGCAGCAGGTGACTGGCGTGAATTTCGCCGGCTTGAACGGGTATATTCCTTTCGCACCGGTGCTGAAACCTGAGCCGCATAGGCTAATGATCCGACTTCAGCCAGGTATGGACTTGACCGCTGTTGACTCGTCAGCTTTTATCCTAGACGGTCCTGGTGGGTCGCTCGTGTCTCATATGGCGCCTCCGGCGGCTGATGGCGGAGCAGCGGCTGCAACCGGGCTTGACTTTGACTCTTTTTGCGGGTTTCCGACACTGGAGTCATGGAAAGTTATGTAATTTAGTTTCTTTTTCTGTTGATTTGAATGTACTTTTTAAGGGGAGTGGTAAAATGGGAATATCTTGTTAATAGCGGTGACCTGATTTTTAAGGATATAACGCTGTTATTTATTTTTCTTTTTTTCTTTTCCATCTATATTATCATATATTTGATGAAGATTTTACTAATTAATCCCGAACTGTAGCTTAAAATTTTAAGGTTTTTCTTCCCATTTTAAATAATCAGATTTTTTTTTTTTGAGTGGGGAGTGGGCCAATCAAATTTTGCGTCTGGAACTTGATTCTGCCTAAAATAGGCTAGAGCTTTTATCCATCTCGACGAAACGGAGAGCTCAAATAATCAGATTTTATGTCTCATTTAATTGTCACATTCCGGGGGTCGAAAAGGAATATATATGTTTTTAAAATATTTTCAATCATTTGGATTTATATAATACAATAGTTTTGTATTTTCTATCTTCTTTAAGACAGCCCATTTGTATTAGTAGTTTAGCATCTTTAAATACATCTTATATAAGCTGGTAGATATGGGTCGTTGTTGGACCATAAAATATACTAAATTTGGTCTATGTTATGGTGAACTAAGTAATTTCTTAATTAATTAGCACCCTCTCTTTGCCAGTAACAACCATTCTAAATTATTGGCTAAAAAACCACTTCCAATATATCAAAATCAAGTTACATATTAAAGTCAAAGTACACCACCCCAACTCAGTGATACATCTAAAAAGAAAAATACAAGAGAACCCTTGTGTTAGATTGTGCAGAAGATGACTTGATTTGCATTTGAACTGTACATTTTGCAAGAAACAGAGACAAATGGCCGATTATTCACTATCAATTCCTGCTACGGTAAAAAAACTATTCGGCTATATACATACTTGATAAATTTAAGTTAGGAACCGGTTAGACCAACATGTCGCCCCGGAGAATGTTAAATTTGCAGAGAGGGCACGATGCGTTGATACGAAGCCATTTGGTAATGCATTTATGGTGGAAATGATGGTTGCAGGGAAGTGAACATAACTCCACTCCATCTGTATATTTGTTTAGGCATATGCAGCATTCCTACATGGTAGATATAGTCATACATTGAGTCTGATGAGTGATTAATACTACACAAACTGGAAAAATCAAGAAGATTTATGTGAATCGGCTATTACGAATTCAAAGACCAAATTTCGAAAATAACAAAGCCTGAAACATAAGGTGTGCTGGATACTCAAAACCTTAAACAACTATTCCAATTTGCAAATAACGATAATCGAATATATAATTATAGGAGCAAGTGTCTACCATTATAACATAAGTTATATTCCATGGCAAAGATAAGCCAAATCTTTTAAGATATGTATAAACTCATCGTTTAATCATTGTATCAGATACAGTCACATAAGACAATAAGGGTAGTTGTTGCTTCTTAGCATAGGGATTTTGAATCTTATCAAGACGGATTTTATTTAAAACAAAAAAAGAAATAAGAATTGAAATTTGTTTCGTTTAGGGTACAGCATATAAGAGGAAAGATACTTACAGAATCCTCTGGAGGAAGAACAAGCTCAGCCATGGAATTGCTGCTGCTTGAGAGTTCTGTTAATTGAACTTGTTTCCTTTCATTTTCAAAAATGTGATTTTGGGGGCGATATAAATATTTTGGAAGAGATTTGATATCATTTTCCGAGGCCCTATCCCCGATAGTCATTGCATATGCAACTGTAGCAAAAAACGGAAAGCAACAGAAGAGTACCAAAAAGACAATGCAAGCCACCGCAACACAGAAGATCAGAGAGAATACATCGAATGCTAAAAACACCACCGACAGCCTGCAGTTTTACATCATCCATTTCATAGGGTGTTGAATTTATTTTTTTCGAAATGTGTAAGTATGGTGTTTACCAGTATAGACGCGGAGAATCTTGCAGAATCAGCTGGCCTCCCATCACTATCCAATACAATCCAAATACCCACCAGATTGATGAAAGGATAGTATTGATGGACTCCAACTTCTGGATTATCCTGAAACGGTCAAAAAATTTATATTCTGAATATGCATTGCTCTCCGTGAAAGTTGTTTCCACTTTGTGAACATGACAATATTGAGAAATTAATCGATTAAGATAGCATAATCATTGCTGAAGCCTCTTCCTAGAAGAATAGTCGGTTTAGGAACGTTCTTCAATGTCTCCACTCTAGCAAGGCATGATAAGGATAATATCCATGGGCTTGTTCTGTTTTCGCTTTCATTTTGTAGCCTCAGTTGACTTCAAAATGAGATGCAGGGAGACTAAGGGAATTGGAAGAAGAAAAAAAACAACTCTCTAGCTACTACAATGTGCCATCAATCAAGCAAATATCGATTTGAGCATTTGTTGGCCATAAACTCAACGTCTACACACATTTTTTTATCAAATTACAAGCTTCACACTTCAGTAGGCACCTCTCACCCCCCTCAAGAATTGCTCGTTGATCGAAGACAAGACTTGCTCGTTGATCTAAGAAAATATATGACCTTGACTAACCCTAGTAAGTGTGAAAATGGGAACAGGTTGTTCATATTGGTCATTTCTTTTCATTAATTAAAAGCCATTTCTAAAGTCATGTCATTTGAATGTCTCTCCTCATCTCCAAATTTAGCTCATTTGGTACGACCTTCGCTTAATAAACCTACATCATGAATTCTAATAATTTTTCCTTGCTTTGGTGACACTTCCACCAATTTGGTGATATGCTTCTGTTCCTTGTTGTTTCACAGCACATCATCATAAGATTTTTATCTCACTACAAACTCAATTTAGTTCCGTTGATCTGATTCATGGCGCATCAAATAACCTTAGCTCATAAACTATCACAAGAAAAATTATTTAACAGATTTCCTTAGTCGGATGCTGATTATACCAATTTGGTGATATGATCTTGTTGGATTCTATCCCTTCTCATTTCACAATACATCCATCACAAGATATTTTTCTCAAATTGCAAACAGCAAACTTTACAAGAAATCCAAACTTAAATCTGTTTTTCCATACATCCCTGCACACCGCAATCCGACCAGAAATAAATTATAATACATGGGCTTCCACTCTGTTCGTTTCTTATAAAACTTAGAGCTAAATACGCAGGTTATAAATTGATCATATGAGGATTTATCATATGCCTTGCCATATAGTCCATGATTATTTCAGGATATCCTTTTTATTGAAAAATAAAAGAGAGATTAAAATTTTGAATGTCTTTCTTCTAGAATAATACCACAAACTCCCAACAACCAGAACTTTACATAACAAACCCAAAATAAGTCAACACCGGCCTCTATCATTTTCATGATTGGACCAGGGATAACAAAACATCAACAAACCCTTAATATAATAAGAACCAGTCTAAAAATCATTCATACATAAAACCAAAGAGTCGCTATCAATTTCTAACCCCCAAACTTGCCAAAAAAAAGAAAGATCAATATTGAACTAAAATTTACCTGTCGTGACAGAGAGAAGAAAACGAGAACACCCCATGAAAATGAAAATTTTGAAAACCTCCAAAATCATCGTCAATACTCCGCCTTTGGTACTCATCCCACACAAACCCCATATGCAGAATGCATTGCAAAGCATACCCACTAATCCACAGCCTCAAAGGAGTGGAGGGCCTCTCTTGAATAGTTGTTAAAATCACAAAGACAGAGACCAGTACAAATGCCAAATTCCATATCATATCAAGAAACAAAAAGGGTTTTGAGTAGCCACAATCCCTAATAGTTTGAGCTGCAAAATCATCATCCTCACCATCATCATCGATACCGCAAATTTCTTGTTCATTATCAACCGAGATTCTATGCTGGTCAGAATTGATGGCTATTTTTGTAAAAGGGTGAGTGAGTGAGGTGGCTATGGAGGTTCTGGTGGGCCTCACATCGTCGCCACCATGGAAAAAGCGCTGGTATTCTTGGTTCATTGTTTCAGTGTCAGTACTTTGGGCTGTCAAATGGGCAAGATTGAGCCGGAAAGTGCTGGTATTATAAGAAAAGTGGAGCTTGGGAAGAAAAAGGGAGGACGAAAATGGAAGATGGCTTGTGTATTTATGTTGGGGGCCTGCTTTTACTTTGTTGAGGTGGTGGGTGGTGGAGGTTGGTATAGAGTGGGGGTTCGAAATGTTGTCAAGTCATACAATCGAAATGGTTTTGACTAAAAAATACTAATAGTTAAATCTCGGTAAACAAATGTTCCATAAAACAATAACATTGTTTATATAATAATTTTTTTCGATCCTGGTCCCGACTTAAATCAATAAGCTAAAATAATAATCTCATTAAATATATTAAGTAATAAAAATATTTAAATCCTTAAATACCTAATAAAAATATAAATTAATAATTATTGAATTATATATATATATATATATATATATATATATATAAACCTTTCATTCAATCATCAATAATTATACAAGAAGCTATTTTTCTAAAATAATGCAACTATTGTTTTTTTCTTTCCACCTGAGCCAATGTTTGAATATTATTCTTTCCAATATATAAAGTAATCCAGTTTCATCCATATTGTAAGTATCATTCAACTGAAATTGACATAGTTTTGATCGTATTTCATGTAAAGCGTTTTCAATGTTCTCCATAATAGTTGAACCAGTCGGTAAGACTTGATTCCATATCTTTCCTTGAAACGTTCTAACCACCTACTAGAAAAACTGAATTGTAGATTTGTAGATTAGTTTCACCATACATTTTTTGCAAAAACTCTTTTGCTTTTTCCTGGATAATTTATCCGGACATATTAACTTTCTCTTACCTTCGAAGAAACCACTCATATAAAGCTTTCTCTAACTCATGGTACTTTGCCGATTTGTGCCTTTTAACATCACCATTTCTCATCTCATTGGACAAATATTAAGATGATCTTTTGAGAGTGTTTGATATTATTGACTGACTGATAGACAAATCAAACTTTTGTTGCACCCATGCTTGCACATCTTTTTGGCTAATAGTTGGATGTTCCTTCTTATGCTCACAAATTGCACTCCTCGTTTTGTCGGTTAAAGTTGATTTCTTTCTTAAAATCATTTATTTGAAATGTTATTTTTGATCAAATTAGGAAAAAAATTGACCAACATACTAGTACATGGCATAACGTCTTATGCGGTGCCAACAAAAACTAGTATATATATGATCCATATTGCCATTTGCAGCGTGTGTTATTATGTGAATTAGCATCACTCGAATCATACTTCATGGTTGTAATAAATTCATTATGATTAGTACATAAAAATGGCAGTTAGTTGTTGATATACCACTAGTAGTGTCCTAAGTATCATCAAATTTTCCAAAAGTAACAAGTTACATGGTCTTTTGAGGAGTATCTGATCCTACAGAATGGACAGTATTTGGTTTTATCAACAAGTCAATTGAAGCTAAAGAATATGGAGGTATCACAACATTCATTTTGTTGCCAACTTTTTCAAGTGGACTTGTAAATGGAGCCACCTGCATAAACAATAATACAAATTAAAGAGCTAATAATATTTCACTATAATTCAGAATAAAAAAATCAGTAGATTATGGTTCGAAATAGTGCAAATAAGAAGGTGACCGACAAAAAATGTGTTCTTCCACATGCCCTACTTAAATTAATATCATTATAGTATATAATAAGTTATGCTGCACAGACACGGATACGAGGACACATGTACGATACGACACGGATACGGAGACACGGATTTTCGAAAATTCATGACACGACAATTCTAGGATACGACAATAATTTTTTATCTTTTTATATATATTCTACATATCCATTATATTCTAATATACTAAAATTCAAGAAAAAATTTAATTATATTTGAATAATAAAATTGAAAATGATGTCAAGTCGTAGATATTCATTCACTAATTAAAACATTCAAAAAAAAGTTAAATTTTTTTTAACATTTTTGTAAAAAAAAAAAAATTTAAAACTTTTTTAAAAAATTATATTTGTAAAAAAATTTATTAAAAAATAATTTCCCGTTTCCTGTCGTGTCCTACCGTGTCCATGCAGTATCTGAAATGTGTCGGAATTTTTTTTAAGAAAAAGATCCAGACACGCCACGTGGCGTGTCCGACACCGTATCGCACCCATGCCCGACCGTGTCTGTGTCCGCGGAATGTTCGACAGTGCATATGGTGATTTTTTGAAGTATCACTGCAACATAGATAATAAGATTAGAAAGATAGTATATCTTCTTAAAAGTATAAAAATCATCAAAAGTTAGTTGTATTTGCCCATTGATTGAAGTGATTCTATAGAAAGTTATTAAATAAATCTTTCCACACACAAACATATTATATACTCTTATAGCTGATAGTAGAGGCGTAACTTTTTTTCTTCATATAATAGCAGTGCAAAGCCCCATACTAAACGACAAGCGAATATGAGGAGATGCACCACATGAGTGCCACAATGAGTTATACTTGTTATGCCATATACGGTGCAGACAACCCCGTCTACCATCCCCCCAAGAAGAATCCCCATAAATTGCTTCTTGGACGGCTCGAACCTATGACATCGCTTTGATACTAATTGTTAAGATCAATCGCTTATCACTTTCCTAAAAGCTATAGCTTATAGCAAAGTCGCAATTTTATTTTCTTATAGAGCTGCAGCGCAAAGTCCCGTAATAAGCGACAGTCGAACAAAGGGGCTACAACATGTGGGTACCAATGTCTCAGGCTTATTGTGCCATAGACGGTGCAGACCACCCCGTCTACGAGCTCAAAAAAATTGTTGGGTGATTTGCTTTACACTCCAACAATTACTAAATCATTTTATAAGATTCATCATATAAAAAAATATCGATAGTCTACAGATATACCTTTTTAGGCTCATTGAAAGAATTTTCATCCTCCACATTGGTGGATGTCAAAATGGTCATTTTGGACCCTTTTGATTCAAATGAATTCTTTCCCACCCCATCCACTGAAATCTTAAGAGTCAATTTGTTGCTAGCGAAGTTCACAACCTGCACACGAGGATTTCATTCATAACACGACCCAAAAACAATACCGTATTTTCTATTAAAACCACAAAAGTTTTTCAAGAAAACATTCATACCTTTATCCTAACATAGCTTTTGTTTTTGTCTGAATCATCCCAAGAAATAGCAGATGTGACTATAGAGGTTGAAGGGTCAGCTTGCAGTTTGGAATTAAGTAGAATGGCGCCATTTGATTCTTTGAAGAAATGCTGCATCCAATAACTAGGAGTTCCATATGTCTTTGAAGAATCAAATACTATCGCATCCGGCTTGAACCTAACCTAAAACGACACAATATCACATCGTTTCTTCAAGAAAACCTCGATGAAACTACATGAAACATACCTCCAATCATTGGCATTCACAAACAAAGGTGCATTGCTTGCCATTTCAACGACGTCGCTACATTGAAGCAATCATATGAGTAACTGCTTGTGTCCGTTCAATGTGGAAGAAAAGTTGGAACCATTTAAGTTCGCTAACTCATGCGGACTATCAGATATTAATTTTTAACGATGATTAAAAATACACGAATTTTAGACTGCAGTCAGTAGATTTGAATGGCTTCAACTTACGCAGTGCGGTCAGGCAATTGTTAAGTGTAAAACCAAAGGGTCAATCATCAAGTCGTGGAAGGGATGTGAATGGCTTCATAAGCAAACTTCATGAACAGTTCCAATAACTTGGATTATTCATTTTCGGAATACCAGTTTGGATGTAAAATAGTAGCTAGCAGATTCTATCGTGTAGGGCACAAGTCTCATTGTGTGGCCTATAGGCCCGGGATACAATATAAGCCGTATTAGGCCACAACCACTATCCCACCTTCTTAAGGGGAGAAGATTGTGAGCCAATTGGACATGAAAGAAAACTTTGACTCTGAGCAAGTTACAAACTTTGGCTAGCCTATGTGCGCGTGCGCCATGTTACGTCTGTTTTTTTCACTAATGGTTAAGCCAACTTGCTTTCAGTTAGCATTCGATGAGTTGTTAGCTCATGTTCTATGATTTCACAATCCTGGTGGTATGATGATTCAACAAACACGTGAAAATTAGTTGCTACCAGAGGGACTTCAAATTTCAAATTTAATACCTATTTCTCTCTAGGCCAACAAGAAAACCAGCCTCAGCAAGTGCCTTTAAAAGACTTCCCCTTCCTGCACCACTTCCAGTCACTGCGTACTCACTCACAAAAGCCTGGAAATTCATTCAACGGACGAAACATTTAGGCATTTTCTCCTAAAAAATATGTAAATGAACATTTAACTGAACACCTTTGGGCCACCACGTAAGGTGTGATCAAAGTTGTGAGCCATTGAAAACATGGTTTTCGCATTCGTGTACACCTAAGCACATAAAAAAAGAATACTAAGAATAGGAGACGGTTCTGTCAGTATTACATAAGGGTTATACGTCAACTTCGAGATTCGTACATGAAAATCATACAAATCTGCAGGGTGATCCAGCTGCTGATACGAGCCATCACAGTTTGAGATAATCTTGATGTCCGGGTAGACTCGTTTTATGGCGTTGTAGAACTTATTGTAATTTCCTGAACTTGTATAGCATACAGTAAGTAATTGCAGATCATCTAGTTTATAGCATAAGAAAATAGAATATCACAAAACCTGAAATTATTTTACTCGACAAATAGTTATAAACCTCGATAGTTCTTGCTTCCACAATCTTGATTTCCAACAGCGACGTATCGTAGATCAAACGGATCTGTGTGTCCCATTGCAGCTCGAACAGAACCCCACTTAGACTTGGAGTCTCCTCGAGCAAACTCAATAGCATCAAGAATGTCCTGCAACAGCATTCGAGTTTGCAAAATCAATGCGTTCTATACAAAAAATTTAATCAATGATTACACAAAGATAGGATCATAAAAACATACTTGCACAAAAGGTAAAATGAGGGAAGTGTCAACTTGATCATTAAGACTGATTCCTATGGAGAGAAAAGAAAGAACTCAAGTAACAGAAAAATCTGAAAAACGAACACATAATCACTGAGGTCTACTTGTTCGGTACCGTTATTGAACACCCAAACCGGTAATGCACCTAAATCTTCTGCAAGCTACAGAAAACGAATAAGGGTATACAACATGTGAAAGATATGATTTAAATACGAAAGAAGTTGTTAAAGGCGCGGGAACTAAATACTGGATATTACTTGGAGATACTCGAAAAAACCAAGTCCATCATCAGTCCAATACTGCCAAACGTCTCCAAAATGTCCTGGTCTCTCTGCCCATGGCCCTACAGTTTCCTTCCATCGAAATGCATTAGCTAGCCATTCTCCTTCGACAAATGAGCCCCCTGTAAAGAGATGCGTCAAGTGAATGGTTAGTTCAGAGAAAAAGATACAACAAGGAAAATGTTGTTAAGGATGTTAAAATTAACAGGGCTCGGTATCCAAATTTTAGCACATGTACAGTCACATTTTTATGGGTACCAAGCAGAATAACTGCTTACACTTACATTACTAGAAGGTCCAACCAAACAACCCGGTGATAGAGCTGTTGGTTTTCCAGCCACAGCACCAGAGATGGTTTTCAACATCCCATCATGAAGTGCTGAATAATTTAGGACAACAATTTAATTAAAATATACTATTGAAATACCTGGAAATCTAATAAACCCGGGCTTCAAGTCCACAAGCATGTTGAAAAGATCGCTTCGGAATCCATGTCCCTATGCCATGAGTTTTCTTAAAGATCTCAGTCACACATACTGCAATTTTTTCCTACTAGAAAACGACATCAAGGACCACAAGAAAAAAAAATAGAAACCTTCAAGCAAACGAATGCTTCTGAGCAAATATACCAACAATTTCTGAGTAAACAAGACTTTGAACAAGACCGTTATTTCGGTAGCATAAGCAAAACATCTCAAATTCTAACAATGAAAACCGGTTTTTCTTTATTTTATTTTTGTAAAATATTTTTCTGCTGAAAGTCGCATACCTTGTGTGTGCTTAAAGGCATTGCTGAAACTTGATCAAGCCATATAATACCCCTTTTCCTTGTCGTAAACTGCAATCTTGAATTCCGATCTGTTCCCTGTGCTACCAAGAAGATATCCATTTTTGTCCAGTTTGTGACATCACCAGAGCTGATTCATCCGTTAAGATACGAATATATAAACTTGAGACATGATAGCATCAATTTATTTATGTAAATTGAGTAAAAATCTAAACAAAAGTTACTACAACAGATGCAACTGTATGCTAGCAGTGGCTAATATTTGCTGTCCTTCTGAACCGATAAACGATACAGACATTTCAATTGGTTGCGATGAACGAATATGAAAGGTCACTTTATATTTCTCTCCTTGTTCTATATTCTGCAAAGAAAATACAAATGAGCAATTTATTCACGAATCCGAAATCATTTAATTTAGTTCTAACAAGAACTGCAGTGATCCTTCACATTAGGACAAAAGATAGACATATAACTCCAAGAAAAAAGATACTGGCTTCTTACCATTCCCCAGAATCCGGGATTATATATGCCAACTCCTGGTAATGGACAAATATTGTCACCACGAATGTCGCACAAAACCTCCATTCGAAGTGCGACCTTATTTCTGTCGAAGCAGGAAGAACGGTCTGTTGAAACATGTAACAACGACTCGTTTCCGAGGATCGTCCAAGGACTAAAGTTTGATGGAGTATTCTGGCCTCCGGCCTCGAAACCTGAGTGCATATATACATATAAGAATTGATAATTCGTAATATGAAAATATTAGGAGCAAAAAGTTTCCGAACATTTTGGAAACTAAAGAAAATTGTGACTAGCCTCGGTTATTGACTAGCTCTCCCCACAGTCCTCCAGACCCAGAATGATTGATCTCCTGCCAAACATTTCTAGTATTTTGACTCAATAAATAAAAGAGCACACATTGAGCAAACGTTACAAAACCAACCTCGAATGATATTCCAAACATGGCAGGAGGTATTTGTCGAACCGACTTTTCAGAAATGTTTACAAACAACGATGCTGTCTGTTTTACATCGACTCCACTAGAACAGAACAGCCAAGCTATGCAGAATCCAATAACAATAATGAAAAGCACTGTAGCAGACGAAGTACGATTCGGGTCCATCTCTTTCTCACTACTTATGATGGATCAGCCCCTATTCAAGCTCGAAAAAAGTTCGAATCCTGATCAAATAATGACAGGAAATGGTGATGAAATATGATCAAATTTGGTTATATTTTCTGATAGCTTGTATGCTTGAAAAGCAGAAAAAGGTTTAAACAAAATAACTAACTTCCTCACCATTGAAAAAGCCTTTTAGCTTTAGCTGATAAGTTGTGCAACTTGAACTAAAGGAAACTACACATAAATTGTCACTGAAACCCTCAACATAGAGTTGAATCTACCAAAAGAGGACAAACAAAACAAATCCCAAGAGACAACATATACTTCTATGAAAGTCAACGTCCCAAAAATGGGTCTCAAACATATGGATAAGGTAGAATGGAACCCAACCATTTACTTGTAGCTTTGTTATAAACAATAGATACCAAGTCAAATGATTAGAAAATATATTAAGTCTGAAATACAATCATTAACGAATCCAAAAACTTTGCGACAAATCAAGAAATTAAATCAAAATTCGTAAGCAGTTGGCACATGTACATAAACCATACCTGCAGGACATAGATCAGAGGCCAGATAAATGGAAGGAAAAACCTTGATTTATGTTCTCTAAAGATGCAACTAGAAAAGTCTTTACAAAATGATAATATCAGAGGGGTTGAAAGGCACTTATTTAATCCTTTTTCTATGATCTGTTGGACTTTTCGTGCCAATTATGTACTGTGGGCGCCACTGAGTTGTAATTCGCTTCAAGTAAACTAATATTGTGCCGTTAAAGAATCATAAGTTTTGGAAACAATCTTCCTTAAAAGTTTTACTCGTACACAACACACCCTACTGAGTTCGTGCCTTATATCCATCCATTCAGATACACGCTCCATTTATGGGTTATTTAAATATATGACTATAACTTTAAAATATAATATTTTAATTTTTGATATTTGTTTTTTATATGGGTTTGAAAGTTGTTTTGAAAAAAAAAAAAAATTGTTAAAAAAAGTCACAAATTAAAAAATATGTTTGACCAATATTATTTTTCAAACTATCTCAACAATTTAATATATATAAAGTAATAAAAATAAGTTTTAACAAATAGTCAAGAAAAAAATTGGAAACCATATATGATACCTAGAATGGCATATAAAATTGAACATGATAAATAAAGTTCGCGAATAAAAAAATATATACAATTTGTTATTATTAAGTCATAGATTTTAATTGAACATGATTAATAAAGTTCGCGAATAAAAAAATATATAAATAAAATTATTGTTTGCTAAATGGCATATAAAATCTTATTATTTCTCAGATATATAAAATAATAACTTCCTTAAATAACAACAACAAGAATTGGATAGTACTTCTACATACTATGAATTATAATTATTCATGACTATGTGCGGGATCTTTAAATTCTGGTAATATTAACTATTATATATATATATATATATATATTCTTTTGAATGAAAATCCATATATTATATTAAGACAAACTAAATTACAAATAAGATAATTATCACCATAAGGCAATAATTTAAAGACAACCAAATCATAAAAGGCCTTAATAGAATAAAAAACACAGCATAAACGCAATAGTTTAACCCAGATAATCATATCACTGAATCACAAATCAAATAGTACCTTAGAGTATGGAATGCTCGAATTATCAAATCCGCAAGTTTGAATTTTATTACAAATTTCGAGAAAAAAATACTTGAACTAAGCTTGAAGCCTCTCAATTTTGGAACTTCATGTTCATTTATCAAAATATAGCAACTTTTGTATAAATAAATAAATAAAATTCGATGACAACATGCAAATATTAAACAATCAAAATATATAGACAATTTACCTTTGAATATACCTTATATAGTGTGTTGATAAAAATGGCTAGAGTCTCGTGGTGATAACGTGTTGTAAAACCTTAGTGTTGAACATAAGAGTGTTAAACACAAAGTAAAAGGAAACTGCAAGATCAATATAGGGAGAAGATAAATATATTCACTCTATTTTCTATATCTACTCAAACTTGTTAGAAAGTGCTCAATATATATATCACTAAGGAAGTCATCTCAAGAATCAAGAGATCATCTCAAGAGTCAAGAATTACAAGACACTTAAGGGGACTAAATACATTTAATTGATTTATGTCATTTTAATAGGTTGTAACCCTTAATTGGATATCCATAACAATATGATCAAAATATATTTTACCTATTATATAAGGGAATAGTGGGTACTGTAGCGATGAATAGTGAAACAGTATTGGGCATTTTATTTGGGCTGCCCTCAACGTTGCGTGGGCTTTGTTAAAATTCGTGTGGGCTTACCTCGATTTGTTAATGGCCGTTCGTTGTGGGCTTGCCTCGAATTTACATGGGCCTGCATTGGGCCTTTTAGGGTGTATTTTTCAGGGTTGTCTTGGCCGACATTTATCGGGGATGGGAGAGGGCTGCGTGCGTCTGAGTCTTGTCAGGCGGCTCCGCCTGATCGCTCATTGACCGGTGGACGCTTCTCTGCGCTTTCCCTTCACCTTCTTAACCAACGGGTCCTTCTCTTCACTTTGCCAACGCTCTGTTCTTCGGCGTTTTTAGGGGTCAAATCGATTAAATCATTCGCCTGTGTTGGTATCATTCGCCTCTGTTGGTCAGACATGGTGCCGTCGGTTTTGGTCCTTGGCGGTTTGCTTTTCATACTTTATATATGTCACCCATTGTTTTACTTGTGTGTTTGCGTTGCCAGTTAGCTGAGACGCGATTCTTCCTTTCCCCCATCAACTGATCTAGGTTTGTTCGATTTTTGGATCTTGTGTTTTAACATATGTTGATGCTCTGTTTTTTTCCCCGCTGCCTCACCTCGATGCGGCTCATCTTTGGAGCAAAAAAAAAAAACTCTTGCAGTTGAATGTTCGTGTTTTTTGGGTCTGGTCTTCAAAGGGAGGGGGAGCCAGATCCTTTGATGTGCTACTGTGATGTGATCTCGTTTTGTTGTATGTCTTGCGTGCGTTAGATGACATTTTAGGTGTGCTCAACATGTGTTTGGTTCTGCTTTAGCTCCATTTTTTAAACCCCTTTCTGCTCAATATACGTTATGTGCGGCATGTACAATTGGTTTACTTGTTCCGCATAAATCTCTATCGCTTGGGGTCGCATTACAGCTCCATGCACAGGTTGCTCGGTGCAGATGGGTTCGCTGGGGATGTGTTTGATTGTGCTTTTGGTCCATGCTGTCTGCTCATTTTTTTAAACCTTGTTCTTATGCTTTCCCTCGAGTTTGTCCAGCGTAGGGATGTTTGCATTTGCTCATTCCCCTGTTAAATCTGAAAGTGATTGTCTACATAGCTGCTGCATTTGCACTGCATGCGTTATGTGCTGCATGTTCAATTGGTTTACTTGTTCCACATGAATCTCTATCTCTTGGGGTCGCATTACAGCTGGGTTTGCTGGGCCATGCCTCAACCCAATTTTTTTTGTGGTTTCTGTTATATGGAATGAATATTTTTGGTCATTTGCTGCATGTAAAATTGGTTTACTTGTTCCGCATGACTCTCTATCTCTTGGGGTTGCATTACAGCTCCATGCGCAGCTTGCTCGGTTCAGATAGGTTCGCTGGCCCATGGCTTAACCAATTTTTTTTGTACTTTTCTGTTATGTGAAATGAATTTTCTGGCCCTCTTCCTATTATATGATTGCACATGTCAAAAAAACTTTTAAAGTTCAGCTTGTTTAAAGTATATATAATGGTAAATTACATTCATGTGAAATAACAAAACACCATGTTTTTTAGAGTTAGGATGTCTCCCATTTAGGGGAGTTTTAGCCCTTATTTTTTTAAAAAAAAAAACGATGTTTAGCACATCTTAATTTTATTTGTATGGAGACTTATATTTTTTTAAGGTCTTTGGGAGAGGCTATATCTTCCCTGCCCAGTAAGTCATTATGCCCAGTTTTTTTGATTTAAACTTTTTTTGTGCTTTTCTTGTGCCATTTCGTTATCATATCTCACAATCTGTTCCCTTTCTCGTATGTATTGCACCACCTTTACAGCGACACATCTGAGCAGTTTGCCATAATGTCCGACAACTTGGCGAGCTCCATGCGAGACCGACGTGCAAAACGTAAAGGTTGCTACTCTCGCGTGGATGAAGAGCTGTTGTCCCGTTTGTTTTTTGGTATATCTAACTACCATGTTCTATGTTTTTCCTTTCCAGGCCGAACCGGCACCGATGATTTGCATTCTGGTGCGATCCTAACACGCAACAATTGTCCTCGTCGTTCCATAGAAACAAGCTGGTCTTGCATTTAACTTTGATTACATTCTATGTTTTTCCTTTTCAGGCCGTACCGGCACCGACGATTTGGATTCTAGTGCGGTCCTAACACCCAACAATCGCCCTCGTCGTGCCATAGAAACAGGTCGGTCTTGCATTTAGCTTTGACTTGCATGGTTTGTGGTGGCCCACACTTTAGGTGCTTATCATTTACATTGTTTCTTCATGGCAGTCGCTGTGAAATATGCTACATTAGAGGCTATGAAATATTGTTCGTTTTTTTTTTTAGCAGAGAAAAATGGAAGTCCAAAACTCATATTTCTATACAAGCCCCTAAGATAGACTTTGGTGATGCTGGTGTTTAGATCGAATTTACTTTTATATCACGAAAGTCTAATGTGATTTTATATTATATTTTTGTTATATGGGATTTTTCGCTTGAGGATATTGTTGGCAAAAAAACAAACCTTCGAGTTTTGGGATTTCTTGATGTTTACTTTTGCCCCCACCTACATGCAATTTCAGCGGTTCAAACTTGCAAGAAAAGAATCATTTTCTTATCGGGCAAGGACGAATCAAACAATTTTCAAAAGCATTAATTATTTAAGTTATAAGTTCATATGCACTATGTAACAAGGCATGAATGCATGATGATATCTACCTCTTATCTCGTAACACCCCTGGGCCGCTAGATCTACTTCTCCCCTTGTCCTTACAGAGATTTAACCTGCTTTACCATTTTCATTAATTCATAGTTAGCAAATAGTATGATTCACCTTTGATAAGCTTCCACCCTCAATTCTCTTTTACAAAAGCTGACCTGCTGAATAATTCTAGCCCTAGATGAGGTTTAGAGGGAAAATGTTGTTCAGTTTGTTTGATCAATTTATAATATGTTCCGATAAATACCTCGTCCAGTTTTCAGCTCATGTGTTTTTCCCCCATCGTGCTGCTAGATTATACAACCATTCCGATACGACGCACCAAGAAAACACCCCTCAAATACATTGAACGTATCATGCGTATACCCAAGGAAGTATGGATCTTACCTTCGGCTGCAAATTGTGATTATTGTGGTGCACGACGGCTGTTTAGAGAGACCCCTGGCTTTTGTTGCTCAAGCGGAAAGATTGATTTAGAACGTACTAGAATGCCGCCAAGTTTGTGGCAGCTCTATGCTGGCTATAGTTCCCATGCAACTGATCATTTCCGCCAACGTTGCCGTACATATAACAATACGTTCGCATTTACGTCTCTTGGGATCTATTACGACCATGAACTTTGCAAAGCCTCCAAAGGCATATACACGTTTAAGGTCCAGGGTGGGATTTATCACTTTATTCGTGATCTCATTCCGAAAGAAGGGTTCGGTCGGCAGGTCCAATTATATTTCTACGGCACGGAGAATGAGCTGCCCAATCGGCTTGCTCAGTCTTGGGACCTAGATGCCACAGTTGTCTCTTTTTTGATGGATATGATGACCCTCAATCCATACGCAAACTTCTTTCGGAGTTTATGTGAATTGCCTAACTTGGATTCGTACAAGATTGTTCTGCGTGCTGATCCTATTTTAGACCAAAGGGTTTATAACTTGCCGGTCATTGATCATGTTGCTGCCATTTGGGATGAGCTGACTGGCCCACCTTCGGACCGACCGCGCGACGTACGGGTGTACACGAAAACCGACAACACACAATTTGTTCATTATTACTACGGTTGTTACGACCCATTACAATATCCATTATTATTTCCCTACGGCGAGGCAGGTTGGCATACAGGAATTTTAAAACATAATTCTCATGATCAATCTACTGACGATATGGATTTCAATGTTACTTCAAATGACTCCATGCTCTTGCCAGATGACCATCAAACTGGCGAGGCCTTGTTGTGCGCCGAACAAGAGAGTATTTTCCCACTTCTACTCTACAATATATTTGTTTCATTCATGTGCGCCTATGTTAAATCTTGCTTTCTGTTTTCCAATATTTTTTTGTCCTTCAAACAGATCTTGAGAAACACCGAGATAACAAGAAACATGTGGCTGCTCGAGAGTTCTACTGCTACAGATTCCAATTACGTCATGATGATGTTTCTAATATTCTTCGTACCGGTCGTCTCGTACAACAATATCAAATAGATATGTATGTGAAGATCGAAACCCAACGCCTGGATTACTTGCGGAATGCACAGATCCAAAGCGAGATCCGCATGGAATCTTTTAACGGAATTGCAGATAGCATGGTGTGCGACGGTGTTACGTACGGCAAATCAATTGGGCAGCGCACTGTTTTGCCAGCCTCGTTCTTGGGTGGGCCTCGGGATCTTCGCCGCCGCTATATGAATGCTCTCGCTTTGGTTACAACGTTTGGTCGGCCAGATTTTTTTGTGACGATGACATGTAATCCAAATTGGCTAGAGATCAGGGAAGAGCTTTTACTAGGTGAACAAGCACATAATCGGGCGGACCTTCTTGCAAGGGTATTTAGGGCTAAGAATGAGGAATTAAAATCCGAGATTCTAGACAAAGAGATTTTTGGAAAAGTCGCTGCTTATCTATATGTAATTGAGTTCCAAAAACGCGGGCTTCCACATGTCCACTGGCTCGTTATACTACAAAAAAAATATAAAGTTACTTCCATAGAGGCATATGATGTTTTCGTGTCCGCCGAGATACCCGACCCCGATTCGGATCCTCATTTACATGCTTGCGTGTCGAAACATATGATGCACGGACCTTGTGGAGAATTAAACCCGACTAATGTATGCATGAAAATGGGGGCCTGTAAAAACCATTATCCAAAGGACTTTGTCAACGTCACCACACATCGAAATAATTCTTACCCAACTTATAGGCGCCGAGACGATGGTAGAAGAGTTATTGCAAGGAAAAAAACACTTGATAATCGGTGGGTTATTCCGTACAATCACTATTTATTGGCACGATTTGATTCACACATTAAAGTTGAGATATGTGCCGATGTCAAGGTTGTGAAATACCTTTATAAATATGTTTGCAAAGGAAACGACAAAGTTGCATACAATGTTATTGATGCTCCCACTGCTGAACACATTGATGAGATACGAGGCTTCCAATCAGCCCGATGGCTCTGCGCTCCTGAATCAATGTGGCGAATTTATGGCTTTGCACTTTACGAAATGAATCCTCCAGTTATGCAACTACATGTACATCTTCCGAACTCTCAATACATATTATTTCATTCTTCTCGTCCTTTGGCTGACATATTATCGAACCCGAAAAATTCACGCACTCAATTGACGGAATTTTTTTCGATGAATGCTGAATATGCAGACGTCCGGTCATTGAATCTACTATATCGTAATTTTCCTAGATTCTTTGTCTGGAACACGAAACACAAACAATGGACCCGGCGCAAACGAGGGACTGCGATTGGAAGGCTCGTAACCGTTAACCCACTTGAGTCTGAACGATATTATTTAAGGTTGTTGTTGAATAGTTTGCCCGCACCTACATCGTTTGAGTATCTAAGGACACATAATGATCAACTATATGATACGTTTCGAGAGACTGCTTTGCAACATTGACTGTTGGATGCGGATAATGATGTTCGCTCTGCCTTGGAAGAGGCTTCGGCTTATCAAGTTCCGTACACTCTTCGCCGCTTGTTCGCCACACTTCTCGTTTTCAGCATGCCCTCTGATCCCATCTCTCTATGGGACACGTTCAAGGTTCATCTTTCTGAGGATTTCCTACGAGAATCTTCTCAGCCTCAGCATGTCTTATTCGACCGATCCCTTCGTTCTATAGATGTGTTTCTTCAGTCAATGGGTAAGACGATCGCGACTTCAGCCTTATGCCATCCGCATCTTGGGTCAGTGAGGATGAGATGCATAGCAAGGATTATGAGGCTGAGCTTAATATCAGCGTATCTGAACAAGACTTAAACTCCGTGGGTTTACTAAAATCTAAACAAAGGGAAGCATTTGATTGGATTATATCATCTATTGAAACTTCATCAGGCGGCGGATTCTTTATCGATGGCCCCGGGGGCACTGGAAAAACTTTTCTTTACAAAGCATTACTTGCGGTTGTTCGGTCTACTCATTGCATCGCTTTGGTCGTTGCCTCATCAGGTGTCGCGTCTTCGTTGCTACCCGGAGGACGTACGGCACATTCAAGGTTTAAGCTCCCAATCGTTGTTGATCAAACAATGTCTTGTGCAATCAAAAACAAAGTGTACATGCACGGCTCATCCTTTCGGCAAAATTAATAATTTGGGATGAGGCTTCTATGGCAAACCGCAGGTGTATTGAGGCGCTTGATTTATTCTTACAGGATTTAACCGAGCGAAACATATTATTCGAGGGAAAGACAGTTGTTCTCGGGGGTGATTTCCGTCAAACTGTCCCAATTATACTTGGTTCTTCTCGGCAAGACACAATCGAATCCTGCTTGGTGAATTCACGTCTATGGCCTTCCATCAAAAAATTCCACCTCACTGAGAACATGCGTGCGATCGAGGATCCGGTTTTCGTTGAGTTCCTGTTACGTGTTGGAAATGGTCTGGAACCAACTATTTCTGGCAACATCAAATTGCCGGATCATATGTGCGTACCTTATATGGATGTTGAAGAACCACTTGATCATCTTATTCATGAAATTTTCCCTACATTTGATGACTACTCCAACGACCCTTTCTCGGTCATCAATAGGGCAATTTTAACACCAAAAAATGATTGTATGGACAGCATCAACAGTACGCTTATTGATCGATTTCCCGGCCCCCTTGTTGAATACGTTAGCAATGATGTCACAAAAAATGCACATCAACAAAGTCAATACGAAGACTTCTTGAATGGTGTTTCGGCCCCAGGTCTACCTCCACATGTACTTCGCCTAAAAAAAAATTGCCCAATCATGCTCCTTAGGAATATTAACCCCACTGAAGGGCTATGCAATGGCACTTGCCTCATTTGTCATGATTTGGGAAGAAAAATAATTGGTGCTGTCATCGCATGCGTCGAACACACTGGGAAATACGTTTTCATCCCAAGAATACCTTTGGAACCTTCAGACAATATAAAATGTCCTATCCCTTTCAAAAGACATCAGTTTCCCATTCGCCTCTGCTTCGCAATGAGCATTAATAAAGCCCAAGGCCAAATCCTAGATAGGGTGGGCATATATTTACCACAGCCTGTGTTCTCGCACGGTCAATTGTATGTTGCTCTCTCAAGAGTCAGGAGCGCTAAGTCTGTGAAAGTCTTGATAAGACCACCTACACCAATATTTTCTGCTTATTGCCAGACAAAGAATGTTGTTTATAGAGAAATACTAGATGCCACCACATGAAACACAACTATGACGCACAGAGAGCTCATCGTCCATGCTTAAATATGATTTCCTCTCGATGGTGCTTAGGTATGTGATCTTCTCACGCTGGTTCTTAGATATTGGTTAGTCTTTGGCCCACATGGTTCTACCTTTACCTTTCCAGTGTAACTATATGTGGCTCGCTTATCTTGAGCTTCTATTATCGCAAACAATATGCACACACATTTATTTATCATATGCTGTACTTATTCCTTCCCTGTTCTTATATATACTGTTTTTAACTTTTCACAGACGTACATGCGGATACTGAAGACAACATTATGCCATTACGTGCTATCACTAGCGACACCAAAAGGTGGTCGACACGAGTCCGCATCATCAGCAAATTGGGGATAAAAACTGCAAATTCTTCTCCTCTTAAATACCAAAAAATTATCCTTGCAGATGAAATGGTTAGTTCCTTAAATCTTTCAAACTTATATACGCATCAACAATTTCTGGTTTAATTCTTGTGTTCCATTTTGGTGTCAGGGAGATACCATCGAAGCAATGATTTACAACGTTGACATCGACCTATACCAAGACAAATTGGAAGAAACAAAGACATATAAGATCATGGACGCACAGGTTTCAAAAGTAAAGGGCATGTACAAAAATGAACTTATAAGTAGTCTGTACCAACTGACTATCAATTCAAGCACATCTATTATACCTGTCTATGATGACAACACTCACCCCACTCCTTTTCGCCAGTTTTTTTTTGGAATACGACAAATTTGTTGGATACTTGGACTCAAAAAAACCCATATGTGAGTCGTGTTTTGTTGTCGGTTTCCCCATTACATGCTTGCCCCTCGGAATTTAACATAGCTTTGTCATTGACATTATGCTACAGGTACTATCTGCGTCTTCATTGCAAAAACACATACGAGAAGGGTATTTGTTCGGGGGCAACAGGAAATCCTCCATGAATACGCAGCCATCGACAAACAGTATACCAGTTTTCCCTCTCTATAGACTCAACCAATGATTGTTACTCATTCTTTTTAACAACTTGTCTGACAGGCTGACCCCCTTCGTCGTCACGTTCTGGGGTAGCGTTATGTCTGAAGCAACATACGATATCCTTGATGCATGTCATAGACGTCCTGTTCTTGCTCTACTGAATTTTTTCGCGACAGGATATTATGGTACATCTCTTGCATCTATTTCGACATGTAAGGTTTGTAAATACCCTCATTTTTCTTATTAATTTTTTTGTCTAGGTTGCTCTCTTAGCTCAACATCAACTTCGATCGTATTAACCGAGATGGACAATGATAACTTTAAAGAGATGCGAGCATGGTAAGTTTTTTTCACATATTTAATATCTACATGAACTGCTGGATAACACGATTTTACAATCTTTTCATTCCATCTTTTTCGCAGGCGCGAGGATCAAAAGTTGTTCATCGATGATGCTATTGAGAAGGGTGATTTCTTCGAGGAAAAAATTGGCAATATGGCAGGAGTTACGCCGTCCACAACTACTATTTCCGAAATCCTCCAATCAAATCAAGTACTATCAACTCTTGGTGAAGTTAACTCTACTTTCGACCATTCGATTTGTTCGATGACTAATTACTATGAATTGCATGTGGTTTTCATAGATCGGGAGATTTAATGTCAGGGTCAATGGATATCTTGACGACGAAGCACAAAGCTTCATTTACATGTGCTGCGAAGAATGTAGATTCGGGATCAATGTGGACTACAACGCTAAATTCAACTGCAATACATGTCAAGCAAATAGGGTCGCCAAACCACGGTAACCAACACACCCTGACTTGTAATTAGTTGTTCAAGATAACCATTTTCGTACCACCATTAATAGTCGGTTATCTTTCAGGTACAGATTCCGCCTCACTATTTCAGATCAAACTGGCTCACTGGAACTAACCGTTTTTGGGAAAGATGGCGAGTTGATTATTGGGATACCGGCACATGAGTTTTATGATCTAACCATTGAGGTTTAAAAATCAAACTTAACATTATAGATTTACGTTCAATTAGGTTATGAACTACGGTTATTCGTTCTTGTAGGATGAAAAGAGTCCGATTGATTCCGTTAACTCTAGGCTAAAGGATTGCGCTATGCTGATGAAGATACGTTCAAGCATTTTTAACAGTAAACACGGCAACGAGAGAACTTCGTATACATTGCTAGCTATGGAATTTGTGAGAAGAGAGGTTACATCGACAACCGACAAAAAGATGAAAGGTAATATTGAATGCCACAAGATATTAGAGCCATATGATAATTACATATCATGCGATTCCAATCACATCACATAACGCTTGTAAGTTATGCTATCATCAGCTAGGAAAAAATTGCACTTCGGAACCACGGACCCTTCATCAGACAAAGTTTTCTCATTTGACTCACCTGGCTCGCCAAACTCCTCTAAAAAAGGTTACATTTTACTTTTCTCCACCTTCAACGCAAGCTATTGCACCGTTGTATCTTATGAATAAAACAAATTTTGAATTACACATCATAATAGATTATACAGCTTATGAAAGACCTTTGACCAAAAAAGGGAAGGCAAAAATATATGAGGACGATGTTGTCGGCGAACAAGGTAAATAATTAACGATTATTATTATTATCTATCTATCGACATCCTTTTGTGACATACCACAACGCTAAAAGTTATATTCAATTGAAATGTTAACTAATTACAACTGCCTTAGATATTCCCAAACCAATGGCAGGAACTGATTTTAGCCCTATCGTTTTGCACGATAGAATTTCCGACGACGATGCCATTACCATTTCAGGTGACTTCTCCTTGTTCATTGAAAGCTGCAAATCACACCTTGTCCAAACAATATCATTTTCAATTTATCTGTGCCCCTTTGTAGATTTCGTCCGTTCTGGGAAGAAAAACAACCAGGCCCAAAAAAAAACTGCTCGCCAACGTTCACATAACGAGGCCAAAATTGTGAATGAGGCAACTCCCTTGCAAACAGGTGCACCATTGATGTATTGTCCTTGAACGTTAGCTGGGGAAAAAGTTGTAGCATGCTTAGTTTACGTGAATTTACCGCTAGGCCAGCATCTCATTAAATATAATCCGAGTATTCTCTCTCAGGATTTAAAACTTTTATCTATATATATATATATATATATAGATATATATAACATTGCCATTGTAAGCAAATACAATTACATGTATAGATAAACCTCCAAAAAGCCCCATCTCACGAGGATCTTCACACCAAACTCTTATGCATAATGACACCTCTGTAGATGACTGCTATCCTGATTCGAACATTGGATTAGTGGGAACGGCTTCAAAAGGTTTGTCCTATACAACTCATATGCCATCTATCATATTCGTATGCTTTCGTTTACATTCATCAACCCAAACCTATTAATTGTAATTTTATTACACAGGTCCTGTTGATCCCATAGATGGCGCAAAGGTGTCAAGCAGAGGAAGGAAACTCAAGCGCAAAAAAATTAACTAGCCATCTGGCTCACCTCTTGTTATTTTGGACAAGTTACATTCTGTATTTTGAAGTCCCTCATGAACTTTCTGTATCTGAAGTGCCACATCAACTTCTCCTACTAACCGCAACTTTTTTTGAATTTAAATGTTGCATTTATCCCTACTATATGTTCAAATGTTACATTTAATTTAGATGTTTATGTGTCTGCTCTTCTACTAATATGGTCGACTCGTGTTTGCTTTAGCTTTAGGAGTTAATTATTACCATCTATGTGCTAGCTAACAATGCCACACCTACAAAGAACGCTATGGGAGAACGACAAGGTGAATTGCAGTTGGATGTCGGGAATCGTAGGGTATGTTCTGTTTACATTATATTTATTCTCGCGGTAAAAAAAATTATTAATATTGCTTTTAGCTTGATTACGACATGACATTGTTTAATGAACTTTAAGCCTACAAGGGTGCAACTTTTTTGCCTGGGGTGGAGAACTACTCTAAGGATAAAGCCTCATGACTTTGGTCGATGGATCTTGAGATATGTACGGAAAGAAAAACGACATATGTAAGCGGGTTCATTGACTTCTATGTTGGCTCGAGTTCCGGCGAAAATGACTATACATTTGATGTTTTTATAGTGCAAAAAGACTCGCTTGGATTGAAGGCTGGGATCTAACGGAAGTATGTTCACAACCACCTGAGAAGAATTCCCATTTGAACAATGTGAACATCCATCGTCTTTTTATTAACTCCACTCTTTTCGTCCCTTTTCTAGAAAGGCATCTTATCAAGGAAGCGTATCCAAGAAAACACTCTGTTCAGGTGTGCATATTACTATGTTGCTTTTATATATTTGTCGTTGATTAGCTAACATGTTTTATTACGTATGCAGGAAAAGAAATCGGCCTGCCAATGATACCGATATGAAAGCGGTAATAAACAACATAACGTTTAGTAAATTCCATTTGCAACTTATATAATATACATATATATATTCTTAGTTTACTATTTGATGATATTCAAAATCATATGTTTCAGTTTTACGATCAATATGCGCCGCCTGGCTTCACAAAAATAACCTGATTCGACATACGGCAGGTGATTTTTCTAATATATTTTCAAAAATCTCAATTCTATTCGCAAAAAAACACTAATTCCTTTTAATTTCATGTAGGAACAATGTTTTATTTTCCTTCCTCCGTTCCACTCTTTGGTTAGCCTTACGTGTTTTGTGAGGACTGAGGGTGCAGATTATCAAAACATTGAAGGTTTTGCATTTGTCTGGTAACTTGATGATGAACTATGTTTTTTTAGCCCATTATTGCTAAGAAATTAGGATACTTGTGGTGTTTACAAGTCATTTGAGGGTTAAATAAAACCCTACTTAAACTGTTGTTGCTATAAACAGTAGCATAATACCCGTTTTTAGCTCCCGGATATTAAAAATATAAAATATTATATACATACAACATATAATATTTACTCGCACGACGATTGTGTCGAACATTTTTACTGGTCCCGGGCACCGCGCATTGCGCGGTGCACCAAAACTAGTAGCAGTATAGATGGATAATGTTCAGAAGCTTTTACTAAAAATGGTTTTTCTCTCTCTCTTCCGTGGTTCTCCCATGTGGAGATTATGGCCGATCTGTGGCTTTTGGGGGTGATTTTGTTGGTGGTCTTGACCTTGGGCAGGGGTTCAGTACGGCACTGGCCTCGGAGGTAATGGTGGTCTCGGTGCAGGTTTTGCTGGTAGGGGTGGCTTCGATGGAGGTTTTGGCTATGGGAGGGGGCTCAGTGGCGGCGATGACCTCGATGGTGGCAATGGTAGTTGGTTTGGTCATGTTTTAGGTTTGGGGGCGTTGGTGGGCTCGGGTGTGGCGATGGTGGTTGGTTTGGTCCTGGAGAAGGTTTAGGCGGCGCTGGTGCTGGTAAACTATCCTCATGTGGGGAGATAGGCGGGGATAACACTTGTCGCTGCGAGCTAGGAGGCGGAGGTTTGCTTGATGGTCTTCACGGCAGTAGCTTTGGTGGGGGAGCTGGTCTTAGTGATGGTTGGGGTGGAGGTGGCAGGTTAGGGGGTGTTGCTGTGCGTTTTCCACCAGGGATTTGTCCCCTGATTTGCCTCTCCTTTTTCCCTGAGGTGGTTGCGCGAAAACCCCACCGATTGGTATGAGTAAGTGTTGGTGGGTTGCACGAGTTTGGGGAGTGACTTGTGCAATTTTTTGTTTGCGACGGGTTGGTCGTGTTAGCTCCCCTCTTTTGCATAGTGGCTATAGTTACTTACTTTCTATTTCTTTCTTAGATGTGTTGCTTGGTAAATACACTTTTGTTTGTAGTTGTCCTCGTGTGTCATTGTCTAGCTATCTAGTGGTGCTTGGGCCTCGACTGACTTTGTTTACTGGGCGTCTTGGTTTTTTGCGCCATCCAGTGGTGCTTAATGGTTGCCGGTTTTTTGTTTGGGATGAAGATACAAGAGCCTGCTTGTTTGGTGGACTTCTATCAGTTTGGTTCTTTCGCATATCTATTATTGTACCTTCAGTTAAATTCGAAGGCGATTCCCTTTTTTGGCCTAGTGCTGAGCAGTTTGGTTTGAGAGAACCTGAGGTTGCTTTGGTGGTCATTGGAGCTAACATTACTAAGCTTGAATTCGTTGCCCTTGATGTTTTCGGAAGACACTATTTGACTTGGGTCCTTGATGCTGAGATCCATTTGAGTGCGAAAAACCTCGGAGAAACCATCAATGAAAATAATGAGTCAAGCGAGCAAGACAAAGCAAAGCCAATGATTTTCCTTCACCATCGCCTCCACGAAGCACTGAAATCCGAATATCTTGGAGTAACAGATCATGTTATCCTATGAAAAAATTTGGAGGAGAGATATAATCACCAAAAAACTGTGATACTCCCAAATGCTCACTATGATTGGATGCACCTGAGGTTGTTAAGATTTCAAAACAGTAAATGTGTATAACTCTGCAATGTTTAAAATTGTGTCCAAGTTGAGATTATGTGGCGACAATGTTACAAATGAAGATATGTTAGAAAAAGCATTCGCTACTTTTCATGCATCTAACATGCTCCTGCAGCAGCAATACCGTGAAAGAAGTTTTCAAAAATATTCTCAGTTGATTTCATGTCTCCTTGTTGTTGAACAAAACAATAAACTCTTGAAGAGAAATCACAACTCTCACCCAACTGGATCACAAGCATTTCCAGAAGTGAATGCAAATGTTTCATTTCCAGAAGTGAATGCAAACAAATATGGATGTGATTGTGGTCGTGGTCATGGTCGAAGCCATGTTGGTCCTAAAATGCACCATACCACTCAAAGTGGAACAACAATGGTGAGGAACAAGAAAAGGTCAAGGTTGTTAGTCCTCCTAAGAATCAAGATGAAACTTGTTATATGTGTGGAGTGAAAGGGCATTGGTCTCGTACCTGCCGCACACTAAATCATCTTGTTGATCTGTATCAAGCATACATCAAAACTAATTGAAGGCTCTGGAAGAGCGAACATAATATTTCCACTTGGAACAAATTTTTTAATAACAGAGGCATTATTATACTCTAGTAAATCCAATACAAATTTATTAAGTTTTAAAGACATACGACTCGATCGATTTCATAACGAGATTATGAGTGAGGGGAATATCGAATATCTTTATATTACATCCATTGTTTCATGCCTGAAGCATTCAAAAGAAAACCTCCTTGTTTTCTTATCAGGATTGTATTATGCGACCATAAGTGTCATAGAATTAAATATTGTAATCTATGATGCAAGGACACTGACACGGATATACGAATTTTCAAAATTTTCAGGATACGATACGGCTAGGAAACGCATGTGTGTGTATATATATATATATATTATACATGTACGCTATTACAAATACTAAAATTCACATTTTTTAAATTCTAAAACCATGTAAAATCAACAAAAATACTCGTACCAAATTCAAGAAACATATAAATAAATGCATGTCATTGGAATCATCATAGTATCACTCATACTAACACTAAACATATATTACTTTAATTAATGTAAAGTTTAACAAACACGTACAAATAAAATAGAACACAAAAAATATTCTTACCAAATTCAAAAATAATATATATAAATGTATGTTACTAAAATCATCATAGTATCACTCAAACTAACATCAAATGTATATTATTTCAATTAACATAAAGTTTAACTAACACGTCTAAATTTCATTTTAGCTAAAGACTTTTAAAATTGTGCAGTTAACACCCAAAGGTATCCTTTCTGTGTCGGACAAGCCCATGGGACGTGTCCGATACAGGTGTGCGATTTTGAGGGGAGTGTCTGACACGGGTGTTCGATTTTATTTTTTTAAGAAAATAAATGACACTCCATGTGGCGTGTCCGAGAAGTGTTGGTGTCTGAGAAGTGTCTGACACTGCACCGAGTGATTTTTAGGAGTGCCCGTGCATCATAGATTGTAATGAACCGGAAGTTCAATGATCCAAACATTTTTATGTTTTGGCATGATCGACTTGGCCTCCTCATGATGCGTCAAATAATTAGAAACAAACATGGAAACATTTTAAAGAACCAAAAGATTCTTTTACCTCATGAATGTGTTGCCTGCTCACAAGGGAAATTAATTATAAGATCATCTGCAATGAAAATTAATAATGAGACCCCTACATTCTTGCAAAGAATTCAATGGGGGTATTTATGGACCCATTGATCCACATTGTAGACCATTTCATTATTTTATGGTTCTTATAGATGCATCACGAGATGGTCAACTGTTAGTATACTGTCAACACGTACCATTGTTTTTGCCAAGCTTCTTGCCCAGATTATAAGATTGATGGCACAATTTCTTGATTATCCAATCAAGACTATTCTTTTTGACAATGCCAATGAAGTTATATCTCAAACATTTGATGATTATTGCATGTCAATTGGTATTGTTGTTGAACATTTAGTTGTGTATGTACATACTCAAAATGGGTTTGTAGTGTCTTTTATTAAGAGATTGCAACTAATTGCTAGATCTTTAATTTTAAAGGCTAAATTACCCACTTCTATTCGGGGACATGAAATATTTTCGGCAGTTAGGGGGAGAAAAATCGTCGCTTCTTGTTGAACGACGAAAAATAACATGGTATGTACCATCTTTTTCTCGTCTTGATCTTCGCACAAATCAGTGTGAAGGGTTGATGTTCCCAAAGGACAAACTGATGGCACACTAAAACCGTGAGTGAAGCGTGCCCTGTTGGAGCAAAAGATAAGAGCCTCGTAATAAAATGATATAAGAAGTAAATGTTCCTGAAGAGAAATAGGCAAGAAAGTGCTATGAAAAAATGACTGATCAGTCTAAGGTTGATGAACCAAATGCTCCTGAGGAGGCACATGAGGAAGAATACACATCTGAAGATATCTCTTTGAATCATCTAATCACTAGAGAAACTCTTTCAGAAAGAAAGTTGTTATGGATAATGTTTCATTTATAAGGTCGCACTAGATATTGTAAATGAGGATCCAAAACCACAATCTGTTGAAGAATATCGACATAGAATGATTGGTCAAAGGGGAAAGATGTTATTCAAGCTAAATTAAAATCTTTAGAAAATCGTAAAGTATTTGGACCAGTAGTCCAGACACCTAAAGATGTGAAACCCGTTGGATACAAATGGACGTTTGTCCGGAAACACGACTAGAAAAATGAAATTGTGAGATATAAGGCACGTCTTGTTTCTCAAGGTTTTTCACGGAGACATGGAATTGATTATGAGGAAACATATTCACCTGTAATCGACATAATTACATTGCGGTATTTGATCAGTTTGGCAGTTGATCAGTTTGGCAGTCACGGAGAGACGATATGCTTCTTATGTATGTTGTTACTGCATATCTCTATGGGTCGTTGAAGAATGACATTTTGTTGCGCCTTAAAACGCTACAACTCTCTTTTCTCTATTTTAAATAAAATTATCGATTTTTGTTTTGATGATTACAAAACCTATGCTTTTTGTACTAATGATTTGTGTTGAGTATGCAGCATAAGTTATGATCAAATTAAGCATATTGAAGATTGACAAAGTGTTGAAATGCCAAGAGAAAATATTTTTTATCAAACGGATCGCCCCAGGCGATGACTGTCATCTCCCCAGGCGATGACTGTCATCGCCCCAGGCGATGGGTGCCAGGCGAGGCATCGCCACGCTCATCGACAGAGGCGATGGCTAGGCGAGCATGCTACGAAGATCGCCCCAGGCGATGATGACCATCACCCCAGGCGATGGCAACCCATTGAGACTTCGCCCCGCACATCGACTGAAGCGACGCTGAGGAACGCGCGCATGGATAGATCGCCCGAGGCGATGGCTGGAACGCCTGAGACGATTCCTGGATCGTTTGAGGCGATGTCTAGTTCGTTTGAGGCGATGAAATTTTTTGTTCATTTGAGGCTACGGCTTTTATTTTCGGTGGTGATCGCTGAGGCGATCCAAACATCGTCTGAGGAGATTGGAGCAATTTCGTGAACGTTGGAACGCTGCGATGGTGATCGCCCGAGGCGATGTCTGAGGCGATCGTGGAGTGATTTTAGCCTTATGTGTAGCAACGGCTAGTAGGAGCCTTGGGGGCCTTCTACACTATAAATATGGGTGTTTTGGATGATTTTGAAGTCAAGAAACAAGAGTATAAACTACAAGAAAGTTGTGTGCAATCAAAATCATTCTAGCATTGCAAACTTCATACATTTGTGTTGTATTGGAGTTTGTAATTATTTCTTGTGTGTGATCTTTTGTTTCTTAGTGTTGGTACACCGTGAAGGTGTTATTTGATTATTGTAAAGGTCCTCCAACACCGACGCGAGTTGGAAAATTGTAAAAGTCATCAATAAGTAAAGTTGGTGCAAGGTTGTGGCTATCTTTGGAGCCCTTAAGGCCAAGAAGAAGTTGTTCTAGTGGAACCTCGGTTGGACGTTTTCTAGCCGGGAAGAGGAGACGTAGGCGATTCATCGCCGAACTTCTATAACAAATTCTCGTGTTCTTTATTGCTTTATTTATATTACGCATTTACATTATTTTATTATATTGTTTATTGTTCGATTGACAACTGAAGGATTCAAAATGCCTGAAGCATATACCCAGAAGTCTCATGGGTTTTTCGATTAAGTTACAACCATCCTTGTACAGATTAAAACAATCTGGAAGACTATAGTATAACCGTCTTAGTGAATACCACGTTATATAAGGATATGTAAATAATTTGTACACGTGTTTTCATAAAAAGATCTGAAAGTGGATTTACCATTATTGCAGTATATGTGGATGACCTAAATTTTGTGAGGACTCCCGAAGAACTCACAAAGATCGCTAATTATTTGGTGAAAGAATTCGAGATGAAAAACCTTGGTAAGACAATTTTTTGTCTCGGCTTGCAGATCGAACATTTTCCAGATGGAATCTTTATCTATCAATCAACATATACATAAAAGATTTTTAAGCAATTTTATATGGATAAAGCACATGAATTGAGTAACCCTATGGTTGTTCGTTCACTAGATATAAAGAAATATAATTTCAGCCCCTAGGAAGAAAATGAAGAATTATTAGGTCTAGAAGTACCTTATCTTAGTCCGTTGGAGCTTTAATGTATCTTGCAAATTGTAATATACCTGATATATCATTTCAGTCAATTTATTGGCAAGATATAGCTCCGCACCAACACGAAGGCATTGGAATGGCATAAAACATGTCCTAAGGTATCTCCGTGGAACAGCTAATATTGGTTTGTTTTACTTAAATAATTCAAAACCTCAATTTAGTGGGTTATGTTGATGCTGATTATCTTTCTGACTCACATAAAGGAACATCTCAAAGTGTATATGTATTTACTTGTGGTGGTGCTGCAATATCATGGCGTTTGGTGAAACAAACATTAGCAGCTACTTCTTCACTCAGAAATTTTGGCATTACATTAAGCAAGTCGTGAATGTATATGGTTGAGGTCACTGTCTCAACATATTCGAGAATCTTGTGGGTTAACTTCACAAAGCAATATACCAACACTGTTGTATGATGATAATGCTGCTTGTATTACACAAATTAGGAATGGCTATATCAAAGGTGATAGAACGAAACATATATCACCAAAGTTTTTCTACGCTCA
This sequence comes from Haberlea rhodopensis, assembly GCA_907163345.1. Taxonomy (NCBI): domain Eukaryota; kingdom Viridiplantae; phylum Streptophyta; class Magnoliopsida; order Lamiales; family Gesneriaceae; genus Haberlea; species Haberlea rhodopensis. Next base: position 9,253,824 of record CAJQUN010000003.1, on the reverse strand, counting down.
CGTGCTACAAAAGAATGGTGATATTGACGTCCATCAGATACAGTCAAATAACAAAATTGCAGAGTTATTTACTAAGCATTGCCAACCACAACATTCAAAATTATGGTTCACAACATCAGAATGCGTCAACTCAAGAATATCTAGCCAGCATCAGGGGGAGATTGATCAATTTTTAACAGGGCTATGTATCATGCTCACAAGCTTCGTAGGGATATGTACTCTTTTTTCCTTTGTCTAGTTTTTTTCCAGTCGATTTTTTACTGACAAGGTTTTTAACGAGGCATATTCTATGAATGATGGAAATTCAAGGGGGAATATTGTAGGCATATTGTTATGAATATTCAATGAAGGGTTACAACCTATTGAAATGACATAAATCAATTAAGTGTATTTAGTCCCCTTAAGTATCTTGTAATTGTTGACTCTTGACTCTTGGGATGTCTTTCTTAGTGCTATATATATTGAGCACTGTGTAACAAGTTGGAGTAGATATAGAAAATAGAATGTATAGTTTTATCTCCTCCCTATATTGATCTTACAATTTCCTTTTACTTTGTGTTTAACACTCTTGTGTTCAACACTAAGATTTTATAATAGATCAATAATTTGACATAGTGAACATTAATATTACCACTAAATCTTAACTGTTAACCATAATTGATTATCTAACATTAATTATATTTGAAAACGAAATTACATAAATTATATCTTAGTAGCAACCATTACACGATTATTTATTTAAGTGGAAATTATTGTTTATTTTACTAAAAAGAAATTATTAATTTATCTATTCACAGTAAGTTGATACTCAAAAATATTAGTTCATAGAATATTATTTATTAAGATTATATAATATCTCCCATGAAAGCCACCAAATATATCTTTAAAATTATTCTCTCAAATATATTATGCTAAAACTGGAAAGATCTCCAACGTATCCATAGGCATTGAATTCCCAAAAACACACATCATATGTATTGGTGCATGGCAGGATCGGATGCATAGAATAATTTTCCCAAAATGTTATGTTTTTTGTCCATTCAACGGATGAGACTACATCGGACTAGGGGTGCTTATCGGGTCGGGTCAATCCGGACCCGGCTCAAAATCGAACCGGTTAGCCCGGTTTGGAACCGGGCTAACCGGTTCCAAACCGGGCTAACCGGTTCCAAACCGCTCAGGAACAGGTAAAAAGCGGTCTGGGGCGGTTCCATGCCTCCAAACTGGTAGCACCACCGATTTCGGTGCTACCAGATCGATTCCGGTTCCGATACTATCGGAACCAGTAAGTTTCGAAAAAAAAGAAAAAAAAATTGTATTTTAACTGCTGAAATTAACCGTATGTCACTTGTTAGATATGTGATTAGATGTGAAACCTTTTATACAAGCTGAACATGCTGGTTTTATTGAATTTGCTTAGTCTATACAACCATCTTCAATTATTTGTATGCATTTATATTATGAAATGAAGAATAAATATATTGAATTTTGATGAATATTGGGGAAACATGTACAACATAAAAATAATAAAAAAGTTCAAAACATTAAAAAAGAGTTCGAAAATAAAAAAAATTCCAAAAAAAAAAACGAACCGATCAGATAGATCCGGAACCGGATCTGATCCGGAACCGGATCTGATCCGGATCCTTAAGGGACCGGACCAATTCCTTAACGGACCGGACCAGTTCCGTGCTTAATGGATCTAGAACCGGCCGATTTCGGATCGGACCTGTTCGGTCCGTTAACACCCCTACATCGGACATAGATCTCCATGTGTAACATCTCCTTACTACATGTTTTGGAAAGGTAATCTTTTCATAATCCCGTCACAGTCATAACATATAATCATGATTTTGGATTTTTTAAACATGTGTTGTAAAGTTGGCATCCACCATTTATCTACATGTCTATACTTATACATATTAATAGTGATATATGTTAGTTACCTTGTTCACGAGTCCCATTCCTCAAATTGTATTTCTAATAGTGATATATGTTAGTTACCTTGTTTGTTTTCAACTCTACAATGATCTCGTCGGTGTATTTGTTTGTATCACGAAGAGAATTTTGCAGATGACAATGTTCAAATTTGAGTCGAAGCTAGTGTTTTACACTATCTCCTTGAGAAGATTTTGCCCGCACATGTTGTTCACAGGAATATGACAATCTTCTCCCAAGATACAACGACTCTTTGCTTGTGATAGTAGCACTACAAAGCACGAGCATCACAATCACAAATGCTGCAAACTTTCTTTTCTCAAGAACAAGATATGAATATGAATGCAATTGCAATGATCCGGCTTCTTTCTATCACTAATGTGTTGTTTATGTGAATGCCCAATGTTTAAATTCAATAGGGATATGTTGTATATATATATATATATATTAGTCCAATAAACATCATCAAAATACACCATTTGGAGGAAACGTTTCATGAAAAGGTGCACCCACATGCCAAGGGATGCCAAGCAATGATGAAAAGGTGCATGAACTGTCCTAGCGCCTACATAATGCCTCCCTTTCTGGCCAAATGCTGTCAACGCAAGCTCAAATAATCGAGAAATGATTGCCTACAATGGGAAATTGAAAAGATTTTGACTTCATTGTTGTCAACGCAAGCTCAAATAACTCCACGTTTGCATACTTGTGAAAGAGACTTAAAGAATTGTATTAGAATGGCCTTCAATGGTGATTGTTTACATGTTAGGCGTTATGGGGGTATCCTAAATCCAATTATATATGATGTTCTTAAAGATTTTTATGTCTCCATTAAAATTCAAGATGCTGTGAGATCAGATCCTCATTCATTAGGCCTAAAAGTTTGAAACATGTGCGGAGGATTATGTACTATAAGGAACTCAACCTATTTAATGTTTGTAGTCATAGAAAAGCTTGAAAATGCTTTTGATACCATGAAGGATCAATATATATGATTTGTATGTCATAAAGAAGATGAATTTTACATGAGTGAAGACAACCAAGTAGCCTGTAGTTCATAAGAAAGTTCATTTTCTTAGATTCCATTTGGACGAAATGATTTGTATTTCAAATACTTAATATCAAGCCATTCAAATTATTTGGCTAATTTTGAAATCCATGGATTTCAAATCTACCATATTTAATTTAAGGTATTTTTTTAACAATACCAAGGTATTTCAAATTCATAATTATTGAAGTCAATTCCAATTCAAATTTTCAAATCTGTTGTTGAAATATGTTACATTACGGCTGCCACTCTATTTACTTTGTAGCAATATCTTTGTTTTCAATAATATGAATTTCAAATAATTGTAAAAACTCCACTATATATTTTATGTTGGAGTAAAATTTCTTAAGACCAATATATATGTTTTTTTTCTTAAAATTTAATTTAACTTAATGCTTTTAGTAACACAATTAAAGCAAATTAATTATAATAACGTTAAAAATATCAAATTAGAACATAAGGAATCGTCATTATGGTCGGGCCTAGCGAAATGAATGTAAATTATTAGTAAGGTGTGACATAAATTTATTTTATTAACTGAGTGATAATAAAATTAAAAAAATAAGTAAATATCACATTTAATCAAACGATTATCTATTGCTAAAATGCAGCTGATTGTAATATTTTCTCCGATTTTTTCCTATTGCATCCAAAAGTTTTGAAATTGATTGTAATAAATGAGAAATAGTACAAATGCAGCTGATCTGCTGACGCACTGAAAATAAAACCCTCGTTCAGAATCAGACCAACACTCGGTCTAAAGCGTAAGCCTCGGGTAATATTTTTTTATGTCAAGATCTGTTCATATCACCATGATGTGGAAGAAATGAACTTATTTTCTTTCGGGATTTCTTAAATTTTACAATTTAGTGTTTTGCTTTGTGTTTTTCGCAGTTTACTCTACCTGTTTTTAGGTTTCTTGGGCCCCTTGAGAGATGTTGGAACTGAAATTCTTTGTTTTTCCTTCGTTTCTCAATTGGGTTCTCGGATTTTGTGCTTTGCATGTATATTATGCTTTGAGCATAATCTCTCTTAGTGGTTCATTTGGTGGTTTAGACCCATTAGGGATTCACTGTTTCTTTTCCCCAAGATCTGATTTTTATTGAAATTTTCGCTCCTATTATTGATTATATCGTTTTGCATGTTTCAGGAGGCGGATTCTTACAAGCGTCCAAGCTATGTTTATCCTGGAAATATGATGTGATTAGTTTGATGCTTTACTATTTTATGACGAATATTTGTCAGTTGAAAAAATTAGCTTTTTTCGTCTTGTGCATTTTAACAGTTCATTGTCTAGTTTCTGGGGATTTCAGCGCATAGTTTAAGTTAAAATTTTAGGATTACTCGCAATTATACAGGGAGTTCTGCTTTCTGATTCAATGGAGCAAGGTTTTGGTTCCGAGCCAAATTCTCATCCTGGGTCAATCGATAAAACTAGGGTGTTAGATGTGAGGCCATTACAGTGCCTCGTCCCAATTTTTCCGAACCCACCCGACGTGTCCTTAGGTTCAGCCCACCCGGCACCCTTTTCTTGTTTTCCACCCTCAGGCCCATTTCCACCGGGAGTCCGACCATTTTACCCTTTTCTGATTCCCTGTAGTTCTCAGCACACTACTTCTGCTACCCAAGACCAAGGTAATATAGGTTCCGACGGCCCTATACCAGCTCCTGTTCCACTTAATTCATTTATGACCCCAACACCCCGAGCACAAGGCCGTCATGGTAGGGCTAAGAGGGCCATCAATGCTCACAAATATGCTGTTGTGGAGGATGATGGGTATAGTGACTCACAGAATGACCAATATCCGAGTGGATTCGGTACACATACCAATGATGCAGAGGATGGCAGCAACTCAGAGTTGAGAAGTGGCCGGCTAAGGAGGAGGAGGGCCAGAAACAGTGATGGCATTGATGTGGAATCTCTGGCAAATAGCTTCTTGACACCATTTAAGCTTCATGAGTTTGATGACTTTAGAAGATCTAATGGTGACAAGGAGACTGTTAGAACCATACTCCTGGTTTTTAGTTTACTAAGGAGAAGGCTTACTCAGCTCGAAGAAGCGAGTGACTTGGCTACAGCAATTGCTAGACGTCCTGACCTGAAGGCAAATAAACTTTTGATGACCAAAGGGGTTCGAACAAATAGTGCTAAGAGGATTGGGCATGTACCTGGAATCGAAGTTGGTGATATATACTTTTTCAGAATGGAACTTTGCATCGCTGGTCTACATGCCCAAAGTATGGGTGGAATTGATTATTTGAGTGTTCGAGTTACCATAGATGAAGAGCCTGTCGCTGTCAGCATAGTTTCATCTGGAGGATATGATGATGAGGGGGATGGTGTAGATGTGTTGATTTACAGTGGTCAGGGTGGAGTGCAGAGGAAAGATGGGCAAATGTTTGATCAGAAGCTTGAACGGGGAAATCTTGCTCTTGAAAAGAGTTTACATCGTGCCAATGATGTAAGAGTTATAAGGGGTATCAAGGATCCTCTTTCAACCGGCAAGATCTATATCTATGATGGCCTGTACAAGATTCGGGAGTCATGGGTGGAAAAAAACAAGTCAGGATGCAATGTTTTCAAGTATAAGTTGGTTAGAGTACCGGGACAGCCAGAAGCTTATTCTGTGTGGAAGTCAATTAAGCAGTGGAAGGATGGATTTGCTAAGCCTAAGGGTTTGATTCTTCCCGATCTAACTTCGGGTACCGAGAGTCGGCCTGTCACTCTCGTGAATGATTTTGATAGTGAGAAGGGTCCGGCCCATTTCTCCTATATTTCTACTCTGAGATACTCCAAGCCTTTTTTGATATCTAAACCTTCTTCTGGTTGCCATTGCTTGGGTGGATGCCAGCCAGGTGATGCCAACTGCCCTTGTATTCGTAGAAACGAGGGCCTTCTTCCGTATTCTTCAATCGGGGTTCTTCTAACCAACAATTCTTTGATATATGAGTGTGGACCGACTTGTTCCTGTCCTCCAAACTGCCGGAATCGAATGTCTCAAGCTGGTATCAAAGTTCGTCTGGAAGTTTTCAAAACAAAGAACAGTGGTTGGGGACTGAGGTCTTGGGATCCCATACGTGTAGGAGCTTTTATTTGTGAATATGCAGGGGATGTAATTAGTGATACCGGTGATTTTGGAAGTGAAAATGATAATAGTTATATCTTTGATTCCACTCGAAACTATGAGCCATTAGAACTTATCCGAGACAGTTCTGCTGGTTATGAAAAGGCCCCATTCCCTCTTGTTATAAATGCAAAGAACTGCGGAAATGTAGCTCGTTTCATGAACCATAGCTGTTCACCAAATGTGTTCTGGCAGCCAGTTTTACGTGAAAGTAACAGTGACTCTTATCTGCATGTGGCATTCTTTGCCATCCGACATATTCCGCCAATGCAAGAACTTACTTATGATTACGGACTGGTTATGTCCGAAAAAGGGAATAAAGGAAAGAAAAAGTGTTTGTGTGGATCTGAGGAGTGCCGAGGATACTTCTACTGATGGTGCCAAATACGAGAGCGGATGGATTTTGGTGCTCGATGCTATGGGAATAAAGGTGATATTTCTATTTATTGAAACTTATTCTACTGTCACTTATTTCACCGACATCAACATTATTTATTTTTCCATCACGACATGCTTGATTTCTTGGTAAGTATTTCTATAGTCTTTCGTTTTACTTGGCATCAAATTATTGGCATTGAAACGAATGAAGATTCATGTAATTTTTTTTTTACCAGAAGTGTCCCTGTAAAATTATGTGGTCCTTTTTCGTACTGTGGAGGTTTTGGCCTTGTTCCCGTCCAATGTACGTGTTCTCTATTTTATATGAAAGCACATCTAGCGTGGACGTTTTGAAAAAAAACAATATTTAGATTCGTAAGCCTATAACTTCTTGATTAATTATGCACTATGTTTACTTTTGTCGTCCATAAATGTGCAAAATAGGGCAATTACATGTTCAGAACTGTAAATTTGCATTCTCCAAATAGAATTATGTAACTTCTTCCCGATTGTATTAAGAATCCATATATTAAGTATCGTGGATTTTCATTTGTTTTATCTTTGAAATATAGGTGTCGAATTTTACCTGAACATCTATTACTCAACTTGTGATCTACACGCAACTTGTGCACCAGTGCACTTGTAAATGAGGTTGGAATCTGTCTTGTGTTATGGTGCTCTTGTTGAACTCTCGAATAAAATTTACTCTATATCGATAAGGCCACCTTAGCATTTTTCTAATATATGGCTTGTGCACTGAAGAAAGCTCAGAATTTGACTCAACATTCGTACGAAACTAATGCATTGATTAATTCTGTAGGAAAGATGTTCCTCAGCCAGATGAATAGTTTTTGTGCATGTCAGGTAAGTTTTCAGTGCATTTACCTGCCAAGAAAGCGCAGCCGGGGTACGAGGCATGAAGAAAATAATTTTCTTTGTTGATGGATGGATAGACTTCGCTTTTTGTCTCAAGTATTAGGACTGTAAGTTAAAGGTTTGTGAATGCATATTGGGAAGTGTATGTGACAGGAGCGTATGGACTCGGTTGATTTTTGCATTTTGGTAGTTAGTAATGTTGGATGATATTAGCAATTTGTAGCTATAAATTCACTTAAGCCATTGCTCTTTAATATCAAAAGCTTCCCTTTATCTTTTGGCTATCCTTATTGCGTAGGGTTTCTTTAATCTGGTGTGTTGAATGTTTTGCAACAGTTAAACATTTGTATATACATAATTACATATGTTTATATAAGCTAGAGATTTTCTTTCTTTCGTTTTTTAATTATCCGGAGCCTTTCTGCGCCCGAATACAAGGACTTGTCGAATTCATCGAACTCAGTACACTCTTTTCTTGAGGGAACTTGACACAAGATCTATGAGTGGACTCATGGTTCCATACCAGGGTGACGGCTGCTGAGAGAGGAGGTAAAATCTTTATTTTTTCCTAAAAAAAAATAAAAAAATTGGCTATGAAATTTAAATATTACTTCAAATGGGAACAACTACTCTTACTTGAAGTTACCCATGCAGAAGATCTTTGGCCAAGGAAGTCCCCTGCTTAGCCACTGCATTACTAACCATTCACTGGTTATTGTGTTTTATATAAATTATATATAATTGTATATGCTATATATTTGCAATTTATGTTCTAACGTTATTAATGGTTTCATCCTTCTGTATTTTTATTATTGTTTTCGACAAAATTAAGGTCATTAATTCCTGACCCACATGATAAAAACCAATTATTGATCTTGGTTCAATATTATTTTAATATAATATTGATTCTTTAATTCAGTCAAATGCAAAACTAACAAATGCATAATTTATGAATATTTGGAAGCCATAGGAAAATGCAATAGATTAAATTAATTAGGGGAATGTGTTAAATATTTTTTCGCAAATTGCGGGAATCGAACTCGAGTTTCTCGAAGGTGGGGGCGAACTCTTACCAGATGGGCTAAGCTCAGGAGCTCAAACGGGAGATTGTATGTTAAGTGTTGAATTTTTAAAAGAACTCTTAAATGTTTTTGTTTATAATAAAGCACATGAAAATGTAAGAATATACTTCTATTTAACTATTGGCTCACTTATGCAACAAAATTAATTTTTAAAGGGTTTCCACTTGATAAATTGAGATTAGCTGTTGCGATTATTATTTTTACTTGTTATGGCTATTTTTTTAATATAACTTTTTTTGTAATAAATTGAAGTAGAATGAATCATTCGTTTTTCTTGCCCGAGAAATTTTGGTTGACAACTAAACATTTGACATATTGGAAAAGACGGTTATAAACTTATAGAGGACTTGCAAAATATTTAAGAAATGGATTAAAAATTTCTTCCTCATATATATAACCCGCGAGAAATTAGGATACCATGAATCCTTCGAACTTCAAACCAACCGTCGCGATGTTGGGGGCATAGCAGAGAGAGAATAAAGAAGGGAAAATAATTTTGGGTAAAATTGTTTCTTGACAGGATGTAATGCAGGGGAAGCATAAAAAAAATAAATACGTTCATGTGTTTCTTCTTGTTCTCCTCCATGATTCAGATCTGCCCATCTGACAAATTCTTGATATCCTTCATTTCCCATGTGATGGATGATATTGTTTTGCTATTGAAATAGTTATCAAGGGAAAAAAAGAGAAACTTGGAGGGGGGAAGAGGAATTTGGAGAATATTTAGTTAGTATATTTTGATGGGTGGGGTTAAAAATCAAGATTTTGTTCTGCCTTCCGAATGCATGGATCCTGCTAAATCCAAGAAAAGGCTTTATCAAGTTTGGAAGGGACGAAATGTATGTGTGTTTCTTGCCACTTTTTTTGTCTTCTTTGGTTTGAATATTGTGTAATTCTGTGTGTCAGCATTTTCATTCTTCATTATCAGATATAGATTTTTTTCCATTTTTTTTTTTGGTACGAATTTTTGTGCAAGAAATTCTTGGATTTCAAATGGGCTTCATGAAAAACTAAGCTTTTGTCGACTTGTGTTAATACAATGAATTTTTTTGCAAGTTTTTATTTGCTTAGTCAGAATTTCGTGTTTGACAATCTTTGCTGAGTGGAAAAAGTTGAGAACTTGGCCTATGTTTTTTCAGTCACTCATGAAATTATTATCATACTTCTGATTCTCATTTGGAATTTGGATGGAACTATGTATATTGGAGAGGGTATAATGTTTATGTTTGTCATATGAACCCTTTTAATTATTGAACTATATTTTTTCTCTTGAACTTCAAGAAATTTGATAAATTTTATGTCTGTTGATCTTTAGAAGTTCTTTGATGACAAAATTACGTTGAATAACATTTGTAGGAGTATGTTTAATACGGGGCAAGCATTTGGTTGTTTCATTTTCTTAAAAATATTCGACAGTTTGTCTTAGAATTTTGGTATTCTGCAGAAGAGAATAACTAGAGTGAGACATAAAACAAAGAAATTATGCAACTATTTGTCGTATATTTTTATCTTCTCATGTTCTTTATGACACACAAGTGTATTTTGCCCATTATATACTGTTGATCTCATTTGAACTTATCTGAATCATTCTGAAAAGATAGCTCAATCAATGAACTGATTCCTTTAACTTTCAGAAATTTGTGTGTGGAGGAAGATTGATCTTTGGTCCTGATGCGGCATCACTTATTCTGTCTAGCTTCCTAATAGGAGCCCCTGCATTAACATTCTGTAATAAGATGCTTTTAAGGATCCCAGAAGTTGATTCCTTACACGGACACGTTGTATTTATTGTCGGACTTGTCCTCACATTTCTGGTGCGTAAACATAAGTATACTTCATAGAATTTATGGTGTATCGGTTTTGTAAAGTACGATGCTTTATTAACATAGGATGGATTTACAGGTTTTGACTTTTCTCATCATTACATCTTCAAGAAATCCTGGAATAGTCCCGAGGAACTCGAGGCCGCCTGGGCCAGATAGCTTGTCAAATTCCAATTCATCTATGGAGTGGATTAACAATGCTACACCTGACTTAAAATTGCCAAGAACAAAAGATATCTTTGTCAATGGCCATACGGTTAAAGTGAAGTATTGTGATACATGTTTGCTGTATCGTCCCCTACGTTCATCTCATTGCTCGATCTGCAACAACTGTGTCCAGAGGTTCGATCACCATTGTCCGTGGGTGGGCCAATGTATTGGCGTTGTAAGTTACTTTTTGTTTTAAACCTCTAGGTTTCTTTATATAGTATTCCACCTAGTGGTGAACTGGTAGTGAACCATTTGTTTTCAGCCATGAATAAGCCACAACCTAAAGGCCCAATGCATGACGACCCAAGCTTAAAATGCTCTAATGTTATTGCATAACTCATTCTATTTACATTATATCATCGGAAAATTAGTCTATCCCTATCCATTTTGGATGTTCAGAATGAAAAAGCCAAATAAACATTCATAAAACAACTTACTACTTCACTATGATCGATCTTTTATTGTCTCCATTTTGTCGTAAAACTGAATTGCACTTCCCTCTTTATACTGATTTGATGCAGCGCAACTACCGGACTTTCATTTTCTTCGTGTCATCTTCAACAATCTTGTGCATATATGTTTTTACATTTTCTTTGTTGCATCTCCTTGAACAACCGGGTCGCATTTGGACCAGCATGTCGAGGGATATCGTGTCAGTTGCTCTTATAGTCTACTGCTTCATTGCCGTGTGGTTCGTTGGTGGGCTAAGCGTATTCCATTTCTATCTCATCTGCACCAACCAGGTTTGCCGCTTTTCATTTAAACATAGGGCTAAATCATGTTATAAAAGTGATGATAAATAATTTACCAAAGATTTTTGACTGCCTAATGCCCTTGTGATATATTATAAAACTACGGTTGTCTATTCACAGATGAAATATCCATGCTATACATATCCTTAGTTTCATGGGTTTATTCACATTCTAAAGCATCTCATCAACAATTCACAGACAACGTATGAAAACTTTCGTTACCGTTATGATAAGAAGGAAAATCCATACAATCAAGGACTGATCAAGAACCTCAAGGAAATCTTTTTCTCCAAGACGGTGCCTTCTCTGATAAACTTCCGGGAATGGGTGACTGAAGAAGACGACAATATCATAGAATCCATAACGAAGAAATTCGGTGGCGACATCATGAAATCAAATGGGAAGATGGATCTAGAAACGTGCATTAATGGAAAAGATGGTAAACCGCATCCGGATCTTTTGCAGAATCTCGATTATAAAGAAATCGATGACAGCTTAAAGAAGGACCGAGGAGGGAAGATTGTAAACGATCCCTTTTTCTTTCCCATGGCTCAAGAAGGAGACGACAACAGAGATAGTAATGCCGATGATGATGTTAATGGGACAGAAAATAGCTCACAAAGAACTTCGTCAGCAGTGCTTCGGGTATAACATAAGTTCATTCCCGGTCTTCGCTAGCATCAAGCTTAGAACCTTATTCTAGAACCAAGTAATTTCATCCAGAGAGAAATTTATATTTCTTTATGATCAAGTTGTGAATTTGTGATCCTTCTTGCAGGACCAAATTGTGAAAATCTGAAGGATTTATGGAGTGAAAGGTTGAGTATCATCATATGTAATCCTTTTCCCCTTCACGAATGGAAACAAAGAGGATGTGACGGGACGAAATAAAATGTGTGTTGTGAATATTAGAAAGATGTATGTTGTAATTTCTTCTCAAACTGTTGCGCCAAATTAGATGTGTCCTTACTTTCTTCCCTTGTCATTTCCTTCTGATTTTAATTATTATTTTGTGATGTTGTCGTGTAGGACTTATTCTTTATGTCAAACCATGAAAATGGGGGGAAAGTTTGGTTTTATTGTGCCACTTAACTATGTGCGTATATATTAAATTATTGAAGCGAATAACATGAGAACTTTGTGAATGTTTTGTTTTCGTGCAATCGTACACTATTTGAGGAGAGGTAGGGGTCTCTCGAACCTAAGACCTCTAAATGCACAAATAAGTGTGGTACCACTGGGGTACGAAGCCCTGGGCGTAGAGACTCTTTTCAATCAGATATATATGTGTTAGGAGGTATCCGCCTTGGCATCGCTTTGTGTACCTGCAAGACAAATACAAATACACAATATGCAAATATAATACTAATATCAAAAGGATATAGATTCCGGCTCAAATCTGATGTTATTCCAATTCTACGCCACAGAGAGAATCTAAGGTAAAGACCACTTGGTAAAGGCACCACACCTCACAATCTGTCAACTCACAGCACAAAGCTAATGAAACAGAAAATCAATCCCCAAACCAGATTGCAACGAAGCACAAAGCAGTGTACAACGAATCACTCGGACAGAACCACTGAACACACCGAACACACCAACGAAGCACAAAGCTCACGCACAGAACCTCCCTCAACGCACAGTACAAAGCACACGGCCAAGAGGACTCTCACCACGCTCAACCCGCTGAATCACAAAGGTAGAGACGGGAATCACAGAGAAAAAGGGAGCAAGAGAGTTTTTGGAAGAGAGGAGGCGCTCGTACAGTGCGAGGGAGTAGAGAGGCTGACGATCAGGGTGAGAGTGCCGAGAGGCGGACGTATGGAGTGAGAGAGGCACAACTTTCATACTAAATGGGGGGGTTTTATAACAAAGAGATTATGGTAGGTTAATTAAGGGGATTAAAGGATTATGGGCTTAAGTAATTGAGGCTTAACAATTGGGCCACAAACCCAACAAATCTTCACCTTGGCCTAATACTGGTTTCTATTCAGACGTAGGGAAAACATACAAGCAGACATCATCATCGCCTTATGGTCCCCACAATACACAAAGTAATTGTGTGGACCAAGTTCCTGTCAAAACACAAAGTAAAGACAAGGAAAACAATAACAAGCACACGGCAAGTTAAAGTGGGAAAGTAACCAGGGTAACAGTTTTGTAACGAGCATACAGCAGGTTATAAAACACTAACCAAGTGACTAAACATGCATCAATCACCAGTATCAAATTTTAAATTTTTTAAACATGATTGAATTTACTAAGGGACAAACACTTAGTACACATATCAGCATGATTAAACACATAACCTTTGAGTTTAACACCTACAGACAACAACCATTTAACAGCATTCCAATGCACCATGCCAGGGTTAGACACATACCTACTTAAGCAACTAACAACATAAGCTATATCATGCCAAATACTAACCATCAAATACATAACAGATCTTATAGCATTTGAATAAGGCACATTCTTCATAGAATCAAAGTCAAAATCATATTTAGGACATTGATCTTTACTCAACTCAAAATGAGCAGCTAATGGCATGTTAACAGGCTTAGCATCAGTGAAATCTACACATTCTTTTTCAGTAAAACCTTTAGCTACAAGTCTATCTTTGAAACTAACAGAATCATTTTCATTCTTAACCTTAAACATCCATTTGCAGTCAACATAGCAATTAACATGTTTAGGAACAAGAATCCAAGTATGATTCACAATCAAAGAATGCATTTATTCTTTCATAGCACATAGCCAGTCATTAGCATTTTTTTTATTTCAAAGCTTCATTGTAGGTTTTACGTTCATAGTTATCAATTGATTCAAACACATTGAACACATAAGAAGCAAGGTCAAAGTCACTTAGCTTAGCAGGTTGTCTTATGTTTCTCCTAGCCCTATCTTTGGTCAATTGATAATCATGCAAATCTTCTTGTTCATTAGCAACCAATTCATCATGCACAACAGGTTCATGTTCAACAACAATATCATGATTTTCAGGCATTCCATGATTCTCAGGTTCATTAACAGGCAAGTTCACATGATTTTCAGCAAAAGGCACATTGTTATCATTAACAGGAAGCACACCAGGCAAATGCTCCACCTTGTTAGGAGTAGCACTGGACTCAGACTCATCAACAGGCACAGAAGGAAGGAAGCAAGACATTTCAGACTCATTGAAAATTACATCCCTACTTATAATGCTTTTAAAATCAGGTTCACTTCTTAGCCATAGTATATATCCCTTAACTCCCTCGGGATAACCTAGAAAGACACACTTAGTAGATCTATGTTCAAGTTTATCACATTTCCTATGCACAAAAGCAGAGCAACCAAACACTTTAAGATTAGAAAAATCAAGTTATTTACCAACAAAAACAGATTCAGGACACAAACCATTTAAAGGCACATAAGGAGATCTATTGATCAAGTAAGAAGCTGTCACAACAGCTTCACCCCAAAACTTCTTTGAGAGGCTAGAAGATGCAATCACACTTTTAACTTTATCAAGGAGAGTCATATTCATCATCTCAGCAACACCATTTTGCTGAGGGGTATATGGCACAGTATTGTGCCTTTGAATCCCAGATTCATTGCACAAATTGTTAAATAAAGAATTACAGAACTCCAAGCCATTATCAGTCCTAAGTTTCTTAATCTTTTTACCAGTTTGGTTCTCAATTAAAATCTTCCAATTTTGAAACTTTTCAAAAGCATCTGATTTATTTTTCATTAGAAAAACCCTTACTTTTCTAGAAAAGTCATCAATCACAGATAGGAAGTATCTATTACCACCTTGTGTAGGAATACTAGAGGGTCCCCACACATCAGCATGCAAGTACTCTAGAATCATAGAAACTCTTAGTCATATTAGGGGAAGGGGAAACCGGGAATTTAACTCTTTGTTGTTTGCCATAAACACAAGAATCACAGAAAGGCATGCAAGACAACTCGTCTTTACCAAAACAACATTTTTTATGCAAAATCTCTAGACCTTTAGCACTCATATGACCTAATCTTCTATGCCACGGATTAGTCAAGTCATCAATCACAGAATTCACATTATCATATACAGTTTCAGTTTTGCAAACATAAAGGTTTCTTTTCTTTTCAGCTTTGAAAACTACCAAAGAACCCTTTAATATTCTCATTATTTCATTTCCCATTTACCCTCAAGACCACCAGATTCTAAAGCAGCACAAGACATCAAATTATTGAACAAAGCAGGAACATGTCTTACATATTTTAGAGTCAAAGGATAACCAGAATCAAATTTCAAGTAAACATCACCAATGCCAGCAACTTTACAAAGTTTCTCATTAGCCATAGAAACAGAACCATTTTCAACTTCTTTATAATTAGAAAATAAATTTCTAAGAGGTGACATGTGATAAGAGCAACCAGAATCAATTAGCCATTCATTTTCACACACAGTAGATGAATGCACAGAATTACATAAATCAGTCACCATAAAGACATCACCCGAGTTTTCACCCGATGAAGAAGCATGATTCACTTGTTCATAAGACTGGTTGTTATCATGATGTTTCTGGTTTTTCTTTTTAGGACAGTCTTTAATAAAGTGATTATGATCACCACAGTTAAAACACTTTCTGTTCTTAGGCCTAGACTTAGACCTAATCTTGCTTTTCCCTTTATTTTGACCATGGTTATTATCAGATTTATGATAGTTGCTATACCTATGTTGAGACCTACCTCTAACATGCATAACTTCACCTGAATTTTGCTTACTACTTTTGTTCACTTTTAAATCTAGTTCTTTACTCTTAAGACCATTAATCACAGTGTCAAACGTAATTGAATCTCTACCATACTTAATAGCAGATTGGACATCACTATAGGTCTCAGGAATATCATTTAAAAGCACAATAGGAGTATAATCATCAATATTCATATCTCTAGTTAATTTAATATCTTGAATCGATTTGGTAAACACATCAAGGTTCTCATCAACATCTTTGTTCAAGTCAAGCTTGAATCTGAAAAAAATTTCAAGTAAAAACAATTTTACTAGGCAAAAAGGTCTCCATATACAACTCTTCTAATTTTTCCCAAAGAAGTTTAGCAGAATTAAGTTTACCACATTTTCTAAGCACAGAGTTAGATAAATTCATGATTATGGAAGAATAAGCAAATTCATCGTCTTCAGCTTTCTTAGCAGTGGTTACATCATTAGCATAATTACCACCTATAGCCTTAAACATTTTCTGTTGAATTAAAATTCCTTTCATTTTCTGTTGCCAAATAGAAAAATCTGATTTTTCATTAAAGGGTTTCATATTATAGCCAGAAATAGAAGCCACTGCACACAAGCAAAATAAGGCACACTAATTCACAGGCTAACAAATTACACAAAGTGAGCAGCAGAAGCAGGACCACACAAAATAGACACAAATATTGAAAAAAACTGAAAGTTTTTAGACAATTTTAAAATTTCAGTGAGCCACACTGAAAAACACAGAAAACACAGAATCACATAAATTCCTAGTTTTCTACAGCAAGCAAGCCTCAGAACCTATGACATAGACGCTCAACAAAGCAGTAAAAATTTTAGGGTTCAAGCCAATCACCTACAACCCAGAGGCCAACGCTCTGGGGTTTTTCCACCGAAAAGCCGAACTGGCGCAGAAAATGAACCGCCGAACAGCCGCTGCTCGAGCGTCGTTGTTCACCCACCAAGCGCGGATAGCCGCTGTGATACCACTGTTAGGAGGGTATCCGTCTTGGCATCGTCATGTGTACCTGCAAAACAAATACAAATACAGAATATGCAAATATAATACTAATATCAAAATGATATAGATTCCGGCTCAGATCTGTTGTTATTCCAATTCTACGTCACGTAGAGAATCCAAGGTAAAGTCCACTTGGTAAAGGCACCATACCCCACAATCTGTCAACTCACAGCACAAATCTAATGAACAGAAAAACAATCCCCAAACCAGATTGCAACGAAGCACAAAGCAGCGTACAACAAATCACTCGGACAGAACAATTGAACACACCGAACACACCAATGAAGCACAAAGCTCACGACAGAACCTCCCTCAACGCACAATACAAAACACACGGCCAAGAGGACTCTCACCACGCTCAACCCGCTGAATCACAAAGGTAGAGACGGGAATCACACAGAAAAAGGGAGCAAGAGAAGAGAGGAGGCGCTCGTACAGTGCGAGGGAGTAGAGAGGCTGACGATCAGGGTGAGAGTGTCGAGAGGCGGACGTATGGAGTGAGAGAGGCACAACTTTCAGACTAAATTGGGGGAGGTTTATAACAAAGAAATTAAGGTATGTTAATTAAGGGGATTAAAGGATTATGGGCTTGAGTAATTGATGCTTAACAATTGGGCCATAAACCCAACAATATACAATGTACATGATGATTATGGAGGGGGACAAAAAATTTTAGGTTATAGTAATTTTGAAGAGTCCGAGATTCATAATTTTTAAGAAATTTATGTGTGAGATTATCAATTGTATATAAAACTAAATTTATGTGAAATTGGTAAATACTAAAAAAGAGTAGTGATGTAAACGACACCGTTATCGCGTTGTTTCTTCCTTTATTGCCGATATTCCACATTTACAATATCATTTAGGTATGATTTCTCAAAAAAAAGAAAAAAAAACTTTTAGGTACGGCACACACGAAGATACGATTCGAATTGATCTCGAAATTCGATCAAAGGTTTTGAAGTTGAGCTTCATATTAAGTATGTATTTCCGTCATTGTTTGATTTGTTTGTTTTCGTATTATTCTCTGTCTGCATCTAAAGAAAGAACGAGCTATAATTTGATCACGGTTCTGAATTTGATATTGTGGTTTTACTGGATCACGGTTTTTTGTTTTTTTCTATATTTTAATTAATTCTGTGTTATTTGATGTTTGGGTTCAAATTCCTCGCGGTGTTACTTTTGTTACATTCTGATTGGTCGATTAGATAAAGTTATATTTTTTGTCATTTGATTTGTGGTCTTGTTTTGGTTAAATTTTGGTTGTTAATGTCATCTGAAAAACGTGGACAGAAAATTGTGATTTCATTGTGTTAAGCAGTTGACGATTTCAAAACATCCATTGGCTTTCGTACATCTTTAGCAACTCTTTGAAAACCAAATAGAGTTGGGAAAATACATAGCAAAATAACTCAGATTCGTGTTTTACGGATGCCAAATGAAGTAAGGCTACTAGGTTTTTTAGCTCATACATGGATCAAAGATGGACTTTTTATGTATTTTTACGTGCCGACATAGGTTTTCCATCCACGTTTTTTCTATGCAGTAGTTTTTTAATTTTCATATGAATTAGGATGTTAGGCGCATAGTAACAACCATTGTAGTTCTTTGTAATTGTGCATAATAACAAAATATGTCGGTTCAGTTCAACATCATTTCACCCCTCTGCTGGGAATGCCAGCATGTTGGTACAGATATTGATAATGACTTGCGGCAAATTACTGAATTTAGAATATTTTTACCTCTTTTCAAGTTGAAATGTAGCCTTTTCATTTCTAAATAATCCAATATTATGTTTTTCAAATTATGAAAGTTTTATGGCACGTGAAAACCAGGATTTGCACACCTCTATTAGCAAGTTAAATGGCTGGCTCTAGGGTTGCTCATGTCATTCTAAAAGGACCGAGCGTGGTGAAGGAGATACTCATAGCAGCTGCACTTGGCCTCACTGCAGGCAGTTTATGGAAGATGCACCACTGGAACGAGCAGATAAAGACGAGGGCGTTCTATGACTTACTGGATAAATGTAAGGTCACTGTTGTTACTGCAGAAGAATAAAACTTTTGAGATTTCTCTTGGTTATTGACACCCATACCCGTATGATACTGATCAGAATTTCCATTGGTTTAGCTCTTTGATTAGAAATGGGCTTTGTTAGGTTTGGATTTCATGCCAATAATTGCAGACCATGTATTCAACTCTCCTGCAAATACTGAAGATTTCCTGTCTCTGTTGTCTTACTTCTGCGGAATCGGATTTACGTTCGAATGATTTAAGATACCAATGCTTTCAAGGTTCAAATATGACAATTGAATATCTGCTGACTGGATGTTTGCAGTTTGGGGGTTTTAGTACTAGATATTCGAACAGCCATTCATTGGTATGGCAGAACATGCGGCAATGCTATAATAATTTCTTTTATCCAGATTAACTTGCAATAAACTTACATGATGATGATTTATGTTGTTTGAAAATCACTAAACTTTGATTTCCGTAAGATTTGATGATGGATCCAAGTGGTGACGTTGATCATACAAGTCAGTAGCATATAAAATAAAGAGGAATGGTAACGATACTCTCAGTAAAACATGATATCGGCCTAACAAAGTCCAGCATCCACAAAAGAAATCACAATAATCAAACAATCTAAACGCCACCAATCTTTACAAGAGTTGAAGACAATTGAAACAACGACGCTATTGGTCCAGACATTTTCTTCCAAATGTTTAAGTAATCTCTTTTTCATGTATATAGATGAATGGTTTTTGATTTTAAAAAAAATCCAAAAAATGATTAAATACACACGTATCATTCATCTGCATTCATGAAACATGAAATGAAACACAAACTGGAGGCCTCCAGTGATACACCACCTTTTACAAGTAATGAAATTGTGATTCTCCAACAAGGTGCATAAACAAGATCCATCAATGACCGTGCGCAATCCTTTCCGTCTCACCACCAGTTCTATCAAAATCCCGAATCTTAGATTTGCTGCAAAAGCCTAATACCACGAACGGCCCAATCTCCAAAGCACCACATCCCAAATACTTTAAATATAAACTGGAAAATTTTCGTCAAACGGGAGCAGACTAGCCAGTGTACTGCAAGAACAAAATCCTAACAAGACGACTCAACTTCCTTTCCATTATCATCATGACGAATATGTCTTCTTAACCTTCTTAGCCAGATTTCGTAGTCCACAGGATAGGGTGTTCCGCACAGGCTATCAACATAATCGGCAAATGCTTTCAAGACCGCAGAGATGTCACCAAGCTTCTGCTGAATCAGCCTTCTAGACCAAGAAATCTCTCTCCATTGTAGTGCGCCTTCCACTGAATCTAGAACGGGTAAATCCCCACCAGAAGAAAAGTATAGCACATATACCAGGCTCTCTGCATCAGAAGCCGAGCACAACTTCCCCTCTTGAAGAGCAGAAGTAGACGAGAAATGAAGATTCAAAGGTGGGCGGTCTCTATCTTCTAAAATGGCATGCCCCCAACCGATAAGAACGTGATAACATTGCCCGACTTTAGATTTCACGCATATTATATTTTCAGGTCTTATGTCTCCATGCCGAATTCCAGCTGAAGCAGTAGAAGATAGGGCAGACAAACAATCATGAAAACATCGGATAGCCTCGTCGGGGCCAAACTGGTTTGCTCTCACCATGTCAGGAATGGTCATGCCAACTGGACTGGTCACTAAGACGGGAACCCCACACCATGGGTACTCACAGTTACGGCCCAAGCTTGGCTTATGACACTGACCAGGATGAACAACCCTGCCAGATGCATTCAGTTGGGGAATATACTTGCTTGACAAACCTTTTTGTTTCATAACACTCAACACTTTAGTTTGCCTCTGAACCTGATACCATAATTTCATACCCTCTAATGCCGGCCCAAGGAGAGAAGGGTGTGAGCCAATGTACAGGAATAGTCTCTTCCCTGGATTTTCAACAGAAGACGCGATATAAAACACGACCTCCCCATCATTCAGAACTTCATCTATCTGATAACCATTTTGCAGGCTTGAATCTTCTATCAACAAAATGGATCCAACTTCTAGCTCCACTGGTTTTTTGGGATCCATCTTAATGTTTTGCAGTTCTACAATTTCAGGAGAAGCAGGGCGATGCTGGAATCGAAGCAAACGATTACCAGCGACATTCGTGTCCCCCAATTGCCTTTCGGCCCTCCTTGTCTGAAGACGGGAACTATGATCCGCAGCTAAATCTTCGACGGTGTTCTTAGGCATTCCACAATATTGAGTTAGAGAATGAAATGTGGCATAAAGAACCTGTAAAGCACCAATATCACTCCAATTAGCATTTCCGAGCTTGTTCCAGATCTTTTCGAATGGGGATATTGCTATTTGTGAATGATCCTTGATCCATCCGGCAGCAGATTCATAGACACTATCAAGATCCAAGTCCAATTTATTCAGATCCCCCTCGACTTTAACAACTCCACCATACTGAGAATCAACAAGAAGTATGAAAATTGAGTTACGACTCAGATGCCTATGTGACCTGCTGATACTTCTAGCAAGCAATACACGAAGAGCAAAGAACAAAGCTTCACCTATAATATCGAGTTGGGGCATGTAGTTGCCATCCATTGAGGTAAGACTTCCAATATCAGGCCTTAGCACAGCTAATTCAACAATATCGTCCCACTTCCCTTGAGAATGTCTCGGGTTCTTCAGCATTATAGCTGAGGCACACAACCCTCCAAGCTTACCTTTAGAAATAGCCCTTTCTGCTTGGTAAAATCTCGAGTTCCCACCATATAACGAGGAAACATAGAAAGGCATTTCATCATTCTCATGACCCCAGAAAGCTTCCCACAAGCCACTCACACTTGCATGTAGGAAGTCCTCAAAAGCAAGATAAGCTGTTGATTCTACAGAGTTCGATATCGGCGCATTCATAACGCTAGGCATCCTAATTAGTTGCTGAAAGGGTACCCCTTCTAATGCATAATCAAACTTTTGTAAGTCTACCAGCTCAAAAGGAACATCGAAGGCAGGTGGCGCATGACTTTCTGTTATATCCTGAAGCCAATCTGTGAGATTTGCATTTAAGATTTCACTGTTAACAAACCTACGGAGAAACTCTTTCCTATCATGAGTCCTATCACCTGATGAAATACTCAACTTTTGTGTTGCAGAATCCACCGAATCCTGATCGGGTGACACACCTGTAAATAAAATTTGATCACAAGTCATTATAGGACTTTACTCGAGGCTGAGTTTAAAGACGAAACTGAACAGGTGATGGAAAAGAAATTCATCATGACATCAAGTGAAAATAAGCAGAATTGTCTCATGAACAGGCCTGAGGGTTAAGTCATTTCAAAGAGAACAGCCCCATGTAGACCTGTTTTACCACAGGTGACAATCCTCCAGACAGGACAAGTTTGTCTGTCATCCTCAAGCTGGTCTATCAATCAGGCATTAACCCAAAACTTTGGGTACTATTGTATTTATCCCAATATATATGGTATTGATTTTTTGTCAGAAAAATATTGCGTCTCACATAAACCAGAAGCAAAGTGTTATCTAAATTAGTCACCTTAACTATGTAAATGATTCCGGAAAGATAAACAAAAAATTTGTTGGGAAAAGATATGAAACTCGTTTGGACTTTGATATTGATTTTCTCATGGTGAATCGAGAACTCCATCATAGTCTAAGTAAAGCGAGTAAGTCCAAAAGCAATGACCTACTGACACAAATTGATTAACAAACTGACAGGAAGCGTAGTTTTGGAAGATACAAGGGAACTATGCAGACTTCGCCTGCCTGAAGAAGATAAATTCGTTAGCAGACTGCTCGAGTACCCCTATATTACTTTGATTGACCTTGTGTAACATAAATAACTTCCTTAGAACTTTTAACATTTTTCTGAATCTTAAGCATTATGAACAAATATGTATATTCTATAAACTATGCACCGAGATTACTTCTCAGGACTAAAACTCATTAGAATGTAAGATCATCGAGGCAAATATAGATGGAAAGCATTTAAATTTGTACTTAGCAGACATGACACTCTTAAATTTATTTGCTTGGCATCGTAAAAGTCAGGCTTTTCCAAATACAATTCTATGCAGCTGCACCAAATACATGGATGCACACTTCACTCTTGATGCAATCAAGTATACAAAATCTTCATAGGTTAGAAGCATAACAAGTCATATGTTTTAAACAACCATTTGCCCGTATGAGTGTATCAAACAAAAGTGAAAATCGAGCATAAGAATCACAAACTTAAAGGTGAAATAAAATCCGCAACTAATTCCGGGGAACCTATGAAGAGAGATCGTACAATCAAGTCACAATTCAGTAAACCCAGAGTCATCCAACTTCAAAGCTCAACCTTTTTAAAAAAAAAAAATTAGGGTTCAGATAACAGAATAATCTGAAATGCAATTATACCTTCCATGGAAGATGTGAATTCAATTTTCTTCTAGATCATTGACATCAGCTAGCACCAATTCTGAATCAATTCCATCTCTCTCTCTCTCTCTCTCTCTCTCTCTCTATGTATGCGTTCAGATGCATCGGTATGAAAAGAGATGCGTGTCATATGCTTTCTTTCCATTCTCTTTGTCGTCAAAAGAATATAAAAAAAGTTGTTTAAAAAACAAAAATCCATGATATTAATTTTTTTCGAAGAAATATATGATATTATATTTGATTAATTGAGTAAATTACAAAGCAATTACGACTGTTCGTTAAAATCAATCATTCACCGGCCTATTTGATTAGCTCAGTTCTAATCGAATCATGTCTGATGAATTGAATTTACCATAATGTTATATTCAAATGTTAGATATGTGGAGTCTATTTTTATATTGATCACGTATATCCAAATCAAATTTGGACCATTGATTTAAGATTGCCCCGAATTCCATATCAAATGAAGTGTATGTTACTTAAAAGCATAAAATCATTTATACTTAATGATGGTATTATATTCAAATGTTAGATATGTGGAGTCTATTTTTTATATGGATCACGTATATCCAAATCAAATTTGAACCATTGATTTAAGATACAATGCTGCCCCGAATTCCATATCCGATGAAGTGTATGTTACTTAAAAGCAGAAAATCATTTATACTTAATGATGGTATTATTATAAACTCCTTTTTATGATAAAAAAAAAACTAAGATCATTTAAGGTCGGAAACAAATATGTAAGACCATCCAATATCATTAACATGATGTTGTAAGTAGAGATATTTTAGCAGAATCTTCTATAAATGGCAAAACGGTGATGAGTAAAATATTTAACATCTCATATGGTATCGATAATAAGCATTTCACTCCGTGTGATTGGTAAATAGACATTTTGCCACATATGATATCCATAATAGACAATTTACCCCCTATAATTTCAAAATAGTCCCATATGATTTGCAAAACATAGCACATACGGGGGATGTGTTTTATACCTATTCACAACTACATGGGGTAAACTGCATATTTTCACAAAACACCTTCTATTTTCAAACCACATAGGGATAAATTAAATATTTTAAAAATCATAGGGGATAAACTGCATATTTTCAAACCAAATGATTGTAATCTACATTATTGAAAAATCACATGCGGTTCGTTGTAAATGATCATTTCTATGAAAATGCATGAGCCTTTTAGTCTACATATTTAACTTTCGACATATACTTAAATTCACACTTCAAAAAATTAGATTGGAATAACTAAGTTAATGCGACCCAATTTTTAAAATATATGTTTTCTTATTTGAACCAATCAATAATTTTTAAAATTTTAAAGAGGTTTATTTAGCATTCTTTAGACCACTTTGGTGGGTATTGTGGCCCAATAGTTGTAGCCCATTAGGCTTAAACACATTGTTGAGTTTAATGCTTAATTAATCTCTAAATTATGTATGGGTTTTGATGATCAACAAAACTTGCATTTATTATACTAATATGTCTACTTAGTGTACATGGTTAGAGTGATAAATTGGTTGGGAAGACCAATGGAAGAGGACTCAAGTTACACAATGACATTTGCGAGTTCATAGGACAAGCGATGAATTTTATCAAGGAAGATATTGAGCTTGGATGAGAAGAAATGACATCTATGTACAACCAAACTAAGTGTTCAACATGTGTGGAATGATGTTGGAACAATATCTTATAATGGGAAGAAGACTCACGAACCAATGGTCTGTTGGTGGGCAAATTCGTATAGAAGCCAATTGGAGCGCAGTGCGGTGTTTTGATAATATCTCTTGTCTCAATGATCCGAATGGCGTGAATCTAAAGAGGTTAAAAATCCAACTCAAAATTCTAGATTTCATATTCAAACAACTCAGTCCAATTCGGATTGCATTATGGAGCAAAATGGCATGGGAGTCATAGCAAGTGCAGATTGTAGCAAGGTTGGAGCGGCTGTAGCATTTTGGGCATAACTTCTTCATACCTTAATGAAATTCAATGATTTTGGTGTCCACGCGTAGCTAAGAGGATGTGCTACAACTTTGATGTTCACCACTTTTCCCAGAAACGAGCCTAAGATAGTCAAAAGTGCACAGTTTGAAGTTATTAAAATCTAGGAGATAGTTCCAGGCGATCCGAGCCATAGTTTCAGGCGATCCAAGCCACGCGTGCCAACGCCGCGCACCATCGACCCAGGCGATGGCACGCTACGCGCTTGGCGATCCAGAAGCTTACCTACGGCATTTTTATTTAATGCAGATCGCCCCAGGAGATGGGAAGAGAAGATCGCCTGTGGCGATCTGGACCAGATTTTACCTTTAGAACGTGGCGATGGCGCGGAATTTTAGTCCAAAATTGTTGCTAACGGCTAGTATGACCTTTGGGAGCCTCCTAAACTATAAATATGGATGATTGAGCTCAAGTTGAAGATAAGAAACAAGAGGATACAATACAAGAAAATTTGTTCAATTAAATTTAATCTAGCATTGCAAACTTCATACATTTGTGTTGTATTGAGAGTTTGTAATTCATTTCTTGTGTGAGAGCTTTAGTTCTTCATTTAGTTACACCGTGAAGGTGTTATTTGAATCGTTGTAAGGTCCTCCAACACCGACGCAAGTTGAAAATTGTATAAGTCATCAACAAGTGAAGTTGGTGCATGTTTGTGGCTATCATTGGAGTCCTTAAGGCCAAGAAGACTAGTGAAGAGTGTGTGACTTGGGAAGAGTTTGTTTGTGGCTATCCTTGGAGCCCTTAAGGCCAAGAAGACTCGGGAAGAGTGTGTGACTCATGAAGAATTTGTTTGTGGCTAACTTGTATCCCTCAAGGCCAAGATCAAAGTGTTCTAGTGGAACCTCGGTTGGATGTATACTAACCGGGAAGAGGAGACGTAGGCGATTCATCACCGAACTTCTATAACAAATACTTGTGTTCTTTATTGCTTTATTTACATTACGCATTTACTTTATTATTTCTTATTATCCATTATTCGATTAACATCAAGTCTTCCGCAGAGCAAACTCGACTTTTGCAAAATCACTTTAAATCGCTAAAGTAGCTAATGAAGCTCATTCACCCCCACTCTTCGGTTCCAACAGGTTGCCTCCAATTGGTGTCCTTTGATGGAAATGGATAGCTAACTACATATACAACATCCCATATGAAGCATAACATAAGATTTTCAAAATTAACATCACAATTTGAGAGAGTCAAGCAAGATCAAAATTATCTCACCATCATATTCATTTTATTCTTGAATGAGAGAGTTTGTAACCTTTGTGGTTGATGTTCTTGTGATTTGTTGTGCTACAATCACAAGAGAGGCCGTTGTATCTTGGGAGAGGATTGCCACATACCGAAAACACCTTGTGCGGGGCAAATTTCTCTTAAGGATAAAGTGTTATAAACTTGTCTCGACTTAAGACATTCATCATTTCTTTTCCATAAATTCGCAGAGGAAATCTCATACAACGCGAAACAAACAATCTTAAGAGG
The DNA here is from genome assembly GCA_907163345.1 of Haberlea rhodopensis. Classification (NCBI taxonomy): domain Eukaryota; kingdom Viridiplantae; phylum Streptophyta; class Magnoliopsida; order Lamiales; family Gesneriaceae; genus Haberlea; species Haberlea rhodopensis. The sequence continues at coordinate 9,226,859 of CAJQUN010000003.1, read as the reverse complement.
ATTTCAATATATTTCTGGAAAAGAAATGACATCAACATTAACAAATGTTCCTGCGACGTAAGAAGAAAGACCGCAAAAGTTCACTGGCGTAGACTTTAAGAGATGGCAACAGAAAATGCTTTTCTATCTTACTACTTTGCATTTGACCGTAGGCGATGACGAGACGGATACTAGCAAGAGGGCTGCTGTAGATGCATGGAAGCAAAACGACTTTCTATGCAAGAACGACATCTTGAATGGCCTTAATGATGCACTATACGATGTATATTGTCAAGTCCGAACAGCAAAAGAATTGTGGAATATGCTTGAAACAAAATACAAGGCAGAAGATGCCGACCTTAAAAAGTTTATTGTTGGATGTTTCTTGGATTTCAAAATGTTAGATTCAAAATCCATGGTGAGTCTGTTAGCCCTATATAGACCGGTCAGTCTCAGATAAGTTTGAATCATAGCTCATTGCCTTCAAACATATCCTGATCAGGGGAATCCTGGCTGCCCCTGTCATTGAATTCTTTATTTGAGATATTGTTATTGTTCAGCTTGTTAGCATAAATGCTCAGCAAGCCAAATGTTGGCCCGATGGGCTTTATGGACCCTAGCCCAATTAGCTAACCACTATAAATATAACCTTGTCTAGGGTTAAAATTGATTCCATTCAATACACTCATCATCATAGAAAAGCCGTCATCACACTAGCACTGGTGCCGGTCTTGTAGATCTGGTCAGGTTGGTTGGACTCGAGGGTCACCGCTATCAGATTCACGTCGGTGAACGGTAATTCCTTTTCGTGCATTTATTCGATTTATGCATGTTACTATATGAATCAGGCGCGATCGACCGTCGCCGGGTCAGATCTGTTTATTGTATTATTTCCGCTGCGTTTGGATCTGGCGCCAGGGTACGGAAACCCAACAGTGGTATCAGAGCCAGGTTGCGCTTTGATTCATGTATTCATTAATTAATGTTTATTAGATTGTTTTCAATCGTAACTAATCGTGTTCGAATTTCAGAAATTTTGTGATCCGGAAAAATATAGAAAATAGATTAAAAAGAGTTTTAATCGAGACCCAAATTCGACCATGCCGGAAATTGTTTCCGACATCTGATCTTCATCTCCATGGTGGTCGGTGGCCGGCGGTTGGAAGCAACCAGCGTGACGGCGCACGGCCATGAATAGTTCTCCGCCATTTCAGGGCTGCGCGATCAATTTTCTTTTCTAGACCTCGTTTTCGCGACGAATTTGTGCAGACAGTTCGACAGATTTAGATCTGCGTTGGACGTGTTTCTGGTCTGAGGAAGTGTGCAAGGCTGCGACGCGGCGGAGAATTGTTCTCCGCCGCTAAGGGCATGTCTGGCGCGGCTCGTGAACAGTAGGCGGCGGCTGGCAAGCTGAAACCCTAACCCTAAATTCAATTTTGGGAAGATGAACAGTATTTCGGGATTTAAAAAAAAAAAAAATTTATTTTTGATAAATCCGAAAAATGAGGGTAATTTTGGGGTTGAAAATTGATTTTCTAATTTTGGATCCAAATTGTTTGGAGTCCATAAATTATTTGGGTCATTTTAGATGTTTTATCCGGATATCATTTTGAAATAATAAATCATACTGCTTAATTTATTAAAAATGTGATTTTTAATTTATTAAGTGTAAAATTGAGATTTTACAATTAGTTGAAAATTTAAATAATTGAAAATTGAATGAAAATGTTTCATTTAATTTGTTAATTTTATTTTTGACTAATATTATGATTTGAGGTAAAATAGTGATTTTACCAATTAATTGATAATTTAATTAATTAGAAATTAAATAAAAGTGTTTCATTTAGTTTGATGATTTTATTTTCGATTAATATGATTTAAAGGTAAAATAGAGATTTTACCAATTAATTGAAATTTAATTAATTAGAAATTAAATAAAATGGTTTTATTTAATTTGTTAATTTTATTTTCAATTAATGATGCGATTAGTGGGAAACGATAGAATAAATTAATATTTGTGCTCTAATTACATGTGATGTAATTAGTACAATTACATATGATGTAATTGTTTAGTTTAATGTTTAATTACATATGATGTGATTGCATGATGGATGATTACGGGCCTTGACCAACGTGTTTAGGTGAATGTTTAGGTTATTATTGTTTCATTATAATTGTGATTTTGGTTATCGGGCCTGCGAGCCTGCTCTCTCTAATTTCTGATGTATCCCACCCCGGATGTGTATCCCTATTCTCTTGTTTGCACGATTTAAATGTAAAATCTTTAGAATTAGTGGGAGATCGAGTTTGAAGATGGAGCATCAAGAATCAAGACATGTATAATGGAAGCAAAAATGTAATAGGATTGCATTACATACCTGCATCACCTTAGACAGACTTGTGATCCACGTATGGCTCACGTGGATCAATTAGGAAAAGATCGTAATCGTCCATATTTATTTTTATTATGCATATGATGTATGATAAATGTTTGTTTGTATGTTTTATTAGTACATATGACTGCATGAATAAAACATAGTTGCATGAATCCGACAAACAAACAAACAAGTATTTGATGAGATCTTTTGAAAATTATTAAATCCCTCTTTGAATATGATTCAAAAAATTTAATATCAAACTGTAAAGGGAGCTCAAAGGAGTTTGTTGCTTCCTGTCTTCCATCAACAGTTAAGCCATGAGACGCTACTTGTGTCAGGTGTCTTGTCTCACCCTCGTGGGGGGCATCTGGCATGGGAAAGCTGTGTGTTTAACTGCCACTTAATTATGGATATGGTTCTGTTAACCTTTAAGATTACTCACCCTCGTGGGGTCTTATTGGCGAACATTACCATCCGTGGGATAGGTTAGTTTGACGTGAGAAGGCATAATTGGCCTGCCTCCGTAGGGTTATGTCAATCACGAGACGAATATCTTGGGGGTTGCATATGATGCAATTGTGAGCTACCTTTAGTATCATGAGGTCGGCTGGACCCTCGCCCGGGGCTATCATGAGCTAGTTGGACTCCAAGCCCACTAAGAAAATACGATTTTCCGTTCATTTGTCATGAGGGTGACGAATTCGAAAAATTTAGTGGGAGCATTCAATAACTAAAGCCCATAGTTTTTGAATAAATTAATAATCAAACAGTTTGCATATATTTTCTGTTTATTCTCAGTATTATGATTGTCGTGAATCCGATTGCATCAATTCTCGATACAAACAAAGTAACCGCACCAAACTATTCTGATTGACTAATAATTTTAAAATATTGCTTGCTTCTAAAAGATTGCTATATACCCTTGGTGGAAGCCTCCTGTTGAAGTGTCTCCCGGTTCGTCTCATGAAGAGATTGCCACACTTGAGAAGTGATGTGACGATGGTCTCTAGACTAGGTGCTATATGATAGTATCAATGTCACCAATGAGTTTCAACACAGATATGAAAAAATCGTTCACATTGCTGATATTTTCCAACACCTACAAATGTTGTTTGGTGAATAGACGCGATTACTGAGACTCGCGATTTCAAAAGAGCTATTTTCATTTCACATGCGAGATGGGGCTTCGGTCTATGAGCATAGTGTAAGAAAAATATCTCTTGTTGAGAAATTGGAAAATCTGAATGTGACAAATCCTCATTAATTGGCTGTAGATTTGATCTTATAGTCAAAATGTTGGAAACTCATGTATCCTTGATTCAAAGGAGAAACGTGTTCTTCTTATTGAATCTTCTACCAATGGTATTTCAAGGATAAAGAAGAGGAAGGGAAATGATTCCCAACCTCTAAAGACAAAAAAGGATATAGTAGCAACTATGAAAGGAGAGGCATCTATGTTTTCACTGCTGGTCACTGGCGCAAAATTGTAAGGAATACCTAGACTAGAAGCGTTCTAGAAAGTGTATGTTTTATATTAAAATTAAATGTTTCTATTGGTTCTACTTCTTTGGTATATGATGTCAGTTGTGCTCGCATTTTTGCAAAGAGTTGCATGTGATGTGAAGAAGTAGAGAGCCCTAGGAAGGTGAAACCTACCTGAGGCTAAGCATTGTAGCAATAGTTGTTGCAAAGGCTATTTGAAACATTTATTTAATATAAAATCTTGAACTTGTTAGGAACTGGTTTGAGCAATTATTCATTTGTTCTAGATTTAATCATGAACATTGTTCCTATTTTGATAGATAATGATATTCTTTTAAATATGCGAATGTGATTTGCAGTATTTTTAAGAATGCATGTTTTATTGAATCTGGTGAACTTATGAATGATTAGTATGATTATATTCAAAGAATATAAAAAGAATGATAACTTAAATCCAACATATATTTAGCATATGCTGAATGTCCAATGAATTTGATTCATATGGACGTATGTGGAGCACTAAATGTTAGTGCAAGATGATGTTGAGTTATCTTAAAGAGAATGTGATTCTCTCTGAGTAACTCTCTAAATGTACATATTTGTTGAATATAATTCATACCAATGCAGTGACCAAAACTCCATATACGATATGGACTGAAAAATAATCAAAATTTTATTTTGAGCTTGTTCTGCTTATGTGAAGCAGCCAGTGGGAGATGAGTTGGATAGTTGATCCATCTTATGTTATTTTGTGGAAATTATATTATCAATTGCAGGCAAAGGGTTTGTTTCGCAAGTGCAATCTTTCTAGAGAAAATGTTTCTATTAGAAAGGATGACAAAATAATATAACTTGAAAGGGTTCAAGAACCACAAACCACTAGAAAAGTGAAAACGGTGAAATTAATTTAGTTAATCACAACCTTTGATTTACACACACCAAGGAGATTTGAAAATGTTTCAAGAGCTCCTAATAGAATGAATCTACTCCTTAAAAGTAGTCAAGAAATAGACCATGGATATGATCCTTGGACTTTCAAGGAGGCGATGTCAGATATTGATTCGGGACATTGGCAAGATGCCATGAAATCTGAAATGGAATCCATGTACTCCAATAAGGTATGGGCCTTAGTAGATCATCTTTGGGAATTGTTCCCATTGGCTGCATGGATTTACAAGTGAAAGCTTGGAGTGGATGGGAAGGTAGTGACCTTCAAAGCTTGACTGGTGAGAAAAGGTTATTCTCATAGGCAAAGAGTTGTTTATGAGAAAATTTTCATCGGTTATGATGCTATAGTCTATTTAGATTTTATTAGTTATATCTTTATATTATGAATATGAGATATGAGTAATGGATGTGAACACAACATTTCTCAGTGGTGGCATTGAGGTAGAAATGTAGCAGCCAAATATGTTTACAACATCTTGGAGTGAGAAAAATGTTTTCAAACTCCAGAGGTCCATTTATGGGCCTAAGAAGGCATCTCGAAGTTTGAACTTCCGTTTTGATAACATCATCAAAGTGTTTGGTTTTGTTAAAAATCCGGAAGTGACATGTGTATGCAAAAGGGTTAGTGGGAGCATGGTTACATTTGTGATGCTTTCAGTCGATTATATCATGCTCATTGTGAATGGTATTGGATTAATCAATTAAAGCATGATTATCTACTAATTTCTCCATGTAAGATTGGGAGAAGCGTCATACGTGCTTAGCATAAGAATCTATAGGGATAGATCTAAAGGATGCTTGAGATCTCTCAATCTACGTACATAAACACTGTGCTAAAAGGGTTTAGCATAGAATAGTCGAAAAATGAGTTACTTCATATTATGTCATAGTATTTATCTCTCGAGTCAATGGGTCGTAAGATTGATGAGGAGAGAGAAAAGATGACATTGGTACCTTATATTTCTACTTTTAATAGCATATTGTATGCTATGGTATGTACTTGGCCTGATGTATGTTCTTAGAGTAATGGACAGACATCATACAGATCCCGGTGAAGGTCACTGGAAAACTGTGAAAATAATCATCAAGTTCTTATGAAGAACTTATGATATGTTCATGGTTTTTGGATCTGTAAGTGGAGAAATAAAAGTTGAAGGCTAAGTTGATGCTGGTTTTTAAATTGGATGTAGATGATACCATATCGATGTTCGGATTTGTATTTAAGCTCAATGATGGCGATGTCTCTTGGAAACGTTCCAAGCAAGACACCACATTGGATTCCACCACTGAAGCTGAATACATTGCAGCATACGATGCAGCAAAGAGGCAGTTTGGATAAGAAATTTCATCCAAGAGTTGGGTGTAATTTCTAGTGCAGTTGACACAGTCTATGTGTACTGTGACAACATTTGAGCTATTGTGAATGGCCAAGATCTCATCAGGATCCAAACATATATTGAGAAAGTACTATCTAATGAGACAGATGGTAGACGCGACATTATTATCGAGAGAATCGCTTCATCAGAAAAATATAGTGAATCCACTGACAAAGCATTTACAATGATTGGTGTCTGATAGACATCTTGGGAAGATGGTCTTAAGACACATGAGTAGTTGGCCTTGGAAAAGTGAAAGATACTGTTGTTATACATGATTAAGTAAATCAATAGTAGATTGATTGTACTTGTAATCTTATTATGACAAATCTTTGTTTGAATATTAATATATATGGCACTTCTTCATCTGTTTACCCATGCATCTTGATGTGTTGATGAAGTCCTTGAGATTGTTATAGTCCATAGAATGTGGTTACGCATATGATGGTGACCATGAAATACATTCTCGACTGCGATTTTTAAATGTTCCTGGTCGATGAGCCTTCGAGAATGGGATATCGATATATGCTCGTTAGAGACTGGTATTCACGATGTGTCTAGTGTAGTGCGCCGCGTTTCATCGGTGTTGGCTTGGAGAAGTCAGCACACATGAATAGGTGCTCATTAGGAATGAGTTCACTGAACGACCCTACTCGGAATTCTATAAGTGGTTACCATTTGTCGAGTATAGAATTTCTAGTCATAGTTGTGCACCATTACTCCTCATGACCCGAGGCGTCATTGAGGTCTTGATAGATAGCTGTGTACTTTGATTTAATGACTGATCACATGTGGGTCATAAAGTCATTATTTTGGGTATTCAGTGATGCTGTCAGAGGCCTATGATTGTCATTGGGGATTCACCACTGGTCTTGATGAACCAGGATGTCCTATGTGTTTTTCTATATATGATTCAAGGAATCTCTGGCCAGAGTGGGTAGTGCTTGTGAAAAATGAGTTTTTCATATACGCACACAATGAATCATATAACGTGAAACAAATACATAGCTATTGAAATCATAAGGGCCTCGACCGACCAATGCCCTAGATTCAATCGGGACATATTGAGTGAAAGGAATGTACTGCACGCTAACTATGGCTGACAGGTTCTCGTACGTTGCTAGTCATTTGTATCTAGGTCTTCGTGAAGCGCAGATGCTAGGCGCTACCCACGATCGGTAGGTTGTTGCTGAAATTGTATTTCAGCCATTGTCTATTAAAGGAGTTTAATTGACAATGAGGCATTCAGGGTAAGCCCAAAGAAGTGTTTGACTTCTAAAATCACAAAGGTTGTGATCCTACTGCTATGATACACTTGAGCCTCGTTGGGTCACAATCAACCGGCCGCCGATCTATCGATGAGAATTGAGACTTAAATGTTAAGTGCTCAAACTGAGTGATTTAGAAGAGATGAATTTAATTTTTGAAAGCTCCTCAATTTAGTGGAGTTCTATATTTGAAATTGTTTCATTTATAGAAAGTTCTAAAATTAAATCATTTGATATATTTATGTCTCATAATTATGTACATTGGCAGTACATCAAGTTGTTCAATTAGATTGAGTTACTTGGATTATGAGTTTGTAGTTTTGTGTTGGCTTTTGGGCAAGTGGGAGATTGTTAGCATAAATGCCCAGCAAGCCAAATGTTGGCCCGATGGGCTTTATGGACCCTAGCCCAATTAGCTAACCACTATAAATATAACATTGTCTAGGGTTAAAATTGATTCCATTCAATACACTCATCCTCATAGAAAAGCCGTCATCACACTAGCACTGGTGCCGGTCTTGTAGATCTGGTCAGTTGGTTGGACTCGAGGGTCACCGCTATCAGATTCACGTCGGTGAACGGTAATTCCTTTTCGTGCATTTATTCGATTTATGCATGTTACTATATGAATCAGGCGCGATCGACCGTCGCCGGGTCAGATCTGTTGATTGTATTATTTCCGCTGCGTTTGGATCTGGCGCCGGGGTACGGAAACCCAACACAGCTACACCCTTTTATAGTATTTTAATCTCCGAAACACATTCCATGTCCTCTTCATATGTATTGATCACCTCCCTCAACTTCTCCAAATGCATCTCATGTTCTGTTTTATTCACTTCAGCAAGGTTAATCTGATCAATTCTCATAGCGCTAGTTTATCCAATACAGTCTACGAGTTTTTCAGGGTCATTTAAACTCGATTTCCATTTTCTCACACTGAAAAAACCATCTAATTCCACCATTATTTATCATCAATGTTCTTGATCTCATCCGCCTCTTCGATCATTGTCTGCATATCAACACGAGGGCTAGCAGCCTCTGAAGCACTGGATGGGATATTAGTAAAGTAAGTGCTTAGTGGAGAATGTACATTTGGTGAGATATCATGGTTAACCTCCCGAATCTCACGGTTTTTCAGAATCTGTACAGTTTGGCTTTCCTAAACCTTGACAGAGTTATTCCGTGCCTGCATTTTTACACATGTCAATAGATTTCTATATGTGCAAATATTCGCACCACGTTTAAAGACTGCATGTGAAGCAGTCGAATTCCAGAGATCAAATATTACTGCATTCTGTTTCAGAAAAAAAAGTGGCACATGTTACCCGATAAAGTGCAAGTAAAAACTATAAAGGAATATGGTTGTTTTGTTGACGAACCTAATGTGGTTTACAAATAGTTAAGTTAGTGGTTTGAAAATAGACAGTTTACTCTCGTGACTTGAAAAAATAGTCAATATATAACGATACCACATAGAGTAAATTGTGATGCCAAATACCATATTATTGTATATATGTGCCCACTATTACTCTTGAAATAAAAATAAAAAATGTACAAAGTTTTACAGTTTCGATTGTCATCCTAAGAATCAGTTTTCATTCAAAAACACCAGTTGCTCTATCGAAGTTAATCACCAATTGAATCCGATGAAAAATTTCATTTTAAAAAGGATATTAAGACATTGTTTTGCTCGTGGGATTTTATAATAAAATTTGTATAATGTGATAATAATAATAATAAATTAGAAAATATAATCGTCCTCAGGTCGGTTGGTGGAACCAAACGATCTTTAGCTTCATTGGAAAATATATATGCAAATCAAGCCCCCCACTTGCTTGGCACCAGTCTACTTAGTGAGCCCATCAGTAAGCGTTAGACAGTTGGCTCCCACCTACACTTTCTAATGACCAGACTAATGCAGATTTCTCTAGCGGTACGACTGATTTGGTGGCGGTGTTTGCTCGGCAACCCCACCCTACGCAATGAGTGCCCGTATTTTGAATGCTCGAGGGCTGGGAGACTCTCGTGCATTTTTTGGCGTGCGGATGCTGTTTCGTGAGCATTCTCCACTTTTGATATTGCATTCTAGTAGTTATAGTTTGAGTCTGTTTTCTTTTGCTCAGTTGTATAGTTGTTACTCGGGAATTCATGGATTATCAGCCATTTTGTTTACTTGCCTCGTAGGCCTCTTTGGGATTATTGTTGTTTCGGACTGCTGTTTGCGCTTTTTGCCTGGTTCAACTATTTGGGCGTTTTGGTGGTGGTTAATTAGTGCACATGATTTATCGTTGATGAGGTTTGGTTGGGTTTTGACCATTGGAGTTTGTGGTTTTGTGCACCATACCATGCAGTGTTTACCTTTGATCGTTTCGTGTCCGTTGCGTACTTTGGATACACGAGCTTGTGCGTTTGGTGTCTATTATCATTTATTGCTTCATATCGATTCTCATGTATTTCTTCTGAGTTCATGGAAGGCAGATCCATTCTTCAACATTGCCGTGACATGCATGGTTTGAGAGGACCCGATTGACTTTGATTGTCCATGATCTCTCATGTTTGCGATCTTGAACTTTTGTTGATATGCTTGAGGTCTTTTAGTAAAACTCTCATTAGGTTTGTTGATTATGTGTTTAATTTTTTAAGATATTATTTAAATAAATAATATTATTTAATCATGATTTTAAAATTTAATCTTTAATTTTTGTTTTTTGTATATGTTTAAAGATTATTTTGTAAAAAAAATTATAAAAAAAAAAAAATGTTTGAATAAAATATCGAAGTCAGCTTGTAGTTTTAATTCAAAGTAATAATACATTGCTTGATATTTTCAGATTCGTTAATATGAATACAGAAAATTATAGGTCTCTCTAAATTAAAGTACTAATTAGAAAGTAGTTAGCAGTAAGTAAATATATACGGAATTGTCAAAATGTGAATAGTAATAAGAACATACGGCTCTAGCACCGCCACGCCGTCCGCCATGCCACTCCTCCTATTCATCCTCTTCCACAAAACCAGCCTTCCTTTTCTTCAGCAAAATACGAAGTAGATCAAATACCCATGACATATTAACGTCAAATGGATCATTATCAGGTCTTGGGTGTGCGAAAAAATGCGAGCAAAGAAGAAATAAAGCAAGCTTTTCGCAAATTGGCGATGCAATTTCACCCGGACAAGCATTCTCAATCCTCCAAGCATTCGAGAGACTCCGCCACCTTCAAATTCAAGCAGCTTTCGGAGGCGTACGAGACTCTCATTGATGATCGCAAGCGCGCAGATTATAATATTAGCAGAAATGCTTATGGCGCGGCGAAGAATAAAAGATACGACTATGCTTACGACAGAGGCGGCGGCCGCGGTGGGGGTTATGCTCACAGAAATTCCCATGCGAATGGTTATGGGTACAGTGGTTCGGCGAGTAGAGGCGCTGGCGGCTTTACCTTTGCCAATTTTGAGATGGGTCTTCGGTATCTCACCACCAGAAGTTTTCTCCTCAATGCAACTTTTGCAGGGTAATTTTCTTTTTATCTTCTTGATTGATTCGTTTCGAATTGAGTGCGTTTTATGGAAATTTTGATTGGTTCTAGCAAAAAAATTCGGTGCTGTAAATAAGCGTTGGTATGTGGCTTAGAATGAAGGAATTTTGTTGTGATAGAGCTAAATTATTTTACCTGATTAATTCCGATCAGAATCAAGAGCAAGAAACCCAGCTTCATATGAGCATGGAGAGTGGACGCACAATGATTTTTTTTCAATTTTCTTACTTTCCCCAAAATATATTACTACAATTTATTGCTTCAGCTTTGTATTTTTTGTGTCATGATCTATCTTGAAGATTGAAATCATCATCTGGATTCATCATTATCATCTTATGTTAATATTCAGAGAAAATGTTAAAGATGTTTACAAGGGCAGTAGAACCCTTAATCGGTGCAAGAAAAAGTTCAGGGATTTTGCCTACTCTTATATTATACATAAATGACTTCTAGGCTAGAGGAAGATTTGATGGAAAGATGGCTGCGTAGCTTCAATAATAGCACATAAACTTAAGTTCAAAGTTCAATATAAGGCACTCCTTGAAGTGAAGTGCACTAAAGCATAATATCTAAAATCTAAATATCCGAAGAAAAATTCATCAGATATCATCCAATAATTTCTAACTGAACTCTAGCGAAATAACATGAATAAATATTACGTTGTATTTCACTTTGGTGTCATAATTCCTTCATTACTGTTACATCTTAATCTTAATAGCAATCTTGAGCTTTGTACTTCATTCACAGAAGAATTTTTATGATATCATCCAATTATTGCTCAAGTGAACTAAGAGAAATAACATGAATAAATATTACGTTGGATTTCACTTGCGATTCATAATTATTTCATTTACATGACATCTAAATATGTAAAGGCTTGTATGTCACAATCAAGTGGTATGCTTCACTGAAGGTTTGTATCTTGGTTGGTGGCTGGGTGCAAGGCTTGTTGAGTCTAGGCATGTGTCCTGTGGGCTCTTAATAACTGTGATTGCACGGTTGTAGTAGAGGAGAGAATGCTAAATGCACAATGGATCCTTCATGTTGATGGACTCAAATGTTTTTCAAGTCTAATGCAAGTTGATACCCAAATGAAAACTGAATTGATTAGCGTATTTGAACATTTCGAAATAAATCGAAAAATTACAAAATCTACCACTCACTCAAAAGTTAAAGAACTGGCAAAAAAATGGAAAAGCTAATCACATTACATAACAAACAAAATCCCTCTCTAATAACTGTGATTGCACGGTTGTAGTAGAGGAGAGAATGCTTAAATACACAATGGATCCTTCATGTTGATCGACTCATATGTATTTCAAGTCTAATGCAAGTTGATTCCCAAATGAAAACGAAACTGATTGGTGTATTTTTAAATCGAAAAATTACAAAGTCTGTCACTCACTCAAAAGTTGAAGAACTGGTAAAAAAATGAAAAACGTAATTACATTAATATTACTTTCCCATAAATAATAAACAAAATCCTTTTAGAGAGAGCGATTGAAATTGGAGATGATTGATGTGAATACAGGATAGGTAGGAACTTGACCATATTCATAGATGGGTTAATGTTGAACAATATTTCAAGAATCCTTTGTTAGTGTTCCTTTAGTGTCAATGCAGTTATTTCTTGTTCTCTTCCATTTTTTTTCATTCACTTTGAAGTCCATCTACAGATAATATTTGAAGATTCAAGAGATGGTGTGAACTTGTTCTGTCGCCTTTTTTTGACATAAATGTCATCTTTGGTTATGTTGGATCTTATTGCTAGTTTATTTTCTGCAAGCATGCCGAATATGGTGCTACGATAAAACATTACTCTACAGATGCAAACTATAAGATCTAATCCACTTCCCAGTTACAGTGAATTGTATGTATCTTGGTCGATGGTTGTCACATAATCTACTTTGTGGAATTTCTTTTTTCACTCTTCCAAATCTTGTACTATCCTCATATGCCGTGGCAGTCTAATTTAAGTTACAAGGACACAGAAAATTAGTTTTCTTCACCTTTTTTCTTGGATTTTAAGGTAGAACAACGCAAAACCATATATACTCTTGAAATGGTTATTCCAGTATTTTTGTTATGGTTACGGTAATCTTCAGGCACATTTTTAAGTTATAATCTATTTAACTTGTTGTATAAGCAGTTCACATGTTTGTTCAAAGATTTGAACTGGTACTCGATACAACTTAGATTAATCAGTGACATAAAAAATATTCATAAAATCTGAAAACGCAAAATGCATATGTGTGTGTGCATTAATAATCCTTGTTGAAGTATTTTGCTAATGTTTGTCTTTGTGACAGTATTTTGTTAGGTGGACTATATATTGTTGATACGGGCGGTGCGGCACTATGGAAAATGCATAATCCTGGGGTAAGTGGTCACATTTTTCTGTCCGTGTTTAGTTGAATTCTGTCAATAATACTTCTCGACTCCATTCTTTTATCACTCAGGATGAAATCCACAATGAGAATCATAGAAAATAATCGTTTTGACAAGGCAAAATAGACCTCCATTTAACACCTCATCTCCTTTGCAGTAGCTGACGTTATAGTAGTTCATTCACCGTAATGGCATAGGGAGAGAGGGTCCGGTGGAGCAGCCATCCATCTCTAACTGACTCTAAAAAAAATTCATATATACAACAGTATGATATCTCCCCCACATGAAACTTGTGACTCTACCGTCGATTGCTTGTGCACTGCATAGTAGTCCAATTTTGTGTGGGTTGTACAAATTATATATTTCTTATGGAGGAAGTTGAACTCATGATGTTTTGTTTGGTTTAATATGACACATTCACATATCCGATGTACTCAGTTTGTGAATTCGATGTCTCTTTTTTATTAAGTTCTGTGAATTAAAGCCGATACATATCAAACTATATTTTGTCTATAATATGTAGAAATCTTTTGAAGAAGCTATGGAGTCCGTGAAAAAAACCCAGATCAGTCGATGATGACACTTACTAAGCTCCCTTCTACTGTTATTTTTCCATAACAAGACCTTGATGTTCGTCAATTAACTCTGTGGAGTACAAATTTACGCGAGATACTGTCGATAAAGTATATGTAATGATGTAAGTATTGTCTTAATAAAGAATTATGTACATATTTTATGCTTATAACAAGCTGTAATTCTTGAATAGATGAATATTTTTAACCTTGTGCGGGTTAAACTCTAGATAATGAATGTAAAAGTGAGTTAAGTAGTGAGTCTACACATACGTTACAAAATTATGACCATTATATGTGAAATTTTTTCCTGATTCCATCAACCTGATCCAGTGACAAATAATACACTGGTTATGACCATTAAATCTGAAGGGTAAATCGATATGGCATAAGTATCTGTGTATGCCCTTCTGCGAGCACTGAAAAATGTATACCAATACATAACTGGGGGAATCAAATACGAGATCTCAATGTCAAATGCCGATTGTAGTATGATGTGTGCGCTGTTGTTTATCCAAGTTGTGGTAAGGCTGCCACTGAAATCCCTATCAAAAAAAGATCCACATTAGAACATTTTAAGGAACAAGTGACAAAGCAAACATTTGAAACTCGGATTGTAACTTCTCCACACGAGTAAAGCTAACTTTGAACATATATATAGAGATATTTGGTACATTAATTATTTGGTGGCATCATCAATCAATAAAAAATAAATCATTCATTTGCTTTGTGGAAAGAGCGACTTGAATATGGTTTATGTATCCAAAATGTTTGGAAGAAGAACTAGCAGTGGTTGGCGGACTCGGGATTCTAATTTAGTGGGCGTCTAGCATATTCTTGAACATGAAATTTTTATATTTAAAGAAATTAAGTATGAAGTTTTAGACATTTTTTAGTGAATAAGATCACTTCGTTTATTTGTCGTCTGGAGCTAGGGAATAGTAGGAATTAGGTTAAAACAAAACAAATGATTTAAGTTGGAAATTTACATCGAGAGAAATTTGACATAAAATTAAATGGAGACGATTGAACGTTTAGGAATTGTTTTTTCTACAAATTTTTTATAAGTTTTCTTATGTCGGGTATCAAGGGATTGAGAGACGTTGCATATAGTGTTGGAATTACACTGCATAACATATTTGCACTTATAGACGAAGTGTTCCACACCGTATTTGACATAATAACAAGTCTGACACATTGATATCCGCATGGTGCGGTCTCTCATATCTATATGTCGCTTAGTACGAAGTTTTGCTTTGTCACTATATAAAGAAATAAAGTCGTGTCTCTGTTAACAGCTATACCATTGATTTAATCGTAAATATTTTATCCTAACAATAATTATGTGATTGACAAATTTATTTATATAAATGGTGTTATTCATTAATATTTGTTTAGAGACGTTCTATTTTAACATCTTGTTGTTGGCCATTTTTAGAAGATTTGCTTCGTGAAATGCATGTATCAGGGGTACATGCTAGAATAAAATATAAAGGGATATAGAAGTTCTATATAAACTAAAATTTATATAATATTTGAAAAAACAACTAGACAGCAAAAGTCCATGGCAAATACTGCCAAATTGAGTAGGTTACCAGATAACATGGTGTTGAAAATTCTTTGCTTCCGAGGATATGAATCATGTATTCGAGCCAAAACAAGAGTGTGCATGCGTAAAAACATAAAAGAAAATATCAAATTTACAATAATTAGTTCCAATGGATACCAAGTTGAACATAATATCTATAACAATAATGTACATACAGGAACGAGGCTCATAATGCTACAAGAAGTCTGAACGATGTTCACACAGAAAAACTGGAAGATTACAACCCGAGGCTGTCGTCTGGACAAGATCCGGCATACCGTAAGCACCAAAGAAAATCAAAACAAATACTACTAAGTAAAAGAAACAGCAGAACAACACGATGAATCTACACAACCCTTATATGGGACCAGAACTCGTTCTCCGAAGCTGATATTTTGGCTCGGGGGCTGGCATGCTAGGCAACACCTTCTCCCATTCCTGCAAGTATAATTATAGCAATGGATAAAGGACGTGCAACGAGCGAGTATTCGTGAAATCAGAAAACAATTAAATGAGGATGTATGCCTTGCCAGACAAAAAGCAATGCCTTGCGAGACAAAATAGTTTTTAGCCTTTAATCGACAACTGGTGACAAAGACACGGCACAAATTTTTTTGACATCGCTAGAGAAGCAGTGGCATTCTTAGATTGTATGGCACTTTTGATAGCCGACAAGCACTTTGTCCTAACATAAGCGAAAAAGTCAATACTATTGGTTCGAATTCTAGTTGTGGCAATTGCTGGCGGGGATTGTCTGGTCAACTTAAAATATCTGAGTTACATCAGTATTATCTACTAAAACTTTGAGTAGCTTTGGGAGAAAAAACCTACTTCCTCCTTCACTATAAAATTGCAACAAGATCGAGAGTATTAGCTGTTGTGTTGTTGGATTTACAGTATTTGTGATACATCATCATTATATGCTAAAACTTTTAATGCTGCAAAAAAAGACTGATCTTGTAGCAATTATATTGCATAGTGAAAGAGTTGGTATCCTCACCGCTCCAAGGTAAATTTGTGCTCGAGTCAAGCAAATAGGAAAGAAAAGCTGGGCAGGGTGACCAACAGATAAGGCAACTCATAGCTCAAGAATATGAAAACAGGTATGAAAAATAATGAACATAGGTTCAAATAGATAAATTAAGGCTCAGCTTGCTGAAGTTGCTGCATTTCCAGTTAATTGGGACACGAAAATGGAGCTATTCACGTAAACTATTGTTTCTCCACAGATGAAGTAACCAATCTGCGAGAAACTTTTCTCGATACGAGAGAGGTATGCTTCATTCATTTGGAACAAGGGAATGACAGTAAGGGAAAAGGGAAAGTAAAAGCATGGAAAATGACTTAATATCGTCCAAAATTGTAATAACTACAACATTTTATAGGTTAGGTTTATATAATTTCGAGCATTAGTTCCATCTTCCCTTCCACCCCATTAGGAAACAGGAATAATGGGTTCAAAGAATATCGCACCCCTCCACTTATACGCCCCACTATAATTTTCTTCAAAGAAAAGGTTATGCACCCTTGACTCTCATCGCCACTCCCACCCCACTTTCACCCAACCTGGAAATAGGAAAAACCAATAGTGGAGGAACTCATAGCATAACACATGCTAGAAGAGAAACTTAGATAAAAACCCTGTGGATTCCCTACAACTAACACAAGAAAGACAACTTGGAGAGCAAAAATACTGCTATATCATTTATGTTCATTTACGTTCTAGTCTGATAGGATGATCAAGCTCAACAGAACCCTAATCGATCAAGGCATAGCTCTAGAAAAGAAGTAAACTAGATGGAGTCAGATTATGCTACTTGAACCTAAGTAGCATGTCTGAAAGTTTCTGAAGTTGACATAGGTTTCCTATTTTTTCCTCATAACATCGATGCACACTTCAAATGATGAAATTCTGCATACAATTTGAAACTCACGATTCTTATTGGCTCTCCACGTAGCAAGCATTCCCTGAAATCTAAATCAAGTTCTTAATCAAAATCTCACTGAAACTGGGCAAAAGTCAATTTTCTCATATTTGGCTTTATGTTAACAAGAGAGGTGAATAAAGCGGGACAGTTAGCACTTAGGTTGTTATTTTTAATTTTCTATCTATGTTTTAGCATCTCACTATAACATGTCTCGTTATCATCTTTCATAATTGAAGTTAGCTGTTTAATATTTACGTAGATACTAGATATGCGCATGTTCTAATTTAGCAGGAATTGCAATGAAATGCTAAAACATTTATAGAAGTAGATGAAAATAATGAAAATAGAGATAAAAAGCAACCTTTTGTCTCTTGAGACGTTCATTCTCCTCCTCAAGACGTGAAACCTTGTTCTCCAGCTCATGGGTGTAAGCCTGCATATAAAAAAGTTGATAACATGTATCAATAGCCAACAAGAAGAAGAACCAAAAGAAAAAGAGCCAGATAGTTTTTGCGTGAAAAATGCACCTGCTTCCGAGCTCGTGATCGAGCTGCTGATTCCCTGTTCTTGATCATCCTCTTTTGTCTCCTCTCGACACCCTTTTCAACCATATCACCAGGTGCAACCCTTTTTTGTCCGAGAGTCTGAGTATCCAATAAAGTACCCAACCGTGGGGATGAAGACATGATTATTTGAGTTTCCGGGTATGCAGCATCCATCATCTGTCTTCCACCAAGAGGAACAATTTGTTGAACTGGCTGGCTTGGCATGAAAGCAGGAAGCTGCTGCATAGGAATCGAGGGGATCTGATAATTCATCCGTTGGGCTTGCGGAGGTAATCCAACCACATCAACTTCTTCACAAACCGAGCCCGAATTTGTTTTTCCTGCAGATGATTCAACAACTACTCCTGCCTTAACCAAGAAATCCTCCAAAGTCATTTCACCCAGAGTCGTTTTCCGAGCAAGACTACTACTTCTCTGTCCCTGCTGAATATCCTGCCACACCTCATCAACAGTCTTTCTGCTAAGATCCCTGGACAATGTTAGGCTTGACTGGCGGTTCAAAGACGAACCACACTCAGGCTGACCAGGCTGCTGACCAGGTGGCCCATAATCAATGCCTCCCATAGCTTGATTATTAGCCTCAACGGTCAACACGGTCTTCAAAAGCTCATCAAGATTCATGCTAATTAAAGGTTTCCCCAGATCTCCAAATTGATTCTGCACCTCATCAAGAGTGAGGTTGTACAGAGACCCTTGGCTAACCAAGGGATTTGATTCCGAGTCCGGATTTTGAACTTGAACCTGGGCTGGGGTTCCCCCATTACTACTACTACCACCCCCTTGAGATCCCATTATCTCAACCACTATTCAGTTACCTCACACTCTTCCCCTTCTCCCTTTCTTCTATACCCACAACCTAAAATTCACTCCATCAAGAAATAAAAAAATTCCAAAAAAAATAAAATAATAATAATAATCCCTTAATCAAATCAGCAAAACAAACTCCTGCCACCTAAAGCTTTGAATGAAATGCACCATTGAATCTAATGCAAATAAAAACAGCAGCCCATCAAAATAACAAGCGCATCCATCAAAAACTGCATAAAAAACATCAATTTTCCCAATAATTAGAGGCAGATCAAATCCCACAACATGCATGATAACTGGAAAAAAAATTGAGAAAAATCAAACACAGAAACTTACTTACCGGAAGGATTGAAAGATTCCCAAAGAGCGATCTTTTATACTGAGATTTTGGTTTGCATGCAGTCACTGAGCTCCAACGCTCTCTGCATATAAAGAAACAAAAAACCCAGAAGCCATAAAACCCGAGACCTCAATCTGACTCAGGAGAAATCAATTGTCTTTTTTTCTTTTTTGATATGGAATGAATTATAAATGCACAGGAATTAGAAGTCAGACCCGCATTCTGTTCTCTCCCGATAGTAGACTGTTGTAATCTTTACATTCTCGTTTTTCTTTTTCTTTTTTTAACAAATTAAATTCTCGTTGTATAGAAACACCAACAAGCCTATTTGCAAGTGTGAGGAATTTTTATATTTTAATTAAATAAATAATAATACATGCAACTCATTTCCGGGGTTTATAAATAAATGGTTATCGTCGAAAACATATTTCTCAACTCCGTTAGATAAAACCGAGACTGGAATTTGAAGTTAGGTAGCCTCGTAGATGCTAAATTAAATATTTGTTTCACAAAGGTTTCCATCCACAAAAACCAAATGGACATGTATGTCCTAAAACTGAAGGTCCGATATTGCACTATATAGATGTCATAATTACCACTCAAGATAAATTTCGGGTATCGCGGTGTATGGAAAAATCTTTAGCCCTTCCCATTTAAGATGCGCTGACATTGGTACGATGACATGAGCACGACACGACATGACACGGATACGGACACGGTGACATAGATTTTCAAAATTTTCAGGATACGACACGGCTGATACACACTTAAATATTTTTATAAATATATTATACATTCACTATATTACAAAATACTAAAATTCAATTTTTTTTTAAATTGTAAAATAATGTAAAAGCAACAAAAAATGTTACCAAATAAAAAAACGTATAAATAAATACATATCACTAGAATCATCATAATATCACACATACTGACATCAAATGCATATTGCTTCAATTAACATAAAGTTTAAGAATTACGTCCAATAAAGATGATAATAAATATTATTACCAAATTCAAGAAGTTATAAATAAATGTATATCACTAAAATCATCATAATATCACACATATTAACACCAAATATATATGACTTCAATTAACATAAAGTTTAACAAATACGTGTGTTGGGTTTTAGGAACCCGAATAATCTTGATTTTGATGTTAACAAAACTTGTTATTGTGTTGCTAACATATTTCATCAAGTGTGCAGTTCATAGATCATAACTAAGACCTTGATGAATCACAAAGAAGTAGCTTGAAAATATTAAGGATCAAGTCTGAAATCCTGACAGAGCGGATTGTTTCGATCATATCTCATAGCTCGGATATCGAAATGGCGTGCTTCCAAAGAGGTTGAACTGCCAACTCAAAATACTAAAAGTCATATTTCACAGCAGATCGGCTAGTTCGAATGTTATCAAGGAGAAAAGACGCCTGCAAGATCGAGCTGTACCGCGAAGAAACAGCAAGCTGTTACAGCAAGCGACTGTCAGTCTGTTGGGCATAACTCTTAGCTCGGTTATCGGAACGGAACGATTCAGTATGGGTTGGAAAGCTAAGACAAAGATCTACAAGTAATCTTTGGAAGTCAAAGACTGAATCGAACATTAAGATGGCCAAAAAGCTTCTGCAAGTCACGCCATGTGCTGCTGCATCCAGCAAACAGACAGCAGGAGCATCGCCTCGTATTTCGAGCATAACTCTCTCATACAAACTCGAAATCGAGCGTTTCGATTCCGTGGAAAGATAAGAGAAAGGGATACAACTTTCATGTAGATCACTTTGCCCAGAAATCAAAGAATCAAGAGCTACAAGCAACAGATCAGAAGAGCAAGTTTGTCAATCTGTTTTGTATCAAGCTGATTGTCCAGACTGATCCGGCCAGACTGATCTGCCCAGACTGATCCAGACTAGACTGAGCTGTCCAGACCAGATCGAGCTGCCCAAGCTGATCCGGCCAGACTGATCTGTCCAAGCTGATCCGGCCAGACCGGTCCGAAATACAAAGAGCCCAGAAACCAGAATATGACCGTTGCAAGCTCGGGAATGGTGCAGAACCTTTTCCAACGGGCATATTCTTGTGTCTAATGTATATATCATTACTTGGGGCTATATATACATGATTTGGAAGCTCAATAACAGCTGATTGAAGATCAATCCAAGCCTTCCAAAGCAAACCCACTTGGGATTCAATTGGGGAACTTCAACGACAAAAGTTGCTAAATGAAGAGCAATCCCCAAACCTTTGGCACCTCTTACCTTGATGTATCAGATTCATTATGGAATCATTTGTGCCTTTGTTTCACCCTATTCATTGTATTTGAGAGCTTAATAGAAGAGTGAATACCATTGTAACGGTTGATGATTTATCACAACCGATGAGAGGTCTTTGTATGTGAGACATTAAAGAACATACATAGTTGAGTTGCTAGGAGTTCTAGTTGGATGGGGAATTCCCAACTGGATCGGGTTGTACAACGAGATTGTATAAATTAAAGTCTTCTAGTGGAATCCTTCCATGCGGTGGAAGAAGGGGAGACGTAGAAGGATTACACCACCTTCGAACTTCCATAAACAAATGCTTGTTTATTTACTTTAATTGCATATCTTTAAAATGCCTTTCAAATGTTTAATCGGTTATAGAGCGGGTTATGTCGAGTGTCTTCCGCTCGGTTTTGTAACCGAACTTGATATAATCTCTCGGTGCAATTATTTCAAGAACACGAGCTATTGAAGCTCAAGTTGGTTGAACTCGGGTGTGGAATGGCAACCCACCCCCGGAATCGATCCTGACAACGTGTAAATTTAATTTTAGTCAAAAAAATTAAAATTGTATAATTAACTCCAGAAGTGTCATTTCTGCCCAACTTGGGCCAGTTTTAAAAAATTAGTAATTTTGATAAATTAATAAGATAATAATTTTTAAAAAGACCCTTATATAAATCTATAGGTCCGTCAATATCATAAATTAATAATTATCTAAAATTACAAACATAATTATGAGAATTTAGTAAGATATGAATATATTGTTTTTTTTCTCGAAATTAAAATCTATATGAATTACACGTACTCTTTCGATCAATCAGAATGAGTTATAATCTCATTACAATAATATATATATACATTTAAAAAAAATCAAACATATGGAATCAGTTCGATTTAAAACTTGCAGTCCATCAAATAAACATATTGTTTTTCTCATTCTAAGATATAGAAATTGTATGTTTCTTAATTTTAGTTAATATATTTATTATAAATATAAAATAAGATGTCCCAAGCATTATATTTTTCAAAAAAAAACTTTGTAACATGTACAAAACTAAAGTGTTCACGTTTGGTTCAGATTTTGACAAGATCCAACCCATATGTTCAGGACCATTTTTACATGACATGACTCAACTACAAGATTTCTCTTCTAAAACGTCCTATAGATTTACCACAAAACAAGTTAAAAGGATTAAAGGGATAGTTTGATGAGAGTTCATCAACCTTTGGACTGTTCGTGGAGTATCAACATCCCAAGCGGATTAAGGTGCAGATGACTATATTTTAAGTCAAAACACAATCTTATTTTTATAATATTTGATCTTTTATAAATATATAAATTAGATAATTTTACAAACTCGATAGATAGCTCAAATATTTGCTCAATAAAACTGAACATATAAACAATAAAGACTCTCACTTGAAGAAGGCGTGTTATTTGATCCAAACATACGTATAGAATAAACCACTTCAAAAACCACAACTACGGGTATAAGCTGAGCATGTGTATGGATATTGTTAGTCGTGCTAGTCTCTTCAATCACCATTTTTTACTGTCTTCAAAGTTGAATGCTGCTACTACTCGGTTGATTACAAATCGATCCTCCTCTGTTTGGAAAGCACCCTCGCCTGGTTCTATCAAAATTAATGTTGACGATGCCTCCCATTGCCCCAAAACAATTTTTTTTTTACCTAAGAAATTTTTTTTTTTAAAAAAATTTGCAAAATTACCATAAAAATTTGTAGTTTACCCCTTAAAAATTATATTTTTCCCACCCCCTTAAATTATATTGACCCCTAAGATTTCTTTTGGCCTAAAATTTTGATTTTAAATTGTGTTTTGCCCCCTTTCTAAAATTTCTGCGTCCGTCACTGCATGCTACTCATACTCATGCCTCATAATGCTATCAACAATCAGTCTTCTTGCCATTCTGAAGCATCTATCATTTATTCCATATGGCAGTTCAATGTGCCAAGTAATGCCTTTATGTTTCTTCACTGTAGGCGTTCAACAAATGTAATTACTCGTGTATTAGCCGAGCAGCGTCACATGACATATTCCCGATACTTTAGAATCTTGCCCATTTTTTTTGAGTCCTTTTGTGATCTCTTGGCTAAGTTATTAGCCTAGCAGCGTCACATGGCATAATCCTGATATTTTAGAATCTGGCCCATTATTTTGAGTCCTTTCCTCCGATAATAAAAAACAAAATGAAAAGTTTCGATTTTGGTCCATTTAGGCTAAATTCGTGAGATTGTACCAAATGGCTTATTTACACTATCTTATCGTATATCATTTGCAAAAATTTTGAGATTGTCATTTGTACTTTTGTAGTCGAAAATTCCGATTCGAACTTGTAGATTCTCGTCCTACTTCTGAGGGAAATTCGAATCTGGACCCTAGCTGCTGGTCCAATTAACCTATTTTCACTCGGATTTTCATTAGATCTACCGAGTCTTGACGCCATATGGGTGTCGGTGCCGCCGCCTTCAAGTCTCTAAAGTCATCTCCCCTCATCTCCTGGAAAAACGTGGGCTTTCTTATCTCCTCGAATTTATGTACACACACTCGTACTAGCATTTTATCAAACATATTTCATACTTGCAGACGGGCAAGCTGCAGCAAACATTGGCAAATTGCGTAGAGAGATCTGGCCGAGGACTCCATTCCGGTGATCTGTCGACTGTTAGAATTCTTCCGGCCGATGCTGGCAGCGGAAGATACTTCGTTTTTCGATCGAATGTTGTTCACGCGTCGATTGATAATGCTGTGAAGGCAAGCGGTCTTTGTACTACGCTGTCGAAAGATGGGTACAGTGTTCGAACTGTCGAACATTTGCTCTCCGCTTTGGAGGCCACCAGTGTTGATAATTGTTGTATTGAGATTGAGGGTTCTCAACCTGGTGATCAATCCGTTGAGGTTGATAGTGATCTCCCTTTTCGGTTATGAATATATTTGTAGTTAAAACAGTTGCTGGAAAATTTTACCACTGCACGAGAGTTATACATGAAACTTCAGCTTTAGAATGGTCGATTATATTCTTTCCTCTAAATAAGATTTAGGATCTGAGAATATCACGCGAATGATGTTGAGTAGTCTTGATGGATTGAAAATTAGCGGAGTCATGATTAATGGGAAAATTTGCGTTATGAGCAGAAGAGTAGATATTATCTCAAATGCATATGTAGTTGGGATTTATTGAACACCTATATAGACCAGTAATTCAGCATGAACTAATGTATGATTAGTCAACTACTGGACAACTCATGAAAAGAATGAAGGCAGTTAGTCACGAACCATGTAACACACACATGAAAAATTTCACAATGAAAAAGATAGTAATATCAGTTACTGCGTGACATAATTTCTCTAATCATAGAGGTGATTCCAATTTGATGCATGTTAAGACATCAACATAACCTTCTGTAATGGGAAAACAAAGAAAAAATGTCACACAATATGATCATTAAAAATTATTAGTATGAAAAATATCCACACAGGTTCCTATATTTGATGGGTCGGCAAAAGAATGGGTGGAAGCAATTAATCAGGCTGGATTGAAGGTTGCTGTGGACTGTAGTGGAAAATGCTGTGAAAAAATGGCACCATATCTCAATGAACCTGTTCATGTGCTGAAAAATGATTCTTTCGTGGCTGCTTTCCCTCATTCAAAAGTCAGTATCACTTATGGCATTGACTTCCCACAGGTTAATACACCCATGTTTAATTTTCAGTACTAAATCATACATGTTCGTGTTATCACTTTTCTAGTGCTTCCTCATAGCAGTTTCATAATTTTTGCTCATTTAACAATGTTTACCATCTGTTAGTGATTGACATGATGATCTCCTCCATAAGCAAATTCAACCGACTAGAATCAATACGAGAAGCAACCGATACATGATATGAGGGATTTGAGACTGAGAGACTTTTTGTGCGACCCAACATGTTACACAATAGAAACCAACGATACTTTCTAGATTGATCAGTCAAAATATTGTTATTGCATTTACATTCGTAGTCCATGTAAATTGAAATACTGCTTAGCTGTCAGAGAATCATTCTGAATCTAGGGTTGCACGATTTAGAGATCTTTGCCACCCTTCTAATATTTCTCAGTAGCTTCTGTTGATTTGTTTAAGTCATTGATGTTGCCTAAAAGTCAGTTTATATTTATTTATAGTTGGGATATTGTTCCTACTCTTGGAATGCAACTTGAATATATTTTTGAAAATATTAGAAGTGACAAATTTTAAAAGATTTGTGAACTGTAGTTGTTGGTATTATTATAATACTTGTGCGCTACAGTTTTTGTGCTCTAAATCATCCACATGGATAGCATCTCAGTGAAAATTGTATTGATAATAGTATAATTTCTTCTCCTTTTTTTGCAATTTTTCCATCACATTATATCCTAGTCTTTTTTATCTTTCTTGAGTGCTAATAAAATTTGTCTCTCTTAAAAAAATACTTCTCGCAGGCGCCTGCTATTGGTTGTCAATGGTTCTCTTCCACCTTATTTGATGAATTTTTCTACTTCGATCAAATAGCTTCATCAAGAACATTTTGCCTTTACGAAGAGGTGACATGAATATTTGCATCTTTGTACTGTTTCCATCTCTCTATTATTTTTGCTCTGAATGTGTGTCAAAGTCTTTACCATCTACTTTATGCTGGACCTTAACTGGTCATTGACTCGTTGCAACAACTCCATTTTCTTAAAATGTTGGTATGGAGAAAGCCACGACAAATACTTTCAATATATATGGTGTGGTTTTTATGTATCCTGCTACTTCAGCTGGTATCTTATTAGGATTTCTTTGCAGGTGGAATATATGCGCAGCTTAGGACTTATTAAAGGTGGTTCAGCAGAAACAGCCATCATCTGTAGGTGAGATATATTTATGGGTGTTTAAGTAAGCAACGGAACCAAAGAATTAAAGAAAAAACCTCTACATCCCACCCCTCCATATTTACAGAAAAAGCTACTACACCCTCCCAACTCTGTGAGTGTGTGTGTTTTATACGTCCAATTTTGTGAATTTGTTTTTGGACAGTTGTGAGATGTGAGAAACATTTTGTTTTCTAGGGAAAAAGAGAAGTTCTATCTTCTCCTAGCATTTTTCTATTATTAACTTTTGGGGTTTCACGAAAAAGAAAAAGATGAAAAACTCAGATGTTTGTAAGAATAAAATACTCGTAGGACTGTTAATAGAAGGTTATTATGTAGTTAACTAAGCCTTAGAGAATTGCGTGCTACAACAAAGGGATAAGAACATAAATCTTAACATCGGAATCAAGAATCTAATTCAATATAAATCTGCAAATGACGTTTTTTTGTTTTCGTCAAAAAGACATCTTGCTCATCATAGGACCCATATTTTTCATTCTATTACCAAATTTGGTTTTGGACTGCAATACCTTGTTATTTCGTTATCTCTGTGCTATGAAATGTTACATATATTTTTAGGTGGTTTCTGCACATTGAATCTTGTTTCTTATGACTTTATGTGCCTACTTTATGCATGCAGTGTTGACAGTGGTTGGTTGAATCCACCTCTGCGTTACCATGATGAGCCTTGCAGGCACAAGGTTTTAGATCTTATTGGTGATTTTTCCCTTTTGGCTCAAGGCGGTAATCAAGGACTTGTGGTGGCGCACATAATTGCTTATAAGGTGTGTTCATTTTGCCTTATAATTTCAACTTGCGACTCTTATAATCAGTTGCTGCTAGCTGTTTCAAACTAATATCATGCTTTATATTTAATTGGTTCCTTGTAAATTGAAACCTTGCATAAAACCACCCTCTTGTCCTGGGAATTCACTAGGAAAGATTATCATTTGTGTTTTGCTTTAATGATGCAACTCATGGCTAAACATGTCGGAAAGATTTCTGGCCTTAGCTTCAATTTGTTTCCCGTACAAAAATTCAGAATTGCTGTTGCATAGATTACTGAATTAGTAGCGTTTAGTTGATTGTTTAATCCTCCATCTTTTCTAATTTTCACAGAGGTATCGATTGCTTTAACCAAGCATCTATCTGTTCTCCCCAAAACTATTTATTTTGGATTTGTGAATCTAGGCCTATTATGTACCTCCTTAGTTTCAATCAAATATGAATAATTCTTGCAAGTTTTCCATGCTGACAATTGCAGTTCACCAAATTATCGAGCTAAGTTGCTAACCAAGGTACCATTAATTAAGGATACGAGTAATCTGTCTTGAATCAGCAGCTCGATATATCTGCTGTCATCTAGGCCTGATGTACAGATTTGCTGTCATGCTCCTGATCTAGCAATATTTTACATGTTTCTGTTATTGTAAAACTCACTTAGTCATACCATATCCAGCTTGTTCAATCATTGCTTAAAATTTAATAGTTAAGATTACATATTGTTATTTAGCCAAAACTTATTATTTACTATACTCTCTCACGGGACAGTAAATTCAAACGACAATAAAGAAAAGTTATTTTTTTCCTCAAGAACCATTAATGATACTATGGCTGGATCGAAACGTACTTGCTCAAACCACCAACTGATCTAGTGTACTTTGCAGGGTGGGCATTCATTGCACACAGATTTTGTTCGTCGTCTCTCAGGAATAAATTAGATGGGAACAGGGCGGAGGGAATGGGGTGCAGCTGGCCGCACCCCCCAGAAATTTGACTTTAATTTAGTGACCATTTGAACTTGGGAAATGGAATTGATGAGAGAACGGAGGAGACTCTCGTGTCCGTGAGTATGGGAGAAATATGCTCTTCTGGTAGTGATGCTTTCATGGCTGTGGAGGGAGGGCAACGGAGGCAAACTATGGGGATGCCCCTTGCTTCTCAGAAGGTGACAAGCTCAGACCCAAATTCTGTTACGCAAACTGTATTAGATTTTTATTCCAAAATGCTAGCGGCACTTCCAATCAGATCATCCAAAATATGAACTATAAGATTCAGAATCTAGGGTCTGGGTAAACCCTTACTCGAAAAAGTTTCTATGAAAAAAAAAAAAAAACTTTACTCGAAAAAGTTTCTATGAAAAAAAAACAAATTTACTGGATAAAATTTTACCATGTTTTCTCTATCATGATATTGGTTTTGTTGGAAATAAGATTGATAGTATTGAGGTGCTTTCAGTGGCATGATGATGTTAGCACTATAAGTCTATAACCCTTTCTTTTCTTTGTTTCATTTGAGGCAGGTGATGGTTCTTGGGAAAATAAATTTGCTACTGCTTAGGCTGCATATTGGGTGGCAGAATGATGTTTTGGTGGCTTCTGAAAGATGATTTAAAAAACACAAACTTTCTGTGCTTGTCAGTCTGTAAAGTTCATCGAAAAATTCTAGCCGCTATCTCGAAGAGGAAATAAAATGGAGATGCAGCAAGAAAAATCCTCTAATGGCCATATATTAGCATTGAAACAGCTGTCAGTTAAAACATTACAAGAATTTGTTTAAACCACCACTGGTTAATTAAATTCCATGACCTCCTACCTCGATCTTGCTCCAATGTCCTGTCCTTGGAAACTTGGTTTTGAACATTTGGAGGTCCTTCACTTTTGCTCTCTTCTTCTGGAGTGGCTATCTTCACAAAATGTCTGCTCTTCATCTTCTCCTGTGAACTACTTCCTCTCTTGCTTCTGCAATTGTCAGCAATGTATGTCCGTTCAGCCACACTGTTTCATTCTATGTTTTGACAATCCAAGTTTTTTTATAAAATGACTGCGCAACATCTGGTGTCCCCATTTTATTCAAAAAGTAATCTATCATATTGAGTATCCGTTTTATTGATACCAAGCTTATTATTCACGTCTTTCTTATCACTATTAATTTAATTCTAAATTTTTTTCTTTGTTCATGTTCTATACTTGAATCGACCTCACGATTTTAAGGGATTGTGTTCACAGTTACTTTAAAGTTGTTCTTTGAAACTTTTCTAAAGTTAGTTCCTTTTTGTGTTACTCGGTCATTGTGCAGATACCCATTGGCTCAGCAAATTTCTGTGAGTCGCTTTATGAAACTTCTGATTTCAGAAACTCAAGCTAATGCCATCTTGATCTGAATTAACAAATGTTTGTTCACTAATTGCTATTTAAAGACCGGGGTTGTGCAATGCACAATAAAGTTTATGTATTTTAGCTTGGTTCTGCATTGCTATTTCTGTTAAAAAATATTCTTATTTTTATTTGGATATTAATAAAACGTCTGAAAAGTTTTTTATGTTTTGATGTTGGTTTTCATTGTTTTTCTTCTAGTGACATTAACCAAAGATGTTAGCTCGGGTGCAGTTTATCTGAGCTATCAATCCAAATGGGCCTGTTAAGAAACACCTTGAAATAGTTTCAATTTTCTGTACGAATTAAAATTGTTTCTTTTGATGATTTTATACTTGAGAGTAAGAGAGAACGGATTCCAATTAAGAAAACTTAGGTTGTTGGGCTAACCTTAGGTGCCTTCACCAGTGTGTTTTTATGCCCCATATATAAGGTGATTCAGTATTACTTGTCTAAATATTAGGAATTTTGGTCTCTTAATATGTGGAGAGGATATATGATATACCTCCTTGGCCTTTCATATCCCAGGGGGGATGGTCTATAATTTTCTCTTGGGACAGAGCAAGAATTATGAATTTTCATAAATGACTGGGCAGTGAGATTCCGGCCCTACCCCGCTCTTTGAATATAGCCCATACCTAATTAAAGGACCATTTCATTTTATAAGGTTATCTAGTTGAGTGGGAAAAAAAATGTCTCTTGCAGAAGCATTTCCTGTATTTCTGTTACCGAGAAATGGACTTGGAGGAGTTGTTATCTTTCATTTGAAATTTATTTGTCTCATCGGTGTTAGTGTGTTTCAGTGAAGATGCTGATGTTGAACAGTAGTAGTCATTTATTGATAAGAAAATTATAGGTAAAACCGTCTGGCTTCTTTTGCGGTTCTGTCACCAAAGGTGAGTGACATAGCTATTGGAGGCATAGGGTACAAGGCACATGATTATCATAGAGTGTAAGCACAAAGCACTTGATGTGGAAAGTAATAAAGTTCTAGAATCTAGATATTTGGAAAAAATTTAAGCACATCATAATAAATAAAAAAAAACTATTAGTCTAAGCAAAAAGGAATATCTATTACCTTTCATTTTAACTTGTAATCTTGTATGCACATCTTTGTATTTAAGGTGCCGTAAAATAGTGTCTGAAGTTCATAAGACTCGTGCTTCAATGCTAAGGAGTATGCTTCATTGAAGTATATGAACCTTGATTTGTATCTAGGTGTAAAGGCCAAACTTTGCTGCACCTTGTGTTTAGACACAAGAGTCGAGGATGTTTAGTAACTCTTAATAACAGTCTATCCCAAATTTAAGGGATATAAAAATAGAGTTTTGAACGATGAAATTTTACTCTTTATCTTTGGTGAGAGTATATTATTGTCAACTTTGATTTGCAATGCATACTTTTTATTAATCATTCATGTATAACAAACTAATGTACCGTTTGAAGTGATAGATGTGATAAGTAATGTAAAGATTAAAAAGTTATGAAATGATTGTAAAAATAAATTGTGATTAGTTATATGATGTTTGGTTGGGTGATAAGATAGCTGATAATGATTATTCTTTGATATAAAGACTAAAACACCATCATCAATATAATAACATATATATATATATATGTAGATACGTATATTGGATGAGATTAGTATCCCGGGATTACTAATCCTTATCATGAACCCCAAACGATATCTAACAGTACTAGATGTGAGACATAAGTCTCCTGAAATTCCGACATTTAGAACATGGATAATTTCTTGGGGTTTATGTGGGACTAAACTGAAGTACTCAGCTGTTGTTTCGGCCTACTTTAAGTGCTAACCTCTTAAGTTATATCTCAAAAGCTGTAGTAAATTTTACATTAGGAATACTTGGCTGTATGCTTGTTGCACCCATAATATGTACTTAACAAATAGTGTCCGAGGAATCCTTTTTAATTAGTTGAAAATGAGTTTCTTTATTTAATTTTTTTGATAGTGGGAGAGGGTTGAAATTTTGCGCATACTGCACGACTCGAACAAGAGTCATCCCCAAAGATGGAATGATCTTTATCACTCATTCCAGCAAGACCGGAAGCTCGAAAATGAGTTTCAAAGCAACATATATGTAAGACCCCAACCCATTAATAAGGCAATTAGGCATTTATGACTTCACATTGATGATATATCATCTTCTCAACTACATCATAGAGTTAACACATGCCAAATGCACAATAATAAAATATACAATACATGTTATGATCAACTCCACGTGCATTGAATCTCAAACTTGCACCAACATGCCCCATAATCACTGTGTGCATTTTATAAAAATTTGGGTAGAGTCACTCCATAAATTAGACTACCCCAGAAAAAACACAGTTACAAACACCCTCAATATAAAACCACCATAATCTAATGATAAAAGTTCCCAGCCAGGGAAGTCACAATACTAGCAATCTATGAATTCCCGTCATCACTACAGTCGTATATCGCATGCTCCTCAAAATAACATGCACATCAATCAACTATATAGAAAGAGGACTTTCACACTATTATACAGTCCATATACACGCATCCAGGTGCTCAGATACGAGCAACAAATCAACAAATCAATTCAATGCGCAATTGATATGTACCATCAACCGATATTTATACCATAATCCTGTGAGTACTATTTTCCATGGGTTCAAGTTTTCTTCCCGAGACAACGTCGTACCTGTTATACCTGTTTCAACATAAACAGCCCCCACACAGGGTGAGCATACTCCAACTCAATGATCATTCACATATGAATAGACAAAACTGTAATACAACAATTTAAATTATTCAAAACCCATAAAATATACTACATGTACAATTCCGAACCGGTATAGTTTTCACGAACTGTTCATGTTTCAATCTTATACACTTTCATAAGCATCAAGTTCAGTATCGTTATTCAAAACATGATACTCATCAATGCAATAAAATCACAATTCATCAGTTATGCTCAATCATAACGAATCTCATGTAGAAGGCAACTCTGCCTATCAATTAATCTCATTCTCAACCATTTCTCATATCGATCATGCCAAAGGCATCCATATCCGGACCACGTACATTTACGTGTCCACAATACCACATATATCAAACTCAATTCACATATTCATTTCCTTATATACAGTCATCACAATTCAACAATACATGAATACTGGAATACTAAATAATTCATATTATACCTGCTCGTACGTCACTACCTTATAATCTGTGTTTACCGTCAAGTTACCCTCCTTGTTGTCCGAGAGCTCAAGAAGGCTCTTAAGGTTGACTACATGAACAATCCACCCTGGACTTCCGGAGGGTCGTGAAGCATCTATATCGAATATCACTTCAATATTAGTTCATTATCATGACAATTGATTCACGCACTATCAATTCCCAATTCAAGACCATAAGTTGACAACTCGATAAAATGAACATTGTTATATAGTTAAGACAGTCGACACTATTCTTGAGCAACCATGAAGGTATCATGCAATTGTCATTTAAATAATTAATCTTTCAATGAGAGATTCTCACTTTAAATCAATAAAAACTCGCTCCACTTTCTCATGCTACACATTTCGCTCATACGATTTACTCAACATTCAGCATGCAGTTAAGATGTATTAGTTGTGCTTCAAGTTACTATCTCATATACATTGCAAGGGCTTACACTAATGGGTCTAGCCTCACTACCATCGTAAAGCTCACTAATACACTGTTTCAGTATATACACCCTTAAATGCAGAAACTCATGTATCTACGGCATATACCCACACTATATATGTTGAGACACAAACATACACGTATATACAACAGCCACGTACACACACTCACCTACGCACAACACACACACACTAATTAACAAAACTAACTCAGATGCACAAAGCCCCTACGAATTCGAATCAGCAATGCTTTAGATGGAAATGCAACGGAACATGTCTTCAAACCACCCTTCACTTGGGAATCACTCATGGTTAAAGTAATAATTTAACATTTAGGAAAGTTAAGACACATTTAAATTACAGCAGCAACAATCAGATAGGGACATCTCCCAAACAGTAGAAGAATTCGAACCCCACCCCCAAACAGCAGCCAAGTCGATCAAACAGCAAGGGATGAGCAAGATGCAATGAGACATAAACACTTATCTAGCATATGGTAAATCAATGCTAGAAAACAAACTAAATGAAGTAATAACAGAATTTCAAACTCCACCATAGAAGAAAAATCGAACCAAAATGATCCAGAAATCGAACCACATTGCTAGAAAATTTCGAACTCAAAACAAGTAACATTTTCGAAACCCACAACAGCGAGGAATCGAATCAAGAACAGCGGGAATTTCGAACCAAAGCATCATCATTTTTTAAACCAAAATAGCATCAAATTTTCGAGCCAATTAACAGCACAAAACCTCCCCAAAAAATGTCTAAAAAAGTGCCCCAAAAAACACACCAAATCGAGCCCCAAATCAGCATAAAACTCATACCAAATCACATATAATCGAAGAGCAAGAGTAGTAAATAGCTAAGACACACACCAGCACAAGATTCGAGCTTGAAAAACGGGAGAAAATCGTCCATGGCCTGCCGAGGAGAGGAGTCGGGCGAGGAGGCGAGGGAGGCGAGGAGTGAGAACTTTTAGTGTAATTTAGATAAATGTGTAGGTTTTAACTTCAACCCTAATTTTTTTTTTATCCACACCAACAATTATCATCTTATCCAATTAAACAACTATTTAATTTAATCATCAATTAACTTATTATTGTAAGAAAAACCATCTCAATTTAATTTGCATCACAAGTTCAACCCGAAATTATTTATTCCAATCCGGGCCAAAATTATATTATCATGAATTTAAAGAATTTCCTTGAATTTAATTAATACTAAAAACACAACCAAGATTTATTTATCCGACCCAAGTCCAAAATATAATGTCCAATAATTTAAATCCTTAAATGTTATTTAAATACCATAACTAAATCAAATGAATAATTATTAATTATTCCGAACATCACAGTATAGTTATACTAATATATGGTAAAATACTATGTGGTTGCTGTAAGTTTTTTCTCGTACGAAGACTCGATTGCATCCACATGTAAATGTTTAAAATTGTACTGTGATTTCAATTTATTTCTAATCGAGCTTGTTTTTTGTTCATTGCTACCGTATGGGTAATATCATAAATCACAAATTATTTTTTGTTTTTTTAAATAAATGAATAAAGTTAAAAATAGATGATCATGATTACTTGTTGGTGGAACTTTCTTTTCACTCTCATTTTCACTTTTTCTCATTTCTATTTTTAATAACTTGTCGAACCATCAAATTTCATTTTTCATCCACCCATTTTCACCCTCCCTCCCCTCGTCGCATCTATCACACTTCTTCTTTGAGTGAGTTGTTCATGCTACCAGTAAGTCGCTTGTTTGGTTCGATTTATTTTCTTGCTGAAAATTTCAGTGAGAGTTCCTAGCTGATTATATTGGTTGTAACATTTCACTTGGTGCAGAAAAAATTAAAGAGTAGTGTTTGTTGTTTAACTATATGATATACATCAATGCTGAAAAGTTATGTTTAATAGATTGTATAATAACATTATTTTTAGCTTCCATCGATGCTATCCATTGTTTTTGTAAATTTTCATACCGCGTCTAGGGATAATATGAAGCATTAACTTTGTTATGAAACAAATCGTCATTTTCTTCCTTAGCTTCTTCCTTCGCTTAGATGATGAAATGTGAATGATGGGGGCGGCCGACGGCCTTGCTTGGGCGACTAATTGGGTGAGCGGGACTTGCACGCCTGGTTTAATCTATCAATTCTTGGTAATTGGCCCATAATTTTTTTGACACTTAACCAAATCATGTTTCTAGTTTAGTTTCAATAACTCAAAATAGAACATTTCATAAGAAACACTTTTCCAAATTCATTCATGTACTTAATGTAAATTGGGTCGAAACATGACGCATATGCATGATAATTGAAATTTTCAGCTTGACACCCTTTGATAGAAAATTCATAACTTTTGCATACGAAATCAAAATCACTTTATTCTAATTCCAAATCAAAGTTAACTCATAGTATTACCATTTATATTCATACCATAATATCAAATTCGAAATCGATATTTCTCAGAAATTCAAAAAGGGCACTGCATGTATAGGTCTTGCTTAGGCGACGAAGATTGTACCATGGGCGACCGATAATGCCCGAGGTCGTGCGAGATTGCACGTTGGGCGACCGATAAGTCATTTCTTAACCTTAATTAACACAGTCAGTGAGTTACAAGCTAATATACTGCAAAAAAACCAATGAATTGGATTTATTACACGCTATTATGATGCTCATTGTATACAAGTTATTTGAAATAGATTTAATTTATTAATTCTTTGAATACAAGGTTGGCCCGAGAAGCGACATATATTGGCACGAGGAGTGACCAAGGTTGGCAGGAGGTGCGATCGATGTTGGCTCGAGGAGAGACCGTGGTTGGCACGAGTGGTGATCGATGTTGGCATGAGGGGGACCGAGGTTGGAGAACTGATGATGGTGCAATGGTATTGACGAATCCACTGACAAACAATTCACCTTGTAATTGGTTCTCGTTAAATGACCGCAAGTGATATGATTTGTCAGATGTTTTGGTAGTGTTACGTATAAATTAAAATTAAAAGGTGAGAAAAAATAATACTTGGATTTTTTCACCCGCTATATGTTGCAACTGTGTGCAAACACTAAGGAAATTTTGCGCAACGAACAAGTTTTGTCTGAGGTAGAGGACTGAGAATGAGTAAGGCCACTGGAAGATAAGAGACACGTGAGTGAGAGGTATTCAAAATTGAAAAATTGGCGGTGAAAGAGAGAAGAGGGAGAGAGGATATTCAAAATTAAAAAAATAGGTAGTGAGTTAACCATGGTCACCAAAGATTAATTTTTTTAAAAATAAAAAAAGTAACACATGTCAAATCTTGAATGGATTAGGATAAGTATCGAATAACCCGTATTTTGAGCTATTTTTGAGTTTGAGACTGCAGTTTGTACTATGATAAAAATTTCGGTGCTGTGTATAATACAGTAAAATTCCCTTGCCCAGCAAATGATATATCCATTTGTAGCCACAAGAACATGTATAATAATTGTGATTAAAAAAGCCTACCAAACTTCCTAAATGTAACAACTCATAACTCAACTGGACCCTTCTTATTTTACATTCACATATATTTTCTACCTTGAAGTCCACTTTTTGCATATGACAAACTCCAATCGTGTGCGTGTCAGTGTGTGTATGTTTGTTCATATATCTTAGCTAAAAGGGATGATTTGGGTAAACTCTTTGAATACGAACACGACGCGTATATTTAAATGATAATTTTATCAACTTAATATCATTTAAATTTTCAGCTTCGAGCGTTTCATCCTCTAATTTTAGCTTTAAATCAACTTTCGTAACACCAAAAATTTGCAAGGGTATATAAAATTCCAAGCAGTGAATGGTCATTCAAATGCTTTTGTTTTTTATTTTTTGAAAGTTGAAACCTTCAAATGTGAATAGATAACTATGAAGAAAATTCAATGATGAAGGGACTTAAATTTTAAATTATTTGTATCTTAGCTTTGCATAATAAACGGACAAAAAGGTCTTGCAATTTGTGTTGTTTGATTTGGTGGTATGGGGGGTCTAGATTTGAAAGTCATGCACGTTGCTGTTCAAAAAGATTGGGAACGAATTACGATACATTGTCTTTCCCAATGGATACAATATAATAATGCTTTTGGGGTTCAATTCAATCGAAATATTATTGGCTATCTCACGAGACAGTGTCAACTCATTGGAAATATTTTCAACGATATTGTGTGTAAATATTCTCAATAAATAAATGAATCTATCTAATGAAATCTACTCCATAGAATAGCCAAGATCTAATCCAATCTTTGTGAATTCTGCACTGAGTGGGGGGATAATAATTGGTTTTGTGTAAGAACATATTTTGAATTTTCAATGCAAGTCATCGATATTTGTCAAACAACTATCTAAATGCGAGGAGGAGATTAAAACCTCAAATTTTCTATTCTTCAATGTTTTGGGATCGAAGAGTGAAATTGGGAGCCTAGTCAAATTCGACGCTCAATACACCTACAGGGATGATGATTTAATGTAATCTTATCTGTGTTTTTCTTCTATGCAGTTGCTGTACACTAACATATATACACATGCATATATATACACATATATATGTGTTGGTGTTGATTAAACTATCTTTTACTTACTATCAAAGCGCGTTTTATTATGTAATATTGTGGTGTTATTTCCATAGAGCCCTTGGCGCTCATGCCATTTTGCTATGCACTCACCACACTAGAATTTCTTTTGTTTTGGGCTCTTGTATGTGTTTTTTGTTGGTGGTGGTTCTGTTGTTCGACTTCATTGCTGGGGTACAGCTTGGTTACGACTATTAGGTCTTTTGGTTTCGTGCGCCATGAAGTGGTGTTCCTTGGTCGACGACATTCAGTGAGAGTTGGATAGGGGAGCTTGGTCCTTTGTTGGCTCTTTATCAGTTTGTGTCTCCCGTTTATTCATATTTGTTCCTTCAATACTTTTGGAAGGCAGTTTCTTTTTCGAACTAACGCTGGATTATATGGTTTGAAGGGACCTGATTTAGTTCTTGTTGTCCTGTACTCTCGATTAAGCTTTTGTGCTTCTACGATGTTTCAATCTACTCGATCTCACATTGAACTTTGTAGTACGCCTCTTTATTAGTGTGACTTAGTCTTAGTCAGACTTGGCAATTGTATTTGCTGGTTTTTCGGTTGTGTTGTTTTGTATTTCGAGCTTCCGCCGAATACTTGTTGTACTTGTACTTAATTAATACAATTATTGTTTTCTGTTAAAAAAAATGGGTGATAAAAAAAAGGGTGATAATGCCATTTGAATCTTTTCCCTTTTCTCAAAATAATAATTTTATTCCTTCTACAAAATGCCTAGTAGGCCCCCATGACAACAAATTTACACACAATTTACATAAAGATAGCAACATTCAGAATATCATTTTTTTTACAAAACCCACAATTTACAGATATAATATATGCATATCAAGTCAGTATATAAATTAATATTAGTGAGGATCAAGATGACATAAAAGTAAATATTTAGAGTAAAAAATGCTATAATACACCCGAGGATCAAGACGAGATAAAAGTAAATATTTAGAGCCATTAGAGAAATGCTACAATACACTCGGTGTACCACACACAAAATCACATATCAACATATACATACATATACATATACAATATATGTGAGTTGGTGTTTGAATATACCGGATGTACTGTAGCATTAACTAGCAATTGGAACCACCTACGAAAGAATCTATAACGCACTTACCAAAACTAGCTTTCATTATTTATTTCAAAGGATCTTGCAAACTAACAGTTGATTGGGGAAAAGGATTTAAAAAATTTGCTAACGTGGATGTGTT
The DNA here is from genome assembly GCA_907163345.1 of Haberlea rhodopensis. Taxonomy (NCBI): domain Eukaryota; kingdom Viridiplantae; phylum Streptophyta; class Magnoliopsida; order Lamiales; family Gesneriaceae; genus Haberlea; species Haberlea rhodopensis. The sequence goes on along the minus strand of CAJQUN010000003.1, from coordinate 9,187,909 downwards.
AATTTGGCAACCACAAAATTGCCAGATAAATCCTAGATTAAGTAACATTTTTATTGATGCTACGAATAATATAAGCGTTGAAAGTCTGTGGTCTTTCACTGATTTTACACCAGAGTTTATTTAGATTTGTTAGGATCTTACTACATTAAAATAAAACATTACATCTTTAAAATATTTAATGAAATCTCATATGGGTTGGTGGATAGATTTGAGGCAATGTGATTGCGTGGCTTAGTATTGACCACTCGTTTAACATTGATGCAGCATCCATCACATTCTGATTGTGATTGGGTTTTATGGTACAAATAATCTCAAAATAAATACAAATTCTATGCTATATATATATATATATTCCTTCTAAAAAAAATATACATTGCTATTTCACATCTCTAAATTTACTTTCACGAGTTTAAATCTTAATATTTACAGTTAAGGAGACCTTTTTTTAACATAAAACTCTCACCACTTCATATCTTTTAGAGGAAAAAAATTGAATCTAACGATGCAGGTTTGATTGATGCTGTACCTAAAAATATTTTAGGAGCATATTAATTATTCGATGAGAATATTCATATTCAGATTAGCTACCCCTATAGGAAAATGTCGGTTGGAAAATGTTATACCTTGAATTAATTAAGGCATAATAATTATGCTGAAATGCACTTGTGAGCCCCTCGAAAAGAGAAGAAACACCACCCGGAAAGAGAAGAGACTCCACCCGGGAGAAGAGACCCACCCGGTAAGAGAAGATACCACACCCGGTAAGAGATGAGACACCACCCGGGAATAGAAGAGAGCCCCCGGGAAGATAAAAGACACCACCCGGGAAGAGAAGAGACTCACCCGGTAAGAGAAGTGACATCACCCGGGAAGAGAAGAGACCCACCCGGTAAGAGAAGATACATCACCCGGGAAGAGAAGAGACACTCCGAGAAAAGAAGAGACTCACCCGGGAAGATAAGAGACACCACCCAATAAGAGAAGAGACCAGACCGGGAAGAGAATATATATCACCCGGGAAGAGAAGATATATCACCCGGAAATTTGATATGAAATTGACACATGTACACGCATGCATGATCACACCTCACATTTCAAATTTCAATAAAGTGTCATGATGGACAAAAGCACGGTAAAGACATGTCAGATGAAATGATTACATTGACTTTCAATTCCTTCATCAATTATATAAAGAGAATAACTGATGGTTTCAAGGGGTAGAGGAAGAATGCTAGATCAAACACCATTTTCTCTCAACTTTATTAATCATTTTATTGTATAAAAAATATTGCAACTCTTTGATATTATAGTGGAATTCTAGGTCCATAGTTTTTTCCTTTATTTTGAGATACGTAAAAATCGTGTGTCTTATTTAATTTCTGCTATATGGTAATTGTTTGAGATAACATATAACAACTACTCAACAAGGAGAGCAAAAGTAGTCACCTCATCCTACATTTAATTTTCTTAATTAACCGTTTAATATAATTTTATCAATGTTTTAGTAAATTTTGAACTCGTTGGTTGAAAGAACCAGCATGTAAGCTCTAGGTTATGGTTATGGTTACGATTGAAAATATTGGACAACTCATCATCTAATATCTTAAAGAAAGAATAGTCCAATCATGTCCCAACAATAATTCAATCAGTCTTTATGGTTACAATTGAAAATATTGTAACTATTAATTTACCTAACTATATTTTACTCTTTTTTGTCTTTTAGAGTTCATTTTGTTTTTATACAATCAAGGCTTTGTCTACTTAAAGCTGGGAAGAGTTCCACTTTCCTTCAATGGCTTCGGCAACAATACTAAAAAATTTCAGATACAATTCACCCCAACAGCCCATGTTTAATGTTATAGAAACCCCCCTTAAGTTCACCTCTTTTGCACAAACTAATTCTCCATTCAAAGATTTATCATTCTCCTCCTACCTCGAGCCCAAAGATAAACAAAATTCACAAGTTCAAAATGAGACTAATTCCACCATTGATGACACAGAAATAAGTATATTTGATGCGCAGAAGTATTTCAGCGAAACCAACGACTCGAAAAATGACGTAAAGAAATCTATTCTACAGATTCAGCAGAAGCAGAAAGAAGTAGCTGATCAAGATTCGGCATCGATTCAAAGGCAGTCGTTTGTTAATTCTTCTGCCGATGGATATGGCCGGAATTTTCGATCAAGATCGTGTAAGACGACGCCTACAGTTTCATCGGAGGCGAGCTGGAACAGCCAAACGGGGCTTTTGGCGAATCCTCCGGGTTCGGTTGGCGTTTCTTTGAAGAATTTTGAGACAGATGGATCCAAGAAACGAAGCTCATCTGCTAAGAGGTGGTTCTTGAGCCCGAAAAGCTGCTGCATTGGGAAAAAATCTGTCCAGGTTAAGGAAAAAACTTCGGATGATGAGAATGTTCCGGGGCCTGTTTTGATAACCAATGATACTGAAAACTTCAGGAACATGGATTCAATTATTCAAAAGGGTCCAAACCAGGAGAAATATCTTGCTTCAATCCAAGCACCACGTCAACACCGTGTTTCGGCATCCGGTAGGCCGTTTCTCGATGGAGTAGGGCCTTTTTCGTTTCCGATTTTAAACGCTTCGAACCAGGGTAACAAGCATGGATTGAAGGATATCGTAAAGAAACCAAATGTGAGTGTCCTCGAAGATCCGCCCCGGAAATCTTTGGAAGTTTTCCACGCCATGCTGGAACTTTCATCGGTTTTACGACAAGATGCTTCCATGTTGAGCCGCGCACAATTTAAGATTCCGGGAAGCCCTATTACTAGTGTTACGAACATGGATGACGATGTTCGAAGTGACGCAAGCTCGGACTTGTTCGAGATCGAAAGCTTGTCGACACCAACTTCATATCCGATGTACCGTCGGAGGGATTCCCTGGAAGAATCTGCTCCTCCCACTTTCAGCGCAAGAAGATTTGCTTCTGCACATGGGATTAATGTTAACAACAGTAATGTCCAGTTTGATATGAGGAGCCTCGACGAGCCGCCAACGCCTAGCGTGGCGGCGACAGAGTGCTACGCGCCGAGTGAAGTGAGCATTGACTGGAGTGTCACCACCGCCGAGGGCTTCGACAAGGGGAGCGTCACAAATTTCTCAGTCTCCGCTTCTGAAATAGGGAACGTTGCTTACTTGCGAGAGAGGCTGCAGCAGCAGGAGGAGGGAGGCGTTGTTGACGGCGGGAAGAGGAAGGGAAACGGGTTGTTGCTGATGGGATGCAGACAGGAGAAGGCGGTGAGCGTGGGGCCGCAGCCGGTGAAATGTGTGGCGGAGGGTCCACCGATTTTCCCACTGCACGTGGGTGGTAGGCCACCGCGGGCTAACAAGACGACGGGGGTGGCTGGCGGCGGATCTAACGCGGCGCAGCTGTCTTTTGCTTTTGCAGCATGAGATTTTGCGCATATGAGTGGCAACGGCACGGTTCGGTTTCTGGAATTGAAGTTTGATGGTTGCCTAGAAGGCATTGCATTTAGAACATCATAATATTGATATTAAAAAAAAATATTATTTTATGTTTTGGATATTGTCATCGTTTTTTTAATTAAAAAAGTTCATATGATAGAATAATTGAATAAAATTATTTTAATAACCTTTCCCTACGTCTATTATAATTCTTATTAATTCTACTTATATTATTTTGGAAATGAAGGTTTCCAATTAATGTAATTTTGAAATCTTAATACAAAGTATTTTGATATTCAAATTCTATTTTAGTTCTTTACAAAACAAATTGAATCATATTGAAATGACCATTGATATCCTGACATCAGACTCCACATGATGTAGTAGTAAAGTAGAGGCCCCTCCTTTTGGGAGTGTTCTTGCCTTCTTGGGCTCAAAAGTCAAAACCATATTGTAGCAGCTATCCCCTCCCTCATTTGTAAATAAGGGGGAAAAAAATAGAGGCCCCTCATAGGATAATTGATATGTTGTCGCTCTGAGCTTGTTTAGGACGATTTATCTTGTTGGCATGCTCTGCAAGCCAAGCCACTATGTCAGTGTAAGGGTTTACCCGATGTGTACTTTTTGCGGGTTCTCCAATCATATAAAAAAAATTACACAAAGGCTTAGGAAAATAAAATGAACCTGAAAATGAGAAGGACCAAGCATAAAAAACAAGTGTGCTACATTATGTGCCTAGGTGCACCAAAAAAAAGAAGAAGAAGTAGATTTTGTATTTTGATGATATTTGAAAATAAAAATGGCAAGATATTTTTATTTAAAAAATAAATTACAAACATCCCAGGAATTTAGAAATCAAGTTGAAAACCCACTTCTTAAAAAAATGATAGACCAAAGAACTTATTTGGTGTTAGGTAACTCAAATATTTTTAGCCCTTTTTAAAATTTTATGTATTTTTAAAATTTTAAATAAAATAAGAATGCAATTTTAAGAAAAAAAATTGCGATAATTTATCAACTTGTAATTTCTTTAGCTGTTTTTACGTTTATTTATTTACTTCAAAGATAGAAAAATTATCCTAAAGATGTAATAATTTTAAAGGTTAAAAGAATAACGTGCACTTATGTAATCTAATTAATTTAACTGTGATAGGGGCTTTGACATTGTGTTATGTGGAGCTTATGGAATGTTAGGAATGGAGTAATTTTAAGAGGAATGATTCCAAATAAGGATAAAGTTATTGAGAAAATTAATGTTAGACATTAGTCTTGGCTATTTACGCTTTTTGAGCCATGTAATTACTCCTTAGTGGATTGGATGGAGAATCCGGTTTGTGTCCTTCGATGTTTGTCCTCTCGGTATTTACTCTCGTGATATACTTTCTCGATTTGTGCTGCAGGCGCATTTACATGTTCTTCTTTAGATTGAGTGGATGCCTCATATTGGCTCTCTTGTCTGGCTTTTGTAATTTGCGTTTTTTAGTGTCGTCTATATCGTTTTTGTGTCGTGATAGTAATGTTTAATTTTATTTTATTAAGGGTTGGAATACCCATTGTACTCCCATTAATAAAATTTTTTCTTAATCTTTGGCATATTGGATTCTTACTTACAGAAACTCTATTTTAACATAGATTTTACAATAAAAATTAATGTAATTTTTACCACTCTAAACTTTACTATGACACTATAAAAAGAATATGTTTCGGTTATTTTGCGTGTAACATTGTCTCCCCTACTTTTGTGATTGTGCCAATACCAACTAAAACTTCAAGGGTTGATGATGGGGAATGAAAGACCTAGAAGAGTGAAAACTACTCCTATTTACAACAACTCTTTAAATAAAAATAAATATATTTAAATTATAAAATCAAAACATTAAATAAAACTAAAATTTTGTCGACGCTTATAGATGATGCAACATCGCAGCAACGACCACGTGTCCACTCTTAAAAAACAGGATAAAAAAAAAAACTAAAACGACACGTGCCGTAAAATGTCCCAAAATGCACCATCTTTAGGGCGACGTCAAACCCTGTTGAGGGAGGAATCAAGGAACGACTCTTGATTGATATGTTTTTATACTCCATGTTCTAATCACCATATTATAGACGCAATTATGTGACAGTTTGAACAGTTGCTGCTCAAATTGTGCACCCATCAATTGATGAATTGTCATAAATTTCGATCCTTCATGTATTTCTTACCAAAAACTGTCAAATTTTATCATATAAGTTTCTTTTGCAATATGGCTGCTATATATCGAGGTTTGTTAGGGATTTGAGAGGACAATTGACCCCTAGTGACTTCTGTGCATGTAGGCCCCTCTCCTCTTGAAAACATATCAACCAAACTTAAAGTTTTGTAGGTCTCTTCATCGGTTCTTGATTTTTTCTTTGTTTCATTAATAAGATTGTGAAATTAAATATGTTTTATTCATGTATTTCAAAAGGGCTTCCAAAGGGAAATTTAAGTGGCCACACCCCATGTGCATATCAAATCAGATTATATATATAAATATATATAGTTAGCTAATCTTCTCAATCGAGCTGGCAAGCACTAGGATCAATGAAAATTTAAACATATCCTTTCCAATCATAATGATTTTGTTCGAGATTTATTTATTTATTTATTTATGATAGAGGAACCAAAAATCACTTATTTTTTTATTACACACCGAGTAAACTATCGGGTTAATATAATAACAGGTAAATCGTACTAGGAATGATCATATCCTAAAATTGTGGGCAATTGAACAGTTTGACATGTTATAAGTTTTGATTGTGTAGTAAAAGTAAAAGAACAATTATAGCCCAAAGGAGTTTGCAAAAATAGTTGAAACCAAAAAGTTACTAATTCAATTTAAATTTGTTATTTGAATGAAAATATTAATCTTTTATTTATATTTTAATTAAATTCGAGTAGTTTAATTTTGTATAATATTTAATTGGCTTGATTAGTTAAACAAATGATTGGATCAGAATAGTTGTTTTTGTAGATTCAGACGTCTCACTTGACAATTGAATTATTTAAGATGTCTGAATTCTATATTAAGTAAAAAAGTTAAAACTAATTTTATCTATCATAGTTATCTTTCAAAATAGTAAAAGAAAAAACGCTAAGCGATTTTGTTTTACATTGTTGCACTTTTGCTCTGCCTTTAGCAAATCGGTAATTTGGAATCTAACCAAATTGGGAAGTCTCCACCTGTCGCTTCTATGGTTCTCTATCTCAGGTCAGTACTCGTTCTAATTCCACTCATTTTGTTTAGTGATTCACAAAACTGGATTGAATTTCGACCTCCAATTGATTCCGTGCAACAATTTTTCTAGATGAACTCTCGCATTCTGATTCATTTTTGGTAAAAGTTTGATTTTTGTTTTGGTAATTCGGGAAATTATGCCTGTTTCTCAAATGCTGAACTCCTGTAGTTTTGTTATTTTATCTGTATTGGTTGGATGACATTCACAGGACCCTGCATTTTTATCTTTTACTTTGATTGAGAGTATAAATTCTTTTATACCGATGTAGCAATCGTATTTGGCCAACTTGAATGAGACACTTGATCTTTAGGCTAGTATCAAAGAATGTTTCTGGAATAAAAGAGAATTCCCGTACAAGATCGACATATTTTGTTTCTTCATCATATGCATTAAGCCTTAGTCATACACCTTTTTTTTGTTTAATGACGTGGGAATCCGCAACCACTACCTTTTTGGGTGGACAGCGGGTAAATCTTGGGCTGACACAATAGTCTGCAAACCACGTCATCCAGATAAACCGCATTAGGCAAGCCCGGTGCGAGAGACTTGACCGAAAAAAGTGTTGATAGGGCAGCCTTAGTCCCACAGTTATTGGATCGGCAATATATCCAAGGATTTTTTGCTCAGAACTTCATGCACAATATTTAAATAAAATCGAAAGATTCGAGGATGCACAATGGAAAATTTAGCTTGGTTTTATTTTTGACATTTTTAGTTTTTTATTGTAGATTTTTTATTTGCATAGACAACCATGTACTCTTATATATTCTCCTCAAGTTTCTCAAGTATCGTGGACATCGAGTTGAGATGCTGGGTCTCCATCATGTAGGAGAAGACAAGGACGGTGAAAGAATCAGCACCAGTTCCAAATTTCACGAAACCAAAGCTCAGAAATAACAATGATAGGATACTGCTGAGCATCTCTATTTCCATGAACACAAGTTGTTTGGTACACTCGGGGCAGATAGAGATGTATGATTCTCGTTAGACGTAAACATAATATCTACTAATATCAAAATATTATCCATTTAGTTTGTATTATTTTCCGTAAATGTCGGCACGAAATGTGTATTAGAAAGCATAACAATATATATATACACACACACATACACGCACAAACTAAACAGTCTAGGATCTAGCGTTTGCATATTTTGGGTTTTGGTGCTCTAATGACTCAAAGTTGGGTTTCGGTCTTGTAAATTGGATGCTTTTTGGCTTTTGGTCCTGTTTTATTTGAGTACTTACGCAGCAAATCACCAATTTCCAGTGTCACAACAACAATTGCAATGTCATGTCAGTAATTTCCGGTGTCACGCAAGCACTCTTAACAAAATAAGACTAAAAGCCAAGAACACCTAACTTATAGGATCAAGACCCAAAACCTAAAATAGGCAAATTGAGAGGACGGATTTGGCTATTTTCCCTACATAATTTATTATAACTTAGCTTCATGAACTGGCTAGAAAAAATGAATTTCAGATAAAATTCGATTGGATGATATTAACAGAAACATGTTTTAAAGAGATTAGATAAAGAAAGAAAAAGGTAGAGATAAATTCCATCAACTTGCTTGATTCTTTCGATTTGTAGTATATAGTTTTTCTTGATATTTGAGCATGTTTATCAACTATATATTACAACCTTAATTTACGAACACTTGAATATTGTGACAATGTTTGGTGGTTGTTTCAAGTTGCATGCTCCGATATCTAATGCTATGTCCGTAAGTTATCCTGGGCTTTTGCTCATCTGCGTTTCAAATTAACTTTGTAATCACCAAACACTTTAAGCTTTCTTTTGGGTATAAAATTTTTTTCTTGCTTCAATATGTATATATATTTGATCTTACCAAATATTGAGTTTTTGACAACGAATCCCATGATTTTTCAAAAAGGCAGTTTGGACTTATGTTTATGTAGACAATTTATCCCATTGTGATTTTTAAAATAAGCAGTTTACTATATGTGATTTGAAACAAGGAAGTTTACCCATGTGGTTTGTGAATATTTGCAAAATTCATCATCCGTGTATGATGTTTGAGTGATGCAGCGTGCTATGTTTTGTAAACCATTGGGTGATAAAATGTCTATTTAATCCCCATAGGGTAAAATGTAAATTAGCGATATAATTATCCCTCTCCTCTTATATATTCATTTATTTCTGTTTATGTTCTTGGTTTTTTTGGAGAATAATTTTAGTTGTTTTTTGGGGTTTGATTGTATAGATTGTGGAGCTTTTGGTACATATGGATTGCGAGGGATGCGAGAAAAGGATTCGAAGAGCTATCTCTAAATTGGATGGCAAGAGTTTTGCCTCTTCATGATGACCATTCGGGTTTAAACCCAATTTTTTCAAAAATTAACATTCTATTTTTTATACTAATCTCTCTCTTTTTTATGTATAAAATTGTGAGATGCTTTAGTTTAATGTACTTCATAAGGAACATAAACTTCACAAAATTGTGTTACGAGACATTATATATTTCATGGACTCTTGGCCACTTATTTTATTCGTCATTTCTATCAGTCTAAACCTTTGAATAATTGCTTATCAAACACTAATCATCTTCGAGTTCATGTTTGAACCTACTAATCAATTACAATAACAATTAAAATCGTATTAAACTAAGGAAAAAACTAAGAATTAAGTAGTGGCTAGAGGATGAAATCACGTGGCATCGAATATAACCTTTTGTCTCGAATTTTACAGACAATAGTCTTGAAAATCCAATTTCTCATCTCACAATTTCATATGATTGATTTTTCATCAAAATTTCTAGATTCGCCACCCTTATCTTGCTTATGCAAACCGTAGAAATGGTAGCAATTAACTGAATTATAACATTTAAAACCATGATGCAGGTGTGGATAGCTTAGACATAGACATGGGCAGGCAGAAAGTAACAGTGACAGGATATGTTGACAAGAGAAGAGTCCTAAAACTTGTTAGAAGAACCGGAAGAAAGGCTGAGCTTTGGCCATTTCCTTATGATTCTGAATACTATCCTTATGCATCTCAATATTTGGATGGATCCAACTTCACTTCCTCTTACAATTACCACACCCATGGCTACAACGAGAGTACGCAGGGCTACTTCACCGATCTCCCTTACCAAACGATCGATGACAGGATCACGTATAGTTTCAATGAAGAAAATGTCCATGCATGCACGATCATGTAGTTCATACATGTGTCGTTATATATATATATATATATATATATATATATATATATATATATATATATATATATATATATATATATATATATATATTATATTGATGTGATTCGTGATTTTCGAATATAAGGTAGAATAAAGTGTTAATGAAAAATAACGATAAACACACCAAGATTTTTTACGTGGAAAACCCTCAAATTGAGAGAAAAACCATGGGACCTAGTCCAGTATAAAACTTCACTATAAACGTTGATGATTTACAAGACTCTCTGGACACAAATAACAATCGCTCAATGACTTGTATGAATATTTTAGAGAAATAACAAAAAAGACCGAACATACATAAATTTGCTCTCTTCGGAGTCTTTTTGTCCAGAAAAATCCAACAACCTCTACTATGATGACATCCGCGGGTATTTATAGGATTGTTCCTAGTGATTGGCTCGCGGTGGATCCGGAACACGATGTCCTCTGATCGTGGCTTAACTGAAGCCCAACGTGTCCGAGAAATCCGCGCCCCATTACTGCACGTTTATTCACGCCGGTTAATTTGTTAGTTACTCCCGAGTCTTCCGCTAATCTTTGACCAGAAAACCGAGGAGGGTTTAGCAGCTGTTCGGCAAAACCCTGCTCGGTGCTATCTGCTCGGTGCATTCTGTTCGGTATATGACTTGTTCGGCTCTTGAGGGGATTTTAGCCGAGGAAGTCAATATGTCATATGACATCACCTCACCCCCCTAAAGTAAAGTAAGACGAGACTTTTGAAGTCTTGTTTTATTGTCTTCGGGTAAAATCCTAAACTTAACCTGCTCGGGATATTTTTGCCGCCCTTTTTTCCCGCTCAAAAATTTCAAATGTCGCGCGACGTTTCGTTTCCCGAGGCACCTTTATGACCGTTCATTCCCTCATTTTTGGACGGTGAAGATTGAATGACTGTTCATATGGTTCCCGCTATAAATACCTCTCCTTTTTCTTCATTTGTTTTTACTTTGCTGCATTTTGCTTCCGAGCTAGCACCAGACGATCGAACAACTTTCCCCAGCAGTCTTCCTTTTTTAATCACCAAGTATGATTTCTTCCTCAGCCGACTCTTCATTGCAAGCGATAGATAGGTTCAATGAAGGAGACGCTCTTAGCCCCTCTCCTCAACCCTCTTCCTCTTCTTCTAATAGTGACAGAACTCTAAGCTCCTCTACCGCGTCAGCTGCTCGTATACAGGAGCAGAAACTTGCTACAGAGCGAGATTTAGTTAAAGCCCGCGTTCCCTGGTTCGAGATTTTTGAGTCTGATGTCAAATTTACTCAGCATCTTAGTAATATCCGAACTAAATGGGGGATTTCGAGGGGACTTCTATTATTGCTCCCCCTTCTGGATCTCGCCCTCACTTACCCCCTAAGGGTTATTTTCCTTTTTATATTGACCAGCTCCGAGGAGGCCTCCGTTTTCCTATCTCTCATTTCTTTATTGAAGTAGCCTCATACTTCTCTGTTTCCCTTAGCCAATTATTTCCCAACAGTTATCGATTATTAGCAGGCTTTTCATAGTACTATGGTATCTGGGTTTTACCCCTACTCCCGAACTTTTTCACTATTTTTTTCAACTGAACAAGAAAGAGATCGGGCTCTTTTACTTTTCCTCCTGGACAGGGGTTGGCTTTCTCAAAAAATACCCACCGTCCATAAAAAATTGGAAAAACTCTTACTTCTTTGCTCATCCACTCCAGCCTTGGGATTGCCCTATGGAGTGGAGGGAAAATCTCCCGAGGGGCAAGTCAAACAAGGGTCATCTTGAGGAGGAACCGTATTTGTTGGTTCGTCGTACACTTGGTGATCAGTGTTTTAACTTGATGGAACTGATTGACGACGGACTGCTATACTTGTTCCAGTTGAGCCCCAAGGGTGTATCCTTGAAAATGCCCATCGGTGAGTGCTTTTCAAGCAATCTTCTTCGTTTTACTTTCAACTTATCATGTTTGGACTAATATTTCTCTGCTCTTTTCAGAAACAAGAATGATGAAGGCTAGGATGGCCGAGAAGCTGAAGGAGAGAGCCAAAAAGGCCAAACTTCTAAGCCTGCTACTACTCCTGCACCTCCCCCGTCCGTTGAGATTTTGACTCCTCCTGAGGAGAGGGCTTCACCCGAGAGGACTCAAGCTCTTCATCGCAGGAAAAGGGCTACTCCCGAAGGTCCAAGTTCTTCGCCCCAAAGCACCTCCTAATAAGAAAACTTCTTCTTCCCTTATTCCTTCCGAACCTCGAGCCTCCTCTCAACCGCTCTCGGTGTATCTCGGCCTTCCTCGAGATACCATATCCCTTCGTGGACGTACTTCCCTTCTGTTCCACTACTGAAAAAACCCGATCCCAAAGCCTCCCACTCCATTTTGTGCTACACCCCCAACTCAGCTGATCGAAAGTACCTCGGGGAACTGGCTTTCAGCAACTTGGTGAACGACTTCTCATCCTCCTTTACTCAGGTAAATGCTTTTATCCATTAATCTATTTCGCTTGTCTTTTTACAATACATTCATTTGTTACTTTAACTTTATATATGCTCTGATGCAGGCCCACATGATGGCGGGTGAACTTCTCACTCGTTTTCATTCAGTTCGATTGGCTGATGGGCAGAACCAGAAGCGCATCAGGCAGTTAGAGGGTATGGTGAGGAGCTGAAGAAAACAGTGAGCCTTCTGGAGCAGCGGCACTTGGCCCTAGTATCAGCTCGGGACAAGGCGGAGCAGGCCCTGGCAGAGGAGCGGACAAAATCCACCGATCTGGAAGGTGCTAACTCTACTTTGTCAGAGCAGTATAAATCCCTGGCTGAGCAACATGCTCAAGAGAAATCTTCCATTACTGCTCGTGTGGAAGAACTCTGGCTCTCGAAGAAAGCTGAGTTTTTGAAGTCTCCAGAGTACAGCAACATGGTGGCTGACCGTGCTTACAAGTTCTTTGATCATGGCTTTGAAGCATGCGTCAGCCAATTTGGATCTCAAGGCTACCCACCCGAAGGAGCTTCAAAAGATTTACTTGATGTCAATGCTGCTCTAGAGAGCCTCCCCGGTGAGCTATTCCAGCCGTAGGGTAGAACTTTTACCTTTTCTTGTATTTCTTTTTTCGTTCATTAATGAAATCATTTACTTGTATTTCGGAACAAGCTCGCTACCCCGAGCACAAACACTTAGGCAATTTTAGGTTTAAAACATGGACCAAACATCCCGATCCCACGAGTAAACAACTAAAATTCCGAACAAAGCTCGCGACCCCGAGCACAAACACTTAGGCAATTTTAGGTTTAAAACATGGACCAAACATCCCGATCCCACGAGTAAACAACTAAAATTCTGAACAAAGCTCGCAACCCGAGCACAAACACTTAGGCAATTTTAGGTTTAAAACGTGGACCAAACATCCCGGTCCCACGAGTAGACAACTAAAATTCCGAACAAAGCTCGCTACCCCTAGCACAAACACTTAGGCAATTTTAGGTTTAAAACGTGGACCAAACATCCCGATCCCAAGAGTAAATAACTAAAATTCCGAACAAAGCTCGCTACCCCGAGCACAAACACTTAGGCAATTTTAGGATTAAACGTGGACCAAACATCCCGATCCCACGAGTAAACAACTAAAATTCCGAACAAAGCTCGCTACCCCGAGCACAAACACTTAGGCAATTTTAGGTTTAAAACGTGGACCAAACATCCCGATCCCACGAGTAAACAACTAAAATTCCGAACAAAGCTCGCTACCCCGAGCACAAACACTTAGGCAATTTTAGGTTTAAAACGTGGACCAAACATCCCGATCCCACGAGTAAACAACTAAAATTCCGAACAAAGCTCGCTACCCCAAGCACAAACACTTATGCAATTTTAGGTTTAAAACGTGGACCAAATATCCCGATCCCACGAGTAAACAACTAAAATTCCGAACAAATCTCGCTACCCTGAGCACAAACACTTGGGCAATTTTAGGTTTAAAACGTGGACCAAACATCCCGATCCCACGAGTAAACAACTAAAATTCCGAAAAAAGCTCGCTACCCCGAGCACAAACCGATGATAATTTAATGTTTAAACGTGGACCAAACATCCCGATCCCACGAATAAACCGATGATAATTTAATGTTTAAACGTGGACCAAACATCCCGATCCCACGAATAAACTGATGATAATTTAATGTTTAAACGTGGACCAAACATCCCGATCCCACGAATAAATCATTAGAATTCCGAACAAACTCGATGAAACAAATACTTTCGTTTTATTACTGCTGAATTCATAAATAAATAAAAAAGAAAGATTACATAAAATATTTCTTCAAGTTATGAATGTTCCAAGGTCTTACCAACTTCCGACATTCATGATCCTCCAGCCTGTAGGCTCCTATTCCGTTCACTTCCTTGATTTTGTAAGGGCCCTCCCATTTGGGTGCCAACTTTTTCACCTCAACAGCAGGATTTGTTCTTCGTAACACCAAATCCCTGACTTGAAATGTTCTTGGGCGAACCCTTCGGTTATAAGCATTAGTAATCCTTACCATCATAATTCCCCACACTTAAAGTTCTAAAATTAAGAGGCAGATGATCATCAATGACTTGAGGAGTGAATGTGGTGCTCTTCCTTGCCGAGTTAATACGACCTTCCATTTTATTGCGCATTTTTTGTAACTCCTCCTTTAAATCCTCCATTTGATGGTGCAAAGCATTATCTATTTCATCATTTGAATGATTAGGAAAATCTTTCAATTCTTCAGCCTCCTCCTCCGACTTCTTTATAGAGGTTGAGTCTTCCTCTTCTTCCTTATTTTCTTCCTGACAGGGGGGGTCATAAATTGTTTCATAACTTCTCCGACAGTTTTAGCAATCATCTCAGTCAAATGTTCCATGGGTATTCCTCCTGTGGGTAATACTCGTGAAACATTCTGCGATGATCCAGCCTCCCCTGCTCCTTCTGGTTCTGGGCATGAACGTGGGGGGGTCGTTGGTTTATCCCTTCCCGACATTGGCCCTCGCTCTTTGCTTCTAACCATTTCGCCTTGGATTCTTAATGAAATATCCTTGCTTCAACGTCTTTACTCTTTTTTCCCACAGACGGCGCCAATGATGTGATTCGTGATTTTCGAATATAAGGTAGAATAAAATGTTAATGAAAAATAACGATAAACACACCAAGATTTTTTACGTGGAAAACCCTCAAATTGAGAGATAAACCACGGGACCTAGTCCAGTATAAAACTTCACTATAAACGTTGATGATTTACAAGACTCTCTGGACACAAATAACAATCGCTCAATGACTTGTATGAATATTTTAGAGAAATAACAAAAAAGACCGAACATACATAAATTTGCTCTCTTCGGGGTCTTTTTGTCCAGAAAAATCCAACAACCTCTACTATGATGACATTCGCGGGTATTTATAGGACTGTTCCTAGTGATTGGCTCGCGGTGGATCCGGAACACGATGTCCTCCGATCGTGGCTTAACTGGAGCCCAACGTGTCCGAGAAATCCGCGCCCCATTACTGCACGTTTATTCACGCCGGTTAATTTGTTAGTTACTCCCGGGTCTTTCGCTAATCTTTCACCAGAAAATCGAGGAGGGTTTAGCAGCTGTTCGGCAAAACCCTGCTCGGTGCTATCTGCTCGGTGCATTCTATTCGGTATATGACTTGTTCGGCTCTTGAGGGGATTTTATCCGAGGAAGTCAATATGTCATATGACATCATATATATATATATATACCTCGTATTTCTGTTTATTCTAAAAATAATTGAGTTGTACTCCCAAGTCAGCCATACAAAGACACTATGGGAAAACTAATAAGTTTGAGAAATTCCCAAACCTAAATATTTAATAGTCTTTTAATTTTGGCTCTCTACCCGAACATATGACCTAGCTAGCATTGGTATAAGCCACATTGAAATGTATAACATAAGAAAGGACTAGTTCGAATCAATATTAACAATAAGGTCCGTGCTCAGATTCAAGGACGGATTTTGAATCTAGGTTGAGGGAGGACAAAAAAATTATAACATAAAAAATGAGGGGAACTTTATTTTAGGGAGACAATATGATTTTGGAGGTAGTACAAAAAACAAATTTAAAGGAGCACACTTGCCTTCACTTGTGTTCGCCCTGCTCATATTGCAGTTGGATTAAAGTTCATTTGCCTAATACTAATGAATGACGAATACCGTCCGACTGTAATGGTCTTGCTTTTCGATTTTATTATCTTTGTAGTACAGTTTGTCCTTTGGGTTTGAGTAACCCTTGTACTCTACTTAATAATATTTTTCTTATCCAAAGAAAAAAAAAATCTAAAGAATTCGACAACATGGTAACTCCATATAATTAGTTCAAGAGGAAATTATGCAGTGATAAGCATGCTCTCTACCGTATAGATAGCATGGTTTCTTCGATCGGGGACATTAGGTAGTTGTATACGTGATCATTATTAATCATGCATAAAAAGTATTAAAACATTTAAAATTATATATATTAAGTTTCCATATGGATGTCTCTTGTCGGCATAAGCGGAGCCAGAATTCAATATTACCAGAGACTGATCGGGATAGGTAGGAGCCTATGGCTATTACAATTTAGAAGATAGAGCTAAATAATTAAATTTCCAAAAATTAACATTAATTTTTTTATTTTTTTGAAAGTTTGTATGGATTTAGAGCTCACCCTAACCGATTGGGTGGCTCCACCCATACTCATCGGTGCTGCGAGTTTGTAGGGTGAAAATGGATATATTTCCAGCTTTGATGTACATCAATATTATTTCCTAAATGCAACATAATGTAAACGATTTAAGGGAAAATTAGATACAACTCAACTTTATTTACTATATATATTATGCAGGTAACAACAAATTAAAAATTCTCTCAACCATTTTTCCACAAAAAAAAAAAAAACCTAGGAATCCCCAAAAGCAGGTTTCTTGCACTTGAATTTAAGAATTTCTTGGAACCTGAAAATAAATCGAAAGATAGTTAATCCAGATTATTAAAATACTCTTACGTGTGGTCAAACAGCTGCCAAGTATAAAATCTACCACAATATTCTTTTTTCCCCAAAGTTCAATAAAAGCATGCAATTTGGAGATGGAAACAATTTCCCAATTTACGTTTGTGTTTGCTTATATATGTACATTTCTTCTTAAATCATGAGAATAATATTCCCGAAAGATGGCATTAGCATATAAGACTGCCACCCAAATTCAAATTAATAAAAAAAATTCAAACTTTAATATTGATTTCTATTATTAAAAAAAAGAAGCTTTGTAGTGTTATTTATCGTTTATCACTCTGCTAAAAGCTCTAGCTGATAGTAGAAGCCAATTTTATGTTCTAATATTGTGGCAGCATAAAGCCACGTATCAAGCGACATATTGATACTAGGGGTTGTACTATGTGGGCACCAATAAGCCAGGTTTGTTAGGCTATAGATAGTAGAAATCACGTCGTCTACGAGCATACAGAGTACACAGAGGACATGTCGTATAACCCCATAAATTATTTGATCTTAAATCATGGATTCAATATCTTGTGAGTCAAGTATCTCTGGTCTATCGCGCATGAATATACGGAAATACACAGGGCAAGTACAATGGAGGAGACGATCCAGCTAATGAAAATGTCTAAACTTTTACGATGCCCTTCTGGAAAAGACATTTTATGGTCATATTTGTGATTTATTTCGTAGGGGGTATTAATTTTCTAAATAAAGGAAAAATAAAATGTTTAAAAATAATTGATTTTAAATTTTTGAACAAAAAAAAATATAAAAAGTTACTATGAATATGGAATTCAGTGCGTGCACGTGTCACAATAATTACTAATAAAAACTTGGGGTGACGTTTCCTGGAACACAATTTTCCATGAGAATAAATGGCTTCATAAATAGTCACTGAAAGAAGTAACTAAAGGTTTCATATCCTAAGTCTAATCCAATTGTTAAAAATTCACCACTCACACTCGAGTTCGAGTTCCGTAATGAACGAAAAAATATTTAACCCCTCGTACTTAAAAAAGAAAGAAGAAACTAAAAAGATTGCATTAAATAATTATATATAATTAATTACCAGGAAATAGCTTTCACCATGCTGCAAGCTGTGCACCAGAAATCCATACTCATTGACTTGCAATGGCATCCCTGATGAATGAAATAACACAAAATCTCCCCCAAACATCGCCTTAATGTCAAAAGGCCCCCTACTCACATCTGTTGCTACTCCATTTATAAACACTGTAATCACTCCTGAAATATATATTTATATGAGATATTTGGTTTGAATCGTTATAAAACAAAGCTAGGGTTTTCATGGAAGTGGGATGAAGTTTGATCTTCATCTTATAAAAGGCAGGCTCAATAATTTTAGTTGGGGTTGGCGTAGGTTAATTAACTTAAATAATAATAAGTGTATGACATGCATGAGATTTTAATATATTATTTTATCACAATTGCACAGCTTCTGGTTCGTGCTAGATTGATGGTTGGTCTAAAACTACAATTACGTCTATCACAATGAAAAACAAAAAATTTCAAAGAAAAACAAGGAGGAAACGTTATGCATAAGACATATATACCAGATTGGTAATGCAAATTTGAAGCACCGGAGTGTCCAATGATGGAGTGTTGCTCCAGTTCTTGAAGGCTTGAATACGAGAAAAAATCGTGAAAATTATCAGAAACACCATTAGTACTTTCACTAGTCCCGCAAGATGAGGAGGAGCCCGAACCCACCAAACAAGAGCTTGTCGTGTTCATACAAAAAGAATTCGGCGCAAATCCACCTGCCACAGTTCTGTTCTCATTATGAATCCCACCACCGCCCCGCAGCGGAGCTTGCGGCGGCTCCCCCGTTGTGAGGCTTTCCTGGATTTGACGTTGCCTACGGCGCGACCGGGAGCGGCGGTTCTGGAACCAGTAAAAGACATTGGCGTCACCTACAGACCCGAATTTCTCAAGCATCTTTCTGATTCTTACAGTCTCGTTTTTGGATGGATTCACCATCCCGCTGTTGAAGATTGATTCAAGAATCAGTATTTGTTCGGGCTTTGGTGTCCACCGTGATCGAACCGGCTCGTGCCTCGGGTCGGTGGAGGTTTCTACACCGTGGCTTGGCCGTGTGGCAGTGTCTTGGGCTTGACTATACATGTTTTGACGTAGGTATTAATGGGAAATGAGAAATAATTAGGTGAAAATTCAAGAAAACAACGAATTGTTGTATACAAGTCTTGGAATAATCAAGGGTTACTCGCTATAGTATTTAAAGACTAGGTGGGGAATGTTGCCCTTCTCTTATATATTATTTTAGTTTGCTACGGTTAATCGGTCCTAATTAATCAGCCGTCGAAATCTTGCATTACGCAGCCTATCTGATACACGAATGACATGTGTACTACTATTAAGAAATTTTTACATACAACACGTGTATACGTCTGAACCCCACATATTCACAAATAGAAAAAATAAAACGAACTAAATCAGACATATTATTCAAGATTATTCAACCATGATAAACCAATTTTCTATATATTGATCCATACATGGATCGTACAAAAATTTTCTCTACAATGTCATATGGGAATATTGGGAGGATAATTAGTAAAAAATTCATTTTTAGTAATTTGCATTAATCTTTTTTGTAGGATGAGGATCCATTAAAATATCTGTTAATGAATATTAGCCCAGTTGATAAGAGCTCACCTCCACGTGTACGGAAAAATATTAGACCCTTTCTCTTAAAAAAATCAAAAAAAAATTCTCAGTATGTATTCAGCTACATTTCGGACACGTGACGCAGATCTAATTAATAATATTAAAGAATTAGGAAAATATATTGAAATAGTGAACTTGTTATCATGTCATTAATTTCGCCATTGTTTTCAAAACGTTAGCAACACAGTTAATAGGATACGTTAGCAAATAGGATACGTTAGCAACACAGTTAATAGGATTTGGCCTAATTTAGAATTCAAGCCATTTGCAGAGATATAAGTTCCAAATCTGATAACATAATATACGTAGTTAAATGATAATATTATCTGAGCAACTTCCGCCCTTCAACTTATCAAGATTTTTAGAGTTTCTGGGTCTAGCCCAACTGATAAGAGCTTACCTCCTCTTTGGAGAGACTTGAGTTTGAGTCCTACAGTGCGCGAAAAATTATTAGTCCCTCCCACTCTCAAAAAAAAAATTATCAGGATTTTGAAACATGCCATGTAATTAAGTGCAGATGGATGTTACTAATTAAAGTGATTACTTAATTTTAATGCTAATATCCTTAACAAAATACGTATTAACGTAATAATTTTATTGCCTCAAGTTCTTCTTAGGCTGACACTTTGATAACCTCATGTGGTAGGAGCCGCAATTATTGAACTCTTGTAAGTATTCTAAAATAAGGTCATCTTTCATAATGTTAAACATTATATTGACATGCATAAATTCAACTTATTCCCCCCTTAAATTCTGGTCCTTGTTCGAGAAAATAAAATAAAAAATATTGAATCTACTGCTTACTAGTGATCGATCATTGATGTGGTAAAATAAAAAATCCATAGATATATATCATTTGATTTGTCCTCGTGATTTGAATTGTTAAGAAAAACTATTTCTTACCTCCCAAACCATTGAATTATCCTATATTTAAGAATCTAAATCATGAATATTTCTGAAAACGTATTAAATTATCCAAGTTTTAATAATATACGTACTAATACTGCATATATTTCTTGCTTTTCTCCGGTTTCAGATAATAAGAAGGTTGATTCCCACTTAGCACTTGTCTGGAACAAATTCACTCTTTCAAAGGTTTCTTTCCTTGCTTGGAGACTATTACAAAACAGATTAGCTACCAAGATTAATCTGAACAGGAGAGGCACACTTAGTCAAGATCTCTCCCTGATGTGTCCTCTCTGTAACGAATATGAGGAAGATGTTTCACATCTATTCTTTATCTGCAAGCTCTCTTTCAATATTTGGATGGATTGCTTCAAGTGGCTTGGTATATTTTAGGCTATTCATCATAATCCAGCTTCTCACTTCTCAATTATCTCAAACATATTGCCTTCGAAAGAGGGACAGATTTCGGAATTACATTGTGGAATTGTGTGGTCTGGAGTATTTGGAGTCTTAGGAATGCGGTGGTTTTGAAGAATGAGAGTCCAGAAGCCGTCAACTTATTTGACAAGATCAGAATTCGTCTTTGGATTTGGCTAGTCAAACAAATCAGACTTCGGCTTGATCACTGTTTCTGATTGGTTTCAATTCCCTTTAATTTGTTTGTGTGTTGTTTTGTGATATTGTTTCTAGTTTACAGTCTCGTCTGTAACATTTTAAGCTCGCCCTGTGCTCCAATAATAATATTTTGGCTTATAAAAAAAAACATTCTGTAACTCTATTATATGCTCTCTTTTTTTTTTACTGGAATGCAAATTAGAATAAAGTCATGTTAAGAATTCATGGAGTTCCAACTCATAACCAATTGGTGTTGAAGGGAGTAACCCAGAATCTTTTATAAGGAACATATATAGATTTCAAGTTCCCAATGTGAGACATCAATTCTCAACACGCCCCTCATGTGTGATATTATATAAGTCAAACACGTGGATTGCTAGCACGGGGACGATGAACATGTGGACGGAATAATCAATCACATGGAAAGTCTGCTCTGATACCATGTTAAGAAAACATGGGGATCCAACTCAAAAACAAATTTGAGTAACACGGTATCTTATAAAGAGCTAACATAACTTGTATTCTCAGTGTGGAACATCTCTCAACAAACCATATTTACAAAAAATTTATTTTGATTTCACTATAACATCCACACTAAATTAGAATCGCCCGTTGTGAACGCATAAATGGTAAATAAATTAATGTTGTGTTTAGATATATGAATTTCATTTGAATTGAGGGATTTGATATGAGAATGAATATGAATTTGGATTTGAAGACACATCTTATGTGAATTTCAAATCCATCACAATTACTATTATATATACATAAATTAATAAAAAGTTGAATTTGAAATATATTTAATTTAAATTTATCTAAATAATTAAATAGATTTGAAATCAAAAATTTAAAATATATATCTTCAAATCTCTCAGTCCAAATAGTATGTTATCCAATAAATGTCAAAGAGAGAAAACGATAGGTTTTTTGGGATGTAGTGCATGCAATTATTTGAGTATGCATTTAATTCTTCTGACGTAACTCATGGTTTCACACTTCTGTACTCACTTATTTATTTTTATATATTAAATGAACGGTCACCAAAAGTTGATCAATTTCCAGCCATTAACAATAAACCAATTAAAACCAATTATTGTGGTAAAAAACTTAAAATAAAATTAATTAATAGGATATAATATTTAAATTGGTGTGGTGGAACAATAATTCAGGCTCAAATGAATAATTTCTTAAAAACATAGTTACCCCCTTAATCCCTTATCATACTATCTTAGAGGGTATTAAAAAAAAATCAACTTGATGAAACTTTTTTCAAATCCCAAAATTATCCTTCAATCTCCCATTTTTTTCTCTTTTATGTTCCAATTTTTTAAACTTCAATTTATACTAATCTCTCAATTTTCATGGTTTTCACACTTATCGTCACAAAGATGTCAATGTGTTAAATAATCGCAAAGCTCCTGCTAATTTAAATGACAAAATAATATCAAAAAATACATGGGATGAATACTAAACTACAAAATCAAATTGGAAAAAAAAAAATTAGAACATCCCAAAAGCCTAAATTCACATTACTTTACAAAAAAAAGACTATATGCAATAATGCGCGCAGAGGAGGATTAGTAATTATTAATTTTTAACTATTATTAATATGAATAATTATTATTATTATATTATTATTAATGTTTTTTGTTGTTATTGTTATTACAGTAGTTATTAATCTAAAAATAGTAATAATTTTCTTGTCATAATTGTCTGTCCTTTGTTTGCTTATGCTTCATTTGTAAAGCATAATTACAAACATTTACACATGCGTTGCTTAATAAATTAAATTAATTTATTTGGACAGATTTTAGTCTGTTTTCCTATCGAGAAATTATTGCAGCACGGAGTGAGTGTTTGAAAACCAAACAATTTCTTGAATAGTTTAATTTAAAAAATAAGTTCAGTCACAGTACATATTATTAAATTCGCAAAGTTTCAAAGAGCAAGCCTGTTTTTTCAAAATTATCAGGGACGAATTTAGATTTTTATTTAGGTGGTAAAAAATAATACATAAAAATCGAGGGCAAATTTTAATTTTTAGACGGATCAAAATATATTTTTAGAAGGCAAGATGTAATTTTTAGGGGGTAAAATATAATTTTTTTAAAAAACAAGTAAGGGCAACAAATAATTTCCTTTTAGGAGAGGCAGCTGCCCCCAAACCTATGATGTACGGACACAACTAAAATTTATTCGTTTGTAGTGTCGGATACTTCTCAGACACCGACACTTCTCGGACAATCCTTGGATACGTAGCGTGTCCTTTATTTATTAATAAAATAAAATCGGACACATGTGTACCCCCTCAAAATCGGACACCCGTATCAGACATGGCTGATGGACGTGTCTGAGCCGTGTCTGACACATAAAGGACACTTTTGGATGATAATTGTACAATTATATTTTTTTTTTTTTGCTAAAATGAACTTTAGAAGTATTACTTAAACTCTATTTAATTGAAGTAAATGTATAAATACATGTACATTTATTGCTACTGTTAATAAATTTAAATTTAATTATCACACACTGTAATTGCTGGACGTTTATGTTTATCGATCAAATATCGTTTGATTCTAAATAAAAGTTTATTTACATTGCTCATCGAAAATTTTATTATTTTGCATGCTTAGGGTGTGTTTGCGATTGCTTATTCAAAGCACTTCTATGTTGCTTTTGCTTAAAGTTGAAAAAAATTGATTTTAAGCAAAAGCATTGAGTGTTTGTTATTTAAATAAAAAAGCAGCTTAATAAACTTAAATTAATTACGAAATTGCCATAAAACAACTTAAAGCAGTCAAAAGCATGTCATGACCTGCTTCTCTACTTCTACTTTTTTCTGCTTATTTTTAGAGAAGCAATAACAGAAGCAAACAAATAAAACACTCAAAAACTGTTTTTTATCTGAAAAGCAAATAAGCAGTTTTCATAAGCAATTGCAAACACCTACTTACAAGAGGACATCTGGTTTATATATATATATATATATACGCCTAACATTATCAATACATATTAGATATATATGAAATATTAGTGGATTGTCTGCCTTTTGAATCTTTGATCAAAGTGATTTTAGCTTTTTGTCGCATGCGCCAAACAAAAATTGAGTATGTGCGTGCGTGCGTGCACACACACTTTATGTCCCCACAAGTTTAAATGCAGATAATAATGATTTTGTAATTATTATTTTGAAAAACAATTTACAATGAATTACGTTCGGAATTAAAATATTTTTTTTTAAAAAAATGACATAAAAAGAATCTCTTTACGAGCAATGGTTGAAAACAAATTTAACACGTGAAAAGGATATTAGTAAGAACTATTTGATTTTCTTATTAATACCTTTAATAAAAAAAACGCAGATTTATAATTTATTAATTACATTAATATAAAGTAATTTTGATCACGAAATATAAAACAATAATATAATTTATCAATAATTATCGAAGAGACCTTAACCAGCACAGATACAGAATCCCTCATGATGTTGTGTGCCCAAAAGAAAGAACTAAAAAGTCTGCTATGTCTCCCCTCTGTTTAATTACTACTAGTGTCCTTTTTACGCGTTCCGTGTTTATATATTTAATTAATTGTTACGTGCTTGTATACAATTTTTTTTATTTATTGGATTTTTTGTAATTAGTTTGATTTATTTTGTAAAATAAGGTAATATATTGTACTCTGTAAATTTATCGGACGCATTATGGTCTTTTAGTATATTTGGGTCATCTCGTTATTTAACATCTGGTCTGTTTTTCAGATAAAAAATAGATTTTAGGTGTTTGATTTATTTGCTTCTGCTATTGTTTATCTAAAAAACAACAGGAAAATCAGAAGCGGAGAATCAAGTTATGAGATATTTCTGACTGTTTTAACTTATGTGATGATAATTTTGTAATAAAATGAGGTTAATATTTTTTTTAATTTTAATAGCAAATACTAATTTTTTTTGCTAAAAGTAACTTTTTCAACTTGAAGCAAAAATAACATAGGAGTGTTTTGAATAAGCAATTCAAAACACGCCATAAGGGGTGTATTCATTCCAGATTTTTATTGACTTATAATGATTTTTTTTAATGATAGACTTTTGTAGAGTTTGTATATTTTTTTTGATTTTTTTAGAATTCCACGGAATTATGAAAAGATTTACATAGACTCTTGTAGACTTTTTCATAGATTTTTATTAATTTTTATAGAATTACATAGAGTTATAAAAAACTTTTCATGGACTCTTGTAAACTTTTTCATACGATGAATAAATCATTATTCAATATATTGAAATCAAACAAGAATTAACCAACACACTACTTTTGAATTACATAAATATATTCCCTACAACATTTATACGTTAAAGAAAAACAAAAATTTATACCACAAAACCGAATAATTTTCCGAGTCCTCCAAAAATAACTTTAAAAAAAATTAAATTATCATAATTCTACAATGGTTAATAAAATGCAATGAGCTTAAACAAACTGTTCTTCTTCGTACGTGAAACTCAAATAAAGTTTGGAAGATTTTGCAGTAATGTGTGGATGGAGCATCATTCATTTTTGGAGGTAGAGATAATATATTTAAAAATTGGAGCCTATTAAAGAAACAAACTGAACTTCAACATTTGTTGTCTATGAGTGAACCGATCAAGATAAATACATAAAATAATGTAGCAAGAATGATTATAATTTGTTGGCCCCAGGTGCGGCAACATGGGATAGAAAATAGCGAAAATGAAGAATAAAATGGGCACCAGAATTTACGTGGAAAACCCCTAAAATTAGGGTAAAAACCACGGGTAAGATGAAAAGATTTCACTATAATATTTTGTGGGTTACAACCTCTCTCTATCTTTCAAAGAGAACAACACTCTCAATATAAGAGAAAACTACTTCACAAATATTATAGAATACACACTCAAATGTAGAGATATGAGAGAACACTCTGAAATAGAATGAATGAAATGAAATCAGAAGAGCTCTATTTATAGAGTTGAAGATGTGCATTAAATGCATATCCACCAACCGCCATCTTCCCATCCGCCAACAACCAGCTGCCCTCATTAATGAGGACAGCCAGTCAACATAATTGGCATACTTAAAGATTCTATGGAAAAAAAGTGAAGCCAAATCCATGAAACGGGTCATGAAGAATTGTAGAGTTTTTATGCTTTTTTTATACTTATATAAAAATTATTTGTCCAAGTTTGAGAGCACCTCTGCAACTTTACATGGTTTTTTTCTTGCGTGTAATATTTAATTGGCTTTTTACTATTAATAGGAATTTGCCAGTGTATATACAGAAGCTGTGAGGTGGGTTCTTCGGCAAAGTTTGTACGCACCGCACCTACTTTGTTGATATCTGTTTCGGTATTATTTTTTATTTAATTTATATATATAATATCTATCACTTCAAGCTTTCTCCACATATATGCAACGTGCCACTTGCATGACTTAATCAAATATTAACGTATGGGTAAAGATTAATGTTAATAAAAAAATGAAAAAGGAATTTCAAATTGATAGATTTTCAAGAGTTTCTAAAATCTTGGATTCGAAAACCCTAAGGTTGGGCTCATTAATATTAATTTATTAATGGATCGAACTAGCTCAGTTTATGCCTAGCCCGATTGGCATGTAACAAATTTGGCCCGGTTTAAAACTGATTCGATTGGAACCCAGCCCAAAAATTCGATCTGAATTCTTCCATATATAACAAGAAATTTATATTATATATTATATACTAGTTTTTTTTAGCATGAGGGGGATCATTCTTAAATGTGGGAGTGTGACAACCATTGGGGTAAGACCATAGTGTTATAATATAGTAACAATGAAGAAAAAGCCATGTTGTCAACTGAAACGATGATTAGCTCTGAGGCAGAATGAAACCCTTCTATTTCTGTTATAGAAAAAATCATGTCATCAGCATACATGAAGGAATGTGCATATATGTATATATGTTTTGTCGAGTCGCTGCAGGAAGTAAATACGTTCATGAGTAGTGGGGATAGGCACCAGTCCGGTTCAAGCCTATAGTACCGTCTCTGGCAACTCTCTCGTGAACTCATTGATGATTATTCTAGGAGATGTTGGGTGTATCCAATTGCAGGCCCCAACAATGATCGAGTCTAAGAATTGAAGTCACATTTGGCTAGTGAATTTGATATGAAGGACTTGTGACCGACAAATAAGATTCTAGGGATTGTAAGCCAATTTCTACCCCTCTTCCAGTTAACTTCAAGTTATCCCCTAAGATGTATCCTAGCAGTGAAGCAGATAGGATAGAAAAGTACCATATGCATCAGCGGTGTGGAGTTTAATGTTCGATATGATTTATACGATACCAGACATTGCATAAGCATTGTGAGTAGTCATTCGGTACATGTCGAATCCTGGACGAGAGCATTGGAGCACGGTTAAGAGGATCTTTAGATACATTAAGAGTATCTAATGCTGCATTATATTATGGAGGATCAGATTTTACACTCAGTGGCTACGTGGATTCAGATTATGCAGGTAATCCGGATAAAAGAAAATCTATTATTGGTTATGTGTTTACACTTGCAGGAGAAGCACTAATCTGGATTTCTAAACTGCAAACAGTTGTGGCATTATCTACAACAAATGCAGAATATATGGCAGCTATTCAAGCTTGCAATGAGGCAATATATAATAAAAGGTTATTGGAGGAGCTCGGGTGCAACTATGAGAAGATTCCCATGTTTTGTAATAGTCAGGTTGCCTTGCACATTGCAAGGAATCCAGCCTTTCATTCCATGACTAAGCACATTGGCCTTCAATTTCACTTTGTTTGTCAAGTAGTGGATGAAGGGAGTGTGGATATGCAGAAGATCCATACGAATGAGAACCTAGCTGATATGTTGACAAAGCTAGTTAATACTGATAAGTTCGAGTGGTGCAGATCATCAAGTGGCCTAGCAGAAACATAAGTAGCAGGCATGACAAGATGAAATGATGTGTGGAGATGTGCTTGATTCTCAATCAAATCTCTAAGTGGGAGAAATGTAGGCAATCAATTAGAACAAACATCATCATTGCAAGCATTTATGATGATGTTTGAATTGTCAGCTGAGGAATTGAAATAAAAACGAGTTAAGCAGTTGAGCTTCTATAAATAAGTCTCCCCTGATTTCATTTCAAGTATCTCATTCCAGAGTGTTCTCACATATTTATACATTTGAGTGTGTATTTTTATAATATTCAATGAGATAGTTTTTCTCTTATATTAAGAATTTTGTTCTCTTTGAAATATAGCAGGAGGTTGTAACCCACAAAATATTAAGTGAGATATTTTCATATTGCCAATGGTTTTTATCCAAATAATTTTTACGGGTTTTCCATGTAAATTGTGGTTTTCTTCATTTAAACCCTTACTTAACGTTTAGTGATGATTCCATTTTAGCATAATGATAAATAGCACAAAGAATTAAATTCCCGACTCTTTGTTGCCAATTTATTCCCTTCACCGAATGGTCAATATTGTTTAACGAATGACATTTGTTCCATTAATTAAAAAATATTTACACATACATGTTCAGCTAAAATTGATATTATTTGTTTTTGTTATTCTATTTATAAACATTATTTAGCTAAAAAATAATTCACATTATTAGAAACTTTAAAAACTATATTTCAAAATATTGAATGTATACATGTTTAAATTTCAAAATAAACACACTTAGTTAAAATAGTGTATTACTTATTTAATTAATCGTAAACTTTAGTATTCAAGAAGTTTTGCTTTTTAGATTAGAAACTCTGTTGGAAATCTTTAATGATAGTGATGTGATCCGTTATTTTGCGTGTTTGGTAGAAATAAATGTGTACGAAAAATAAAAGGAATACACCAAGATTTTTTACGTGGAAAACCCTCGAATTGAGAGAAAAACCACGGGACCCAGTCCAGTATAAAGTTCCACTATAAATATTACTGATTTACAAGAGGATCTGGACACAAGAAAAAGTTATTCAATGACTTACACGACTAATGTTGTAGAAGTTATAAAAAAAACCGAACAGACTCAAGCTTGCTCTCTTCGGAGTCTTTTGCCCAGAAAAATCCAACCCTTTTTATGAAGTTATCTGAGGGTATTTATAGGACTGCCCTTAGTAACTAACTCGCGGAAAATCAGCCATATGATGTCCTTTGATCGTGGCTTGATGGGAGCCAAGCGTGTCCGAGAAATCCGCCCCATTAAAGCACGTTCCATCTCCGCCGGTTAATCAGTTTTAATTATGACCGGGTCTTCCGCTACTCTTTGACCAAAATCCCGAAGAGGGCAAAGGATGCTCGAGAATATGCTGATCAGTATCCTGGGTTCGACAAGCATCTCTTCGGTATATCTTCTGCTCGGCAATTTTAGGGTTTGTGTCTTCATAAATGGATTTTACCCGAGAAATCAATATGTCATATGACATCACCTCACCCCCCCCCCCCCCCAAAGTAAAGCAAGATGAGAGTAGTGAAATCTTGGTTTATTGTCTTCGGGTAAAATCCTGATATGCTCGGGATATTTTAACCGCCTAATTTTCCCGCCTGAAAATTTCAAAATTCTCGCGACGTTTCGTTTCCCAAAGCACATCTATAACCGTTCATGGGTTTTTATTTGAACGGTGCTGATTTAACGACTGTTCCAGTGGCACCCCACTATAAATACTCGTTCATTTTGCGGATTTAACTTACTTTACTGCAGTTTGCTTCCGAGCTAGCATTTTAGACGTCCGACCAATCTTTTCATCCATACTTATTTTCTTTCCATTCATCGAGTATGTCTTCTTCTGACGATATTTCGAAGACTATAGACATGTTCGAGGAAGAGGGTATCCTGGGTCCCTCTCCTCGACACTCTTCTTCCTCTGATAGTGAGGAGACTTCCAGCTCGTCGACAACCCCTGACGCTCGTGGAGAGGAGCTTCAGGCTGCGACAGAGCAGGATCTGATAAAAGCCCGCGTTCCTTGGTTTGAGATATTTGAATCAGGGATTAAATCGCAACGGCACATATCCAGTATCCAAACTAAATGAGGGATTTCAGAGGGGACATCTATTATTGTTCCCCCTCCCGGATCTCGCCCCCACTTGCCTCCCATGGGTTATTTTCCCTTCTACTTAAATCAACTTCGAGGGGGACTTCGCTTTCCTATCCCTTCTTTCTTTGTAGATGTTGCTTCCTACTTTGCCATTTCTCTAAGTCAGTTGTTCCCCAACAGTTATCGATTGTTGGCGGGTTTCTACATAGTCCTATCCTTTCTTGGCTTTTCCCCGACTCCCGAACTCTTTCATTGCTTCTTTCAATTAAACCGAAAAGAGATCGGGCTTTTTTATTTTTCTTCCCGAACAGGGATGGGTTTTCTTAAAAATTACCCCTCTTCCATAAAAAATTGGAAAAGATTTTTCTTTTTTGCTCGCCCACTCCAACCTTGGGACTGTCCCATGGAGTGGAAAGAAAACTTACCGAAGGGCAAGTCAATCAAGGGGCTACTTGAGGGAGAAACATATCTATCGGTTCGTCGTAAGCTTGGCGATCAGTGTTTTAACCTTGGGGAGCTGATTGACGACGGACTGCTGTACTTGTTCCAGCTTAGTCCTAAGGGTATTTCCCTAAAAATGCCCCTCGGTGAGTATTTACCGAGCATCTTGCTTTGTTTGCGTATTTTGTATTAACATGCTTGAATAATTGCTATGATGTTTCTCTCTTGCAGAAAATAAGATGCTGAAAGCCAAGATTGCTGCTAGCCTGAAGAAAATTGCCGCACCAGAGAAGGCTACCAAACCGACCACTAAAACAAATCCTCCCCCTTCTGTTACACATGCTCCCCCCGAAGAGGTGATTGAAATACCGGAGACGGAGGCCTTGATTCCTCGATCACTGAAGAGGGCGGCCCCCGAGGGCCAAGGTTCTTCCTCTAAACTTCCTCCTGCCAAGAAAACTCCCCCCCGAATCTCCCTTACCCACCGAGCTAATCCATCTCTTCAAACTCGGGCTACTTCTCAACCTGCTCCTGGTGGTTCTAGCTCTTCTCGCCCAACCTCCAGATACCACATACCTGATTGGATTTATCCCCCCAACGTCCCGATTCTGAGAAAACCGGACCCCAAAATTTCCCATTCTATTATTTGCAATTGGGCCAATTCTCCCGACCGCAAATACCTGGGAGGATTGGCCTTCAGCAATTTGATAAATGATTTTTCCACCTCCCTCACTCAGGTACCTTATATCCATTTCCATCTGATAAACTTTTTGGTCTTCGGTATATTAACTTCGTTTATTTGCTTGCAGACCAATCTGATGGCTGGCGAGATTATGACTCGCTTCCAATCCATGCGATCCTCAGATGGGGAGAATCAGAAACATCTTAAACAGCTAGAAGGTATTGGTGAGGAGATGAAGAAATCCATAAAGCTACTGGAAGAGCGATACTCTGCTGCTGTTGTTACTCGAGATAAGGCAGTAGCAGCTCTCGAGGAAGCGCATGGTAAATTAGCCGACTTTGAGGAGGCTAACACCACTTTATCCGGGCAATTCAGGTCCGTGACTGAAGAGAATAAATCCCTCTTAGAACAACTTTCACAAGAGAGATCACTGCGAGCTGAAGATAACAAAGCCCTTTCTGAACAGCTTGATCAGGAGAAACTTTCTCGGGCTACTCAGATCGAGGAATCCTGGCTCATCAAAAAGGAAGAGTTTATGAAGTCTGAGGAGTATGGTGATATTCTGGGCGAACGCGCTGCTAAGTTCCTTAACTATGGCTTTGAAGCGTCTGTTCGTCAATTTAAAGCCGCTGGCTATCCTCCTGAAGGAACTTCAACAGATTTTATAAATGTCGATGAGGCCCTGAATACCGTTCCAGATGAATTCCTCCAGTTGTAAATTTTAGGAATGTACTCTTTTTGTTTTAAAGTTGTAATCTTTGGACTATGATATTATGAGTTTCCCTGTCTTCTTACACTCTTGTGCAAACTAGTCTCTCCAACAAGCAAACTTTTTAGAACACATCTCAAAGTAATGAATATAACAGAACTCGGGGAAAAGACATCCCGAGCCAACGATTAAACCGAACATAAGCTCGCAAACCCGAGCACAATAACATGGTAATTTCAAGTTAAACGTTGATCAAACATCCCGATCCAACGATTAAACCGAACATAAGCTCGCAAACCCGAGCACAATAACATGGTAATTTCAAGTTAAACGTTGACCAAACATCCCGATCCAACGATTAAACCGAACATAAGCTCGCAAACCCGAGCACAATAACATGGTAATTTCAAGTTAAACGTTGATCAAACATCCCGATCCAACGATTAAACCGAACATAAGCTCGCAAACCCGAGCACAATAACATGGTAATTTCAAGTTAAACGTTGACCAAACATCCCGATCCAACGATTAAACCGAACACTGCTCGCTACCCCGAGCACAATCACTTAGTCCCATTTTAGGTTCCAATACAGACCAAACTTCCCGATCCTGTATTTAACCTGCCAACAATGGACTATAACAACATAAGCTCGCTACCCCGAACACAATCACTTAGTCCCATTTTAGGTTCAAATACAGACCAAACTTCCCGATCCTGTATTTAACCTGCCAACAATGGACTATAACAACATAAGCTCGCTACCCCGAGCACAATCACTTGGTGTTTTCAAGTTTAAACGTTGACCAAACATCCCGATCCAACGAGTAAACGATGGTATTTTCAAGTTTAAACGTTGACCAAACATCCCGATCCAACGAGTAAACAATGGTATTTTCAAGTTTAAACGTTGACCAAACATCCCGATCCAACGATTAACCCGAACACTGCTCGCTACCCCGAGCACAATCACTTAGTCACATTTTAGGTTCAAATACAGACCAAACTTCCCGATCATGTATTTAACCTGCCAACAATGGACTATAACAACATAAGCTCGCTACCCCGAGCACAATCACTTAGTCCCATTTTAGGTTCAAATACAGACCAAACTTCCCGATCCTGTATTTAACCTGCCAACAATGGACTATAACAACATAAGCTCGCTACCCCGAGCACAATCACTTAGTCCCATTTTAGGTTCAAATACAGACCAAACTTCCCGATCCTGTATTTAACCTGCCAACAATGGACTATAACAACATAAGCTCGCTACCCCGAGCACAATCACTTGGTGTTTTCAAGTTTAAACGTTGACCAAACATCCCGATCCAACGAGTAAACGATGGTATTTTCAAGTTTAAACGTTGACCAAACATCCCGATCCAACGAGTAAACGATGGTATTTTCAAGTTTAAACGTTGACCAAACATCCCGATCCAACGAGTAAACGATGGTATTTTCAAGTTTAAACGTTGACCAAACATCCCGATCCAACGATTAACCCGAACATTGATCGATAACAGGAAATTTATTTATTTCAGAAATACATATGGGAATAGTAACGATAATTGAAAGATTACACAAAGTACTTTCTTAAATTATGAATGTTCCAAGGTCTCACCAGTTCCCGACCTTCGCGATCTTCCAGCCTGTAGGCTCCTCTTCCAATCACCCCTTTTATCTTATAAGGACCTTCCCATTTGGGGGCTAACTTCTTTACCTCCCCCGCGGGATTGACTCTTCGCAGCACCAGATCTCCCACTTGAAAAGCCCTCGGGCGAACCCTCCGATTGTAAGCATTGGTCACCCTTACTTTATACAATTCTACTTTAGCCAAGGCTTTCTCTCTCAATTCCATAATCCCGTCTAACTCTAACTTCCTTTTTTCTTCATTCTGGTCGGGATCATAGCTCTGTACTCGAAGAGATTCAACTCCAATTTCTACTGGAATGAGGGCCTCAGATCCATATACTAAGCTATATGGAGTCTCTCCTGTAGATACCCGAGGAGTCGTTCTATAGGCCCATAAGACCCCGGGTAATTCATTTACCCACTCCCCTCGAGCCCCTTCTAATCTTGTTTTGATCCCGTGCAATAGAATTCGATTAATCACTTCCGCCTGCCCATTTGCTTGAGGATAAGCGACTGAAGTGAAGACTTGTTTAATTTTCATATCTTTGCACCATTCTTGTATTCTTCCTCCCTGGAATTGTCTTCCGTTATCGGAAATTATTCTTCGAGGTATTCCGAAGCGGCATACTACATTTCTCCATAAAAATCTGATGACTTCCTCCTCAGTTATTTTAGCCAATGGTTCGGCTTCTACCCACTTAGTGAAGTACTCGACGGCTACCAGGAGAAATTTTCTCTGCCCTGTAGCAGGAGGAAATGGCCCAACAATATCCATTCCCCATTGGTCAAAGGGGCAGGAAATGATGCTACTATTAAGAATTTCCGCAGGTACATGGGATAAATTTGCGTGCCTTTGGCAATTAATGCATTTCTTCACAACTTCTTCAGCATCTTCCCTCATCGTCGGCCAATAATACCCAGCTCGAATAGATTTCTGATATAACATATTAGTTCCTACATGATTCCCGCAACATCCTTCATGAATCTCTTTTAATAAATGCTCCCCTTCTTCCTTCGAGGCACATTGTAAGAAAGGAATTGAGAATCCTTTCTTGAACAACTTGCCTTCTATCAACACAAATCGGTTCCCCATTCTTTTAACCTTAGCAGCTTCCTTTGGGTCAGAAGGCATAACCTTTGTTTTCAAGAAATTAATAAGATGCTCTCGCCAATCGGATATAATATATGGCTCCATACTCAGGATGCTATTGACGGATATATGAGAAATTAAGAGCTCTTGCACGAGCACATTCCTGTTCTTCCATTCGTGTACTGAACTAGCCAACTTTGCTAATTCATCAGCACGGGTATTCTCCTCCCTTGGTATCTGCATCAATTCCACTTCTTGAAATTGAGCTATCATCGCCCGCACCTTTTCTACATACTTCCGAAGTTTTTCTTCTTTCACCTTATATATCCCCTTCACTTGATGAACGACTAGCATCGAGTCCATAAAAGCTTTTATCTTCATGGCTCCAGCGTCCAATGCTATTTGGAGACCTGAAATGATAGCTTCAAATTCAGCTTCATTATTTGAGGATAAAAATCCAAACTGGACGGCAACCCTGACTTCCTCCCCTTCAGGACTAATGAGTATGACACCTGCTCCACTTCCCAATCGAGTAGATGATCCATCCACAAACAAACTCCACTCTTTTTCTTCCGAGGTATGGGTGACTTCTACCAGAAAATCTGACAGAGCTTGTGCTTTAATCGTAGTTCGGGGTTGATAAGTGACCTCAAACTCACTCAGCTCTGTGGCCCATTTTACCATCCTCCCTGATATTTCGGATTTGGATAAAAGCCTACCCAAAGGAGTGTTTGTTACTACCACGATAGGGTGAGACAGGAAGTATGGCCGAAGTCTTCTTGCAGTGGTGACCAGAGCTAAGGCCAACTTTTCAATTTCAGGGTATCGCTGCTCGGCTCCTTGCAGGGCTCGGCTGACATAATACACAGGCTGCTGTTGTCCTGATTTTTCTCTGATTAGCACGGAACTAATGACTTCTTCTGCCACCGATAAATACACGAGAAGTGTTTCTTTAGGCTCAGGCTTATTTATTAATGGTAACTGAGCCAAATAATCCTTCAAATCCTCGAAGGCCTTTTGGCACTGGTCATTCCACTCGAACTTGACTCCCTGCCTTAATGCTTTGAAGAAAGGCAAGCTTCTATCGGCTGATCGGGATATAAATCGGCTCAATGCCGCTATTCTTCCTGCCAATCTCTGCACTTCATTCAATGTCCTCGGAGGATTCATTTCTCGTATGGCTTGGATTTTCTCCGGGTTAGCTTCAACACCTCTTTCCGTAACCATATATCCTAGAAATTTGCCCCTACGAATACCGAAAGTACATTTTGCGGGATTCAATTTCATGCCAAATTTTCGTAAAGTGTTGAAAACTTCTTCCATATCTTTGACCAAGTCCTTGGCTTTTCGGCTTTTGATCAGGACATCATCCACATACACTTCCACGTTCCGACCAATTTGTTCTTTAAACATTTTATCCATCAACCTTTGATAGGTGGCCCCAGCATTTTTCAATCCAAAAGGCATTACTACATAACAAAAAGTTCCCCCTGCTGTTACAAAACTTACTTTTGATTGATCTTCCTGTGCCAAAGGGATCTGATGATATCCCTGATAGGCATCCATGAGACATAACAGCTCGTGTCCAGCAGTAGAATCTACAAGCTGATCGATCCTGGGCAAGGGATAACAATCCTTGGGACATGCCTTATTCACATCCCTAAAATCCACACACATTCTCCATTTATCACCAGCTTTAGGTACCAACACTACATTCGAAAGCCATGTAGGGAAGCCGATCTCACGAATGTGGCCTGCTTTTAACAACTCTTCTACCTGCTTGGCAATGACAGCGTCTTTTTCTGGTCCAAAATGCCTTCTCTTTTGCCTTATTACTCGAACATTAGGGTCTACATTGAGGCGGTGTTCGGCAATCTCAGGCTTAACTCCCTTTAAATCAGATGTGCTCCATGCAAATACATCCACATGCTGATTCAAACAATTAATCACTTTTTCTCGTAATTCTGGATCAAGCTGGGATCCTACCCTAGTAACTCGAGTAGGGTGACCCAGCTCGATGTTGAGGAACTCCTCTTCGGGTGTTATTCGTTCTTCCTCGCCCCGTTTCCTCTTTTCATTTCCCCTTCGTTCTTTTCCTTCGTTATTCTGCTCTTTTTCTTGCTTTAACTCTTGCACATAACATTTCCGAGACGAGCTTTGATCACCCCTTACTTGCCCCACCTCCTCGCCTACTGGAAATTTCATGATTAAATGATAGGTGGAGGCAACGGCTTCAAAGGCAGCTAGGGCTGGTCTCCCCAATATTATATTATAAGAAGATGGTGCATCCACAATGAGGAAATTTATCATCTTTGTTTTGATCCTTGATGCTTCACCAATTGTAACTGGCAGAGACACTTGCCCTATTGGGTTTATGACTTCCCCTGCAAACCCGTGCAAGGACGTATTCACTTTCGATATAGGTAAGCTTCCTAAGTTCATTTGGCTTAACGTACCAAGAAAAAGTACATCCGCCGAGCTTCCTGTGTCCACGAAAATCCTCTGCACATTATAATTAGCAGAGATAACCAATGCATCATCATGAGGAAAATGAACTCCTTGCAGATCTGCAGGCCCAAAAGATATAGACGGACCCTCATGTACTTGACTGGGGTCAACAGATAGCACTTGAAGCCTCCGGACGTGATTCCTTCTTGCTCTGTTCGAATCTCCTCCCGACGTTCCTCCAGCTATCATGTGTATAGTTCCCCGACTAGGAATATTGTTCAAGGTTTCCTCTTCTCCCTCTATTCTTTCTCCTCGAGCTGACCAAGGGACTGGCTGCGGTGCTCCTCTTCCAGGATTTATATTAATTCTAGGAGTGAAATTATTGTCTTTGAACTCCTCGTTAAATCCTCGCCCTCCATCAGACTCGTTAGATCTTCCACCTCGAAACCCCCTCCTCGATATCCTCTTCCTCGGAAGGACCTTCCTCGGATCATTGTTCCTCGGAAAGGTCCCCCCTATGAGGTCCACCCCGTCCTCTCTTCGGCATACTCTGATTCATTGCTACTTCCCGATGGGGTCTCATCGGTAAAAATTGGTCAAAACTTCTTTTGACTGGCTCCACCGGTTTATTCTTTCTGTTTACCTCTTCCCCAGTTTTACCATCTCTTCTTTGCTTCATCCTTTGGGCTTCTTCCAGGTTAATGTATTTAGAAGCTCTTCCCAACAATTCATCATAATCAGAAGGTGGCTTTTTTGCCAAAGATCGAAATAAGTCTCCTTCTTTTAATCCTTGAGTGAACGCGCTGATTAGTATTTCCGAGGTGACCTGCGGGATGTCAAGACATGCATGACTAAATCTTTTCAGAAAATCTCGAAGAGATTCTTTCTCCGCTTGCTTAATCCCGAATAGACTAAGAGCTGTTCTTTTGCAACTCCGGCTGCTTGCAAACTGGTGCAAAAATAAAGAACTAAACTTCGGGAAAGAGTCTATGATTCTTGCTGGCAACTGATTAAACCATGCTTGCGCTGCTCCCGATAATGTGGTCAGGAAAACCCGACATTTCACTCCATCCGTAAGTTGATGAAGAAGCGAAGCGTTTTCAAATCGAGACAGATATTCTTCGGGATCTGTACCACCATCGTAATTTCCCACATTTAAAGCCCTGAAATTTGGGGGCAAATGATCATCAACCACATGGGAGGCAAATGGAGTACTCCTCTGCGGAGGATACAGACGTCCTTCCATCCTATTACGCATCTGCTGCAGCTCACTTTTCAGCTCTTCCATTTGGCGATTTAAAGCTTCGTCAGCTTCTTCATTCAAATGATTAGAAACAGGTCTAACTTCCTTAGGCTCTTTTTCAGGTTCTCTTTCAGGCTCTCTTTCAGGTTCCTGCCGAGAAGCCAATTCTTCCCCCTCTTCGTCTTGTACATTTTCTTGTTTCTGGGGGGGGGGCCATAAATTGCTTCATAATCTCTCCCACAGTTTTGGTTATCATTTCCGTCAAATGCTCCATGG
Source organism: Haberlea rhodopensis (assembly GCA_907163345.1). Lineage (NCBI taxonomy): Eukaryota > Viridiplantae > Streptophyta > Magnoliopsida > Lamiales > Gesneriaceae > Haberlea > Haberlea rhodopensis. Next base: position 9,149,232 of record CAJQUN010000003.1, on the reverse strand, counting down.
GAATTCCCCCAACAGGAAATGACTGAGGAACATGTTGAGATGATCCTGCATCTTCTGGCCCTTCTCCGGGTTCAGTGAACATGTATGGGTGAGAATTGGATCCGTTTCCCCTAGAAGCTTGCCCCCTGCCTTTACCTCTGGCCATCTTGCCCTTTGATTTATTTTTTGTTTAGAAATTCGTCCTACTTCAACGCCTTAGATCAAAATTTCCCACGGACGGCGCCAATGATGTGATCCGTTATTTTGCGTGTTTGGTAGAAATAAATGTGTACGAAAAATAAAAGGAATACACCAAGATTTTTTACGTGGAAAACCCTCGAATTGAGAGAAAAACCACGGGACCCAGTCCAGTATAAAGTTCCACTATAAATATTACTGATTTACAAGAGGATCTGGACACAAGAAAAAGTTATTCAATGACTTACACGACTAATGTTGTAGAAGTTATAAAAAAAACCGAACAGACTCAAGCTTGCTCTCTTCGGAGTCTTTTGCCCAGAAAAATCCAACCCTTTTTATGAAGTTATCTGAGGGTATTTATAGGACTGCCCTTAGTAACTAACTCGCGGAAAATCAGCCATATGATGTCCTTTGATCGTGGCTTGATGGGAGCCAAGCGTGTCCGAGAAATCCGCCCCATTAAAGCACGTTCCATCTCCGCCGGTTAATCAGTTTTAATTATGACCGGGTCTTCCGCTACTCTTTGACCAAAATCCCGAAGAGGGCAAAGGATGCTCGAGAATATGCTGATCAGTATCCTGGGTTCGACAAGCATCTCTTCGGTATATCTTCTGCTCGGCAATTTTAGGGTTTGTGTCTTCATAAATGGATTTTACCCGAGAAATCAATATGTCATATGACATCAGATAGCTATAACGCATTATATCTATTCTTTAAACTAAACTCCTAAAATAAATAAATAAATAAATATATATATATATATATATATATATATATATATATATATATATAATTGGAGAAAACTCTAATATAACTAACTAGTGATGTAATTTGCTACTCTACTTCATTATAACTCCAAATTAGTATGGCTGATGTATATCAAAATTACTGTTAATGCGATGTCGTCAATTATTATACGAGGTTTGAAATATTCTAATAATTTGTTAACCTCAAATATTGTGCATAATTCTTTTTTGGGTAAATGTAAAAAAAAAAAAGTGGTCTCGTATAATAGTGGTCTTTGTAATACGAGTCTCAAACTTTTATGATTAATCAGATATATTCCAATTGAAATTGTTTTTAATCAAAAATAGTCTCACACTTCTATTTTATTTTAATCAATACTAGTCCCAAACTTTTGTTTTTAATCAAAAATGATATCCAAACCACATATTCAATTATGAGACAACTTTTCTTAAAAATTAATTTTGGTGGTATTAAATTTGTTAAAAACATTTATACGGTACTATTTTAGAATAAAAACAATTTCTATAGAAATATATTTGATTAGTACTAAAAGTTTGAGACTAGTATTGAAAAATCTCATATTCTATGATACCATTTTTTTAAATTTATCCTTCTTTTAGAAAAAATAAAATTAGAAATCACTCTCACACGTGGAGATCCATGATTGGCCAACATAACACATAAAGGCCTTTCCTATAATGCCGAGGCATGTGATTTTCTCCTTGAAGCAATGCAATTTTTTCTTATTTAATTGCGATCATATAAAAATAATTAATAATCAAAGATTTGTAGCAACCTTTACTTGTAAATCAATTTGAAGCTCTTTCATTTACAACTTGCACGCGTTTTAAACAATATATCTATATTACTAGCTTTATTTTGACCATAATCCAATTTTATAGCTACGTAATTTAATTAAAGTCGCTCTTAATTAGGGATTTATAACAAAATCATATCGAAATAGATATTTAAAAACTATAAACAAATGGTTTTGTAAGATTTCGATTTGGTTTCAAATCAAAACTACAATGGTACCACGGGTTATATCAAACCACATGCCTCTTCTATGAATTAAACTTGTGTGGTTTCACCCGGTCGATACATCAACATGCACATTCAGAGATAGATATGTACTCTATGTGTTGATGCATGAGTCGTGTCACACACTCGATCCATATAAAAATTTCTCATTTCACATTAAATAATGATTCTAAATAAAAGTGTAATGAAGACGTAAATTTTGTTTTTTTTTCTTTTTTTTTTTTGGAAAACACAAACTAACGTTGGAAAAACTTTCTACAATCATGCGTTACATTTTGTTCTACAAGGGAAGACTTTGCATCAAAGAGAATATGAAGGGAAAAGAAAAGGCAAACGAAAATGCATGGACTAATTTGCTGATGAAGAATAGCTTCAAATATAGGGCAAAAGAGAAAAAATTACGGATGTCTTCCCTATAGAATATTTTTATGATGACTTCTGACATCTAATTTGAATAATAATGGACGGACCCTATGATTTGGAATAAATTATCAAATCAGCCCATTTAGAACCACATATCTTCAATGATTAAAACAAATAAAACTTATATTAGTACACATTCTCAACCATTATTCTCTCATTTTATTTTACTGTGAAATGTTTGTATTAATCCTTGAAGAATTAAATTTAAAACAACTATACGTACATATATATAAATGTTTATATGGAAAACCAAGAAATTTGTCGAATGTGGTTTATAATTTATATAAATAAAATAAAAAAGAACAAGAAAGACCTTAGTTTTTGCTTGAACAGTTACGCATAATCGCAAATTCCAAATTTGCAATATCCGGGAGTCATCTTGCACCTGTTATTGCAAGACCCACAGTGTCTCTTATCAAACGCGAGATTCACACATTTCCCTCTACAACACTCATCGGTAAAGTGGCATTTCTTCTTGCACGCTCCACAGTTGTTTTTATCGTACCTTAAATCAATGCACTTATTATGGCAACAAGTCGTGTACCTTCCATTTCCAGAAATGAAACCACACTTTTCATTATCTTTCTTGCAATGATTAGCGGCTCTCGGTTTAGGTAACCTCCTTTGCTTGAGAAATCGGCTGACCTTTTTTGTGGAAACCGGTTCTCTTTCAGGCAAATCTAGTTTCGAGGGGCGTAACGGTGGCCGACGTTCGGTGGTGAGAATTAGAGTTACGACCATGGTTATGGCTACGAAACTTAGGATTATTTTGATCACCTTCATGGTTTTGAATAGGAATGGAGGTCTAATGGTGAACTTTAATCTTGATCTTGAGTTTGATTTATTTAGGGGAGAAATGAAGAAGGTAATGGGATTCAATATCTAGGGGTTTATTTTTATGTGAATGGAAAGAGTTGACGCGGGAATTGTGGCTAAGAAGCTAAGAAGGCTCTTAGGATTGCATTTAATAAATTGCTGTATGGAGTGTGTTCTAAGAAGATTGAGTAAAAGCTAATGTATATTGATGTCATATGACATATTGACTTCCTCGGGTAAAATCCCCCCCAAGAACCGAACAAATCTTATACCGAGCAGGGTTTACCGAACAGAAAGACACCGAACAGAACAGCTGTTAAACCCTCCTCGGTTTTCTGGTCAAAGACTAGTGGAAGACCCGGAGATAACCAACAAATCAACCGGCGTGGATAAACGTGCAGTAATAGGCGCGGATTTCTCGGACACGTTTGACCCCAGTTAAGCCATGATCAGAGGACATCGTGTTCCGGATCCCCCGCGAGCCAATCACTGGGAACAACCCTATAAATACCCGCGGATGTTATCATAGTAAGGGGTTGGATTTTTCTGGGCAAAAAGACTCCGAAGAGAGCAAATTTATTTATGTTCGGTCTTTTTTATTATTTTCTAAGATATTCATATAAGTCATTGGACGATTGTCATTTGTGTCAACAGAGTCTTGTAAATCATCAACGTTTATAGTGAAGTTTTATACTGGACTAGGTCCCGTGGTTTTTCTCTCAATTTGAGGGTTTTCCACATAAAAAATCTTGGCGTGTTTTATCGTTATTTTTCATTATCACTTTATTCTACCTTATATTTAAAAATCTCGAATCACATCATATATGTATATGTAATTTTTTTTAAAAGAGGAAATATGATACTATCATTGATCAAACGGCAGTTCAGAACCACCATCGTCGTCATGCATCACTTCCTTAGCAAGTCGATGAGCAAGATCATTTAATTTCGTCAAAGATTACACCAACAATAGCCCATTACTTGTTCTCGAATTTGATACCATTTACCACAGGTGTGCAATCGCCTTCCAGTATAATCCCAGGACAAGATTTAGAAATTAGACATAGCTAAATCAAGTCCTCTTCTGCTGCTAGCTTTTACATTCTAGACAACCCCCTTTCTAAAATTGAATTCTTGTTATCCTTAGTTTAATAATACATATAATTTAGCTCTAATTTTTTATGTTAATATATTGAAATCATTTTTCTTTCCAAAAAATTTGACCATATTAGACGTGATCCAACAATAGTATTTATATTTTAACACAAAATATTACGTATAAGGTGGAGAGTACCCGGAGTTAGTACTCAATATATACACATGCATATATTGGTCACTCATTTCAGTTGTAATACAATAATTGTGTTTTATGATAACTTAAAGATAAAATGAAACTCAGAGAAAAAATATCTACAATTGTTAAACAAAATTTTTTGAAGTTCAATGTTTTTACCATCAGTTATGGGGTCCAATAGAAAAATGATCTTAAAAGAGAAACTTTTTAAAGTCATAGACCTCTTCAAAATTATTTTTGGTCAACTAACCTTCAAAATAGAAAATAACCCCTTTATTCCAATTATATCCTTATAAATTATAAAACTAAAGAAACTAACTTTTATGAACATGAACTCCCTCAGTTTCTGTCATCTTGAGATAAACCCAAGAGCATACTTTTGCAAGGGACTCACTCTTCATAAATCGATACAAATAAAGACCGGCCCATCATGCTTCCGAATTACAATAAAATTTTATTAAACAGAAAATACCATTTTGACCATAACGGTACCGGGTGAGATGGGTCGCAACGCCACCAGTCGGAAACTTACTACCTCCAGACTGTTTTACGAATGGCTCCTCACCATCCAACCTCAGCACGCGGGCGAGGTTAGTCTGCCAGTTATCCGACTCCTTCAGAAATCGCACAGCACAGCCTTAATTCGTTTCCTACCTTAAGGCGTAAGGTATAATCAAGATATAAAAAAGATTTAAAGAAATCTGGGAGGTAGATGGACAAAAGCCTTATTTTTATTCTGGAATACTTATAACATCTCTTACATTAAAACGTCTCCTTTTGGGAGGAGACGGACTTGTTTAGCCTCTCATATAGATGAGGCTTGACTTAAGAACACATAAACTTGTAACAAACAGAACAATTATTACAGACACTACAGAAATGAAAGAAAGAAAAGAAATATTACCAAACTAAGAAAGCTGAAGATTACAAAGCTTGGAGATTACAATATTTATTTCCAGAAAACTATGGAGAATTTTCGATGTCCTTAGCTTCCTGAATGCCTTGGTATTTATAGAAGTCTGGAGGTGGATGTGAAGTCCGGACTTCAAGTCTTGTTAATAATCAGACGTCATTGCATGCGTCTTCTATCTTGTTTGGTATCTTGTGGTCCCTTCGACTTTCGGCCGAAGAGCTGTCCTACCATTTTGTTTTCTTTTTCAAATGGTAGTGGTCCTCGTCAGAGTCACATGGCTCTTGTCTCCCTGTGGTCCCTAAAAATTAGGCCTTTGCAGTCCACGTGGGAATTTTCCACGTTTGTCTGGTCCTGCTTTGTCCTCTTTCTTTTGGTCCCTTTTGACAGGGAATCCTTTCCTGAACAGTGGCTCTTTCTGCTCTGGGCAGCTTGGGCAGATGTAGTCATGCCATCTTCCCACATGAGCCATGTTGCAGAACTTCCGACTTGTTTCTTTGGTTGCCGGAATCTTGTTGTCCCATAATATCTGCCTCTTCTTTTCAAAGATGTCCTCGGCAAATTTTGTAGTATGGCTTGTCATGGCGTTAACCATGAATGATCCGTTCGCTGTTTTCTGGACTATTTTGAACGGATACTTGACTTTGTCCATCTCCGTGAGACAGACCCATAATCCCCAAGCTCTTCTGGTTGTAATGTCGTCTTCTGTGAGCGGGGAAACTAGTGTTGTTCCTTCGGGCGGTGGTTTTATTTGATCCATCGCCTTCCAGTTAGGCCTCTGTAACTTTACAAAATGAAAGCTAGGGTGAAGGCCTTTTCCTGTGATTTCTGGGGCTGCAGTTATGAATTTTAGCTCCAGAACATCTCCTCGTCCCAGTGTCTGATTATTTTGCCATGAGTCATGCACTCCTTCAGAGATCCAATCCGGTAATTTTGCGATTTCCGGAAAACTTGGTGCTGTGGTAAAGACTGAGGCTAGGCAGCCAAAATCGAACCACTCACGAACACTTTCTGGTTTGACACCAGGATGCATCCACATTCTTGGGTATTGTCCTGACCAGTCTGCTGTAATTTTTCCAGGAATTATACCCATTCTTGTACAAAGTTTCTCCCATGATTTTTGATATTCCTGCAAAGGGGAAGTTGGGGAAACAATATTCTCGTTAGTATTAACCTTAGATTTGCCCGCCGATGGCCTAAGATTAATCTCTCCCTCTTTAACCCCTGAGGTGCTGGGTTGGCTTGATTCTTCCGATATCCCAGATACCTTGGAATCAATATTTCCTTCTGTATCTTCCCCGAAAGGATCAATACTAGGACCTGTAGTGGCGGTACTTGAATCCTCCACACCGGTTGATGAGCCCGGCTCTCTGAAACACGACTTTAGCTTCACCGATGAAGCATCCCGTCGGAGGGGAATATAAAGACTGTCCCATAAACAGGTGTGATCCTGCATGGTAGCCTTCATAGCATGTTGGACCTTCGTGAGATCCAGTTCCTGTACTTGACCCACAACCTGAGAATTAATCACCAGGCCGTTGATCTTCTTGTCTAGCTCCTCCAGATTTTCTCGGAGGTGCTTTGATCTTGTGATGATGGAATTAGCTTCACTTGCTTCCATCTCTCGTCAAAAAATCTGCAAGAATATTTTTATCAGATTTTACAATGACAATATCATAATTATAATATTGGCATTCAGCTTGCCATCTTAAAATTCTAGCCTTTTCTGGTTTTGATTCAATTTTATTTTTTAAAAAGGCTTTGACACTCGTATTATCTATTTTCAAGATAAATTTCTTTGCAAGTAAGAAAAGTGGCCATTTCTTAAAAGCCTTTCGAACAACAAAGAACTCCTTCTCGTTGATGTGCCATCTGATAGCTTCGTTGTTATCAAATAGCCCACTACAATATCTGCATGGCACTTCTCCTTCTGGTGTAATTTTCATGAGAACTGCCGCCCACCAGTGATCACTGGCATCTGTGTATAATATCAGTTCATCCTCGTCGTTTGGTATTGCAAGCTTTGGTAGTTGTCTGCAAACCTCCTTCAGCTGTTTGACAGCTTGTCTATAATCGTCATTCCACTCAAATTTAACATCCTTTTTGAGTAGTGGACTGAACACCTTCCTGTGGTTTGCTAGATTGTTGATAAACATCCCAGCGAAATTAACAACTCCTAAAAAACTCTGAAGTTGTTTTAAATCCTTGAGGTCATCCGGATATCCTTGTACTTTTTCAACAATATGATTTTGCAGGATGATTCCAGACTCATCGATCTCAATTCCAAGGAACTCGATCTGTCTTGTAGCAATTACTGCTTTCTTTTCGGAAAGCACCAATCCTTCCTTGTAACAAACGTCTGAAAAGATTTCCAGATGTTTAAGATGTTCTTTCATGTTTTTTGACGCTATGAGGATGTCGTCAATGTACACGAACATGAAGCTGAAGTAATCCTTGAAAAGATTATCCATCTTCCTCTGATATATCTGGGGAGCATTTGCTAATCCCATTGGCATGACATTCCAGATATAATGTCTTTGTGGTGTGGAGAATGCCGTGAACTTTCTGCTTGCTTCCTCCATTTTAATCTGGTAGAACCCAGACTTGCAATCGAATTTAGAAAACACTTTGGCATTCTTGATACTATTTACCAAATGTTCTCTGCTTGGGATAAAATATCCATCGAACTCCAAGATTTCGTTGATCCCTTTATAGTTGATCACCAATCTCGGCTTTCCTCGTTTAATTTCTCCATGATTTCTTACCAGAAATCCTGGGCTGCTGTATGTAGAAATACCTGCTGAGATTAACTTAAGGTCAAGATGCTCCTTAAGTATGATCTGCATATCCTTCCGATCTTCCTGGTTCATGGGGATCGGCCTGTATCTAACAAACTCATTTTCTTTTCCAGTTTTCACCTTCAAAATAGCTCTGAGCTCATTCTTGTTCCACCATGCCAGTGGATCCTCGTTGTAGTTCCTACGAATCTTCCTTTTTACATCCTCTAGAGTGATTCGCTCTTCGAGGGTAGATTCAGGTTGTAGAACTTCTTCTCGTAAAGCATTTTTCAGTAGCAACAGGGTTTCTGGAGTTACTCTTTCCTCATCCTGTTCTCTGAAACACATGATATTAACCCAGTCAAAAGTTTGTGACCCCCTTTCACTAGGACCTTGTTGTCGGAACTGAAGAATTGCCTCTCCAAATTTCCGCTGATCTTTCATCTTTGGGTGTCGAAGTTTTCCTTCATCACCACGCTTGTTGCGAAAACGAATAGGGAATTTTCAGTGAAACGCCTCCCGTAATCGTTGTACCATAATCTTATGATCACATAGAGTTGTGAAAATAAGTCTTCTTGTTTCATTCTCTTGAGTGAATGTCTTGAATGTCTGTAGGAAATTGTTTCCTAACAGCATATCTGCACCTGTATCATGGAAATATATAGGTGGAGTTTTGACTTTGTACCATGGGGTACCGCATGCTCCGCCGATAATTATTTCCGCTCCTTGGACTCCTTCATTAAGAATAAGGATCCGTTTGGAAAAGTCTCTTCCGGCAATGGCTGGTAATTTCTCACCAACGTCTTTGGGGAAGATTTCGCGCCTGGCAGTGCATATTCCAGCTCCGGAGTCAATGTATGCTGCAAAATATTCTGCCCTGTATTTCTCGTATAACATCCCAATGGAGATGTATATGGAGAATGGACTGGTGGTCATCTGATTCGGTATCTCTTTCCGTCGACCGTAAATTCCATTCCATCTTGCAATCTTTCCCAAGGTTTATGTTCCTCAAGAAATTCAATTCCTAGAATAAGCTGTTCTGGGATCCGTCCGGCAATGCCTTCAATTGTGAGCTCAATTTCACCAATTTGAAGGTTTCCTTGAAATTTTCCAACTGTGGGTTGTTGCAAATAATATAGAACATCGCAGGGGAAGATATTATTCTCTTCGGTGATGTCAAAAATTATCTGCACTTCTCTCCAGCCTTCTGGGCACTTCAGTTTTCCTATTGTTGTGAAAACATCAGGAATTTTCTGAATTCTGCTTGAGGCTGCCTTCTGCTTTTCCTTTGGATAGTTGCTGATTAACCTATCCTGTTGGAAAGACATCCTTCTTGGCTCGATCATAAGGCTCCTTCTTCTGTTGAGAACAGGTTGATCTTGTATCCTCATGTCGATCTCTCCTATTGTCAGAGTATCAATGATGTCCGGCAATACTGCTTTGGCGAAGTCTTCGAAGATTCTGGGGACTTCGATGAATTCCTTTCTCAAGAATACCTCGGAATGATGAGTATTCGAGAGTGCGTATGACACCTTGTAGGTGATCGAGTAAGGTCTGTTCCCTTCTTTCATCAAATCTTCTCTTTTAAAATCTTGATGAAGAGTGAGAACTTTGTTGAAGTCTCGATCTCCTAAATTGTATGCAATCCTCGGATAGATGTTGAAGGCCATCTTTCCTGCATACAGATTTCCTGCCACTGCTCCCAAACAAGAATCTTTGAGGTTCGGGATTCTCTTGTCAAAGATTGCCAGGTTGAGGGGCGAATCAATTCCTTCTTTGAAAGTTGCCTTGATGATTACTCTAATGGCTCCAATATGAATCCATGAGAGCGTTTTCGCAACTTCTCTTTTGACCTTGTTCTTAATCTCCTGGATTTCTCTATAGGGGATTAATTGCATCTCAATTTGGTTTCCCGTGAATTCCATTGGGATCGCAAATTCACCTGTTGTCACCCTATGGATAATCTGATGCTTTCTGCTACGAAGACCAATCATATCCATGGCTTTTTCCATTGCTCCAATTGTAAATCCATCATACATCTGAAGCTTTGGTTCTTCTTTCATGATCCTCATAAAGGTTTTATGAGAAACAGTAGTATGCGAGAAAAACCCCGACGGCTCTTCTCTAATCACGTGCTGAAGGAACTCTCCTTCACTCTGATTCTGAGCTAGATTCCCCTCCATCCTCAGAATAGATCTCTTCTTCGTAGATGCTTTCATCTGAGGGAATATCCTCAAATTGATACACCTGTACCAAATCCTGAAAATAGACAGCATCCTCAAATTCCTTGGTATGCTCGAACTGTCTTAATCCTCGGCTTTGGTTTTCTGGACAATCTGTAGAGATATGTCCTCTTGCTCCGCATGTCCAGCAGTTACAATCTCTGAAACTCTCATTTGCACGGGTAGGTGTGCGCCTGAAAGTTCTCTTCGTTGGTGCCCTGCTAGAACTTGCTTGATTAGAACCTGTCGAAGAGATTCTACTCCTTCTTGGTCCTGACCTTTGCCCCGATCTATAGCTTCGGGCTTTCTGCTTTGACCAGAACGTTCTAGGTCTCCATGAAGACCTACTTCTTCTTGAACCAACTCCTCGGGCATACGGTTGACTTCTGTGCTTCTTCAACTTGCGCCTTTGTGGGTAGTTCCCAATGATTGTAGGGATATCATTTCCCGTACAACAAAGAGGAGCCATTTTGTTGATTCCTCTGAGCTTCTTGAAATTTTTCTGGAGCTTTGCTTGGTAGCACCACTCTGCCAGCTTTACTTTGAGAAATGGCATTCTCCTGGACACCGTCTCGATTGTATGCGGTGTATACTCCTGGATAAGCATTTCTCTCCATGGGCTCGGAATTTTGACAAAAACAGCTCCGCTGCATCGTTTTCCGCTATCTTCGACTTCCATCGATACTCTGTAAAGAGTTTGATGTACTCATCTACATAGCAGATGTCATGTAGTTCTAGGCTAATTAGAGCTTGTCTGTATTTCTTAGCCTTTTCTTCCTCCATTCCCTCGAAGTAGCTTATTCCGATGAAACAGATTTTGAAGAATCTCGCCATCTTGTCCACGATCTCTTTCAGGGACTCTCCGGCTAGAACTTCTTCCTTGGTTCCTGGGTCTCCAAGATCCCAGGCAATCTTGACTGATCCTTCCAGACTTATTTTTAGAAGTAAAATGAATCCTTCTTTGCCTAAGTCAAGTGTTCCTGATGCTATTCTCATTGCTGAAGCCCATTCATCAATAAGAAGTTCTCTGTTTTTGAAATCCAAATTATCCATGTTGAGCATAAGTCCATATGGATGGATTGGATCTAGCTGTGACTTCCCATATGGCGTCTGATGAATATCTGGCCTTCGGGAACGGTTCCTTGTTCCTACTGGGGGATCCAAAGTTGCTGAGGTGAAATCATCCCTGTGTGGCATACTTTGGTCTCCTTCGGGTGGATTGTGTGACCCGAAGCTCTCTTGTGGTGGAGGTCTTTGTACAAGCTCTCCTGTCTTGATTTCTACGAGATTTAATCCCGCAAATGAATCAGCAAGATCCCTTAGATCTTCAAGATCCCGTAGATCTTCCAGGTTGATTCTTTCCATTACTTTGTGGGAAGTATGGGTTCTCCTCGTAGGACTGCAATCATTTTTTCAGACTCAGTTAACGGCCTTCGGACCTCCTCTGCTTTCCCCTTTTGGTGTAAAAGAGGTTCTGTTCCGTAAGATGGTGGCAACCATCCTCCTTTTCTTCTTCCTGTAGGACTGGGCCTTGACTCCAATTCCTTTACTCGGGATTGAACATCTTGAAGGTTTTCAAGAATCTCCTTCTGATGTTTAATCATGGTCTCCATCTGGCTCTGGATCTGATGGATTTGTGTAGGGACATGGTATTGAAGATATCCATAGCGCTGCACAGTCTTTTGGATCTCTCTAAGATCTTGGAAAATCTTAGAAGAATCGGGCTCGATTTCTCGAAAGGTTGGCTCACCCATCTTATTCATCCGGTCCGGACCCTGTTGGATCATTGGGGTCTGGTACAACGTCCTCGTGTTCAGGATGATCGTCCTCCTGAAGTTCGGCTAACTGGAACTGAAGTTTGAGGTTCACTTGATGAAGCCTCTTCGCCATCCTTTCCAATTTCTTGTAATGATTTATGCTTGGAGTGCATAAACCTGTTCCTCGTAATTGTTTCCACTTATGGTTGAAGCGTCGAGCTTCTGCCATATGCTTTTGATTTAGTTTTTCCAATATCTGGAAATACCACCTGTAAGAATGACACTTCGAACAAACGTTCGGGTCCATATTTTTCTTGAATCGTCTCCTCCGTATAGGTTACAAATTAATATTCAAGATATTATCATAGTATTTCCAGAATAAACCTAGGCTCTGATACCATTTTTTGCGGATCGTTGTTAAGACCGTTAGTTTTAAATTTGTATGGATATATATGGAATTTAGACTCAAAAGACTCAAAGGATATTAAGGGTAAAATTGTCTTTCCAAGAGTGAGGGTTAGTTTTTTAAAATGAGCTTGCAGGAAGGTTATTTGCAAAATATCTCTCAGTTATGGGGTTTAAAAAAATTGATTCAGGGAAATGTTTTTAACATAAATTTTGAAGTTTAACATACTTTTTACTGGCTAAAATGTTTTTTTACTTGATATAGGATGAAAGATAACTCTCCTATTTAGATTAATGGTATTTTTTTAGCCAATGGTTAGGATTTTGACAATATAATTTTAATCAAATGACTATTAATGTCTATCTAGTCTTTTTTTTTATATATATATATTTTTTAGGATTTCTTTGGAATATGCTTCAACAATTTATCAAAATTGTGTTAGAATGTATGAATTTCATTTGAATGCGATGGTTTGATTTAAGAATGAATTTGAAACTTGGATGTGAAATAACACATTTTCTCATGTTCATTTCAAATCCATCACAATCATCATTATATTTACATAAACTAGTAAAGATGTGGATTTGAAATAAATCTAATATAAATTCATCCAAACAATTATACGGATTTGAAATCAAAGATTTGAAATCCGTACTTCAAATCCATCTATCCAAATAATCATTATAGAATTTTGTTTTTTTCTTAGGAAGAAAACAATTTCTTCCAAAAAGTATTATATACATTCATATAAATTAATCAATGGGCTTAGGAGTTAGGAAAAATTCTCCAGAAACCATGTGGATGAAATTGGTGATAATAAAGGATCCTTTAATCAAAAAGCATAATAGTAATTTTGTTGTCCTAATTTTGATGCCGCTCTAGCCTGTCAACTGCACAACCCCGAAAAATCTGGCCATTTTATTTGTTTACGCAAAGGAGGAATAATATAATAATTGCTTAAAATTAATAGAAGCCCTTAGTTAATATCAGTGTCCTCAGCATGCAACACGTGTTGCGTGCTTGCACAGTTTTTTTTTCAATTGATTTTTTAAATCCTTTTTCGGGATTTAATTACAAATATTAAGTGATATGATAATATTATAATCGGCAATATTTTTAAGGACATATCAATAAGCCATGGTAGTTTCTATAGCCTACTCCCCTTTATAATATAGTAAAGATAAATCTTTTCAATTAATTAATAAATTATTTAAGCATGATTTTGAAGTTAAACCTCCTGAAACCACAGATGTGTGCATCATCATATCCCTTTAACACGATTACATATAAAAACAAAAAATTCAAGATTTAGAGGTATATCAATATATATGCGAGGAATGGTTCATAAAAGCTATTCTCACAAGCTATATTATAGAAACAAACAATTAGGTTTAGGATAAGGAAAAATTTAAAAAATGAGACGTCTATGCAGCGCGAAACACGTGATGGCAAGTGCCCTCCGTCAAAATTGTTTTTGTATTACCCCTAAAATTGCATTTTATTCCCTCAAAATTGAAGATTGCGCCTTAAAATTATATTGTGACAATTTTTTGCCCCACTCAACCTAAATTCTAAATGCGCACCCCACGTCTATGTATAAGTGAAATTCTCCGGTGTGAACGACTGAAACCACACATTCATTTCAAGTCTGATCAAAAGAATATAGACAAGAATTTGAATCTCGTCGAAAGCGTAAATACTCCTCTGCTCTCGTAGTAGTCTTATAAATTGACTGGAGTTATAATTTTCTAATGACAACGTTATTATATTGAATATCACTCGAGGAATAAAATATAGATAATGATTTAGCAGATGATATAATATAATGGCGTTGAGTTATTCATATAACCGACCTCACTTAATGAGATAATAGCTTGATTATTGTTATTGTTCATCCCATTTATATTTCGCAAAGCGTGATATAATGGATTGGATTCTTATACTTTATGTAATTTATGGAGGGATTGAACTATGAGGCATTGAATTACTATATCAATAAATATATATTTATTGTTGAACTATTATTGAAGTCAAATAATAGATAATTTGTTATCGAAGGGTTTGCAAAGTCGAACCAACCCTTTTTTACGTTTTCAAAATCAGCCACAAAATGAATAAATCATTATTACTAAATTAATTAAAGGCCAAGATTCCAGATTCCAGGTATCTGAAAAGTGGTGATACGTATCATCTGAGCTCCGTGAACCTTTGCGTATCTATCAGCCTACCAGGTGACACCCAAAGAAAGTTAAAACTTGGGTTCTCTCCAAACTTTATATTATCTAATCATGTTCAAATTATAATTTCATTTTTTTTATTTATAAAAAGGGATTGGAAATATTCATAAGATTTATAATATAATCACTGGATTATTCAATGTTGTTATCTTGACTTCTTAGTGTAACAATACCTGATATAGCCCCTGTTGTAGAATAACGATATTACAATATCAATCTCTCTGTTTTGTAATAGACGTAGAAAAATTATAATTGTCACCCTATTATTTTTGTTTGAAAAAAATACAAGAATATACAAATAATGATGCATAAAGTACAAGAATATACAAATATTTAAAATTATACGGATCATTTTCAGAAACAAAAAAAATTAGACTCTATCATTGAACAATTACAAATTATAGTTATAACACATTATTTGGAAAAAAAAACAAAACTAGTTAATACAATAAAAATGAGTGGTAGAGAGAGAAATTTCCAAATACCTTTCCGTCACCCTCACCCCCACCCCCACTACCACCGTGGGAACCCTAACCCTAATCCTGTGAGAACCTAGCCGTTTAACCAAACCCTTCAGCCTACCCATGTCCCAAATCCGGTGAGTATCCCTCCGAAACAAGAGTTCGTTCCCCATCAACCCGAGAGAGACCCAAGGCGTACTGATGGCAGAAACAGAGACATGTGGTTGACTTCGGAAAAGAATAGTCTTTGGGCAAGAATAGTGAGTTATTACTTTACCAATTTCCCGGAAGAGATGATAGCAGTGGATTTATGGAAGATATTTAGGAAGGTTAGCCCTGTGTGGGAAGTCTTTATACCAGACAAGAGGAACAAAGAGGGTAAAAGATTTGGGTACGCAAGATTCGTGGATATTCAAGATATAGCTGGACTGGCAAAAGAATTGGATAAGATTTGGATTGGATTGGCTCATACAAGTTCCATGTGAACATTCCAAGATATGGATGGAGGCACGGAGCTGTGAATGTCAAACCAAAAAACTACTTAATAAATACGAATCGGCAAGGTATGCACTCTAACAATGTATCTTATGCTAAAATTGTTAGAAATAATCAAACAGATAACAAGTCAGTAGAGGAGGCAGATCTATCTTTCAATGTGATTGATAGTGATTTGGAGTGGGTTGAAGGTAGCTTTGTAGCATCTTTGCTTGAGGGGGTCCATAGTTACCATATTCAGTTGGAGTTAATTAAGGGAGGATTTAATGGTATTTCAGTGTCGAGTATGGGTGGTAATATGATCCTCCTTCACAGTGCCAATAAGAAGGAACTTGCTGATCTTATTGAGCTAGATTCTAATTGGTTATCTATTTGGAATATTCGGATTAACACCGAAATTTTATTAAAATAATTTAATAAATATAAATTTGCATTAAATTGAAAGATTTAATTTTTATTATTCAAATAAGGACATGAAGTTAGATGTGGACTGTACATTTGATGCACATGCACAGTACACCGGTGACACCATGTTCATAATTGGTCGGGAATTAATATATATCGGTGTACGATGTAAAACACATAACAAAACGTGTAAAAACACACACTGAATCGCGAACACCTACTAAAAGGTGCGAAAACATACACTACTCGCGCGATTCACCGACCACCGTGTACTTATCCTATCCATTCGCCGTCGTACGACCACCTAACGACGAGACAGACCTACCACTGTGTTCACAACTCTCCGGCGCACATTTACATACCAGATAATCAAAATTTGGTGTTCGAAAAGTGCTTCGATTTTACCCTGGAACGGACGAAATCGCGTGACCTAGGGTTTCTGTGCTTTTGGTTCGATTTCCTCGAATCTACTACGAATTGGACGAAGCCAAGGCACCGAATCTCTTCCTTGTACCTGGAAGAAACTTTCTACACCAGCCACCGCCTCTACCGCCGCCGGAGCTCGCCGGAATCGGCTGATAAGCGTGCTTGATACTGTCAGCGAAGGGGGTAAACTTTAATATCCGATTTTTCCGACTTTGCTTCGATAATTACCAGTTAATTTGGATTATAATTGTTGAATAATAGTTTGGATTGGTGAAAAATAATTTAGCAAATTAAATTATGATGTAATCGCATCAATTTAATTACCCTAAATTGGTTAAGCTGTGACTAAAATTGATAACCCATTTTTAATGATTGGTTTATTGAATTGTGAATTTATATTGATATACAGTGACTACTTCGACCCTGCAAGCTCAAATACCCTTGTAGATCGAGAAAGAAAGGTATGTTGCGATCGGGTAACATACGACAGGTATATGTATCATTTGATATATGATTTGTTGTTGAATTATGTGACTTACGTGGCTACGTGATTTTATTTAAATTATGTGGCATTCATAGCATTCATAATTGCACATCGATGTATGAAAATAAATGTTTTGTTAACACACATCAGTTTTTATACATACATCGATGCATGACATACACGTTGAGCTATATCCTTGAATATCCTGATATTTCTTGGATTCTGATATCGAACATTGGGGATTGGTACTGCGATACTATGTTGGCATTACATGGCCCGATAGGCATAGGGAATCGTGGTCCCCTTTGATTGGTATGATTTGTTGAGACGGGGATTGGTGGCACCTTGCTGATGTCATCCGTCTGGATATCCCTATATGATTATGTGATGTCAGGACCTAGGGTTGGTGGCGCTTTGCCGACGTCCATCCGTCTGGATACCCTATAGGCCTGACATGCTCGAGCTATTCTGATATAGTTGGACTTTCGTTTATTGATTCAGATATACCCAGTGGATGGGTGTACGATATGATATCGACATGACATGACATGGCATGCATTGCATTGCATCATATATCACATTTTATAGATACATGATGTATATTCTATGATCGTTCCATATTGGGCTTTTGCTCACCCCCAAGGGGGGCTGTTGTTGTCTTTGTGTGTGGACAATGGCAGGTGATACAGGTGGCGAAGACCCAGAGAGGGCATGCCTGGTGGAAGCCACACTTGAGAGGTTTATTCTTTTGTTTATCACAGTATTATATGTATATGTTGACCAGGGGTTTATCCCTGTGGTGTGTGAGGAGTTTATGTATTTTAGTTTATTTCACCCAGTGTGGATATCTGTTTAGCAAGTTGATTGGTGTATGCTGGATATGAAACTGGTGGTATTTATATATTTTCAGTAGATGTTGATTTGGGTTGGTGGTATGTTCTTCGTGCAATGAGGTCATGTCGAACTTTTTAGGGCCACATGTTAAGAAATATTAAACAAATCTTCCGCTGTTTATTATCATTGTGTGATCATTAATCACATGATTAGGATTGAGCCCTCACAGTATGGTATCAGAGCATCACGGGGAATGCTCAGTTTTGAGTTTTGTGTACACTTGAATAGGCACAAATAAATGTGTGCGATTGTGTTTGAATTATTTGACTTATTTGCTCTTACTTGGCTTGGTTTGCCTTGGTATGATGTTACATGAGTTGTGAATAAACTGTTATATGTGGCAGTATGAGGTAGGGAAAGAGTGTACTCTGAGACCTACTATTAATGAACTGCTGAATGATTTTTGACTTTGTTTGACTAAATTAAAGTATAGTATGAGTATCGCTTATGGTATTCATTCTATATAACTTGGATGTAAATGGATGTGGTTAGAGCAATGTAATTGCTCCTAAACCGATTGGAAGTAACAATGTCGAACGAGAGATTTGTTGTGATGTAATGTCCTTGGATTTGATCGAGCCACCTACATTTTCGGCACTGAGAATGCTGGAAAGTGAGACATTGCTTTGATAAGATGATGACAGGTGGGGTTTAACATTGTTACAAATAGTAAAGTAATGAACATGTCGTAAAAAAAAACATCGTTATATGTTTTGAAGATACGACTAGGTGTGATATAGATTTTGAAATGTTGGAAATATTTTTGGGGATATTATCCTTCGAATAATTTTCATATATTTTTGTTGTATTTGAAATGAAATTGAATATTGATTTGCAATAAGTTATGTGTTGCAAAATGTGCATTGAGTGTTTTGTCATAATTTGTCTCCTATACATGATAATTTCTAAAGATGGGTATGTAAAAGTCATCAAATGCTTACCTATCAGCTACGAAGATATCATAAGGAGATCAAAATGGCAAAATTGGTCTTGGTAATTTATTTTATCCACCCACTTTATATTTAAGTGGGGGAGGTTAGTTTCTCTGATCATATGATATCTGGTTGAGTACTAATTGTTTTTAAGGAAAGTCTATTCCTTACCCTTATGAGATGTCATTGTTGTTTGGATAATAATATGATTATCCGGTGAATGATCGAAACTACTGATGATCACTTTCATTAGGTAGTTCGATTTCCTCGCTTAATATGTGTGGAATTTTATAGCCTGGTTATCAAAGATGAAATTCCTTTAAGTTTTGATATTTCATAATTCGATTGATATGAAGCAACTTATGAGTGATGAATTAATATTAAATATAATAACCAAGTTGAACTTTAAAACTTGTTGTAATACAGATGTGTGACACGTTCTTATTACAGAACGAATGTATATCTGTACCGACGTGATTTGGACTCTGTGCAAAGAATTAAATTAATGGTAACATAGTTGATTAAATTTTTGTTGACATAGACATGCTCGGCTGTGGCATGGATCCAATATTTTAGCAAATTTTATTTATTTCATACTCGGAACTGACATGGACCTATGCACGTATGTGTATGGATCTCGTGTTCAAGGAATTCTGATTTTCTTTGTTGTGGATTTGGATAGACTTTGCATGGACCCGGATTTTATCTCAGCATAGATTTCGTGCATTTATGGTAAAGTTCTAGGAAAGATTCTTGCATATGTTTCCAGAGAGATGAATAAGAATATCGATTTGGGAATCACGTCTATTTCAAAGATTTTTATGTGTATATAATGATTCGACTTGAATGAGTCGAAATTATTATGATATTTTATATGACTATGAATTGCAGTTCTTTATGTATGCTAATGGATCCGCACTCTGAGTAATATTAGGTATCAATCCAAATGCTCGATATATGGTTAAGCCATATGAGTCTTTTAAGTCTTGATATGCTCCTGGACGTTAGGAGTTAAGTCTTTTGAAAAAGTCATTGACTTGATTGTGATTGTTTCTATTAATCATCTCTTGGTTATTCCAAGATGAAAATATGATGTGTTGAAACACTGAAAGTTAATATTTCAGATTCTATGTACGAAATGCTTCTGATCAGCTGTCCAATTTGAATTTGGATTGCAATGAATGGTAACCTTTTAATCATGCTATTAAGGCACTAGTACTTGTAGGATATCTGAAATTAAAATTGAGTTTCCTATGAAGAAGTGATGAGATATGCCGAAATTTTTAGGGCCACATGTTAATAAATGTTAAACTAATCTTTCGCTGTTTACGCTATAATTATCATTGTGTGATCGTTAATCACATGATTAGGATTGAGCCCTCACAAGAGTAGAGAGCACCGGGGGTTAGGAGTAAGAGAATTAGTATCCTTTAATCTGGCATTGCTTACTAAGTGGAAATGGAAAGTTCTAGTAGAGAGAGAATCTATGGGTGAAGGTTTTGGTTTCAAAGTATGGTGTGGATAGGGTTTTGTTCGAGAGATATTGAAGGAGGGGGTAGGAGTAGAGTGACAGGTTGGTGGAATGAGATATGTAAAGCGTGTGTTGGGGATGTGGGATGGTTTGAGAGGGGTTTGGCTAGAGTGGTAGGGGATGGATCTTTAACTTTTTTCTGACATGATATATGGGTAATGGATTTTCTGGCATGATGTATGGGTAAGGGATGTCTCGTTGGCTACCAAGTTTCATATATTTTACAACATTGCGAGTAATCGAAACTATTCTATAAGTATGATGGGGGAATGGATGGATGGTGGGTGGCATTGGGTATGAAATTGGAGAAGACCTTTCTTTGAATGTGAATGCTCTTTATTTTCTGATTTATTAATTTTGTCAAACATGTTTAATCCAGTTTTGGGAGTGGCGGATTGATGGAAATGGAAATCGAAATTGGAATCGGATGGACTGTTCTCAACTCAATCGGCATACTCTGAAGTGAGATTGAGTAGGGGCGCAGTCAATGAGTCAAGCTATGCGAGTAATTTTGTTTGGAGTAAATGTGTTCCTCGTAAAGTTAATTGCTTCGTTTGGAGAGTTGTCATTAATAGACTGCCTACTAAGATTATCTTGTTGAGAAGAACTATAATGGATGTCACTAGTGATATACGATATGACCTATGTCATATTGATGATGAATATGCTAATCATTTATTTCTAGTTTGCCCCTTTGCAAGCTATGTTTGGCAAAAGTGCTATGGGTGGTTTGGTATTCATGGTGTGTCATAATATTGTTAACCAGCATTTGATCCAACATCAATATTTTAACCATTATAGGAGTTGTGGTAAATTGTGGTGTGGACTTTGACATTGTGTTATGTGGAGCTTATGGTATGCTAGGAATGGAGTAATTTTCAGAGGTTTGGATCCAAATAAGGATAAAGTTATTGAGAATATTAAAGTCAGATATTGGTCTTGGGTATCTACGCTTGTTGAACCATGTTTTTACTCATATTGGATTGGATGGTGAATCCGGTGTGTGTCCTTCGAAGTTTGTCCGCTCGATATTCAATCTAGTGTTATGTTTGAAGAGACGGTGTTGCAGACGCATTCTCACGATATTGTTCAGACTGGGAGGCTGTCTCATATCGGTTTTCCTCATGCAGGGTGGATTCAATTTGGGTGTTGACCTTTAGTTTTAGTTTTTTGGTTGTTGCATTTGGTGGGCCAACTTGTTTTGTTTTACTCATTGCTGTGATGTCCACTTATTTGTTTGCCGTTTGTATCTTGTGTCTTTTGGCATTCAATGTGTTATTATCGGGTCGTTGTAGTTTCGTTTAATTGTTATTGTTTAGGGTTGTAGTATCCCTTGTACTCCCTTTAATACACAATTTTCTTATATAAAAAAAAGTACTTGTAAAAAAACCATGGAGAATAGTAAAAAGTAAAAACATTTAAAAGCATAAAAAATAGACTAGAAAATCAAATACATAGGAATCTCAATAGCAAAACTGTACAATCCCTTCATTAATTAGTTGATAATTTATAATCGATTATATCGAAAATTATCTTAAAATCATTCCCTTAAATTTCTATGCCAAAATTGCCCTTGGCTATTATGATAAAAGAACAATTGGGTTATAAGCTAATTTTAGCTGAAAGTTTTGAACAAAAAATTTTAATCGATTAATCGTTCAGATATAATCTTAATTTTTGCATTCAATAATAAAACTTTTGGGATGTTACGCGTATATATATAAGTATAAATCCAGATTTAATATATTTTTCTTAAAATTTAAAATATTTGTAGTTGTATTAATTTAAAGTTATATAGTAAAAAAATAAATAAATTAGTGTACTCGATAAATTATCCTCAAAAGAGTCTACTTAATTGATTTATACTTTAATGTAATTATGTAGAATTATTGATTAAAATTCTATATTTTAAATAAGAAATTACATTAGTGTAATAAAATATTTTTATTAGGATATCTATATTAGAGTTTTTTTGTAAATAATATATATCCCGATTTGTGATTCCAGTTCTTATATTTATACGACTAATTCTAGTACAATTGGACCTATTGTTTTGGGCTTCTTTTATTTGGTGATGGGCGCCTCTGTCTCTTGATAATAACTGTATTATTATGAAAAATGTATGCATCGTTTGTGTAAGTTTATTTTTTCTAACCCATAAAACATATATTACTATTCAGCTAATGTGTCTTATTTAAAAATAAAATAGGACATTTCAGAGCAACGGAAATGTAATTAAAAGCAAAATGCAAAAGCGTTTACCTTAAAGTCGCTATTATTATTTGGTGACTTAACGAATAGGTCTTGAGCTGTGAAATTGTGTTTCACAACTCCACATTTCCCGCCAACTCCCTCACTCTCTACTCTCATTCATCTTCATTCTTCATTACCCGTGAGAGGGCGTGCGTGTGTGTGTTCAAGTCTTGACAAGATGTTGTGGGTCGATAAGTACCGTCCTAAATCCCTTGACAAGGTCATAGTCCATGAAGAAATCGCGAAGAACCTCAAGAAATTGGTAATTAGTTGTTATACATCAAAGTTAGTGTTTTTATTTTCGATTCGAGAGAAAACTTGTGAAATTGATTTTTTTGGGTGATTGATTGTTTTTTTTGGGGGTTAATTATAGGTGATGGAGCAAGATTGCCCCCATTTGCTGTTCTACGGGCCTTCTGGGTCGGGTAAGAAAACCCTTATCATGGCCCTTCTCAGACAAATGTTTGGTTCTAGTGCCGATAAGGTACAATTTCAATTGTTTCTTTTTAGTGTGATTATTGTTCACTTCAACTTTGTTAATGAACATTAAATGTTCTTAGTTCCGAGTTGCTTTTCCAGTGTTTGGTAGTGTAATTTGCTTTGTTTAATTTTTGTCCCTGAGGTGGGAGAGGTAAAATTTGGATGCACTACTTATCCACTAAAAATTACAATTGTGGAAGTTTAGTTGAATGGCAGTAACCCTATCTTGAAGATTTTACATGTTGCCATGCAGGTGAAAGTAGAAAACAAGAATTGGAAAGTTGATGTAAGTTTTTGCATCTCACCGTTGTTGGTTTATACGTATTCCATTAAACACTCACATACATGTGTAATTACTGCTGTTCTTTGTAGTTTGTGACTATGGAGAATAAGGTTATTTATTTCCTCACTGCAACTAAGGTTTTCTGAAAATAGGTATATTGGTCAAATGCTAAGGGCCTCTTTAGAAATCTTTAGTCCGGTAACTATTAGGTATTGTTAAAAGAAGTTGGCTTACTCTTGACTACTTTTACCTAAAATTGGTTGGTTTTCCTACTATCTTGATTTTCGTGATTCAGAGAAATGGAATTGCCATCGGCCGTGAGGATATTTTATGGGCAACACATTGGAAATTCATTCAAAATGTTAATTAGATAGGGATATCGTAATTTTCTTTATTTTAGGATTCTGAACTATCTTTCCATTTGAATAAGAAGTTTTAGAACTATTCAAATCTCTAGTATTCTTGGGGATTTGACCAATTTAATCTTGTAAGCTCTATTATCTATAGGGCATAATTAATATGAATAAAATGACCTGAAAAAAAGCATTCACAATCTTGTGTTACGAGATCTGAGGTTCTATCCTTTTAACGAGCCTCTATTAATCTACGAGATCGTGACGTTCTCTCTTCAATTAGCCACAAACCCCTCATCCCATCACCCATCGATCACTTCATAACGAGATTCATAATTCGGGACCGTAACAGGAATATAGACTAACTTGTTGCATAAGATGCTCCTGATATTATTTACTAGTGATCAGAAGAATTTTTGGTCTTCCCCAAATCATAAACATACTTCACAATTCTATTTGAGCCAAATATGGCTTACATAAGAGCTTTGGATCAATAAATTATTAGTTACAGAACACTATCTCCCTTCGGTTGAAAATTTAAATGAGGGATATTAGAAGCATAATGTGAGAGAAGTTATTAAGCCTTCTCTCCGTAGAAAGACATGGAAGGTTAGTAGCATCGTTTGTAAGATGATTCATATTTTGTTCAAGTTATGATAATGCAGAAGGTTAAAAAACAACATGACTATTTCTGATCTATTCTCTGTTTACTTATCCTTGCATGTTACTAATGATGTCACTAGTAAGCACTTTTACTTTTGAACAAATGGAATGCATAATAAGCTGTCTCATTTGGGTTGATGTCACAATAGATTACTTCTGTGCATCTCTTTTGGTTTGCTACCCTAAAAATTGATGATTTGTATGTCTAGGTTGGAACCAGATCTATTGAAGTAGAGCTTACAACTTTGTCAAGCACACACCATGTGGAACTCAATCCTAGTGATGCAGGGTTTCAGGACCGATATGTAGTTCAAGAGATAATTAAGGAAATGGCCAAAAATCGACCTATTGACACTAAAGGGAAAAAAGGTTTCAAAGGTAGTTCTTTACCTGTCAATTATGTCATTCTTGGATAGGTGGGCAGTAATTATTTCTTCGTTATATTGTTACTTCTAATCACTCTCCTTTGGATTGCTGGATCAAAAGATTATGGTTATTGAAAAGTAAAAAGTTCTCGGTTCTTGAAGAACTTGAAGGAAATGTAGTAGATCATAATTTTTTATAAAATTTCTCTGGATTGATGAAAAGTTATATTGAATTGTAGTTCTAGTGCTAAATGAGGTTGACAAGCTCTCAAGAGAAGCCCAACACTCTCTTCGAAGAACAATGGAGAAATATAGTGCATCTTGTAGATTAATCCTGTGCTGCAACAGCTCCTCCAAGGTTACTGAAGCTGTCCGCTCTCGTTGTTTGAATATGCGAATAAATGCTCCATCAGAAGGGGAGGTCAGCGACTCTTCATTGTTTTCAGTTGCTCCGAAGACAATTGCCTGATAAGGATCTTGCTATTTTCTCTATGATATTGGAGCGGATCTACTATACTACGTAGGAAGTATTATGCATGTGCTCTGTGATGTTTTTATTCTATGCTTCTTTCTTAGCAGTTCTCATATTGGACGTTTCTTGTGCTGATTTTGAATAATTATAGCTTCAGTTTTGTGTGTGTTTTTAGTTTTTATACCTGTCCAAAGAGACTGCTGTTATGTGCTGTTTGGTGGGTTTTTTTCCTCCCATTTGTATGTTTTGGAACATCATGACTTCTCTAAGTCAATATGGTGCTGCATGAGTCTTTGCTATCTGAAATTAGTTATGCACTATTTTAGCAAGTAAAAATGTCCATATTTTTTTACTAACTGATATTGTACATATCTTTTTTGAACTGGATTATGGTGCTAAGAACAATTTTAAACGTGATTTGGAGATTGATCACAACTATTACACTGCTAAATCTTTATCTTAAGATAGTCTACTATACATGTCATTCTAAACAGTAGATCAGTTCCTCTGATTATTTTTCCTCCTACATCTTGACCTTTTCTGGTATTTGCTTGTATTAATGAATTCATTTTCAACCTCAGATAGTAAAAGTGTTGGAATTTATTGGCAAGAAAGAAGGGCTGCAACTGCCATCTGGATTTGCTGATCGCATAGCACAGCAATCTAATAGGAGTCTGAGGAGAGCAATATTGTTCTTTGAAACTTGTCGTGTACAACAGTTGAGTTGCATTTTACTTTAATGCTGAATGCAGCTATATTAATAAGCTATTGCCACGTTATGCATTAAAATGGTGGCTGTGCTCTTTTGCTTTAAGGTATCCTTTCACAAACAATCAAGTGATACCCCCAATGGATTGGGAGGAATATGTTTCTGAAATTGCAACAAGCATATTCAAGGAGCAGAGTCCTAAACGGTTTGGCATTACATTTCTTGATTCAAGAAATTTTTGTTTCTGGAACTCTGCTAATTTGGATCACCTTATTGTTCTCTAATGATTAATGGTCGAAATGTGTACTTGAACTTATGATTTTCATGTGACATTGTTTTGGTAAAAGATGAGTATTGCCAATGACAAGGAAACATAAAGGATGTCTAAGGGAAGAGCTTATACCGTGTTGATTTTTGTATTATGTAATATCCATATTTACAGATAAACTTCTGCTTAACTATGTGCTTATAGTGCTGCCTTGGAATGGATTTATATCATTACAATATTTGTGTTTCATTTTTATTGTATATGTTTGTCCCTCTGTCGGATGAGATTCTTTCCAAATGTTGGGAACCAAATGCTTCTTGTGCTACTTGTATAGTGGAAAAATTAAATTGTCAATTGAACTAAAAGAATGCATTATCTGTGTATCATTTTTAATAAGTAAAGCATAGGAGATTGGCTTGGTTGAATGAACTTAATGTAACTGCAGAAAGAATCTCTACCATAATGAAGTAGGCAGTTAATGCAAGACCTGTCGGCAGTTTTGTGTATTTGTGGTGCTTCACCTAACTGTTTGTGTTGGGGCAATTATCTTTAATCTGAGTTATTTTGTAGGTTGTTTGAGGTCCGAGGAAAGCTGTACGAACTACTTATTAATTGCATTCCTCCAGAGATTATCTTAAAGGTTCCAATATTCTGCTTTTCTTTATTATCTCTAACTCAAAGTTGAACAATTCTATGATGCATGTTTGCAGTTGCGAGTTGAACAGTTTGATTTTTATTCAGAGGCTGGTTTATGAACTGTTGAAGAAATTGGATTCTGAACTAAAGCATGAGACCTCTCGTTGGGCTGCATATTATGTATGAGTCCATAGTTTTTTCTGTCTTTTCTCTAAAAAATCTAATTTTCTTGCTGTGTGGTATCAGATCTTGTCGATAAAGATAAAAGATTTAGTTTAAATTTCAAATTTATAATTTGTTTTTTAGGTGATAAGAATAAGATATTAGATAGATTTAGTTTACTTGATTTTGTAAACTCTATTTAATAGAGTCCTCCGTATACTCTTTGATATTACTCAGAAATAGAAGAATTCTAATTCTTCACCAGATTGCGTAATATTCTGCCTATTTACATGGTATCCGAGCCACGAGTTTTATCGTGATCTCATCATCTTTCAGTAGCGACGGCAATTTGAATTCGTCGGGCTCTGGCTTTTCCCCGATGGCGGGTCTCCATGTCTTCGATTCCTCGCTTCATATTATGATCCATAAATTCAATGGACGTAATTATCTCGAATGGGCACAATCTGTGCGCCTAGTTATTGATGGCAAAGGGAGGCTGGGACATCTCACCGGCGATGCCATCGTTCCAAAAACTGATGATCCGAAATATGGCCAATGGCGTTCTGAAAAATCCATGGTTGTGGCTTGGCTAATTAATTCTATGGACCCATTGAGTGGGAAGCTGTTTATGTTTCTTCCTACTGCTCGGGATGTTTGGGACGCCGTTTGGGAGACATTCAAACTTGAAGAATTACTCACAACTCTATGAACTCACCACTAGAATGTGGCAGATCCAACAAGGCATTATAGATGTCACTACATACTATAATGAATTGATGGTGATTTGGCAAGAGCTTGATCTCCTTGATGTCGATGAATGAGAAAGCTCCAACAGTGTCCGCTACAAGAAAAAAATTGAATGTAGCCGCGTGTTTGTGTTTCTCGCTGGCCTCTCCCGTGACCTTGATGAGGTTCGTGGCAGGATTCTGGGACGGAAACCGTTACCTAGTATTCGGGAGGTGTTTTCCGATATTCGTAGGGAAGAAATTAGACGCCTGGTCATGATGTTTAAACGTGAACCACTTGCAGCAGAAGCCGAGGTTCGGCGATGGTTAGCCATAACTCCCGACCTGATGTATCTCGATGGGATGGAAAAAAGAAGCCGTGGTGTGAGAAGTGTAAGAAGCCTTGGCACACAATTGAGACTTGTTGGGAAATACATGGGCGTCCCCCTCATCTAAAAAAGAAGTCAGACAGCAAGCCCCACCCTGGTAGTCATGCTCTTCCCTCCATGGTGGCCGAACCCAGCCAGCACTCTTCAACATCTCAATCGCTTCCCTTCACTCAGTCTCAACTTGACCACCTGTAACACCCCAAAAATATTAATTACAAAATTGGACAAAAATAATTTGAAGCTATCTTCAATGCTACTAAAATAATCATCCTAAACAAAAAATAATAATAATAATAATAATTTATGAATTTATGTTTAATTATATTCCATAATATTAACTAATAAAAGAAAATATTTAATTAAGAATTAGGCATACACTTGTCAATACAAGCCCCAATCCATGCAAAACCCCTATAAATAGCCCCCCCATTTCATCTGATTTAGCCCACAAATTCAAGAGCAAGTTTGAGAGAGAGAGTGTAGGAAATAGGGTGGAAATAGGGTGGAAATAGAAGGAAAATACCAAACCTCCTCCAAAAAATCCGAAAATTTCACACAATCATCCTTATACACCCAGAAAACATTTAGTTTGAGAGGTGTAACAAAATCAAAGCCAAATCACCCAGAAAAATCGAAAACCCGTGAAGAACATTTGCAGAAATGCAACCCAGAAATCTATTTTGAGGTAGCGTGTTCATACCTTCATTTCTTCTATTTTAAAACTGATTCTGATCTTGTGTATAAAATGAAAGTTGTTCAAAATGTGTTAAAGTTTATGGGTATGTCGGCCGATCGCCCAAACGGGGCCTCCATACGAACAGATTTCCGGCGACCAAAACACCAAGTCAATCATTTCGAAACATCAAATTCTGGGCAAAATCGGTTTGGAATTTCAAAACGGTTTCTGAACAAAAGTTGTAGATCAAAACGAGGCGAGCATACTGTAAAATTTTCAGCCGCGCGTGGCGGTCGGAGCACGGACACGCGCCGTCACGGTGGCGCGTGTAACACACGCGCCGACGACTTTGTATAAATTCCGGTCGGCGAACGTTGCTGGACTGATTTAAGGCATTTCTGGAAAGTTTCGTGAAGTTTCGACTTAAACTTGATTTTTAATGAATTTTCAAATGTTTGATTAAAATTACCCGGACAAGTTTTGTACAAAAAAATGATTTGCAGAAGATTCAACAACATATCTGGGTTTCTAAACACCAAAATTACTTATATTATGTTTATAGGACTTTATTTGACATCTGGGTTCAAAATCGAGCCAATCCAGTAAGACATCAAATAGTGAGGTGAGGTGTACTACCGAATTCTTGTTATATAGCCCTTTTGGCATTTGGCCTGGAATTTACAATATCTTGTTATTCATTATCTCACCTTTTATATATTGTCATCATATTGTACATTATCTCGTCCCATTGGTCATCTTGATCTGCATGTTTATTTATCTTGAATGTTATCGATTACTAATCGATTCCTTTGATTGAACGAATCATTTGACTGAATGACTGAATGAATGGAGCCCTGGATATTTATCCACTGGACAACGCGGCTTCGGCCCGGAAAGTGAGTCCAATGAACAACGGATGACAGTCCGGGTATATGGTTCATCTGAACAACGCGCACCGTTTTACGGTCCGGAGAATGGTTCACTTGGCTCGTAAATGACTGAATGTACAGATCCTATCTGAATATGTGGGGAAAAGTGCTACACCGAACTGTCTGATGGGAGCCACCTCTTTAACCCACGATATTCACTCTGAAATCCTATTTCATCACTGTTCATTATTGACAATTACTTGACTGCAAGATCTTTGTTGCATGACATATCATATTGAGAAATTGCATTGTTTGATAATTACAGATATAAAAGCCATTGTTATTCCCTCACTAAGTCCCCAAAGACTTAACCTCTGTTTTCCTTATTATTTATTGTGAGTTCCAGATACAGGAGTACCGGAGCTAGAACCAGAGGGAAATTAGGAAAAATGGAAATGTTGGCTTACCGGGACTGTTATAGTATTTTCTCTTTTATTAAGTGTCGGACCATTAAGGAGTTTGTATTGTGATGTATTTTGTTACTAATTAGAATGTATAAACGCTTCCGCTATTTCTGAAAAGGTTTTGAAACCCTCGTGCGTAATGTTCTTAGAGAATGTGGTACCGGATAAGGGATAAATTAATATTTGCCCGAGTCGGGTCCCACAGAGGTGGTATCAGAGCCAGGGCTCACAGTCTATTATGAAATATTTTTGGGTAATAGAATAAACTCCATAAGAATTTTATGCTTTGGGTTGTAAGATATTGATGAAGTTGACTGGTTTATTTCAGGGTAAAGTCTCTAGTGCTCATACAGGAATGCTTAGAAGACCTTGGTAAGAAAAAGCAACCAACTATTTGTAACCATAGAGTTATGGGCTACAGGCCGAGCCCGAAAACGTTTCCCCTATTGAGACTATTATGGTTGACACTCAGATCGAGTAAACCCGGAACAACCAATGAGGATTGATAGTATATCACCAAACTTTGTTTTTCCACAATTGTCAATATTTCAGATAATGGTGACTTAACCTTACTCTAGTTATTTAATCTTGTGCATTACGCATTATTAATATTAACTCCCTATTTAAAAATAAATATGTCATAAATCACCACTTTATCATAAATTAATATTTGCCCGAGTCGGGTCCCACACCACCTGTACAAGCTATTTGGATCCCTGTCCAGCAAACCCACTTCGCCCCTTCCTGCTCCTTCGCCCATACAGGTATCCCCTGTGCAAATCTGGTCAATTCGGTTCCTAACAGTGTGTGGACCTTAGATTCAGGTGCAACTGATCATATGACGGGGTTGTCACACTTGTACTCCTCCTATGTTCCGTGTGCGGGAACCAATGTGTAAAAATTGCCGATGTTCTCTTGCTCCGGTTGCCGGGAAGGGTTCTATTTGTGTTTCCCCATCTTACTCTCTTTCAAATGTGTTGCATGTGCCTCTTCTCTCTTATATTCTTTTGTCGATTAGCAAACTTACCACTGACCTCCATTTTCGTATTATTTTCTCTCATTCTCTGTGTTTTTCAGGATCAGGTCTCGGGGAGGATGATTGGAAGTGCTAGACAAGATAGTGGTCTCCGCCTTTTTGATGTTACCTCCTTGACGTACCAGGATACAAAGCTTTGTCTTAATTCTGTTTCTTCTCTTCGTATTAGTGAAATTTTGCTATGGCATTATCCTTTAGGTCATCCAAACATTTCTTATTTGTTTCCAAATTCATGCATCAATAAAATTTGTCTCATTTTGATTGTGAATCATGCGAGTTGGCCAAACATCATTGGTCGGTTTCCCTTCTCAAAATTATAAAAAATATCATCACCATTTACCTTAATTCATAGTGATGTTTGGGGGCCATGCAAGATTAAAACCCTTTCCCAAAAATGATGGTTCATAACATTTATTGATGATCAATCTCGGATGACCTGGGTATTCCTTTTGAACGGAACGATAAGTCAGATGTCAGTTCCATATTTCAAAAATTTTACAAAATGATTCGGACTCAATTCCATACCAATATCAAACGGAGTGTTAATGGAAAAGAATATTTTAATCAGGTTTTAGGGCATTTTTTACTACTCATGGCATTATTCATCAGAGTTCATGCCCTCACACGCCTCAACAAAATGGGGTGGCAAAACGTAAGAATCGACACCTCCTCGAAGTTGCCAGGGCCATTAGCTTCCATACTAAGGTTCCAAGTTATCTTTGCTGCTAATTTAGATTGGCACTGAATCAACTTGATGTAAAAAATGTCTTCTTGAATGGAGAATTGGAGGAGGAATTATATATGGATCTACCACCTGGTTACACTAATGAATTTTGTTCTAAAGTGTGCAGGCTGAAAAAATCACTCTTATGGACTTAAACAATCGCCAGAGCATGGTTTGAAAAATTTACGAGATGTGTCAAAAGTCAGGGATACTCCCAAGGAGAATCTGATCATACTCTTTTCACCGGGAAATCGAAGACAAACAAAATATCTGTGTTAATTGTTTATGTTGATGATATAATATTGACAGGTGATGACATAGAAGAGATGACCAGGTTAAAAAAACAGTTGGCAAATGAATTTGAGATGAAAGATTTGGGACCACTGAAATATTTCCTTGGAATGGAGGTGGCTAGATCAAAAAAGGAATCGTAGTCTCCCAAAGGAAATATACTCTGGATCTACTGAATGAAACCGGGATGAGTGGGTGCAAGCCTTCAGATACTCCAATAGAAAGCCAACAAAAAATTAGGAGACATCAAAGATGGCATTACAGTAGATACAAGAAGATATCAAAGGTTGGTTGGCAAGCTAATCTACCTTTCCCATACTCGACCTGCCATAGCATTTGCAGTAAGTATAGTATGTCAGTTCATGCATTTGTATCACATACTAAGATATTTGAAAGGAACTCCTGGCAAAGGATTAGTCTTTGGAAAAATGGATAAGACTGCACCTTTGTATGGGGTAACTTGGTAACTTGGAGAAGCAAGAAACAGAGTGTTGTTGCAACAAGTAGTTCCGAGGCTGAATTCAGATCTACGACTCAAGGAGTATGTGAAGTAATGTGGCTAAAAAGAGTTATGGAAGAACTGATGAGAACAATCGAACTTCCAGTAAAACTCTACTGTGATAATAAAGTATCGTTCATAATCATGTCCTACATGAGAGGACCAAACACATTGAAATCGACAAGCATTTCATTAAAGAGAAACTTGAAGATGGATTGATATGCATTCCATTTGTCCCAAGCTCTTTGCAAATTGCAGATATTCTAACCAAAGAGTTGTCAAGACAAATCATTGAAGGCCAAGTGATCAAGTTGGGAATGATAGATATCTTCGCACCAACTTGAGGGGAGTGTCGATAAAGATAAAGATTTAGTTTAAATTTCAAATTTATAATTTGTTGTTTAGGTGATAAGAATAAGATATTAGATAGATTTAGTTTACTTGATTTTGTAAACTCTATTTAATATACTCTTTGATATTATTCAGAAATAGAAATATTATTCAGAAATAGAATAATTCTAATTCTTCACCAGATTGCGTAATATTCTGCCTATTTTTACAGATCTGGTCGTTTCTGCTTAGTTTACTTTTTTCCATAATTAGGAAGCATCTCAATTTTAGCTATTGTAGGGATGCTTACCTGAAAGTTAATTTGTCCTTGATGGTTTAATTTTTTTTATTTGGCAGTTTTACAATAATTTTGGTATTGGAGGCCATAGTCCCCAATTCTTGTGTTTGGTATCATGTCCATGTGTGATACTTGTGCTGCCAACAAAATCTAACGACCAGTACTATGCTTTAACGGATTAAATACTCGAGCATATTGAAAACCACAGATTATAATGTCGTCTATTGATGCATTTCATCAATGAATCGTTGTGTTAAATGTTGTAAAAATTTGTACCAGGAATTTTGTTTTACGTATTTGAAGGAAACTTCTTATTCTCAGGAACACAGATTACGTCTTGGTCAAAAAACAATATTTCATCTTGAAGGTATGCCGTGCATTTATCTTCAGTAATATAAGAATGAATATTGCCATTTTGCTTGCTAACAAGTTAAAAATGCACAAAGCTCCATTATTTTCTGGGTGAAACAGTTTGTTATCAAATCTTTACCTTAGAATAATTCTCCTTGTGAAACTGTACATCACTTGACCCATTATCCCTACCTAACACCTTATTAATATACCATTTAGTTGTGACAATGTGCATTGTTTAGTTACAAAAAACCATATGAACAGTGGCGTCATTTGGTTTGTAATAACAGGATATCTTATCCTCCACACGTATAATTCAATGCTTATTAGTTAATTTCATTTTGTACCATGTTTTGTACTTAATATTACAGGCTACAGCAACGTTAATAATATAGAGTTGTAGCAGATTAGTGCTGAAGCTAGTTTCTGAATTTATTTAATGTCTTCTCCTCGATTTATTTTGCAGCTTTTGTGGCCAAGTTTATGAGCATCTACAAAGGTTTCCTCATCGAGACGTTTGGCTGAACTTGGAGAAAACGAATGAGGTTTCTTTTCTGGCCCATTTCATCCTCAGTTTGCGTTGAATTTGATTTGCTTTGCTTACAGTCAACGGTCCGCAGTTCTTGATCTTTGATAAAGAACCTACTTCCGGAAATGTTTTGTGGTGTTATCATTTGTATCTATTTTATTCTCAATCTTTTGCTTTCACCATCTCTGGTACTGACTTTGGCTTCGTTCTCATCTCTTAATCCAATTTAAACATTCGAAGCTTAAGGTTTAAACTTGGAATGTATAGAAGGATAAATGCATGCTTCCAAATGAAAATATATGTATATATTTTTAATTTCATTTATAATATTTCTAAAATGTAAGTTTTATTTATCAAAAATATGAATAATCACAACTGAAGCCGTTAATGAACTACCAAATCATTTTCTGGAGTGGCATTCAATTCCAGCTATCTGGAACGAGACTTGGCCTTGAATAATTTACAACATACAGATTAGAATTAACCAAGTGAAATGTTTGCAACAAACATAATGAAGATGCAGGATGCTCGGTTCTTTGTAAGAATTAATTTAACTAAGAAAAGCTAATGCTATCCTAGAGGCTAAAACCTACAAATTTGAGCAATCCATTGGCTAAAAGAATGAAGAAACAGACCAAACTAACATCTAATACTTTCCCAAAACTTGCATCTCAACATTTTCATTTACGATTGATTCTCCACTACTCGAAAAATGTGGATCGAGCCATGCCTCTTAAGGCCATAAGGCCGGATAACCTATCAAGCAAGATTTCTAGGTACAACAATAGACTTAATCTCTTCTTCTCTAGGGGTGATTGCTCGAAATAAACGACTGGCCTTGTGAATCTTAAGCTTGATTGCAGGAACCTTTCGCGAAACAGCCTGCCATATCATCTGGACGGCATCGTTTGCTTGTGATGGATACTGAAAATCGTAAAAGTTCTCGATTTCTTTTAGCCTTCCCCACATTCTGGTCCAGTCCTCCTTGGTAATGTTCCTGACGAGGTTTAGTAGGAAATTTTCTTTAAGAGCATCAGATGTACGGACAAATACGCAGAATTCTGAATAGTCAAGAACATCTTCATATGGAAGCTCGATTTCATCACTGATAATGACAGGTACACAGTGGCTAGCTATGGCATCAAATAGACGGTTTGATGATGGAGTGTCACCTGCTATGTTGAGGCAGAATTTGGATGAGCGCATACCGGTGGAAGCTTGTTTGATACCATCATTTTGAACACTCCCAAATGCGAAGTGCACATCCTTTTCCTTTTTCAGCATGTAAAACAATTCTTGACGAATTATTCCGCCCTGAAAGTAGCCAAAAGTGTTTGACATAGTTAAATCAAAGAAATCCTAAAGCCAACAGTCCGAAGAATGAGTAAATATCACACTAACTTCAGCAATTTACCACAAGCATCATCAAATTCTATCAACACAAAAACATGGTTGTGTCATCCTGCTCCATACATTTTAAGACTGAATTGTAACACGTGACGACAATAATGACAGTGTTTCTTGGAAGATGGTTATGCATATTAGCCAGGACATAAATGATAAATATCTTTCGAAGTTCGAACAAACAAGATCTTTTTTAAGGCTTTAAGAAAAAATAAACATTTCTAAATAACAAACAATTAGCAAGGGATGAGAACTATCAGCATCTTCTCCAAGTAGAATCAGCGTCCAAAGAGAAAGGAGCAAAAAGATTCTTCATGTGTTTCATAGGGAAAAGTGATACTTTATCGCACAGCAAGAAAAAAATCAAGCTCTTTGATTCTTGACTAAAAGTTTGTTAAGTATACCTACATGAAAATAGGGTACAAATCATTCAAATGGACATAACTGATAAATAAATTCCAGTCCCTATTCGTTCAACCACATCACTCTCACCGCGGTTGTAACTTGACTGCCAAGCATGATAAAATCATAGCCTTTGTTTTCTAATCAAACACGGTTTAGCCTATCAGTAAGAAATAAAATCTTATGGGAAATAAGTTTAAGAAACCAGCGCATGTTGCGATACACAAAGCTGCATGTAAAATACACAAATATTTTGCCCTCAGGAATACAAACATATATCCAAGGAACAAAGATTTCTTACATCTTTTCGATAAATGGCCCCTTGGAAATAGAGCAACGCCTTACGACTATCAAAATCGGATGCATCATCTGTATAACTTCCAACAACATGCCTGTAAGGCGCAATGACGTCTTTCTCAACGTTAGCAATAGTTGGAGGATACCTTCCGAAATCAGAAAGAATAAATATTGCAGGCCAGAGCTTCGTTCTAGCATCTAAAAGGCTATTTGGATGGTGAGCAATGATTATATGATCATTTCCACCAGATCTTTTCCATTCATCCTGAGCCGTCAAAAAAGTAACCAATTTCTCCTGTAATAAACTATTAGTACTCCTTTTCTGGTTCATTTTCAGCTTCGAGTACCTATTATAGCAAATTGATGAAAAAAAGGGAACAAACACAACATCAGCTTCACTAGAATTATGTACTCTAATAGCACTGCGGCCACCCAAAGTTTTGGTAAATTCAGAGTTCAAGATGTCCAAAGTAAGCCAATATTCTATGCTGTGCTGCAAATTCAACCCACCAGGGTACTCAGGAACCTCGGAACGAACATCTGGCCAAATAACGCCCTTTCCCCGGCCTTTCCAACCCAACAGATTAAAATGGAACTCTGATGGCAAGTCATACATGAAAACCTTGAGAATTTGCTCACTAGAATCACATTTTCTTGAATTTCTACTCATGATCACAGCTTCTTTACTAATTGAAGCTTTGGCGGGTAGGTTTTCAGCATGATTATTTTTTGCCATGGAAAGAAGCTTGGAATTGTCAATAAAATAAGTCCGGCCAGTCGACCTTAACACTGAGAACCAAGATAATATGAACACTGCTGACGTTAATAAGAAAAAAAGAAACAAATATCTATGAGTAAAGAACCCCGTTTTCGACATTCTATCGCCAATAAGTCTATATTCAATTAGAAGTTGGAGCAAGACCGAACCAAATTTCAAACACTGTTGTTCCCTTGATTTCTATGATTAGAAAGACGGGAAATTCAGAGAAAACCTACTCATCGAGAAGGGACAGAAATATGCCCAAATGTAGAACACTACATCAAGAATCACATTGTAAATTAGGTTGCATGCATTGAGACCAGCCAACACAATACAATAAAGAATCTGATTTAACAAATCCGACACTCTTTTGGTTTCAAACAATCAACCTAAAGAAAATATTTAAGAAAATAAGCTAGAGAGCAACATACATCTGGGAAATGAAGAACGAATGACAAGGAGATAGGGAGAGAAAAAGTCAATACAAGGGAAAGGAGCCGAGTACCAAGAAAATTACAGAACCAAGGGGTGTTGATGTTGACGAAATTGACCTCCAATCATGTGCGTCTTTCATTGGTGATTTCAAATTTTTATCGCTTTATTGAAAAAGATGATTCCCTTAAAAAAAAAAAGATTATTTTTACGAAGCTCAGAAGAAGCGGCCAGCGGCCTCTCTTACAATAAGCTTGGTACCCTATGAAGTATGAATATAGATTCTACATATAGTTTTTTTTGGCACCACGGAAGACGCGAATACTAGTTACAATATTATTGTCAATCATATTCTAGCTTCATTTTTTGAGATTTGACATTCATTACCTTAAATGTTATGCTTTGACCTTCACCATTGCTTCTCAATAAAACACCAACGTAAAATCGAGCCCCTAACTTTTTACCATAACATACAACTGGTGCTAATATTACAATTTAATCATTTTGAATAGTACGACTAACCACACATCACACTTTGACTGCTCTCATGACACGAGCATTTATTGCTTCCAACTAATCATGAATTATGAAATTTTGACATACATAAATCTAATCTTAAGTAAAAATAAGAGATTTAATTTTATTTCTAGAGCTAAACAAATGAAGCAAAGCGAACCAAAGAAAGCCACATTTGCGAATTCAAACGGTCCACGTAAAAGCGACGCTTGTTTTGATTCTATTCGGATATTAGCTTATTCAACAAGAAAATAAAAACGGAGCTCCAAATCACGACCCGGGTCACTTCCTCGGGTCTTCCTTCAAGAAGAATGATCTTTGTCCCAAAATCAGTAATGAAGTTGTGGTAAAGCTGTATTAGAGCTTCCCCAGCCTGACCTATAGAGATGAAAGAAATTAAGATCTCACAAGTCAAAGAAGCACAACACAATGCAAAAAGAGATAAATCATTGATATGGGAAGATACAATGCTCTCAGTACGAGATGGTATTAACATAGGAAGGATAATCAATTACTGTATCTAGACTGCTACATGTTTGTCAAAAAATGTCAAACATGAAATGAAATGCAATGCCACTATGGCCAACAAAACATAGCAAAATTTGGCTATCAGGAAAAAATGGACTTTACATCATGATATATTATGCAAATGAACTGAGTGGATTCAGGAAAATCTCTCTACAGTATAAACATGTATATCTAAATCAATTGTATTGACCCAACATGAATAAAAGCATAAAATAATTACATAAACATATTTACATGATCACAACTCACAAGCAAACATCACCAATTTTTAACCTCCCTAGCTTTACACGTACCATGACTTCAATACTCAATCTTCTTTTTTTCGACACAAAAACTATCGTAATTCCCAACAAAGAAAATAAGTTTTAACACAGAACTCAATTTGCAAAATGCCGAAGTCAGGTTTTACACAACAAAAATTTCATTTACCCTTACTTTATAAGCTTTGAATTAACGTTATTCAACTTCAGAATGATGCCTGATCAATTCCAACTTGACTCAGACTTCTCAATTCTTCATTTTTCTCATGGGTTGAGGTGGAGGGCTTTGGGTTGTAACTCTTTGTGCTTCTTGATTGTAGCCTTCAGCATGATTCTGAGGCTCCAGCATGGTGGAAACTGACAATTCTCCTATGAATTATGCAATAGCAAAGACTATTAAGAGATAAATTTAGAAAGTGGAAACAAAATATTCTTACAGAAAAAACAAGATGGAAAACAAAACCTTGGTTAATTCCACCATCTTTACAGTTTTGTTGATAGCTCTGTCCATTGCTTTGAACACTATTTCATCTTGATCATTTTCCTACATTGTGTTGCAAAGTTGGGTTGGAGTCTTGTAGATATGAAGTTAAATTCAACGGAATGTTTCCAAAACCATCTATCGAATATATAACATTTTTATATAATTAAAATAGAAAGCGGTTAAATAAAGGAGAATGCTTGAAAATATAATAGCCAGTGAACAATATAAATTAGACAATCTTCTACCGTACAAAATATGTACTAAGAAGTAAGAACTCGAAGTTATTTTATCATTTACTCAGACAATGATTGTCCACGTTCTGAGAAATTTCAAGATACCGAACACGTCAACCAAAAAACAAAGATTTTATAAATATTCCACGGCCACATATCATCAGTAGCAATCAATGTCGAAGAACATTTGCACTGCACAGTTCCTTACCAATGGGAAGTTCAACGTCAACATATAATAAAAAGTTCACATTTTTAACTTAAAGAGAAACCCCCTGAGTAGTGTCCCTGAAACTGTAGAAGTATGAAAAAGGTGTTTGCCACCATATCTACAAACCAATCAATTGACATTCAGCTCATGGAGTGAAATAATCCTATAAATGGAAAAACATCACAAGAACAACAAAAGCAAGCCTACTTGATATCAAAATCAACAATAATCAAAACATCATCCGAAAAATTAGAACAGAAATAGCCGACAAATCTTGTACGCATACAACTGCAAAAAAATGGTGTCTTTCAAGCTTTACATACAAACAATTGCTCGCAAAAATGCATGTATACCTGAAGCAAAGGCATGGGGCAAGTGATTTAAATTCGCGTCCTGCCTTGGCTCGTAATCCTAATCTCGTTCTCATCCATTGGTGTTTCCACTTTCGGCTTTTGCACCTACTGATACCAATCCACGGTCTGCCAAAAAAATGTCACAACAAATCAGCATAATAAAAAAAACTAAGATAAAACAGGAATCAATTCCACCTAAGCAGGAAACAAAAAAATTTAAAACATGGCTCAAGTAATTAAAATAAAAAACCAAAGCTAAAGTTCAAATTGCAGCGCAACTGAAAACCTACTTTGACATCCTGATTTTTAGTCTAGTTAGTGTAAAAGCTTAAAACCAATTGATCATGTACCACACGAAACAACACATTTCTCAAAATATTAAAAGCAGATATTCTCCAAAAACAAGGGAATGTTGGAATAAATTCCTAACCTGCTCATATTGAAGATTTTCAACACTCATTAAAAAGTTACAGTATACATAATGTACCATCAACACCTCGACCATTCATTAAATTTTTACAACTACCTCCAATACAATTTTAAGGAGTTTTTTTAATAAATAATAGGGGGAAATTGTGACAAAAACAAACCATGGTGAATATGTCTGAAGGTAAATGTATGTCTTATTATGCACACACAATCTGGTCGCTAGTATACATCATAAAACAGACTACCAATAACATTTCTCAGATCTAAAATAGAAAATTTGAACCGTGGTACGATATCCTGAGTCGAGATTTTCGATTTTAATTGGAGTGATTTCATCTGGAGTGATTTCATTGGTGACCTCTAATCGTCCAACCAAAAGAGCAAAGAACATCTCCTGTTCTATTCTCGGCCAGCAAATAGACAATAGTTCAACACCATAGCAATACATTTCAACATAGCTATCAGAAAAAGGCAAAAGTTCACAGAAAACAAGGATAACCACCAAGAATCTAGAAGCAAGTATCACAATTCCTTGAATTTGTCTGCAACGATTTTTCCAGAGCCTAGTCCAGACACTTTGTCAGAACTTTGGCCAAGATTTTCTAACCTTAATCCAGTGCTCTACACTTCATCCAAGAATTTCA
Organism: Haberlea rhodopensis; assembly: GCA_907163345.1. Taxonomy (NCBI): domain Eukaryota; kingdom Viridiplantae; phylum Streptophyta; class Magnoliopsida; order Lamiales; family Gesneriaceae; genus Haberlea; species Haberlea rhodopensis. The sequence continues at coordinate 9,108,019 of CAJQUN010000003.1, read as the reverse complement.
GAAATAAGACAACTCAACCTCAAACACCTAAAACTTACCAAATGATATGGACAGTCGTTTGAGTGTCAAACAACAACAACAACAACAATAATAATAATAATAATAATGACAGAAAATGTAAGGTGTGGAAAAAGACCTGCCATTTTAAAAGTAATAATAATAACAATAATAATAATAATACAAATCAAACAATAAATGTCATGAAGCAAACAAATGAAGCATACTCTGCCGAAACATACTGAATGCAGCTGTTGGATGACCTATATTGGACTAAAACTTATATGCTGTGAAGTACATGCATAGAGCAAAACTTGGGAAACTTTATGCTTACCTGATCCCATATATAGTATTTTGATCCCATTATGTTAGCAGTCACAATGCCAATAAATTTGTCGTCTAAGCCTATTATGTTGGCCTTAGGATTTAGAGAAATTGTGAACTCTGATCTCCCTTTGCATCTTTTGTGATGAGCCACCGCAAGTTTGCGATTTTGTCGCCCCGCCTTGACCCTCCTATCATATCATGTGACAAAGCAACCACAAGTCTTGTGCATAAAACACAAAAAAATCAGATAATAGTACCAAACACAAAGGTGAAAACCAATTCCATAAACTTGAAATTGGTCTTACGTTTTTACAAAGTCTGTGAAGTTACATCAAAAAAGTTACCATCAATTGGCCTTAGTAATTGAAACACAGAGCATGAAGTTACCATTAAAAAGTCAAGATAGCAGCAAATGATGGAAAGTTCAAAGAAATAAAAGCAAAAGACACCTTATCACTGTGCCTGAAATGGTCCATGTGACTTTGAGGCCTTAGCAATTGAAACACAGAGCATGAAGTTACCATAAAAAAGTCAAGATAGCAGCAAATGATGGAAAGTTCAAAGAAACAAAAGCAAAAGACACCTTATCACTGTGCCTGAAATGGTCCATGTGACTTTGAGGCCTTAGCAATTGAAACACAGAGCATGAAGTTACCATAAAAAAGTCAAGATAGCAGCAAATGATGGAAAGTTCAAAGAAAAAGCAAAAGACACCTTATCACAGTGCCTGAAATGGTCCATGTGACTTTGAGGAAAACCCGTCCTTTGCTTTGTTCCAATCACCCTGCATTGCTACTCGGTGTAGTTCCAAGTACTCGTCTGAATCTTATATATATATATATATATATATATATAACCAAAAATCTGAAACGACAACAAATACTCATAAAACACAATCCTCTAAGCTTCTCTCATTACTCACGGTCGAACAAAGAACTGACATAACCACACAAAAAATTATAGATCAAGCACGGCACAAAACGAACAACATACAAAATTAAAAAAAAAAACACAAAAAGAAATCAAAGAATCGTGGCGCGAAACGAACGACATACAAAATTTAAAAACAAAAAACATAAAGAAATCAAATAATCATGTCGAGAAATAAAAAAAACATCGAATGCACTAACACCATAGCGTAAAAAAACAACCTAACCACGGCGTGTAGCAAATGAGGAAGCAAACATACGGCTGCTCGGGTCGCGAACGGACGGCTGCTTGGTTCAACGCAAGAAATGAGGAGAAAACGGAGTTGGCGGCGTGTAGCGTGGAGTGCAAAATATCCCTCGCACAATAAAAGGCACACCCGGCCCAAAGACGTGAAGAAGCCCAGAAGAAATTAAAAAAGGACCAAAATGAAAGGCAAAAATAAAAAAAGGGGCGAAATGAAAGAAGGTGCAAAGTTACTATTCATCCCAACAGTAACTTCGGGAAAACAGACTCAGATTGGAAAAAAATTTTGAGCGTACGGGAGGAGAAGGTTTCGAAATGTATTATTATTATTATTATAAAAGAATCTGAACTATGGGATGAGTTTTATTTTTTATAGCATACATTTAATTGATTTGTCAAGGGGTGAGTCTTGACGTAACATTAAAGTTGTTGAGACGTGACTTGAAGGTCACAGGTTCGAGTGGTGGAAATAACATATTTGTATTATAGGGGGAGACTGCATACATTAGGGTCATTGGGCCCAACCCCTCCCAAACCCCCTGCATCGCAAAAGTTTTGCGTACCGGGTTTGCCTTTTATATTTAATTGATTTTTTAGGACATAATGTATTTGCTTACAAAAATGGCATAATAAGCAAGGGAATTGCGGGAGATGTGTTGTGGATCTATAATTTCACATCTAAGTTGAGAACATCCCATTTTCAAACCAAAAAATAATCAATCACGTCATTTGTTTCGTTATTTGAAGTGTATTTTGTGTGATTTCTAAGTGAAAAACTTGCTTAGATGTAATCTCGAACGACGTTTAAGTATGTTAAGGTTAGAAATTACACTCCGGAGTTCTTAAGAATTGATCATAAAAGAATCGAATTCTTTCCAAATAAAAAAATAAAAGTTTTGAAGTATCACACAAGTTTTGAATTTCTGGAAAACATATTTTTATTTACTACATTCAAAACATTTGTCATAATTATTTGTATTTTAATCTTTTGTATTTGTCCATGTTCAATGTTTACCAAACACGAACTCAAATAAATCTCAATTTTGGAAAGTGGTTTTGTTCGACCAGTGACCCTTGGACCGCTACTAAGGGTGTGTTTGCGATTACTTATTCAAAGCACTTCTATGTTGCTTTTGCTTAAAGTTGAAAAAAGCTGATTTTAAGTAAAAGCATTGCGTGTTTGTTATTTAAATAAAAAAGCAGGTTAATAAACTTAAATTAATTACGAAATTGCCACAAAACAACTTAAAGCAGTCAAAAGCATGCCATGATCTGCTTCTCTGCTTCTGCTTTTTCTGCTTATTTTTAGAGAAGTAATAGCAGAAGCAAACAAATAAAACACCCAATAACTGTTTTTTTATCTGAAAAGCAGATAAACAGTTTTCATAAGCAATTGCAAACACCTACTAACTAGTCCATAGGTATCTCAGTTACCACTAAAAAAAAGTAATTATAATAATTATTCCTTATCATATTATCTTATCCCAAATATATATTGTTGTAGATATATTCTTTGTAATCTTATCTTATCTCGTGATATTTTCATATCTTGTAACAAGTTGATAAAATCGTAATCTCTGTTAAAGGATCTTCGTTTATATATAAACTAGTTAATTGGGCACCGCGCAAGGCGCGGTGCCAGTGAGCTCATAACCTGGTATATATGTCCAATAAAACGTCCGACACAAGTTCAACAGACAGTTCTAGAGAATAAAAAGATGGTTCGTACGTATTGAACATACATAATCATACGTATATAAAATCAAACAGGTTGGAGTAAACAAAAGTCTTCCCCAACAGTACACCATAACAAGAGTTGACATATGATATCCTTGTAGGGCCCAATAGACTCTCTAAACAAAAGTCATCTACGAAAGTGCAGTAGTAGATGACATCAGATATCACATAAAATAAATCTCAACAAACTCCAAAAAACCAATCAAAAGTTGTTCGTAAGAGTTTTCAAAATGACGATAGTTCATTTCATAATGCAGATATGTGTCGGTTTCTCATAGCAGTAGCGAGCATCGCATAAGAGGAATTATAGTTTATATTTATTGTTGTAGTTGCATTGTTATTTTAGGATATTGATCTTATATTATTTGATATGGCCTCATGATTAATGAACCATCTTACTTATATAATTATTTATATAGTTTCTGCCAAATACTGAATGTAAATGTGACGTCCCAAATTATTATCAAACAACTAATATATAATTATCATAATTTAATATTTTCTAATTTTTTTGATATAATCTCCTTGTATATGAAGGGAAATTTGATGTCAAACATCATAACAAAGGTAATCGAGAACATCACATATTAGCAACGGGTCGTAGGTAAGCCAAAACTCAAAATGTATACAAACAAGCAAAACTTACGACCCGTAATCTACCAAAAATTCATCATGCCGAATATTTTATAAAAAAATTATTATTAAAGTTTGCCACAATGAAATCTTATTTTTAACTCTTTTTAAAATAAAAATAAGTTCATATAAAAAATATTACCAGAGTTTGCCACGACAAAAATCTATTTTGAATTATCTATTTTTTTTAATCCATTCTTGACAAAATCAATAAGTTTTTTTTCTAAAAAAAAAAGAAAAACATTTTAAAATTTAAATTTTAAAAATTGAGATATGAGGGATGCACAGTTGGGTCAAGAGTTTTGATATAATCTCCTTGTATATTAAGGGAATATTTAATGTCAAACATCAGAACAAAGGTAATATCACATATTAGCAATGTGTCGTAGGTAAACAAAAAATCAAAATATACATAAAAAAGTAAAATCGACGACCTATACTCTACCAAAAATTCATCATGCCGAATATTTTATAAAAAATACAAAACTAAAAGAAAAACTAAAAATAAAAAAATAAAAAAGTGAGACGAATATTTTATTAAAAATACAAAATAAAAACTAAGGAAAAAAAGGAAATAAAAATACAAAAAGAAAAGAAAAATAAAAAAAGTTAAAAAAAAAAGTGGAACAATAACCTTACGCCACTTATATACGGGTCGCTTATAAAAATATTATTAAAGTTTGCCACAACGAAACCTATTTTTAACTCTCTTTTTTTAAATAAGTATATAAAAAAAATTATTATTAAAGTTTGCCAAAAATCTATTTTGAACTATCTACCAAAATCGACATGTTATCTACCAAAAATTTATCGTACCGAATATTTTATAAAAAATACAAATACAAAAATAAAACAAAAAGAAAACAAAAAAATTTTTAAAAAATAAAAAAAGTGACGTGAGTTTAAAAAAACAGAAGAATTGGTAAGGTACTATTCATAACTTTAACAAATTAGACTCAGATTACTGTGCATGGCTTTTGGTGCTTATTATATTGGTTAATTCTATTCTTTTTTTACATAATAAAATGAACATGATGATAAGTTCGTCCAACCTATTTACTTGGAAGTAGAACGAGATGATCCATTGAGGGGGCGGTGGGAAGGAGTTTTCGGGTTATTTCCCCTTCTCAGTCGGCGGGCCATGAGAGACTTTTTTAAGTCTTGCAAAAGAAAGGGCCTGTTGATAGAACTGGTCGTGGAGGCGATACTAGTTATCAGGTCAGAGAAGGTTGCAAAGTAACTAATATTTTCTCCCCGGTTCAAATGGCCGGAGTGTATTATGGCGAATGCTGTAAAGTACACGAGGCGCTCGGCAACAAAGCTGATGGTTGCCAGGCCTTTGAGGAGGGCAAAGTTTCACCTATTTGCGGTGTCTGCCAATGCCACCGAAACTTCCACCGAAAAATTGTGTATAATAAAGCGAATACCGAGTGCAACAAGATTCATCAATTTGATGGTGCTATTTCTGTTGATGGGTGCAAAGAATTTATGACATCTGGTTCAGGTTTAGGATGCGCCGCTTGCGGCTGCCACCTGTGCTTTCACCGGAATATGTTCATGAAATAAGCCAATTCATCAGTTTAGTTTTTTCGATGGAAAATGTTAAATATATTAGTAATTTTGGCTATCAAGAACCCGTAGTATCTTATATTATTGAATGTGTTAATCGATTGGTAGAAATTATTATTATTTTTGTTGGGTACCATCCAAGTTATTTTACGGTTGTTGGTGTTCTAAATTACAGTAAAAATTTGGAGGACAACACAGTGACAGAATTTGGATAAGATTAGCGCAAGTCTTGATCCAAAACTGGCTTTACCAATAATCGTTTCTCATGAGCTAATACGATTGTAATATTGAAAATATTCATGTTCCCAAATTTCACACTAGACGCATTTAAGTGTACCTCCTGTAACAATAAGCGAAACATGTATTAAGATCCAAAGTACTCACGAACGCATGCAGACAATATCAAGATAAATAAAAGAACACACGTGGGCTTTACTGTTTATAAGCTGGGCGACTCAACCCATAAAGTCACTAAAATATTTGTTTTATGCTCTCAATTTCGATAATACACACAATTTCCTAGGTTTATTAGTTATAGAGTTGAGAATCTAAAACAATGAATCCCTATATTTATGTTAATTAATAATTCGTATTAATAAGTAATTATATTGAATTACAACATTCCCTTTGCTCGTTCTCTCAATTTCTATAGGTTTTTTTTCGAGTAGCATAGAAAGATCTTATATCTCACCCATTTTTTGTTGAATTGTTACCAACTAAAATTGTCGTTGCGCGTTATTAGGACTCGATCAGAATTTTATTGTTGTGTCTATATTTTTATTCTTGATTCTTACTTTCATGATAATATTAGAAAGTAGTTCATGTTTTTTACCATTTTTCCTTATTTTTGTTCATTTACTGTAATCGATTATAGAGTTTGTTAAATTTATACTTCTATTTTTCTCAATGAAAATGGAGTATAGTTGTGGGTGGTTTTTTGTGAGTGAATTTATGTATGCTTTGTCTGCCAAATTAGGTTAGAAATACTTGTAATATTCATATGAGACTTGTTTTGCTTTGTTGCATCTGGTTCATTTTTATTTTTAGTAAATGTTTCGTTTTTATAACTTGTTTAAGGCTTTCAAAAAGTTTGAGCCAACCCTGCTATAGAGTGAGGTAACTCAAGCGCCTTTCTTATACTAAAGGAATGTCACCTCGGTTTCCCTTGACCAATAATAGCAAGATTGTAAGGTTAGATTGAAATGGAAGTGTTATGGAACGTACGACAATTTGCAATAAATTATACGAAAAACAGAATAAAATAACAACATAAAAATTAAACACGATTTAATTTATCAGAGCAAGCGGATGCTGTATTTATTAATGAATAAATATTCGTGATTACATAAAAGTCTCTTTATTGAATAACTTTAAACCCTAGCTAAATCTACGGATGAAATTATAAAAATACCACCATATTATACTTTTTTTAAAAAAAGTATTACCAAACGTGTTGTCTTACTTCTTTTCTTAAAATAAATGAAAATATATATATTTCCGATCAAGGCGTAAATATATGCGACTTTAAGGTGTAAATTCCCCTCAAGTGACAGTTAAGTGATAGTGCTGAAAGAACCAAGCGACTTATATTATCGCGTTTCATTGTAACTTGCAATTTACTGGAGTTTCTCCATCCCACCCATCACCGGTGTAATCCACGGCCAGCTCCTCCACCCTATCTTCAATCGCCGGTGAATACTAAAGGTAATAATTCGAAGTTATTCTGCAATATTTTCCTTTCCTTTTAATTGTGAATGGAATTTCTATCATTTGGGTTGAGATTCAAATTTGAACAGTATGGAATATGTTGCTTGAAATAGTCTAACTGAGCTTATGTATGTATTTTAGCTTCATTAACTCCTATTATGTCCGAAATTGACATTTTTCTCGAGGATTTAAAATTGAAGTTGATTCTATAAGAAATTTGCGATGTCCAATTTTTCCCCTGTTGGAAATAATGAATTTTGAGGAATATGTTGAAACAAATCTATGGCGTATGCAGAAAAATTTGTCATTATGCCATGGGTTAGAATGTAAGCGAAGGTTGCTGCTGGTGTTGATATAGAGCAAATGTAGGTTTTGGTGAGTTTGCTCTTATGGTCAGGAGAAGATAACCGGAGGATTTCACAAAAAAAAAAAAAATGGAAGGAAAGGAAAGGATGCCTGAAAAAAATATTAAATAATAATTGATTTAGCGTTTAAAAATTCACTGGCTGTGAAGAAAGAGCATTTGGTGTTATCTGTTAGCTGCATTTTCATTTTTTTTCTTGGTTCATTATAAATATAAATACATGCATATCTAAGACTATAATTTAATGCCAATGGTTCATACAACCGAGTAGATAGCTATATTTTGAGATTAGTTTTCGCTTTAGGCAACAATCAAATTAATGGTTTGAGGGTGGTTCCAAAGAATCCACATTCTATAGAAGAATTGAAACATTACAGTGAAGGTGATTCAATAGTGTTCTAGTCCTTATTATATTTCTTATAAGACATTTTAGATGCACAACTTGGAAAAAACTGAAGTTTTTTGGTAATGTAATTCTCTGAAAGGGGAAAAATTGACCCAAAACTATTAGTGTTAAGCGGAATGTTTGTAATTTTTTTAGGGGACAATTATGTGACAAAATCCTCTCAATTTTACTGATGTCTGTCAGGATGGTCTTGATCAAAGTTTTACTTGACCTCCCAGTTATATTTATTGATGCTGCATTTTTTTTTATATCAAACGAAATATATTGATAAATGAATAGAAATGCACAATTGAATGATAAAGTACAAATCCATATTTTATTCTGCTCTTTAGAAGCCAGCGATTGAACCACTGACGAAAAAAGTGCTTCATGCTTGCACAGAATACATGTTTGTTGCACATGCATATGTGCGTGCCGTTGCTAACTAAGAATGCTGAACTGGCGACAATTGGTGCCAATTTTTCTGGCAAACATGCAATGTTACGGCAACATCCAATTAATTAATGCTATTTTCTTTTTCTTTCTTTTACAGCTTTGCAGAATCAATGGCCTCACCGTTCTTTACTTCTGCAACTCTGTCTTATGCTACTACAAGTACAAGCCTCGGATTATCAGTTGCAAAATCTCCGTCTGACAGGAGATGCTACATTGGAAATTACCCCTTCGTAGTCTTGGACTCAGCATCTGCCTTTCTAGTCACTACACTTAGGAAATTGCAGCCTTATGACGTTGTTTACCTTCCCAGTGTTGTTCCTTGGTACTACTTCCATTTATGTTATGCATCTGTGTTTGTCATTTGGTTGTGCAGCGTGCATTCATTTTATCTTTTCATTTGACTGGGAAGTTGACTTATGATTTGTTAATATGCAGTAACTTAAGTATGTGCCTTATTTCAAGTCTCTAATTTTATATTTTTATCCACACTTTAAATACACAGAAAACAATGTCTGATCACTAGCCTAATAGATCTTCTATCTTTTTCTTTTCATCTGTATTAAGTACTAATTACTACATCTTTAGCATATCTTCTAATGATCTTCCATATTAATGTTTTTGATAAAAAGTCTCGTAAATATCTGTGGCCCATTTTTCATGGAAAAATGGCCACCACGTGGGCCAAAACTTGTGAATATTGTAATTTTTTTCATTTTTGTATTTATTATTACACCTTATTTTTTTCAGGACAGCATGAGTATTCTTTTTTACTTTTATTTGTATAGCACGTCTTTTTGATGACTGGTAAACTATCTGAATATAAGTGATGGTATCCTTAAACAAAGAAATCAAGAAGTTCTAATGATTGTGGCAAACTCGCTGATGGATTCCACCTGAGCTAATGATCTAACAAACAACAAATGCACAATTTCTGGAAATATATGGCATTGATTGAAAGGAAAAAGATTACAAGAAATGAAGAACACCCAGAGTTAGTCTCTGTTAACTCCCTAGCAAAGCTAGTTACAAACTCTACAAAATAACTGACTGCTGAAATGCTAACACCCCACTGTCTTTTATTCCCTGCTCTCCCCCACGTAATGGCCCTCTCTTTCCTCTCTCCTTGTGTAGACAATGGGTATTTTGGGCTTCTGAACAATTCGTCCCTTTTGAACAATTGGGCCGTATCACTCGCATACACATTTTGCTCGTAAACTGCTTTGCAAATTGTATATAAAACAGCATTTACTTTGTTATTTCTCTCAAACCAAATTAGGAATCACTTTGTAAAATCTTCAAGATTCTGTATACTCAAACTTAGGGCTTATCTTGGGGGTAATCCTAGAAACACTCCAGTTGCTGATAATGACGATGATGATGGTGGTGAAGACAGGGAACCGGACACTAGTGTCCCATCACTTCTCTCAGAAAGTCAGGAGGATAACATCGAGATAGAAATTGAAAACAGAGGAAAGAACAGCCGGAGAATTAGATCAAAGGTAGTCGTGCAAGCCAACCTCCAAACACTTTGGGATATATTGACTGATTATGAACGATTGGCTGATTTCCTTCCTGGTCTTGCAGTCAGTCAGTTACTTGAGAAGAGAGATAACTTTGCACGTCTATTTCAGGTATGCTATTAACATATCCTTTATGGTATTGATTATATTTGTCTGAATTAAAATGGGCACCTACAGTAAATGGTGATCATTTTCGGCGAGATAGATTCTAATCAAAGTGTTCACCCTTCGCACCCGTTTTAAGTTGATTAAAATATCTTAGTTTAATTATTTTCCTCTGTTCTGTTCTGCTTATTGCTCGAGTACTTTTCAAGTTTTCTCATATTTATCTCTGCTTTTGCTATTCTTATTTGTACATGGAAAGATTTTTTAATAGAAATAAAATCAAGCATTCTTTGGTATTTGATGTATATTCTATTTTCCAAAACAAAAAATGAAACCGACCAATCCTTATTCTCATTGTAATCACGTTCACTCCCATTCACTTCCTTGATTTTAATCAACTTATGCTGCTTCGATTGCATTTAACAGATTGGCCAGCAGGATTTGGCACTTGGGTTGAAATTTAGTGCAAAAGGTACAATTGATTGTTTTGAAAAAGATCTTCAAACTCTGCCCTTTGGTCAAAAGCGTGACATTGAGTTCAAGATGGTTGAGGGTGACTTTCAACTTTTCGAAGGAAAGTGGTCGGTTGAACAGGTTGAACTTATTATTGTTATCCCTATTCTTATACCTTGTTCTTAGACTTCATCCATTCATGTATACAACTCTCCCTCCAGTATTTTATCCAAACTAACTTGAGTTGGCTACATATACATGGCCTATTCAATTAGTAATGTTCTATGCTGAATAAATGGCATTGCTCAAATAACTTAAATCTTTGAAAAATACTTTATAAAATGTTGGGTTAATATGCTAATTTCTTGTTTTTTAGCGTTCTTGTGGTTCCTATCTCTGTCGCCTTCTTTGGATCATTTACAAATGCTAATCTTGCTCTTATTTCACATACGTGAAGCATTTACAGTCTACAGTGGTTGATTTGTACTTTACACTTGATAGTGATAACACCACCTTTTCTAGAAGTTTAAACTTTAATATATGAGAAATTATATTATTAACTATTTTTAACACTGCCTAACCTATCAACTGTCTACTCTTTATTTAAATTTTTATTTATAAATTGGATGGTAGCAAGACATGAACTCATGACCTCTTATTTAGCATGACTTCGACAGCATATCGAATGTCCACCTTGTGTAAAAGTTCAACCGTTAGTGATGCGGGGAATTTTAATAATTATTGTCTTTAACAAATGTGATGTTCTATCTTTCAGATTCCATTTCATAATTTATGTGGCAGTATTCCTTACTCTGGATTCTTCAGGTTGTGAAATGCAGTCCTGAAGATTTGAAGAACGATTCTGTTGTTAGAGAACTTCAAACGACGTTGGTTTATGTTGTTGATGTGAAACCTAAGTTGTGGTTGCCTGTACGCCTTGTGGAGGGTAGGCTCTGCAGGGAGGTCAGAACAAACCTATCATGCATAAGGCAGGAAGCTGAGAAATTATTTCAGATTGCAAATTCTGCTTTATAGTAAATTGTGGTTTCAAAAAGGTGCGCCAAAGATTCTTGAAAATTCACTTTTCAACTTCTGAGGAATTCCTGTTGCATCATTTGCACGTACAAATGAATGGAAATTATATTACATCATGGGTGTAACATTTTAGTATTTGTCTGTGGTATACCTGGGAAAAGTTAATGTCCTGCATTTCTAGTGGTCATTGTCAAATTGGTTGATGTGAAAAGCTAGAAGAATTATGAGTCATGAGGCTGTGGTATTGTAAGAATGGATGTCACAGATCAGTAGTAAGCAAAGGGTAAACTACCAAAAAAGGGTGTAAAATGCTTCATTCGAAAACAGGCTTTGCAAGTCATGAGGCTGTGGTATTGTAAGAATGGATGTGACAGATTAGTAGTAAGCAAAGGGTAAACCACCAAAAACGGGAGTAAAATGCTTCATTCGAAAACAGGCTTTGTAAGATTTTTGGTGTTAGCATCAAAAGTATCCTTGTCTGGTGTCTTCTTTATTAGCCTAAATGATCTTTCTAAAATGTGCTTCCAGAACTTAGCGAGCCTTCACGGACAGGCATTGCCTCGAACTCTATCCACGATTATTGAACACTTTATATGCAATATATTTATCAATAATGTTTGGTACATGCATGTGACCTTATAGAAGGTTTACTCAGCCTCTCCTTTTATTTGAAATTTTGCTAGGGGCCAGCATGACTTGTTAAACTCTATGTTATCATTTTGCGCCTCTGTTTCAGAAAAGAAATCTTCATGTTCATCTTCCTCTAGGATTGCGCAAGTTACCGAATAATTTCAGAGATGACTCCACACAGAAGTTAAAGTAAGCTGTAGTTATAACTCGTTTCTCTCTGATCTATCTATGTGAGGAAATTACACCATCAACACCCTTCTACTTGCTGAAATTCTAGTTCACATGTCTACATAATAGCACGACATACGACCATTGCTGGCATCTGGCTAAGTGAGCTTTTCTCCAGTTGCTTGCAGACTATCAAGCTTTAAAGTTTTCAATGGAGCTGTCTACAACTAAATTTTCTTCCATTTTTCCTTTGCTGTAATTAACCTTCATTTGTATATATATTCCGCTAATTTTGCACATTTATCATTCCCTATTTGCTCAAAAGCTGTGCGTCATTTCATTCATCTTTTATTGTTAATTGTTTGTTGGGATGTTACTGCCTTCTTTCAAATTTTTGATAGTTCAGGATTTAAATTATTATAATTTGAGTGCGTATGTATAAATTTATGTGCACATACGTATATGCATGTGTGCCCGCGGCTTTGTAAAGCGGTGCCCGTCCTTGTCAATCCCCGGCTGGTGTTACTTAGAAGGGCTGTCGGCCTGATTGAACAAAAGCCTATGTGCCTTGGCTAATGCAGATCTTACTTCCAAAGATATACTTGGGTCCAAATGTATTTATGAGTGCATTATACATTCGAATAATCATTTTGGTGTGCTAAATATATGTTTCCAAAATAATAATTGAATTACGAGTTCCTTTCTTGCTAAATCTATCTGAAAACATCTCCATGTTTTCACGGAGTGACAATTATTTTTTATTATATTTTTGGCAAAGCCATGCATCAAGGGCTAGGGGATATCTTCTGGGGTAATGAGATACTGGCACGAGGATAATAATATCATATTATATCCAAATGTCCAAATTTAATTTGGATATGTGTTATCATTTTTTAGGTGGATCTCATATATTCAAATCAAATTTGGACCATCAATTTAAGCATCAACACCTTGATTGTATGATATCAAGAACTCTTCTCACCATTTTATTGAAAAGCAAATAAAAAACAATTTGTGAGATATGACCGGATCAGAGTTTGAAGTAGTAATTATAAGATTTTACTTGAAACTATTGAAAAAGGACAACCATTTCTATCTATAATATTCGTTTTTTTCTAATTAGTATTTATTAGTAAATGAATTAATTTACTAGAGCAAGTAAATCTATATATACCTATTTATAATAATTATTAATTGACAGATCTTTATATTATAATCTTTAACGTATAAAATATATCGATTCACTTCCATGCAACTCTGATAACGGATATGTATGCCAATAAAATCAATAAATCAAAATATGTAATCATATGTGGCAATAAATTTTAATTATCTTTTAATATCTCATATTAAAAGATAATAACAGTTGTGGCAATAAATTAATTAATTTGGTAATTGAGCAGTTCATTTTTAAAAATTTATCTTTGGAGTTTGAGCCACACGTGGTTATATATATATATAAAGTTGGCAATTTAAATTTCATTTATTATATGTATGTCGATCGAGTTAACGGTTTCGTTTTCATATGTGTAATTACACCAAAAGTTATTTCATTAAATTATTATTCTTAAACAGTTTACCTAAAACATTTACTAATTAATTTATTCAATATGCAATAAAATAAAGAATTAATGCGTATTAAAATATCCTATGCGATATTCATTTGAGAAATTAAACATAAAATTAAATGCATGCATAATTATAAATATATACTTGAAGTTTCCATAATCTGTTTAACACAACGTGCCGCGGCTTCATAATACGTACATTTCGTTTGCCAAAAAGATATATCTCTACTATTATTGTAATTATTATTTACAATTAAACGCATTATTCATAAATCAATTAATAATTATGATGAATAAAATTTAATTTTTTAGAAAAATAAAAGCTCCCATCAAATAGATAAAAAGTAAGAAATCAAGAAATCAATATACAAAATATAGGGATGGGTATTTTCGGAATAAGAGGAATCGTATTAAAAAGACCGATAGTAATCTGGCAGGGGCTAATATATGTTTCATTGGTGGGATAACCCATGTCTAACTTTGTGGTTTGTCACCTGACTCCCCTCATATCTACTCTATATCTAATTAAATAATTTCAAACTGATTATGGTGGATTTTAAATACATCCAAGATGAATGTCATTTTAATTCATTCATCATATCATTCTCCAAATCAAATTTATTCCTAAAAATCAAATATGTCAATCCAAGCGTAACATATAGTAACTCGAGGAAATGTTTTTGTAGTATCAATCAATCTATATGATTAATCAAGTGAAATTAGTTAGATCGAAAAAGGGTAAGGTTGTGGAACAACAAGTTATTATTATGCATATATATAAATAAATAAATATACATGTGCAATTAACTGATAATAATTGAGTGATTCATGAAATGGGGACCTGCCAAAATATATAAACAAGTGTTATGATTATTTAGTGACTTTAAATGAACTTAACTATATGAACTTATAATTTTAGACAGAGACTCGAGTATAGGCCAATTTATAGATGCACTAAATAGACCCTTATTTTACGACCTCGTGTGTGAGTTAAATCACGAGTTGGTGTTGATCGGTTTGGCTTCAAATGAATTTTTTTGCATGGCTTTAGGTCAATTATATAAGTGTTCACTCCTTTGAAAAGCTGGCTTTAGCAATGCTACAACATTCACATAAGTCATAGGAAGTTTTTATTTTTTACTCCGTATTTACATTGAAAATTATGTAGATAATTTTAGATATAGTGATAGGCTTCGAAGTCCTACAAATCATTTATGTAATACCATTCTCTGAAAGGTAAAAGTTAAACGTCTAAAATGATTTATAAGATGTTAGATTAGACTCATATAGCAACTTGAGTTAACCATTTTCGTAGAACGGTGAGTCTGTTATGTAGTCGTGTTTGGGCATGCATAGTCCCGTGGTTTGACAATTTGGGTCTTAAATGATTTTAAATGTACACTATAATAGGACAAATAAAACTTTACAGGTACGCCAATATAAACATAAAATGCTACGTTCATATGACTTTTCTTGTCCTCTCTTGTGGATTAGTTTGAAATTGTTCTAAAGACAATGCAGATTAAATCCTTGATTTAAAATATTTCTTTTGAGATATTTCAAATAAAAGATTGTGATCCCACCAATTTCAAAAATTTATATGGGATCCATGGATATTAAATAAATCAATATTGTACATTACACAAGGTGAAACAAACGAAATGGTGTGCCCCACCTTCTTTCTGTTGCCTTAGTCTGAATTGTACATGTCCATTGGTAGTCACAGTAAACTATCCCATGATATCAGGTTAAGATATCGATCCAAATAATATAAGTCATAATATAATCATGTCTGTCTAGATTATATCTCCCTTCTAATCTAGGACCCAATTTCTTTTTTTTTTAATTACAAGGAACCCACGATCGCTACTCTTGAATGTGTACTGGCTAAACTTCCGAGCTGACGCAGTAGCCTGCAAATCACGTCAATAAGGTAAACCGCACTAGGTAAGCACGGTACGTAGGCTTAGACCGAAATAGTGTTAGTAGAGAGAATCGATCTCATTACATTACGGTGTCGAGCTCACCCACTCCACCAATTTGGACACCCCGTGGGGGCCGAGGGTGAATATAGATAATAAAACATTCAGCAAAGAAGGTAGAGTATGCTTGATAGTATAACATGATGAGATAAATATATATGATGTATCGAGGGTCGAACTTAGTGTTCATCCCAATCTATATCTGTTACGAGGGAACAGCAGTAAATTATTTGCCATGGATCACACTTATACATTTGTTTTATACCGCTGTCAATGAGTCACGTAAATGAATGGAATTGACCCCATTGTCCCGACTCCAAAACATGCATTAACTCATCACTGGGACTCAGAACTTTCTCATCACATGTTTCTTTCACTTTGTCGAGCAACACCAAGACCTATATATTTACTTCTATCACTTGTTTAAGTTTACTTTTTTTTTTAAAATTTTTGCAATAGACAAATAAATTTATGTTAGTTTATGTTTTTGATAAGGAAATTTGCAACTTTGGTCCTATATTTGTATTTTGGTTTTCTATCTTGTCAAATTTCAGTTTAGTCCGCTATATTTTTTTTGTACAATTTGTTCTTTTTCGGATGTGTCGATGATGTGGCACCGACATTGCGCTGACCTAAATTAGGGATGGCAATGGGACGGGTCCAAACCCGGACCCGCAATGAACCCACCCCGCCGGAGTGGGTCTGGACCCGCTTTAACCGGGTTTGGAAGCGGGGCGGGGCGGGTCCTGGGATTGGCCGAACCCGCCCCGTACCCGCCCCGCATTACATTTTTAATTTTTTTTTAAAAAAAATATGATATTGATTATACATTTTACTTCTTTAATTGAACAATAAAGTGTCATTATTTAATTTTATATCAAAATTCATGTGTTCATGTTAAAGAAGTTATACATTTTGAAGGAAATAAGAGCAAATTAATAAATATTTAGTAGTTTAAAGATAGTTTTGCAATGCTTATTATAAATATTTACTAGAGAAAACATAAAATTTAATCACAAAACTCAACTTTTGTGTTTCAAAATTGATATCTAGCTAATTTTTTTTAAAAAAAAATAAAAAAACTGGAACCGGGGCGGGGCGGGGCGGATAAACCCGCCGGGTTCGCGGGTCTAAGCGGGGCGGGGCGGGTCTGGGTTTTATGTGTAGCGGGGCGGGTCCTGGGATTGGCCAAACCCGTCCCATACCCGACCCGTTGCCATTCCTAGACCTAATGATGGTATGCCGCTCATATTTGCTATGCACTCCCACTGAAAGACTAAAATTACTAAAAATTGAAAGATGTCAAAGACCCAAATTTGACATCATAGATGACTAAAATTATAGAGAGACAAACATACATGACGAAAATTTTAATTTTCTTTGTTTTGATATGCTTAGAATCAAGCGTCAATTAAGATGGATAATAAAAATAAATCATGTAATTTTATATTTACTAAAAATGTTATTAATATAGAAAGTAATTAAAATTTAATTATAGAATGAATGTTAAATAAGAAATATATAATCTAATAAATAATAATAAGTTCACTATTTTAAACATATAAATTACCTATAATGAGACTGCTTTGTGAACAATTATATTTTTTCCCCTTGTTTCTATTTTTCATTTATGTTTACTTGAGGGTCTGAAATATTTTTTTTATTAGAAACAGAAACAGTTGTTTATTCGGTAGGAATTATTAATAATTTTTATTGTTGAGTTGATCAAAAAGGGATAAATAATTAAGTAGTGTTTCATTCTTTTTCAATATACGTTACTTTTAATTAAATAAAAATATTTAATTTAAAATTAAAAAATGGGTAAACGAATGTACCCATACATATTTATTTTTCTGATTAATGGAACATCGTCTTGCTTATTGAGTTAGTCATCCTGATTGTACTCTACTGATCAAATATGGCCACTGACGGTACACTCTAATTAGTCTTTCAAGCAAAATAAAGTTTACATATAATTGTTAATTTGTTGTTCTGGACCTCAAAGTTCAACTAATTCATTTCAAAACTCAATGATTTTGTTCTACTGAGAGCAGTATTACCAAAAACCCAGAATTTGTATTGCTTCGTTTTGAGTCACTAGACGTGCTCTATTGGGAGTGTGATTAAGACTATTATAATTTTGGGGCGTGACCAGCCCTGGTGCTCACTTTATTTTATTTTGGCTTATAAAAAATATAGATAGTGTGTATATAAATTGCACAGTATTTCTGTAATTTGCCAATTACCATAAACTTGACCAATCCACCAACTTGAATAAACTGGCAATACTTAACAGTAATATGGAATTGTGTGTTTTGGAGTATTTTGAACTCACGGAATGCAGTGGTCATCAAAGGAGCAATTTCAGACACATATAACACCCTGGACAAAATCAAAATCCGACTCTGTACGTGGTTATTGGCTAAAGAGTAGAGTTGGGCTCGTATTCTCTTAACGACTGGTTTCAATTGCCCCTTCTATGCTTAAATCTTGCTTCATTGTAACAAACATTTTCACTCTTGAGCACTTCATGTGCTCCTTTTAATGATTTTTTATGGAATTAAAAAAAAAAAAGAAGCTGTATATAAAAGTAATTTAATTTTACCATTTTTAAAAGTATGAATAATTACTTTTTTGGGAACTCGTGTTGCATAAATGAGTATCATTTTAATCATTATACATAGGATAGATATTAATTTTTGATTTTATTAGGGTCTCTATATATTTTTTTCCTTGGAGTGGTCCCTAAATAAGTTTTTTTTTTCCCTTGATAAAGATGGGTAATTCATGAGGATCATAACCATCGGAGGTGTGGCTCTTAATTCTTAAGATCACATGCATGCCAACCCATTACCCATTACTTATGTTAGGTAGCTCTGATAATAACATTTTGAAAGGGATGCAATAAATTTTATAAACTTTATTATAATCTTCTCGTTAAATTTAGGGTTTTGAATGATTGCTTTGATGATTTCGTAAATCTTTTTAAAAAAATTCACAGTCGGATTGTATAGAAGTTGAATATTAGTCGAATAGATTTGGAAAATGGCAACAAGGTTTATTTGACAAAAATATGGATATCAAGTGGCATCTTTGTAATTTGCAAATACTTCAGAACTCATATGGACTTGACTAACAGAAATTGTTTGGGTAAGCAATTTATTTTTGAACTTTTAAAAAAAAAAAATTAGAATCCAAAAGATTTGACTTTTGGACTTCTCCTCTTATTTATTTTTTGTATCTAAAAGACCTTATTTTGACTACTTTTTTCCAGATTCAAGCTGCTTCTATTTTTCTCAACAAAAAAAAAAAAAAAAGATTTAAACAAGACCTAATTAATAAATAACAATGTTTAAAGTCGTGTATTTCTGTATCAAAACTGACTCCAAGTGCGAACAAATATAAGCATTTTTCCGGTACTTAAAGTCAAAAAAATCTTCAAACACATTTATAATTTAACAAAACTCAAAGGCCAGCGAAACCAAATTGCATGACCAGCCGAAAGGGGAAGAGATCACATGTAATTCCCTCTTTGTGAAGATAAAATGGAAACAAAAACTACTTGTAATTTTCAATAGCAAGACTTTCGTGACATTGACATTCTTTTGAAAAAAATATCGTTCCGTAACCACTTCGATCATTCTTATTCATAATCAATGAATATTAGGAACTGGCTACTATTAAAAAATTTGGTATTTGAAGAAGTAAAACTCACTTTTTTTTAGAACAAGTGAGCTTTGGCAAAAAAAAATTGTTTGGGAGTTGTATGTTTCTCGTTTTTAAATGTATACCCGTTTTTTTTTTTGTCAATTCCTAAATTAGTTGGGGGACATACTCGAACTCGAGCCGTTTACAATGGGAAATGTGTGACGACCACTATGTCACAACACTGGTCGTCAAATGTATACCTATTGTGTAACTTTACTTTATATTTTCAGGCGATTGAATGTTTCAGCATGCAATCACCTTCCGGTCAAGTCATGTGCCTACTTCTAAGTTCTGGGACCTCAGCCTTTATGCTATTACTATACTACGAATTCATAGCAATTGTATTTTTCAAAATGCCAATTTCAGTGTATATATATATTGTTCCATTAACAATTAATCTTTCATAATTGCTAAAAAATTTATTTAATCATAACATAGAAGTGGGATAAATTTAAAAAATGGTCCATAGAATATGTACTAATCACAAACTTTTAAAACTAATCAAATATAGTCTCATAGAAATTGTTGTTAACCAAAAATAATCACACAAATGTTTTTAACAGATTTAGTCCCAAACAAATTAGTTTTTAATAAAAAATAGTTTTATAATTGAATATGGGGTTTTGAGACTACTTTTGATTAAAGCAAAAAATTAAGACTAGTATTGATTACAAACGAAAGTTTAGGACTATTTTTGATGAAAAACAATTTCCACGGGACTATATTTGATTAGCCATAAAAATTTGGGAATAGTATTGCAAAGATCCCTATAATAATGGGACCGTTTTTGAAATTTACCTCATAGAAGTATATGTCATAAACATTTCATCTCTTTGGTCATATATATGGCATATACTCGTGTGTTCTGATTAAATATTTTTAGCAATCTTGAAAGATTAATTGTCAATGGAACAATCAATGTGCAAATACAAATTTTTTGACCAATTATCATGTCACTGGAACATAATCATTCAACTGACTATGTTGGCTACCATATGTGGCACTATCTCATGGGTGGATCAATGGCCAAATTTATCAATATATTGATTTCACATAAAAAAAAAAAAGTGAACGTTAATAAATCTATGTCATTGAATCAAGATTTGGGATTATACTCCATGGGGTAGCCAAAATAATTCGGTCCCTGGTGAGTGGCATTTTTTAGAGACATTTATCATTGTTTTAGAAATAATATATTCTTTACACAAAAGATAAAAATAATCATTATTTTTTGCAATAAATGGCCTATTTAATATAAATTTGTATTGTGGGGTTTGAACTTCAAAAAATTTGACAAAATCCCTATCATTTGCCACGAATTTAATACATTGTCTCCGTTAGTTTGATGTTCTTATTTGAGGTCGGCATCTCTACTAGCTAGCCATTATAAATATGGCTACAAGTATAGTATACATACGTTTTGGACGAGGCATGACTGAGCCAGAATATATAGGGCAATCGTTATTTTCTTTGGGAAAAAATAAAATTATATGTGTGTGTATATTATAAGTGCAAACTTTACGCTTTAAAATTTTTATACATCATATTTAATTTTTATTTTACAATAAAAGTGACCTTCGTATCCTTGTCAAGAGTAGACGAAGTATGAAAAGTCAACTATTCACACATTTATCTACATTTAATAATGGGTGAATTATAAAAATGGACGGTCCCATATAATAGTGTTGTTTGTAATATTAGTCCCAAATTTTTAGAACTAATCAAATGTAGTCTCAAACAAATTATGTTCTAACAAAAGTAATCCCGTATAAATATCTTTATCAAATATAGTCGCACATAAATTTTTTTAACAAAAGTTGTCCTTATATATTTGATTAGTCCTAAAAGTTTATGATTACTATTGCAAATACCCTTAATTAATAATAGACAATGCGAGACCTTGACAAAACAATTGTGCCTGATATGTGCAATGTCTTTGAGACATTTTAAAGGGGAGCAATGGTGGTTAACTGATCAAATAGAAATCTTATATTTTTTTTTAATTTCATCTGTTCTCATTAATTAAATATAAGAAAACATAAACAGAAAAATTTAAAAATTAGAGAAGGATTAATGAAAGAAATAAAAGTTAGCTACAAACAATATCTCACCAGGTTACATTTGTTAGAGAAGAAAGATTAAATAGAAACTTTAAACGAAAAAAGAAAAAAGAAATAAATAAAAGCTCAGAGATCCAACTTTTTGGAACCCTGGCAGAAATAATTAGCTTCTGAAAGATCTTATATAGATCCTCCCATATATTTTCCTGCTACTAATTCAGTCAAAGAGATCAACATGTAACTCAAATTTAGAAACAAGCATGATTTTTGAATTAAACGAAGTTTTATTTTGGATGTTCTCCCTAGAAAATTGATGGCAACTCCATAACTCCTTCAACTTGAGTACCACTTTCTTCAAGCAACCATTTCTCAAGAAACGATAATGGAGGATTGGTTTCAATGTTTGGCTTCTCCTCCTGCATGAAATGAAGATTTTCTTGATCAATCAATCCACAGTTTTCGGAACCCTTTTGGCTAGAATCACAAGAAACTGATTTTTCACAAGCCACGCTATTCAAATTGTGATTATAGGACAAAATACATTGCAGTTCATCACTTTGATTCATCTCATTAATCCCTTCATCATTCTCCATTATAGACTCGTAACACTGAATCGAATCAGCAGCAGCAGCAGCAGCAGCAATGGTAGTAGTGTTGCATTCTGAGGAAATATCACAATAAGTTTTCTCGTGATTATTGGTTTGGAAGGGGGATGGTCTCATCCAACCTTCCAAGAGTCTTGATATGTTTTCTGCACTCGAGGCGTACACTGAAGAATTTGGATCAGTTGTGATGAGGCTAGAGTTATACTGATGCCTGCTATTGTCGAAAACCCTTTCACTGTTATATTCATTTTTCGGCATGAAATGATGATAAGAAGTGGAGTTATGATGATCAGATGTCATTTGATATTTCTTGAGCTTCCTTTTCAAGTGTGTGTTCCAATAGTTCTTGATGTCATTATCTGTTCTTTGAGGCAAATATGAAGCTATAGCAGCCCATCTATCCATAACATAAAAAATATAAAGAAGTTATATTGATCCATCATATTGTAGGCTGAAGTTGTCATGCATGACAAATCAGTATAATCGATCGAGTACCACAAAATACATTGATTATATCAAAATTTTCTGATAATGGAAAGACAGATATTTTGCTGTAACGACTTCAAAACCAAGAAAAATGACTCAGATTATATATGAACTTACTTGTTTCCCAACAAAGCTTGAAGATGTATTATCATCCCTTCTTCATGTGGGGTGAAGTTCCCTCTCTTGATCCCTGGTCTTAGGTAATTAGTCCACCTAAGCCTGCAACTCTTGCTGCACCTCAGCAAACCTTAACAAGACAAGGAAAAGAAATTCGCCGTAAAAGTAACATGATCACCACTATTTTGAATCAGACGAGATATTTCATTTAAGAACATATTTCTTTCAAAAACTTATACACTATATATATAGTCAAAAGTGACCATGATTTAGTACCGGTATTGGTAGGCACTGATCTCCAATTTCCAGGGCCATGTTCTTGAATATAAGAAACCAAGACAATGTCTTCTTCAGGAGTCCATGGACCTTTCTTGATTCCAGCCTTTTCACAACATGGAGGCCTTACCATTTTTTTGGCACTTTATTTTATTTTTTTCTTTTTGTGGTAAGAGAAAACTTGTGTGAATGAACCTTTCTATACAACAAAAATCTAAGTTCTTTGTGTTCTCTTGCTATTTATGTTGTGACATAGAAAGGGCTATAATATATATACTTCTATTCACATGGCGGTGCTTGATACTAGGTTGATCACTGGGGTGAGTAATTGTAGTCGTCCATTCAATTACAAATTATCAAATTTTTCAATTATTTAGTTTCATTAATTAAGATCAGTTCACTTTTGAGTTTTCAAATGTTAAGTATACGATCAAATTTTATTAAAAAAATTTATGTACTTTCGCTGTGCGCCTTGATTTCAAGAAATGAGCTATATCTTGTAATTTGCCTCAAATAAAATACTGATAAGGCTGTAAAGTGACGCGAACCGGCTTGAGTCTAGATCAATCAAGTTTAAGATTTTTCTAGCACCTGCTTAAATTTACCCATTCATTTACTCGTGAATAGGCTAAAAACCTTGTAATATCAAATATTTGTCATTTGGACTACCAACTTCCAAAACTAACATCAGTCTTATCTCTTTAAAAAAATAATAATAGCATGACTGGTGTGTTTTATTTGGTTGTAATATTCTTGGAGGGGATTGTGATCGCTTGGTTTTCCTCAGTATGGTTCTTCTCAGATTGTGTTCGTGGTTGATTGTTCTTGAGTTATCTGGGTTTTGGTTGATGGTATTTGAATGTGTTGCATTTGTTTTCCCAATTCTTAAACTATCGTAAATCCCAAGCACTTCCTGTGTTCTATTTACTAATATTTTGGCTTATCAAAAAAAAAACATACAAAGCTCATAAACAAGTAAATGAAAACAAGGTCGTGATCCAAACTACCGAGAAGCTAATTGATAGGCCTTGGCGATCAGTCTAAAGTAAAGCGCGAAGGCGCTCTTCCCATTTTTTCCCAATCAATCATTGGATCGAGAATGGAATTGGTACACCAAGAAGCATCTACATTTCAACGACATGTGATTGGAGCTAATTTGCTTTAGGCTATGACTCATTTGCATGTCCAGATGCAGACCAAGTGAGGAGCAACTGTAAATAGTTGTCTTACATAAATAACTTAATAATTTTGGATATTTGGATATTTTTTTTTAAAATATGAATTTTCATTTAAAAAATACACTAGATAATATATTTTGTTTTACTTTAACCAAAGAGGGGAAAAAGCAGGTCAATATGGCTACCCCAAATGATAGGGGGGGAAAAAGTTTTAATGATTTAATTACTTTCCTATTCAAGAATCACGTGGTGGCACTACAGCTATTTATTTTTGTGCTGGCCTAAAGCTAACTGTGTATTGGGGGCCTTCATTGTTTTTATCAGTTATTGAGAATAATGGAAACAATAATTTTGTTAGTGGATATACTCTGCGCTAATATATTTGTACTTCTTCCATCTGCAAGGGTTCAGCCAGCCCCCCACCAATTTGACACTATGCCATACACATGACTGGATCATGGAATCTATTTGTTTTGAAAATAAGCATTTTACTTCCAAGTGTTTTGAAAATAAGCAGTTTAAACTATTTATTAGCGTAGAGTATATCTACTATGTGCAAAACACCCACTCAACACATTGTCCCTTATATTGAGTGGGTGTTTTGCACATTTTGTTAGTGGATTTACAAACTATGGGGGATGAAATACCTATTTTGAAAATCATATAATATAAACTGTCTATTTTTAAATTATATGAGTGCAAATCATAAAAAGATAAAGTACATATTAGCGGAGGTAAATTGACAATCATGTTTATGTAGTGTGCCGTGAAGTACCAGTATATTATGGCAGTTTAATGATGGTTGTTGGACATCAAAATCCACCCATTTTTGGTTTTATTAGCTAGGCCCATGTGTGTGGTACAAGTTAAACAATGGCCAGTCCGTTCAATCAACTTACAATTTTGGTAAAAATAATGAATTTATGTCAATACTCAATACCTAAATTCACGCTATAAAATTTTAAATAAATTTTTAATCGAGGGAAGAAGATCACCTCAATTTGCTTTCTTACTAAGTCCACCCTATTGTCCATTAATGTGGCGAGTAATTAACCCAAGACTGCATGATTACACTCGTATTAATTTGATAATTGACTCTACTCCTACAATTAATTAGGTTGAGTTCTTGCTTGCACGAAAGTAATTTCTAATGGTACTTAGATCAATAATCCAAATTTGATTTTAATATATGGGGTATATATGAAAAATTGAAATTCAAGTTAAATTGGACTCTTGGATGTAGCATGCCGTATTACCGTAATGTTAGTATCTCATTACATGTTATATATATTCCAAGACATTTAGAAAATACATGTTTCTATTTTATCCAATATTTTTGCAAATAACGGGAATTTATCTGATGATTTTTTATTTTTTTTGGGTTCTCTCAAAGTAAAAAAAAAAGGATAATTTTTTTTTATATTTCCCTTATTTGCCTCGAAAATTGCTCAGAGCTTGGATAACAAAATTCATAAATGAATGTGAAATTTGGATAAAAGTCGTGGAATAATGATTTTTTTTTTTAGAAATACTAATATTTTGAAACAAAATCGCAGATTAAACACAAAAGCGTTGATCTTGTAACCCCATACTTTGTAGAACTTTTTCAAGTTCGAAATGAATGATAACTTGAGAACTGAAAAGTTGCAGACCGTGCCCTTATTAAAACATGTTTTGTTTTATGCAAGTGCGAGTGTCGTTGTATGGAAGCAAGTCTAAAAGCTATCGCGTCATCTTTGAAGCCATGAATTAGTCCTTACTCATAGTAAAGTATAAGACAGGTTTGCGTATAGCATGATGTGAACCTGTTGGGGCGGAAAAAATGGCAGCCTACCCTTCTTCTCATCATATTAAAGGAGTGTACTACAGAGCAAGCGAGATTCTATTCTTGAATGAAATGAACATAATTTGTATAGGCGAAATACGACATCAAATAAACCAAAAGTAAGTATTATAAATTAATACCTACTTTATCGTTTCACGAAATCTTTTTGGGAAATATTGTATTCAATACAAGATTTTGCAAAATATGTTTGTTAACAAATTTTCAATAATATATATTTTATATTTTAACAACACACCCTCTTGTTATTTTCATACTATTTTTTCAGGGTGGCACGTAATTCCATCTTTTATGGGATCTATATACACAAGAGTATAGTTGGGCCAATTGGTAAACCGGTATGGTTTCGATTCTACCGATGGTCCAATTATTAAACCCAAATATTTGGCTCCTAAGTTCGGCTCACTTTAGATGCTGCTAATAGAAACTCCGAAACTTAAATTAATTACTTTTTTTTCTAACAATCTACTAGTAAGCTATCAAGTGTTTTTAATTAATTAATAAAAAAAATCAATTTAACAAAATAACCGACTTAGGGGTTGGTTATTAAAGTAATCGAAGTAGCCATCAGAAATGACGACTTTTGATGGCTATTTCGTTTAAAGTCGTCATCTCAGATAGCGTCTTCAGATTTTTTTAAAAAAAAAATATTGAACGTGCCATCTGAGATGACCCCTTCAATAAAAATAGTGCATTAATAATACATTAATTCGCCGGCCCTTTTCTTCTTTATTCTTCTTTCTTTCTTCTTCTCTTCTATTTCAGACGAAATTTCTCCCCAAAATTCTTCAAAATCCTTCCACGTTTCTTTGCATAATTTTCAAAGTTTTTGTGGTATGCAATTTGTGGAGCTTAGTTGTTTATCATTCTTGCAAATATAATTTTTTGAAAGTGGTAGAATTTACATTATTTTGTTGTCTGTGTTTGATTTTTGTTATTTAGTAGTTAGATAGTAATAGTTTGGAGATGAGTGGCGGAGACCGCCGGATGATTTACTGTCAAGCTGGGTTAAGACCGACGGCCGGTGTCCGTTGGGGGTGTCAGGCGATGGCCGGTGTTTTTCGGCTACTCCCGGCGGGTGGCAGTGGCTCGTGGCGGGCGGTGATGGCCATGTTTATATTTTTGTTATGTTGATTTGTTGTGTAATATTTCAGGATGGATTTACAAAAAGCACGATGTCCCATTGACAGTCATTTTCTATCATTTGCAATCATCTCATCGATCTGATAATGTTTGGGCAGGTGATATTGATACAACACTTCGCGTAGAAACCCAGATAAATAATTTGGGATATTTGTCCACTTGATACATGTGTTGTGAGTTTGTTGGACAATATTAGTTTTTATGGTGTTTATAGGTGTGGTAAAATTGCACTTGACTTTCACTTCATCACGGCTTTAGCTGAGATATGGCGCCGTGAAACACGTACTTTCCACTTCAGATCCGGAGAGGCAACCATCACCCTATAAAACATTGCAGTGATATGGGCATTGCTAGTAGATGATATCGTATTATCTGGTGTTGATCACGATAGGAGTATACCTGAGTGTAGTATACCTGAGTGGCAAGAAAATTACCATATGCTTTTGGGATTTACACCAGATTTGCACACTTTAAATATGCAAAGTTGTACATATCTGCAATAAAGCATTATTTGGTGAATAACTCTCTTAATGCGCATAGTACGGCAGAACATGTGGTCAGATATACTCGGGCTTGTGTATTATTGATGTTAGGTGAAATTTTATGCTCTGATTCCTCCGGCAATACTGTAAAGTTATTTTTTTTAACAGAAGTTAGAGGATATTGAGTCTGTTGGCAATTATAGTTGGGGTTGTGTCGTGTTGGCATATTTGTACCGTGAGTTGTGCACTTCCTCAATGAGAGGAAAAAAAGTGGTAGGTGGTGCATTACGTGTCATACATGTAAACTTTATGTTTGCGCTTTAGAAATGTTGAAATATTTATGTTGTCATACTTAACTAATATTATTCATGACAATACTTTAGATTTTGGCATGGTTTAACTCCTCAAATGGGTGGGCCTAGATTCGACGTTGGCCCAATCATTATCGATGAGGAGAATATGTTACTTGTTGCTACATATGGTGCAATGTAATAATGTGTTATTTTATATGTTTTAAATTATTATAGATTTTGTAATTTTGATTCTACATGTGGTCATGTCATTTAAGGTTTACGGAAACAGGGAGACATTCTGTTCACATCATTAGGGACATTCTTGATGGGCATCCATCAATTCAAGTAAGCAATATATTAGTTGTGTGTTATGACATAATAAATAATGTTGTTTATATTATTTTAATATAATTTTGTATTTTTAGTTTAATTGGTAGCCATATCCTGATGAGTGCATTGAACATCTGAGCCATGCCGACCCATTAATTTTTTATGATATTGTTAATAAGATTTGTTGCATTCCTCTTGTAATTATTTTGATAGTTATAACAAAGTTTGAGAAATGTTTGTTTTGTGAGCAAGTAAATATATTAAAACTCGTGTTATAAACGAACAATCAACATACACATTCTCAACAGCACGTCGCAAACTTAACCATTCTTTTGCATGGGAGATCTCAAATCCATATTTATCTTTAACTGTTTGAATTACATACTTTATTTCGTAAGCTGGATCACGCCAAATAATTCCCACTAACAAGCTAGCAATCATGTTTTTGTCCAAATTTGCATGAACGATCGACAGTTCGCTCAAAAGGTGTGATATTCCATATGAATCATATTTAATTAACATATTACGGATGTATAATATGTGTACGATATGATAGTAAAGATGAAGAGTGGATAATGAAATAGATGAGTAGCAAAGTGAACTTGGTTATACTTTAAGGACTTAAATACAATCAAGACATTGAAAAGGATTAAATTGCAAGTTAGTGTGGGTCCAATTTAAGAGATGATTAAACATAGGGGATTGAGTTGCAAATTTATCCTCAATTCTGAGTTAGAATCAGATAACGATTAAACAAAAAAATCCAAAACTTCTCTCTTCCAATTCTGAAATTCTCAAGAAAATTTCTCTTCAAATTCTGAATTAAAGTTTAAAGAAAGTGTTGGGGTAAGTTACTTACATCTAATTCTTGCTTTCTTGTTGAATATAAAAGGAGTTTTGTGTAGTAATTGTTCTTGAAATATATTTGGTTTCTAAATGTTATGATTTGATATGAAGTGTGTTGAAATAAGTTGTAATATGAAGCAAGAAGTTAGATTAGGATGTTTGGAATGTGTGGTGGTTGAATGGAGTGAAGTATGAGGTGATGTATTTGTTGGTAGAGGTGGAAGAGGTTGAAAAATGATAAAAATGACGAATTTTCGAGTTACAGGGCCGGGCGATCGATCGGTAAGTTGAGCCGATTGATCGAGCAAAGCCATAAAAATTTTCTATCTTGGGCGACCGATCGAGTGAGATGGTACATCGATCGAGCGAGGTTGGGTGATCGCTCGGCCGGTGTAAAATAAGGATTTTTTCACATTTTGTGTTATTTTCGATTTACGACATGAATATATGTGTTATACTATACATTATCATAAGAAATGTGATTATGAATGTTGTTGCTAAGATATTGTAGCATAATGCTAATATCTTCTATATGTGTAGAGTCGTCGCATACCATAGGACGTCGAGCAGGGTAAAGGATTATTGCCGGTGATAGCTCTATCTATTTTGGATATTGTCAGGTACGTGGGACGTACGAGCACTCTTTGCATCATATATTATTCTGATTTGTGTATGTGAGGTGAATACCAACGCATTGAGGTGTGGTTGTATATTACATTGGGTGTGGCGTAATATAATATCGGAGACTCTTATCTGGGTTGAAAGGCAATATAATAGTGGCTACTAACATGATGGGATCATATTGAGTGTAATAACAATATTATATGTACTACCCATATAAGGAGTAGAGTTATTATATGCCGCCAATGAGGTATGATGAAGGAATGGTATTCATTGGAATGAGAGTGGAATGTGATTGAGATAATGATCAAGATATGATCAAAATGAGTTTGTCACATGTCATGTCAAATGCATTTACTATTATAATTGAGTATTGTACAGGAATAATCCAAGGAGACAGGATATATGTATAAAATACAGGGAGTAATCGTTGGTATTGTATAGAACTGTTATTGTTATACAGTTCATTTTTTACATATATCATGTGACGGCCCGCCCAGACGGGTCACCCGCCGTATTCAATTGCTTGAATACAAGGCTTCACTCGAATCGAAACTTAATTATCACTTTGAACTTATGTTTAGCGGAAACGTTTTAATTCTTATCGGACGTTTGACTTAATAATTTTTACCCGTGACTTTTATTTTAGAAAAATTTGGGCAGAGTCTCCTCTTAAAAAGTGTGACATGTGATCTACCAGATCACTACCACCACAACATCAAAACCATAAAAACAAAAACTAAACCAAAATAAACTTCAAATATCAAAATCCAACTAAAACATAAATAAATGTTTCATATCCTCAAAATAAAACTTAAACATGCCAACATACTCAAAACTTCATAATAAATATAAATATCCTCCGTATCGTCTAAGTCTTCAACTCCATCTGTAATATGTCACATTACAGGTAAAGGTAAGTTGCAGCATTTTATAGTAAGCATAATAAACATTGGATAAAACGTATTAAAACATCATTTTCATAATGTGACGAAAAATAATACTCCTTTGTATCAAAATAACTTTCACACATATATGATTTAATCTGAGCAGTTAACGAAATCAGAATTTCACAAAACAGAATCACAACGGAAATAACTGCACAGATAACCAACTAAACGTAACAGAAACGAATAACAATATCATATAATGTCTTAACATTATAGAATTAATCATTAAACATAGTCATGCTGTAATGAAACAAATGCATACTCAATTACGGATGTGACACAATGATATCATTCCAGACTATACCCGCTGGAAGGGTATCGACAGATATTATACCCCCTCTGTCTTTGGGCGAAACGAAATGCGTTTCTTTATTCTCGTCGCCAACGAGCCGAAAGTATGCGCATTTTTATCCTCGTCGCAATGCGAGACACAACGAAACGAAAATATCCACAGTTCACAAACTTCAAATCGTATTCACCGAATCAAGACAAACATGGCCTTTCAAAAGTAGCTTTTCACACAATAAAATGTTATTCAAAATTCTATTTTTCAACAAAATACATTTCTTATCAAAAATCATATTTCAAAATAATTCTTGCATGCTTACTATCCGAAAGTCATTTCAAAATAAACAATACGAAATACTTAAAATAATTTGCGGAAAATTGCAACTTCCTTTACGTACCTCAAAGCTTTCTATCAACGATAAATCTACAAACCTCCCAAAATCTCCAAGATATCAAGGATTTCCTATTATCCATTTCAACAATATTAAAATCATATTTATTAAACTTGGTTCTAACACAACCTAACAAAATCCTAACTCTTTGAAATCCATTACCATTTTCGAACTAAAATACATAACATCTTCGAAAACAGATTTCCAGAATATTTTTCGAACCAATAAACATCACCATATCATCTCCTCAAATTACAGCTTAAATCTTCAAAATACAGAATACAATTTTCGAACCAAAATGCTATTTCAATTCTTCCAAAATTCAATAACAATTCCAGTAACAATTTTCGAAATCAAAATTCTATAACATCTACGAAAATTACATCATCACCTTCTTAAAATTCCAGTATGAATTTCGAAATAAATTTCCAGAAAGTTTTCGAAATTCAACCTTAAAAATTTGTTCTTGGCAAATTAAACCACTAAAATTTCCAATAATTCATCTTCACTAACCTAACCCTAACAATTAAAATCGAACCAGCAAAATAAAATCGAAAACAGGGAAAAATTCGAAACTAAAAAAAAAAATCGAATTCATACCAATTGATGTCCAAATCCGAATTCCTCTCAGCTACTTGCTATTACTTGGATTTGGAAGTGATTTCCGAAGCTAAAAATCGGAACCCACAAAATCTGGAATTTTTTCTGAGTTGTAAAAATAAAACCTACGGGAATGGTTGGGTTTGTCTGACCTTATACAATCCAGAGTAGATGAAAAGGGTTGAGAGTTATTGGTGTTGATGGGAGAAGATGAAAGGTGAAGCAAGCAATTGAAACGGACGAACGAAGGAGACGAAATGAAAAAATTAGGCGAATAAACGAAAGTGAAACAGAAAGAAAATGGAACAGAATGGTTGGTTTCGGCTTTTTCATTTCTTAATTAACATTATTATTATTAAATATTATTATTATTCTTAAAATCATAATTATTCTTATTATTACTATTATTATTATTATTTATTATTTAAATTAAAAATTTGGACCAATAAATTTCAATACAATTGGGCCATTACATATCAGTTGTGTTCATGTTTTGTGGGTTCTTCTGTAGGAACTCTTTGGGGCAAGGGAGGCCAAGATTGAGAGTTCAATTTGCTGCTATGATGATAGAGTAGTCGATTCGAAAAGAGTAGAAAAACTGATGTTCGTGACACGTATTTTGTTGTATTTCATTATGGCATGTAATGACGTAATATCACTGTTGTGTAACTAATCGACTAAACTCTAGAATCAATAATATCAATATGTTTATGTAAAATGAATATGGTTTAAGGTGGCGAGGGCCTTACATTAGTGGTATCAGAGCATATAACTGGGTTTGGGTAGACTAAGTGACCTAGTGGAGTATATGTGCACTTAGATATATGTACTGCCTGCTATGTGCTATTGCATTATATGTTATGTGTTAGCAGGTATGTTCTGGTTAACTGTATTTACACAGCATGGCAGTTATAATACCAGATAATCTGCAAGAAGGTATGGAAGATGTGATGAGTGTCAATGCTAGTGGAGGCCAAATTCATGTGCCACCATCTCCTGTTGGTCAAGGGCCTGTTGAACAGTTGTTGTTACCGGGGGAGTTGAGTCTGACATAATTCTTGGGATATCAACCACCCAAGTCTGAGGGTACGGAGTCGGGGGAGGAAGCTGAGGAATGGTTAGAAAGAATAGAGCAGATATTTGTATCCGCTCCCTGTGCTAGGACTACCTGGGTGAGATTGACAGAGTTTAAACTGTCTAAGAAACCGTCAATGTGGTGGAAAATAATTATGATGGAGCAACGAGGGCAAGGACAATTTATAGTTGGGATGTATTCCGATCTCGATTCCTAAATCGATATTTCTCTGCTGCTGTGAGACAACTCAAGGAAGAAGAATTTACAGCCTTGAAACAGGGGAACATGAGTGTAGCTGATTATATTCATCAATATTCGTCCTTGTTGCTATATGTTCCCCACATTGCTACGAATGTGAAAGCTAAAGTGAGACATTTCCTAAGAGGCTTGAGGCATGAGATGTTTGATAGGGTTATATCTAATAACCCTACATATTTTGAAGATGCCATGATGAGAGCTTAGTTGACTGAGATAGGAGTTGGTGCCTACAGAGAAGTGAGACAACCACAGCAGAAATTGTCTCCTGACAGTCTAAGGCCCAGAGGTAAACAATTTACAGTGAGTGGGGATCATCATCATCGAGATACAGTGGCAAGAGGTTTGATCGTAAGAAGAGTGGGGACCAGTTTAGTAGAGTAAAAGCACAGACAACGGGACTTGGAACTCTTCAATGTTTTAATTGTGGAGGACCACACTTGAAGAGAAATTGTCCAAAGTTGGAAAGTGTGGGTAGTGCTCCAAGACCGTACAGTGTGACATGTTTTGTATGTGGTGTTGTAGGCCACATAGCAAGGAATTGCCCTAACCGCATAGGACAAAGGGGGAAGGGAAAGGCAGTGAGAGTCAACCACAACAAGGTTTACCTCCACGTGCATTTGGGGACTGACTGTGAGACATCCTCAGGGCCAAGTATATGGTTTGAACAGAGAACAGGCAGAAGCGGCTCCAGAGGACGTGATTGTGGGTATGCATTTATGTTTGATTGATACGGGTGCGTCACGCTCTTTTGTGGCAAAAACAATTAGAAAGAAATATTGTATGCAATCGTCCCCATTGTTGGTGCCTCTTACTATCTCGACACTCGTGGGAGATCATACTAAAACTGATAGTATCTTACTGGATTTCCCTATTATTTGTGATGAAAATATTTTGCGGGCTGATTTAATGATTCTCAATATGCATGACTTTGATTGTATTGTTGGGATAGATGTGTTGAATAGATATCAGGCTATAGTCAATTGTTGTCATAAGATAGTTCATTTCCAATCTGAATTGGGACAGAGGTGGACCTTTTATAGTCAAGGTTCTCGGTCAAGAATTCCTTTGATATTTGCGATAAAAATGTCACGTATGTTAAAACGTGGACATAATGGATTTGTGATTTATACTGTTGATGTGAGTGAGACAAAGGAGAAGGCAAAGCTTGAAGAAATACCAGTTGTTGCAGAGTTTGCATATGTATTTCCGGATGAAATCATAGGATTTCCACCAAGTCGAGTAGTAGAATTTGAGATTGAACTATTGTCGTGTACATCTTCTATTTCACGAGCCCCGTATAGAATGGCTCCAACAGAACTAAGGGAACTGAAGACTCAGTTGCAAGACTTATTGGATAAGGGATACATTCGGCCTAGTATATCGCCTTGGGGTGTTCCACTCTTATTTGTAAAAGAAGAATGATGTTTCTATGTGGTTGTGTATTGATTATAGGCAATTGAATAAGGTGACAGTGAAGAATAAATACCCCCCTGCCACGTATCGATGATTTGTTCGATCAGTGGCAAGGCTCTTCGATCTACCCCAAGATAGATTTGAGGTCAGGATATCACCAAATACGAGTAAGAAAACGAGGATGTGCAGAAAACAGCATTTAGAACTCGTTATGGATACTATGAATTTTTAGTGATGCCGTTTGGAGTGACAAATGCTCCGGTTGTGTTTATGAGCTTGATGAATCAAGTATTTCATGTATATTTAGATCAGTTTGTGATTGTATTCATAGATGATATTCTGATATACTCGAGAAGTGAAGCTGAACATGTTCAACATCTACAAACAGTATTACAAATCTTAAGAGATAATCAATTATATGCCAAACTCAGTAAGTATGAGTTTTGGTTGGGCAGTGTGAAATTTCTATGACATGTGATATCACAAGAAGGTATCTCAGTGGATCAATGAAGGTAGAAGCGGTGTTGAATTGGTCAGCGCCTACTTCTGTGCCAGAAGTTTGCAGTTTTCTAGGCTTAGCTGGATATTATCGACGTTTGACACAAAAAGGAGTGTCTTTCGTTTGGTCTGAAGCTTGTGAGTAGAGCTTTCAGGAGTTGAAACATCGGTTAACCACTGCTCAAGTATTTACAATTCCTGATGAGCACGGAAGATTTCTTTTGTATACGAACGCATCATTACATGGATTGTGATGTGTATTGATGCAGAATAAGCATGTAATAGCATATGCTTGGCGACAGTAAAAATCTCATGAATCAAGATATCCGGTACATGATTTGGAACTTGCTGCCATAATCTTTGTTTTGAAGATTTGACGACATTATTTGTACGGTACCTAATTTAATATTTTCACGGATCATAAGTCTGAAGTTTATTTTTAATCATACTGGATTGAATATGAGACAAATGAGATGGATAGACATGTTGAAGGACTATGACTGTGAAATAGAGTATCATCCTGGTCGGGCTAATCTAACAGTTGATGCTTTAAGCCGTAAAGTGGGTTATACAGCCGACGATGTGAGTCATTTGTCAGCATTGATGACTTCCTATTGTCATTTAGGGTATGATTTTGATACCTTCGCATCACCTGTACGAGTATCGACACTTCTGGTGGAGCCAGATATTATTGAAACGATCAAAGAGGCCCAAAGAACTGATGATGAAATTCAGAGATGGAAAAGTTTAATGACAAAAGATCAAGTGTCTAAGTTTAAATTAGCTGAAGATGGTAGTTTGTGATTGCAAGATCATTGGGTAATTCCTGATGCACTTGAATTACGCCAAAATTAACTACGCTAGGCTCATTGTAGCAAATACATTATCAATCCTGGTGGCAAGAAAATGTACCGAGATTTATGTTCTCACTTTTGGTGGAAGCGAATGAAACAAGATGTGTCGGAATTTGTAAAACGATGTTTGATATGTCAACAAGTAAAGACAGAAAGGAAAAGACAAGCTGGTGAATTACAAAGTCTAGAAGTACCGATGTGGAAGTGGGATCACATATCGATGGATTTTGTAACTCATTTGCCAAGGAATCCTTCGGGGCATGATGTTATCTGGGTCATTATTGACAAGTTGTCTAAAGCAGTACATTTTATACCGTATAATATGAGCTTTACATTTGTGAAAATGGCCCAACTATATATTCGAGATATCGTACGACTACATGGTATTCCGGTTTCTATTATCTCTGACATGGATCCAAGGTTTACGACCCATTTCTGGGAAGGATTACAAGCAGTTATGGGGACCGAAGTGAGACTGAGTACAACCTATCACCCTCAAACTGATGGACAAACTGAGCGTACTATACAGATGTTGGAGGACATGTTACGTGCATGTGTGTTAGAGTTTGAATCTACTTGGCAAGATTCTCTACCATTAGTCGAATTCTCATACAATAATAGTTATCAAGCGAGCATACAAATTACTCCATTTGAAGCCTTGTATAGACGACGTTGCAGATCCCCTTTATAAACTTTGATTATGTATTCAAAACGTGAATACATAAACTTCGATTATGTATTCAAAATTCACGTTTTGAATACATAATCGAAGTTTATAATTCCAAAGATCATACATGGACCAGCTTAAGGCTCCCATTTTCAGCTGCAGCCAACACTCGATTCTGGGATCGGATTTACTTGAACAATGGAATTTACTGGATCAAGCCTCGCGCAAGATCATATTTCTTGGATCTTGAAAAGGGATATGTAGCAACCCTTCCACGCCCAAGAATCAGGTTTCCCTGGAGAAAAAACAGGGGAAAGAAACACGATCCAATGGACACATTCATTGTGTTTCTTTGTATTTACAAGCTACGATGAAGTCTGTATTGGCATTTGAGTGTTGGGGGATCGTTCTTGTTGGATTCAGCCATTTCGTGCTGATTTGAATCCAATTTCAGCTGTATATCCGGAGATGACATTGTGCAGATCTTAATGTTTTGGGTTTTGTTAGAGGGGAGAAGGAAGAAGATTCTGTTGTGTTGCTTCATTTTCATCATAAGATTGTGTTTTACAGGTTTTGGGATGGCGATTTTGGGCTCACATTCGACTTAAATGCAAGAGTTTGGTAGAGATTGCAGGCTACGGTTTGATCGTAATACTGTGTTCCAGCTCGTCGAGACTTTGGCTCCCGTTTGAGTCTGATCACCGAGACTCGTTGGTACAATATGCTTTTTTGGATGCATGTATTTGAAATTTCCATGTGTCCTAAAATATACTATCTCCGTATATTTATACATTCCCCAAAAGATTTCATCTAAAGAATAATTCTCACTTTTGTCTTTCATATACTTTATCCTTTTCATATTACAAAGATGAAAAACATAATAATTTCCCGTAATTATCATTATATTTATATGCCATATTAGTTTGTTATCCAGGTTTCATATTATTATTTCTATATTGTAAGAAAATATGGCAATTTCTTTCTAAAAAAAGGCGGTCCAATTCGATATTTGTAATTACCTAAAAATTATTCAAATAATAATGATACATTATATTATATCTTATACATACCACAAAATAACTAAATACTGTGAAATTACTAATACAATTAATTCTTATGTTATATGAATTCAATTCTTTTTTTTTTTCCTTTCAAAATAGACTATAAAATGTACGATATTTTCTATTACAGAAAAAAACTAAATGGACGTAGTGTTTGTAAAGTACAAAATACATAAATATATATCATGTCATATGACATATTGACTTCCTCGGGTAAAATCCCCTTAAGAGCCGAACAAGTCATATACCGAACAGGAGGACACCGAACAGGGGGCACCGAGCAGGGTTTTATCGAACAACTGTTAAGCCCTCCTTGGTTCCCGGGTCAAAGATTAGCGGAAGACCCGGAGATAACCAACAAATCAACCGGCGTGAATAAACGTGCAGTAATGGTACACGGATTTCTCGGACACCTTTGGCCCCAGTTAAGCTACGATCATAGGAGATCATGTTCCGGATCTTCCTTGAATTAATCACCGGGAACAGTCCTTAATACTCACAGATAGTCTCATTGAAAATGGTTGGATTTTTATATGCAAAAAAGACTCCGAAGAGAGCATATTTACTTCTGTTCAGCTATTTTCATCATTTTTATGGGATATTTTTATAGAGTCATTTGACAATTGTAAGTCGTGTCCCAAAAATTCTGTAATAAAAAAAGTGTGATAGTGAAAATTATACTGGTCTAGGTCCCGTTTTTTTTCTCTTAATTTGAGGGTTTTTCACGTAAAATCTTGGTGTGTTCATTTTATTATTCGTAAACACTTCGTTCTACCAAACACTTAAAATAACGGATCACATCAATATATATATATATATTGATATTTGTAAGATATATGTATCTCTCAAATGTTTTTCAATATTATCCAAAAAGACTGTTAAACATGGCATGTATTTTAAAGAAATTAATTTTTTTTAAAACAAATAGTACTCCTATACGGTGTGAAAGGGGCGTAAAGTTGCCAAGAAACGCTTCCCCACCCCGCTGTGATAACTGATAGAAAATTCCGATTCCTACTCCAAGTACCCTATCCTCAATCCTCCCTCTCTTAACGATGAACGGTGAATCCACTCACCGCTCGTGTTTGTTTTGATCAGATCTGTCTTGGTTTTGTATACTTCGAGCATATTGATTTTTTTTTTTTTTTTTGGGTTTTGAAGCTCTGATTTGGCTTGTTGGTGATGTATTTGGCTGTGTTATTTTTTGAGAGATTTTAGTGCGAGCGGAGGAATGCAGAGCCAGATTGTATGCAGCGGGTGTAGGAGTCTGCTGATGTACCCGAGCGGGGCAACCAATGTGTGCTGCGCTTTGTGTAATGCCATCACTAATGTTCCCCCTCCAGGTAAATTTTAAATTTTACACGATAATTTGAGCAGTAATTTGTACCCTTCAGGTTGAATTTGGATGGGAAAAAGATGAGTGTGCTGTCATTTGTTCAAGTGTTTCTGCGAAAAAAGTGCTGATTTTTTTTAAATTTTGCTGTAGTGATGTTTATGACATGATTTGTTCTCGTTAATTAATTCTAACGTTCAAGAGGGTGAATATTTTAGAAAGAGAAATCGTTAAGTTACAATGCTTCTCGTCTTATAGTCCAAAACAATTTCAACAGGCAAATATTGCTGTATTTTTGTTTTATTATGTCTTGAAGGAAGTTGTTGTAGCACGTGGATATGCATATTACCGTGCGTGTCTCAAACCCACGAATTATTAGAAGAATTTGTTCTTGAAACTGAATTTTCGATGATAAATGGGCTGCTGTCTGAATACCTCTTTGTAGTCATATCAGACATCAAGTCCAAAGTTGGAATCTTTGTCCTAGTAAATTCATATTTTTTAAGGCAGTCGCCCTTTGAAAAAAATTAATTTTTATGGGTAATTTTTTTCCTGAAATTCTAGTTCTTCTGAACCCTTATCTGTTGATTCAAACCCCTCTCCTTAATTCCATGGTTCACCCCTGCTTCCAAGTTGAACACTCCTGTGACCATTTAGGGCCTTTTGAACAATACAGTTACCTGAGATTGTTACTTATAGTTTGAAAGAAAGAAGGCAAGCACATGTTACTTCTCATCCATAATGGCTTTAACAGTCAACAATCATTTTCTTTATCTTTAGTTCACGTGCATCATCTGATTGTTTTATCTGGTTGATTGGAGTTGTCTTTTGTATCATGACTATTGTCTCTTTCAGTATTATACATGGACTACTTTGTATTTGGTAGTGGAATATGCATTTTTATTTTTGGGTTTGGGTTTTAGAATCAAGGCATTGTTTTGTTGGGCTCTTGATTCAACTTTCAAATTTTTTTCCGAACAATATCTAAGATTTATATTCCTAATTAGTGCATAACTCTTTTCAAAGATCATAGTTGAATAGAGTTTATAGCCCAAACCAAACACCACTAAAACCTTTCCTTTTATGCTGTGAGCTGTACATGTGTGTTTTAATTCAAGATTGATCTTTATGTTTGTCTATTATGAATCATGCTCTCAGATTTATATACGTGCGCTATAAGACTGCTTCGCCGATAGCATAACTTAGAGCAGAACGTTTCTCTATTATTCCTAGTTTTAGGCTTCAATTTCATGGTTTTTATGCAATTTACCTCCTCAGGAATGGAAATGGCCCAACTGATATGTGGGGGTTGTCGTACATTGTTGATGTATACTCGTGGAGCTTCAAGTGTGAGATGCTCCTGTTGTCACACGGTGAACCTCACACCAGGTGATAATCATTGTTTACTGTAGATACTATTCTAGAGACTACTGTCTAGGGACCATGTCTTCAATCTAGAGTACTTTTTGCCTTGCGTGTAAATATTTACCATAACTGCTAGATATTTGCGTCTTTGCTCATCCGGCGAAAGTGACATGCAATATCTTTAGCTGTATTTTCATTACTAGTACATTTGTTTACTTATTCTCTCCCATTGAAAGAGATATTCACGTTTTGAGACTAAAAAATATCTTGAGAATTTAGTTGAGCATATTATTAGTAACTTTTTAGTGGATAGATAGTACAAAATTTTGCTCTTGTAATAATTGTCAGTTTTGAAAGGAACATATAACGCAGATAATTGGTAAATGAATTAT
Organism: Haberlea rhodopensis; assembly: GCA_907163345.1. Lineage (NCBI taxonomy): Eukaryota > Viridiplantae > Streptophyta > Magnoliopsida > Lamiales > Gesneriaceae > Haberlea > Haberlea rhodopensis. The sequence goes on along the minus strand of CAJQUN010000003.1, from coordinate 9,067,076 downwards.
ATACTGTTAAGTCAGGGAAACTCCAGTAGTTGATATTTGATGCCTGAATAAAGCATTCTTGGTTGTTTGTTCTCCTCCAACATTGAAGATATTTGTGTTCCTTTTGCCCAAGCCACATTATGTGGCAAATCCATTAGCATTTACTGGATAATAGGCTGATAGCATATGTTATTATGCTTAAATCTGCATTAACTCTTTATTTTATACTTGATGGTGCAGAGGGGGTGCAATCAAGAATTATGACTTTATATTTACGCTGACTATTTATCTGTGGCGATTGCTAAATTTATTCTTAGAGCCTGATTATTTTAGTTAAAAACCTCATAATGACAAGATACTGTGGAACACATCATGTAAATCCAAAAGATACGAAGAAACAACATAAATAGCTTAGTTTGTCCATTGTCTGACGACCATCTTAATGTCATTGCTGTTTAGTCAAGTCTATTTCAATTTTCCTCTGTATTTATTGGACTTTGGTTGTTTTTTAGCATCTAATATCGCTCATGTCAACTGTGGAAATTGCCGCACAACACTTATGTACCCATATGGGGCACCTTCCGTCAAATGTGCCGTATGTCAATTCATCACTCACGTCAATGTAAGCATCCCAATATGTTTAATTTGTTTTTTAGATTTCGAAGCACATCAAAGATCAGTGTCAGTTTTCTCCTTACCTGAATTCAACTAATGCTTGATTCCATGTAGTATTTAAACTTTCATTTGAGGTCATAAGAGAAGACCTGTGATGTTCCTTTTCTGTGCTGGTTCCTATGTATTTGTTTTGCGCTGGCAGATGGGAAATGTTAGGGTACCTATACCCATGCATAGGCCAAATGGAACTCCCTCTTCGGCATTGCCACATTCAAGTTCAGCTGTAAGTTCCTGATGTGTTTAGCTACTAAGTCAGAGCTGCTTCCGTGGATTAGGAATACCCTTCACATTAAAATCTTCTTTTTGAATCATTTGTTGTAGGCATTATCCAATTCTCAGAACCAAACTGTGGTTGTGGAAAACCCCATGTCTGTTGACAAGAGCGGGAAACTGGTAGATCCGCTGTTTTCTGCCATCTGTCTCATGATTGCAAATTAATCCCCTTTTATAAGACCAATTTTAAACAATATATCAAATTCAGGTTAGCAACGTTGTTGTTGGGGTCACTACGGAGAAGAAGTGATCTGGATTGATACTTTGGTGGATCACTGCGACTATCACTAAACCAAGAAATGCTTTCACCATTTTGCTTTTTGGGTATATGAGGTATGTATATTTGGCGGGAATATATTTTAGTGATGTTGCTGCTTTGTGGTGTGGCACCTATGTTATCAAAAACGAAAACAAAAAAGTGTTTGTGTGATTATGTATATTGAAAAATAAATATATAAATATAATGTGATGAAAGCTCTACCTTCTTCATCATCTGTAAGGAAATTGTTTATGTGGGGAGGAGGAAAACTAAGTTGGTGTTGAAATGTCTAGATTTGTTTGATTGAACTTGCTGTCCGAAATGTAATATCCAAGATGGAGATAACAGCTTCTTGTTTGTGCTGGACGTATATCTGCAGTTGGGTAGCAACCTTGTCATGAGTTTCGATTTTGCACTGTTTTACACGCAGAACCCGAACCCAAAAAAAATGCGCAATGTTTACGGGTATGCACTGTTTGTGACTCATGATGCCACCCAGTGTAAAGAAGGTAGACCTTGAGGCAGAAGAATGTGATGGATTTGCAATATTGCCAATAGTTCCACCTCCTTCAATTTCTGTGTCTAATAACGAGGGTATGAAATTTAAGATACCTAATAAACCCATGTATGCCACGGGGGACAGGGATGTATTGTAGAACAGGTTTCTATTGAAAGTAAAATGTGGTGATACGATCTAATTTGCATCGGCAGACACTACTTTGAGTGATTATCAAACTCCAAGATTTACAAAGAAATCAAGGGAAGAAGACGATGGGGTTCATATTCATGCGCACTAACAAAGTTCCGATAACCGATAACCAAATCTAAGTGATACAACAACAATAACTACCAAGTCTTTATATATGATCGAGGGATAACAACATTATTGACCGAGAAAAGCTCTATATATGATATGTTATTCTTCTAAATCAAATTGTGTTTTTGTCCGATATCCCTATCCAAACATTACGATTATGCAATTGCTAATGACAGCTATAATTACGGATATAATAATGCCTTTTGACTTATTATAACTAACTAATAAAATGTACTTTCAAAATAATGGTCAAGTTAATAAATAACAAGTACATAGAAGCATTTTTTTTTGTCTGCCTCAATTTGGGTTTTGTATTAAAGGAGATGAACGGCTATCATTTGACTTTTTTCCTGATAATTATGAAAGCCATTAAATGATTATCGATACTATTTACAGGTAATTACAGTCAATGTAATGTTAGGTTTACACAGTATTCTGTAATTGAAATTCTTCATCTTTTATTTATAATTTATTTGGATTAATTACAAAGGTTTATATCTTAGACATTAAATCGTTCGTTAAATATTCATGCCAAGATTTCCTAAATCGAAAACACGATTATATATATATATATATTTTTTTTTTTTTCAAAATCCTAATCAAATATAAACTGCTTATTTGTTATTACTATCATTATTGTTGAAGTAACATTGGTTCTTCGATCTACTACATGTTATATCAGAGTAATTTGACCATTTCCAACCGGCACCAAAGATGGCGCCCGACACCATCTTTGAAGCCGGTTGAATCTCCAATGGGGCGACCATCCCTTGCGCCAGGGATGGCGCACGCGATAGTGCTACGTCATTGTTGGCGTAGCACCGTAGCTTTAGCGTAGGTTTTTATTTTTTTTAAGATTTATATTTTTTGGAATGTTGATTATTTTATGGATGTGAAAATTAAAATTATGTATTTGTTGAGTTTAATTTTGCAATTTTTTTATTTTTTTAATAATTAAATTAAAATAATTAATAATGCTAGTAAAGTAATTATTTTAATATATTGATTAATTATTTATAAATTTAAGATTTATAATAAATATATTTAAAGAATTAAATTTTTTTGTTAAAATAATTATTATAAATGAAATTAAAAGGAATATTGTAAGGAATATTTCTTTTGGAGTAAAGTTTGAATTAGATTGGTTGGAGATGCCTTGTGTTCGGTGCAGAAATTATATTATTTTGGTGTAAAACTTGCGCTAAAATGAAGTTTGTGGTTGAAGATGACCTTAATCATGGAATTACACACACACATCCACACACACACATATATATATATATATCTTGAAAAAATATGTTTCTCATATAATATATACCAAACTAATTCATCCTTAATCAATCAATGTGTTCTCCGTCCATATCTAGGGAAGTTACATGTTCATTAAATCACAATAATTGCCCATCTTGACCTGCGCACTAAACTTAATTTGCAGTGAAAATTGGGAAAAGATGCGACCAAATTGTTATAGAAAATACAAATTGTTTTTTTAAATAAAAAGGAAAAGAAATACATGTGATATACGAAAAATGAAAGAATAGACAAATGAAATGCGTCGATCAGATATTTCAAATAAAAAATGAAAATTGTTATTATTTCAATGAGACTCTACGTTTTAAATAAAAAAATGAAAATTGTTTTTAAATCCATCAAATTACAAAAACCCATGTCCCCTATAATAAATATTCAAAATTCAAAATAAATATAATTTTTTTAAAAAAAAAAACCCATAAAAAGGTACTAATCGTATAAAGCCTGATGACCTTGTATATTTCACCAATGGTTTTTTTAATAAAGTTATCTCCATCAAATTATGTAGATACATTTTCCCTGAAGCAATAAAAACCAAAAATTAAAAACACATAGAAATTAAATTAATATATTTGAAATTAAAAATAAAAAAAATATTCAATCGAATAAAATAAAAATTTATTTAAAAATAAATTAATATGTCCTATATATAAAAAATATTCTTAATACAAGTAATACACATTCCAGGATACTAGTTAACAATAATGCATGAATACTAGTACCAAGTACAAAGTAGATAATATACCAAAGCCAGACTCCTATTAATACCGGCAACTTGGTTTCCTCCTAAGACTCATAATCCTAACGCATGCATGCCACTATTATTGCCCCCTTTTCTTTGGCAGTGATAATTACTCTAAATATAATATACATAACTTAAATTTAATTTTACTTATAGGCCTTAATTGCATCACAATAAAAGCAATATAAAATTGATTCCCTATTAATATACCTTCAAGTTCTCATCGACAAAATCACTGCCCTTAATTCTTTCTTGATCTTCCATGGAGGAAACCGATGTATCTTCCAACATGATGCACGGGCTCGATTTGGGACTCGGTTTAACGAAATACGAGCCCAAAATAGATCATTCAAAGAAAAATAAGAGGGTTTTTTTTCTTGATCTTTCAATCCCACTCGATCGAAGTGATCTTGATCATGTTGGGTACTCGAGCTCGAGTTGCATCGAATTCATGCAAGAAGATAAAAGACGAACAAGAAAGAATGGTGTTTGCAATGGTTACAAGGAGGATGGTGAAGTGAATTATTCCAAGAATTGCAGCAGGAAAAAATTGAGGCTCAATAAAGACCAATTTACCTTGCTTGAAGATAGTTTCGAACAACATTCTACTCTTACTATGGTAACTATATTCTTAATCACTTATATTATTCATTTCTAAATATATATAAATTTATTTTTGTGATCAATTATGATCGAGGCTTATCAAAATAAGATTAAAATAATTTTACTATTTTTCCATTGAGGGTGCTGATTGCCTCAGCTTGCTATATTGGATCTGTCCATTAATGTGTTTGCAGTCTTAGCTGAATATTTTTTTTATTACCAAAGATTCATTTCCTTGACATGTCAAAGATGATAATTAGAGAGTTTTGTTTTTTTATAAAAATAATTTGCATTAAAATAAGAAATATATTAAGAACAGTTATAAATAATATTTGGTGACAGGCTCAGAAACAAGAACTTGCAGAAAAATTAAACCTACAACCTAGACAGGTAGAAGTTTGGTTTCAAAACCGAAGAGCAAGGTAATTATTTATAATTCTCTACATTTTAATGTGAGATTGTAATAAAATTGCGAACTATTTAACAAATAATGTTTGCAGAACTAAAATGAAGCAAACTGAGATAGATTGCGAATTCTTGAAGAAGAAATTCGAAAGATTAAGAGAGGAAAATCGGCATTTGCATAATCAGTTGTTAGAATTACGCTCATTGGCGAAGATAGAGAAAATACATCCGCCACCGCTACCGCTCCTGCAAACATCAGTAGCAACAACAGCTCCGTCACTGCAGCAGTCATTCTATCAAATGGCAAAAGACTCGGCAGTTTACAGAACGTGCTCTTCGTGCAAGAGTGACGGCGGAAAGAGGGAAGCGGCGGCCGTAGGAGCCGCTACAGAAGTAATCAATGAAGATTAAACAAGCTAATCACTTAAAACAGCTAGGCCTTGTAGGACAGGAAGAGAGAATTAAAAGATTAAACGGAACTAAAAAAAAATCTTCATTGTCAAACTTAATTTTGAAATCAATCACCATGTCAGAAAAAATTAATTCTAACTCCCTACTGCAACTTAATTTTGTTCTAACTCCCTATGACTATAATACCCTCTACTAAAAGTTAAACTTTTACTTTTGAGAAATCATTGCAGTCGGTACGAACCTATACAATTTTGGTACACGTCACACATAAAATTGATATGAAATCTATACAATTTTGGTACAAATTACACATGAAATTGGTATTAAATTATACTATTTTCGGTACTTATTACACGTGAAGTTGGTATGAAACATATACAATTTTGGTACTAGTTACGCATGAAGTTGGTATGAAACCAATAAAATTTTGGTATAGTTACACATGAATTTGGTATAAAACATATACTATTCGGTACTTATTACACTTGAAGTTGGTTGAAACCTATACAATTTCGGTACTAAATATACATCAAATTGGTATGAAACCTATACAATTTTGGTACTAATTTACGAATAAAATTGTACGAAACTTAGACTATTTTCTATACTTGTTACATATGAAATTGGTATGAAATCTTTACAATTTTGGTACTATTTACACATGAAATTTGTATGAAACCTATACAGTTTTGGTACAGGTTACACATGAAATTGGTACGGAACATATACTTTTTTCGGTACTTATTACACATGAAGTTGGTATGAAACATATACAATTTTGGTACTTATTACACTTGAAGTTGGTATGAAACATATACAATTTTGGTTCAAGTTACACGAGAAGTTGGTATGAAACCTATACTATATTCGAAACTTATTACACGTAAAGTTGGTATGCAACGTATACAATTTCGGTACCAACTATGCATAAAATTGGTATGAAACCCATATAATTTTGGTACTAATTACGAATAAAATTGGTACGAAACCTATTCTTTTTTCGGTACTTATTACAAATAAAATTGGTATGAAATCTTTACAATTTTGGTACTATTTACACATAAAATTGATATGAAACATATACAATTTGGGTACAATTATACATGAAATTGGTATGAAACATATATTTTTTCGGTACTTATTACACATGAAGTTGGTATGAAACATTTACAATTTTGGTACTTATCACACTAGAAGTTGGTATGAAATATATGCAATTTTGGTACTAGTTACACGTGAAACATATATTATATTCGAAACTTATTACACATAAAGTTGGTATGAAACCTATACATTTTCGGTACTAAGTATACATAAAATTTGTATGAAATCTATATAAATTTGGTAATAGTTACACGTGAAGTTGGTACCGAAACTTATTACACGTAAAGTTGATATGGAACCTATACAATTTTGGTACTTAGTATACAAAAATTGGTACTAAACCTATATAATTTTGGTACTAACTATGAATGAAATTGGTACGAAACCTATATTATTTTTGGTACTTAATACATATTAAATTAGTATGAAATTTTTACTATTCTGGTACTAATTACACATGAAATTGGTATGAAACCTATACAATTTTGGTACAAGTTACACGTGAAATTGGTATGAAACTTATACTAGTTTTGGTACTTATTACACATAAAATTAGTAGAAACATATACAATTTTGGTACTAGTTACACATGAAATTGGTATGAAACCTATACAATTTTGGTACTAGTTACACATGAAGTTTGTATGAAACCAATACTATATTCGGTTCTTATTACACGTGAAGTTGGTGTGAAACCTATACAATTTCCGTACTATGTATACATAAAATTGGTATGATTTATGGAACCTATATAATATTCGTACTATTAAACTTATACAATTGAAATTTGTATTAAACTTACATATTTTGGTCATAGTTACACATGATACAAATTAATACAATTATATGTTACACATGATACAAATTAATACAATTATATGTTCGCCTGTGAGCATAAAGATATGTTATACATGAGTATAAATGTCCTTGGCATTACGCCTTTCAATTGGGCATTGTATGCAATGGATTTAAAAGTAAAGGTGCTTGATGAATCGAATTAAGTGGAGAATTAATTAAATAAGTAAAATAAACTAACAATATGATGAATATTTAAGTGGAGAAAATCAATGAGAACGGATTCTAAAGATTAGACTTCACCCAACTATCAACTATGTTGTGTTCTTCAGTTTATTAGCCAAAGAATCATATGTTATTTTATTACCTCTTCCGAGTGTTAAGTAGAAATAATCATTCAACAACCATCTTGATGTGTCCACCTAAGATAAACTATTAAACAATTTAAATAGCACAATGATTCGTTGGAGTTATACGCCTGGCGACAATATAATTTTCCAACGATGTAAATTCTTACGGTCCTATTCAAAACCCCTCTCACGAGTGATAGATTCTAAATAAATATGATGATTCAACTATCATATAATTAATTGAAATGCATTCAAATCAGGAATCAAATAAAGCACAATTTGACATAATCCATTATAATGCACTAATCATATCCTCGATTCATCATGTACGTTTACTCTTAAACTCATTGCATGCAATGCCCAATGAAAAGAGTAATGTCAATGACATTTATACAACTCATATACACATACTCATGTGTAACTAGTATAGGTTTCAGACCAACTTCACGTGTAATAAGTACCAAAAATAGTATATGTTTCATACAAATTTCATGTGTAACTAGTACCAGAACAAACAAATATTGTTTGTAAAGTTTGAAATTGATGTTATTTGAAATTGATATTTTTGTTTGTTCGATATAGAAGATTAACATTAATATATAAGATTCTATAGAAATGTTGTTATTGTTGTTTGAATTTGATATTGTTTGTTTATTCGATATATAAATTTAACATCAATATTGATGTGTAATTAGTACCGAAATTGTATACGTTTAATACCAATTTCATGTACAACTAGTACCAAAATTGTATAAGTTTAATAGCAATTTCATGAGTAACTAGTACCAAAATTGTATAGATTTAATATCAATTTCATGTGTAACTGTACCAAGATGATATATGTTTAATACCAATTTTATATGTAACTAGTACCAAAATTGTATAGTTTTAATACCAATTTCATATGTAACTGATACCGAAATTGTATAGATTTCATACCAACTTCACGTGTGATAAGTACCGAATATAGTATATGTTTTATACCAATTTCATGTGTAACTAGTACCAAAATTGTATATCTTTCATACTAACTTCACGTGTAATAAGTACCGAAACTAATATAGGTTTCATATCAATTTCACGTGTAACTTGTACCAAAATTTTATAGGTTTCGTACCAACTTCATGTGTAACTAGTACCAAAATTGTATATCTTTCATACTAACTTCACGTGTAATAAGTAACGAAACTAATATAGGTTTCATACCAATTTCACGTGTACCTTGTACCAAAATTGTATAGGTTTCGTACCAATTTCTTGTTTAATTAGTAACAGAATTATAAAAAATTCATACTAATTTAATGTATTAAGTATCGAAAATAGTGTAGGTTTCCTATCAATTTTATGTATACTAAGTACCGAAATTGTATAGATTTCATACCAACTTTACGTGTAATAAGTTTCGAATATAGTATAGGTTTCATACCAACTTCACTTGTAACTAGTACCAAATTTATATAGATTTTATACCAATTTTATGTATACTTAGTACCGAAATTGTATATGTTTCGTACCAACTTTACGTGTAATAAGTTTCGAATATAGTATAGGTTCCATACCAACTTCACGTTTAACTAGTACCAAAATTGTATATGTTTCATACCAACTTCAAGTGTGATAAGTACCAAAAGTTTATATGTTCCATACCAACTTCAAGTGTGATAAATACCTAAAAAGTATAGGTTTCATACTAATTTCATGTATAACTGTACCAAAATTGTATATGTTTCATATCAATTTCATGTGTAAGTAGTACCAAAATTGTAAAGATTTCATACCAATTTCAATTGTAATAAGTACCGAAAATAGAATAGGTTTCGTACCAATTTTATTCATAATTAGTACCAAAATTATATGTATTTCATATCAATTTTATGCATAGTTGGTACTAGGTTTCATACCAACTTTACGTGTAATAAGTTTCGAATATAGTATAGGTTTCTTACCAACTTCACATGTAACTAGTACCAAAATTTTATATGTTTCATACCAACTTCAACCGTAATAAGTACCAAAATTGTATATGTTTCATACCAACTTCATGTGTAATAAGTACCGAAAAAAGTATAGGTTTCGTTCCAATTTCATATGTAACTTGTACCAAAATTGTATAGGTTTCATACAAATTTCATGTGTAACTAGTACCAAAATTGTAAAGATTTCATACCAATTTCATATGTAACAAGTACCGAAAATAGAATAGGTTTCGTACCAATTTTATTCGTAATTAATACCAAATTTATATTGGTTTCATACCAATTTTATGCATAGTTGGTACCGAAATTGTATACATTGCATACCAACTTTACGTGTGATAAGTTTCGAATATAGTATAGGTTTCATACCAACTTCACGTGTAACTAGTACCAAAATTGTATATGTTTCATACCAACTTCAAGTGTAATAAGTACCAAAATTGTATATGTTTCATACCAACTTCATGTGTAATAAGTACCGAAAAAAGAATATGTTTCGTACCAATTTCATGTGTAACTTGTACCAAAATTGTATAGATTTCATACTGTTGGAATCTAAGAGGGGGGTGAATGAGATTCCTTGGCTACTTTAGCGTTTTAAAATGAGTTTGAAAAACTAAAAAAGTTTTGCGCTTGCGGAAGCCTTTAGTCAATCGATAAATGAAAAGAATAAAATAAATCCGTAAAGAAAAATAAAGCAATAAAAGACAAGAGATTTGTTATAGATGTTCGGCGATGAATCGCATACGTCTCCTCTTCCCGGTTAGATAACCTCCAACCGAGGTTCCACTAGAACAATTGATCTTGGCATTGAGGGCTCCAAGTTAGCCACAACACAACTATTCCCGAGCACAATACTCTTCCCGAGTACACAAAGCTCTTCCTGAGCTACCAACACTCTTCACGAGTCTTCTTGGCCTTAAGGGCTCCAAGGATAGCCACACACTTGCACCAATTTGACTTGTTGATGACTTTACAATTTTCCAACTTGCTTTGGTGTTGGAGGACCTTTACAATGAATCAAACCAAAAAAACCTTCACGGTGCACTCACACGAAGAAAACAAGACTCTAACAAAGAAGAGAATTACAAACTCCAATACAACAACAATCTATGAATATTGCAATACAATTTGAAATAATAATTATCAAGACTTTGTAGAAGTTTGTAGGCTTGTTCCTTAGCTTCAAAATGCTCCAAAGCATCAATATTTATAATGTAGGAGGCCCCCTAGGCTCCTACTAGCCGTTGCTACACATAAGACTGAAATCACTCCTCGATCGCCTCGGACATCGCCTCAGGCGATCACCATCGCCGCGCCCCAACAGTCGCCAAATTACACGGATCGCCTCAGGCGATCAATAGCAAATATCAAGGCCGTAGCCTCAGCATGTCCAAAATCTTCATCGCCTCAAACGAACTCCACATCGCCTGAGGCGTTCAGCGCATCGCCTCGGGCGATCAGCCCATCGCCTCAAACGATCTCCCCTGCGCGCATGCCCGCGCATGCCTTGGCGTCACCTCTGTCGATGTGTGGGGCGAAGTGTCAAATGGTTGCCATCGCCTGGAGCGATCTTCCTCGCATGCTCGCCTAGCCATCACCTCTGTCGATGTGAGTGGCGATGCCTCGCCTGGCACCCATCGCCTGGGGCGATGATCACCATCGCCTGGGGCGATCCAAGCCAGAATATGCACACTCGATTTTCTTCATTCCAAACCACTTTTCATCACTTAATCTGCACACTAAGTAGATGCATTAGTATAACAAACACAAGTTTTGTTGATCATCAAAACTCAAAGATTGACTGGGGATAATTTAACTCATTAAACGCAACCATGCGTTTAAGGCTCAACAATCTCCCCCTTTTTGATGATCACAAAACTTGATAAACTTGAATAAGTAATATGCATGAAATGTGAGTAAAAATGACTCCCCCTTAACAATTGCATAATACATACAAGTTAAACAAGTAAAGCATCAAACAAATAACTCTCCCCCTCAAACCATGCATACACAATCTCTCCCCCTTAAACTATGCATGTATTAAGGTTCAAGTTTATCACAAAATTCTCCCCTTTTTTGTGATAATCAAAAAGTATAAAATTTAAATAAACATAGCTCAAATATGTTGACACATAGCCATATTTTAACAATTTTACACATGGTCCTCACCAAGCATGTAATAGCTATTAGATCAAATCAATTAGTGAAATACACATGCGTTTAAGGCACTCAACCATGAATTCTAAATGTTGCAAAGTGTGCATATGTTCTACCAAGAGTTCATGCACCTATGCAAAAAAAAAATTATAATTTTCAAACCAACATTTAATAAGATTATTAAGGTCATGATAGCATTATATCAAAGATTAAGCATCTAAACACTTATAGCATGCTAAATCACATAATTGCACAATTCCACATAACAAATTCAAATTTGAATACAAGGCATATCAAGATACTTACTATAAAAAGATAAGCATACATCATGCATCAAGATAATTTATATGTGCATATGCTAAGGGGTATTCCATTTTACTACAATGAATATTGAGCTTCAATATTTATTGGTCACAATTAATTTGTGCCAATTAAATTTTGAATTGCTCTTTTAATATGTATAAAGTAAATTTTACCCTCGATGACAAGAGTTCGTTCTTGTCATTGGTCCAACGCCTCGCGCCTCTTCTATGGTGGTGAATAGAATAAACTCTTCCTTTGAGTTGCTTGGCCCTTCATCTTCCATCCCATTGTGGTTCCTACAAAATAAATTTACAATAGGAGGATCTTTGGTACCCACTTGATTTTTGGGTCCTTGAGGGTTAACTTTCAATGGCACTTTTAGAATCCATTTCCACCTCTTATTAGGTTGGTATTGGATTATAGCAAACCTACATTTATTCTTAGTGTGGCCATTTTTACAACAATAATTGCAAGTAGGAGAATTATGCTTTGCTTTAGCCAACAAGCTTGAAAAAGTTTTAGTTTTGCTTGAGATGCCTAATCCGGCTTTATCAAAGCTACAACGTTGCAAAGCAAGCAATTCATTCATCTTTAAACTACTATCACTAAACTTGGCAAAAGATGTCTTTAAATCAAGCATTTGATTTTTCAAAATAATATTTTCTTCTTCCTTCTTAGCCAAGTTTAGCTTAAGCAATTTGTTGCTCTTCTTGGTTTTACCAAGACAATCAATGAGTTCATTATAAGCATCTAATAATTCATCATAAGATGGTACCTCATCATCATCCTCTTCATCTTCATCTCCAAGAGCCATTAGACAAAGTTTTTTGGCTTCTTCTTCATCGGAGTCGCTATCACTCCATGTGGCTATAAACGCCTTCTTCTTCCCTTTGTCCTCATTCTTCTTCCTATGACATTTGTTAGCATAATGACCTTTATCTTGACAATTATAACAAGTTACCTCATTTTTGGATTCTTGTTTGGTAGCACTTGAGGTCTTTGACTGCTATGTTTGTTGAAGAGCTTCTTGAACTTCTTTGTGAACAAGATCATCTCTTCATCATCATCATCTTCTTCATCATCGGAATGGTCTTTCCTTCCAACCAAGGCAATCCCATTTCTTTTGGATCTATCCTCCTCTTTTATTTCTCTTCTTGTTGATACTTCAAGCTCATGGGTCACCAATGTGCCATGGAGCTCATCAAGATCATAGGAAGCATTTTCTCCTTTGTTGGACTCAATGATGGCGGTTCTCTTTGCGTCCCATTCCTTAGACAATGCTCTTAGGGCTCTCATCCATATTTGCTTTGGAGGGTACTTCTCTCCAAGTTGAGCAAGCTCGTTTATGATTAGGGTGAGCCTCCTAAACATTGAATCAACTTCTTCTCCGGACTCCATCTCAAATGTCTCATATTTGAGTTGTTGAAGGTCTATCTTTGTCTCCTTCACTTGATTTGTTCCTTCATGACAAATTTGCAATTTGTCCCATATTTCCTTTGCGGTTGAGCACATCGAGATCCGGTTGTACTCCTTCATATCTAAAGCACAATGCAAAATATTAATAGCTTTAGCATTTTGTGAAATTAAAATCATGTCCGCTCTAGTGAAATCGTCCATTTCTTTAGGGATACTAATTCCCCCAACTTCCTTTAAAGGAATATGTGGACCTTTCACTATAATCTTCCATAGATTATAATCTACGGATTGGATGTATAGAGAAATTCTATTCTTCCAATAACCGTAGTTATCACCCGTGAAAAGTGGAGGGCGATTTGTCGATTGACCTTGAGCAAACTCATTTGCTAGATTAGCCATATAAAAATTTTGATTTAAAACTAAAATCAAATGGCTATAATACCACTTGTTGGAATCGAATAGGGGGGTGAATGAGATTCCTTGGCTACTTTAGCGTTTTAAAATGAGTTTGAAAAACTAAAAAAGTTTTGCGCTTGCGGAAGCCTTTAGTCAATCGATAAATGAAAAGAACAAAATAAATGCGTAAAGAAAAATAAAGCAATAAAAGACAAGAGATTTGTTATAGAAGTTCAGCGATGAATCGCCTACGTCTCCTCTTCCCGGTTAGATAACCTCCAACCGAGGTTCCACTAGAACAATTGATCTTGGCCTTGAGGGCTCCAAGTTAGCAACAACACAACTCTTCCCGAGTTACAAAGCTCTTCCCGAGCACACTACTCTTCACGAGTACACAACGCTCTTCCCGAGCACAACGCTCTTCCCGAGTACACAAAGCTCTTCCCGAGCTACCAACACTCTTCACGAGTCTTCTTGTCCTTAAGGGCTCCAAGGATAGCCACACACTTGCACCAACTAGACTTGTTGATGACTTTACAATTTTTCAACTTGCTTTGGTGTTGGAGGACCTTTACAATGAATCAAACCAAAACACCTTCACGGTGCACTCACACGAAGAAAACAAGACTCTAACAAAGAAGAGAATTACAAACTCCAATACAACAACAATGTATGGAGATTGCAATACAATTTGAAATAATAATTATCAAGACTTTGTAGAAGTTTGTAGGCTTGTTCCTTAGCTTCAAAATGCTCCAAAGCATCAATATTTATAGTGTAGGAGGCCCCCTAGGCTCCTACTAGCCGTTGCTACGCATAAGGCTGAAATCACTCCTCGATTGCCTCGGACATCGCCTCAGGCGATCACCATCGCCGCGCCCCAACGGTCGCCAAATTACACGGATCGCCTCAGGCGATCGGTGGATCGCCTCACGCGATCAATAGCAAAAATCAAGGTCGTAGCCTCAGCATGTCCAAAATCTTCATCGCCTCAAACGAACTCCGCATCGCCTGAGGCGTTCAGCGCATCGCCTCGGGCCATCAGCCCATCGCCTCAAACGATCTCCCCTACGCGCATGCCCGCGCATGCCTCGGCGTCGCCTCTGTCGATGTGCGGGCGAAGTGTCAAATGGTTGCCATCGCCTCAGGCGATGGTCATCATCGCCTGGAGCGATCTTCCTCACATGCTCGCCTAGCCATCGCCTCTGTCGATGTGCGTGGCGATGCCTCGCCTGTCACCCATCGTCTGGGGCGATGATCACCATCGCCTGGGGCGATCCAGGCCAGAATATGCACACTCGATTTTCTTCATTCCAAACCACTTTTCATCACTTAATCTGCACACTAAGTAGATACATTAGTATAACAAACACAAGTTTTGTTGATCATCAAAACTCAAAGATTGACCGGGGATAATTTAACGCATTAAACGCAACCATACGTTTAAGGCTCAACACATACAGATTTTATGCGTAACGTGTACCAAAATTGTATAGATTTCGTACTGACTGTAATGATTTCTCAAAATTAAAAGTTTACCTTTTAGTATAGGGGTATTATAGTCATTTTAATAAGATAGGGAGTTAGAACAAAATTTTAAGTTGCAGTAGGGAGTTTGAATTAATTTTTCTGGCATAGGGACTGATTCTATAATAAGGTTTGAAAATGAGGATTTTTTTTTTAGTTTTCCCAAGATTCAAACTAAATGAAATTTGGATGAAGATTAAATTACAAAAAAGTTTAAAATAGTAGTAAGAAACTTTTAAAACTAAATATATAATCTTAAAAAAATTATTTTTTAAACAAAAACAGTCTCAAATAAATATTTAACAAATATATTTTCATATAAATTATTTTTTAACAAATATAGTCTCAAACTTAGACCACTTTAGCCAAAATAACTAATGTGAACCTATAATTGTTAAAAAAATTATTTTGTACTTTTTGTTAAAAAATAATATCTTTGAAACTTGGTCCTATTAATTTGGTACTACCATATCATATTCTATGAGATCAATTTTGTAATTTACAATTTGAATTATTGTATATTAATGATTATTAACAACATATAACTATATAATAAATATCATAGATATAATATAGAGACAATTTGGGAAGTAATCGTGCTGCAACTTTTTTTAAAAAAATTGATCTTCTCAAGTGTCATTCTAACACTATGGGAAATCATCTTTTTTCAAAAAAAATTTCTTTAGAGTCATTTCCCAAAATCTTTCTTGAAACACTAGCAAAGTTGAGAAGAGATATCAGCAATATTTGTGCAAAATAATTTAAGATAATAATCATAACAATAATTACTTTGTTATAAATTTGTAATACTAGATATGGTTTTGCTTGTACTTAGATACAAAAAAATTATAAAACTTTTACAATTAATTATTCGATAAAACTTCATATTACATATCATAACACTTCTTGTTTTTGTACTTACATTCATAAATAATTGGATTCGATTAAAATATCATCAATACTAATTACATCCCAATAAAATCATGAATAACTAATTCGAGATGATTTAAAACCTCTAACATATAAAATATGTTGTCATGAAATATAAAATATATTATGTTTTCTCTAGGCATTAATGAAATTTCATTGTAAAGCTGTAAATAGTACATACTAAACGTTATCCCAAAACTCAATTATTTACTGGGTGGAATTATATTCATTCCGTTACTTCTTGGCGATCATATAGGGCATTATCATATTGTGTTGATCAATGACCTAAATTTATTATTGTATTTGGTCTCAAATAAAAAAATAGAACATTGATAAATTTTGTTCATTAATCCAATATTTGGGAATTTGTATCAAGAAAATAGAAATGATGATAAAGAAGCATCTGATTACACGTGGAAGACAAGAGCACTGAAAAACATTCCATCTGTCAATAACAAAAAATGAGAGAAAAGTTTGTTGAGTGAGCACAATTCACGTGTGCTGAGTCATTTTTTATTTATCATTTATAGCAATACTTTTCATTCTTAGTTTCGTTTAGTATAAATAGGTGTATTCCAATGTAACTGTAATTCATTCTTTTCAATCAATTTTATACAGAGAATTCTCCACAATATTTTTCTTTGTTTATGTAATTTTTAGCTTCTATCATTATTGATGAAGACCATCTTGTTGCACAAGATCTTTAACATGGCATCAGAGACAGGTTCAATGCAGAGTTAATCTTCATTTCATTTCTTGTTATTGCTCATTTTCATTATCAATCTTCTTTTTTTTTTTCTTTATTATCAATCTTCAATGGCTTCCACACCACCAGAAGGGTCTTCTTCCTCTACTGCACGCTTGGCATCGTGCCTTCACACTTGCCGTTTCTATAAAAAAACAAACTGGGTTTCCTAGATGGAAGCATTGTCCCTCCAGAGCTCACTGATCCATTATATATCCCATGGATTCGATGCAATAATCTTCTACTTTCATGGCTTTTGAATCCAGTGTCCAAAGAAATTGCATCCAACGTTCTTTATATAAACTCTGGAAAGGAAGTGTGGGACAAACTCAAAATCCAATTCTCTCAAACTAATAATGTTCGCATATATCAGTTACAGCACCAGCTACACTGTTTGATTCAAGGTTCTTTATTTGTTAACGATTATTTCATTCACCTAATGGCTCTTTGGGAAGAGTTACGTACCTACAGACCTCTACCCTGCCAAGTGCAGATGCACTTGTGATGCTCTTAAGTCTATTGATGATGTTCAAACATCAGATTACGTATTCAAATTTTTGATGGGCTTGAGTGACACATATGAAAGCATTAAGGGACAAATTTTATTGATGAGCCCAACACCCTCCCTTGATCAAACCTTTGCTTTGGTTTTACAAGAAGAAAGACAACGTCAACTCAAAGCTACGCTCTCACCTGCTATCGAATCATCTGCATTAGCTGCTGTGCAACATAGTTCTTCAACTAAGAAAGAAGTTGTTTGTGATAATTGTGGGAAACCATGGCATACGCGTGAAAATTGCTATCGTATCATTGGTTTTCCCCAAAATTTTAAGTTCACAAAGTCTAAGGGTGGTTCTTCCGGAAATAACAAATATAAATACAATTCTTCAGCGCATAATGTTGTTTTGCAGGAACATTCGAATATGAAGGATAATGCCCATCTTCAGTTTACTCAAGAGCAACTTCAACAGATCATGGCCATTCTTCATGTTGATTCTGTAAAGCAAAATCATGGTTCCACTTCCCAACCATCTGCTTCTGCACCTCCGCAACCCAATGAGCATCACTTAAACATAGCAGGTATCTCTTGTCATGCTTCCTCAGTCCTGACACACCACAAATATCCACATGGATATTCATGGATCATCGACACAGGGGCAACATATCACATGATCTGCAACCCCACCTTATTTTCATCCCACACTCCAATACATAATACTTTGGTTAATCTCCCAAATGGTTCTCGAATCCAAGCTACGCACAAGGGGACTGTTGTACTTTCTAATCAACTTACTCTTCATGATGTGCTTTGTATACCTTCATTTACCTTTAATCTCCAATCGGTTAGTCGGTTAACAAAAGACTTCTCTGTTTGCCTAATTTTCATGAACGATTTTGGCTATATACAGGTCCGATCTTCGGGGATGATGATTGGACTAGCTGAAATGCGTAATGGACTCTATCACTGCAAACTCCATAAGCAAGTTCCACTCAACAATGCTTATTCATCATTATCTCCACCATTTTCTCAAGTCAATCAAGCTCTTAAGCAAGTTTTCAACCTTTGGCATTTTAGATTAGGACACTTATACAATCAATGAATGAAGCTCATTCAATCATGTAACTCGGATGTTTCCTGTATTGATTCTCCACTTCATTGTGATATTTGTCAAAAGGCTAAACAGAAATGATATTCTTTTTCCCCCAGTATTGCTAACTCTGATTCTGCCTTTGATCTAGTGCATTGTGATATTTGGGGCCCTTTCTCTCAACCTTCAATGAATGGACATCAATATTTTATTACTATCGTTGATGATTTCAGTAGAGTTACTTGGGTATTCTTGATGAAATTTAAAACTGAAGCTCGTAACATTTTACAGAATTTCATCCTCATGGTTCGAACACAATTTACTTCTCAAATCAAACAAATTCGAACAGATAATGGGCTGGAATTTCATATGCCAGATTTCTATAACACTCACGGCATATTGCATAAAAAATCTTGTATTTACACTCCACAACAAAATGGTGTTGTGGAACGCAAGCATCAACATATACTTAATGTCGCCCGAGCTCTTCTATTTCAAGCCTCATTACCTATCAAATTTTGGGGAGATGCTGTATTGACTTCCACATACCTGATAAATAGAATTCCAACTCCACTTTTATGCAATAAAACTCCTTATGAAGTTCTCAATGGTGTCACACCATCATACTCTCACCTCCGTGTTTTTGGATCCTTATGTTACATATCCACTCTTAAACACCCACGAACAAAACTCGATCCCCGAGCTCAAAGATGTATTTTTCTTGGTTATCCAGCTGGATTCAAGGGATACAAAGTGTATACCTTGGATACTCATGACACTCACGTCTCTAGGGACATTATCTTCTTTGAAGATATTTTTCCTTTTGATAACATTCCAAAGAACGATGATCTGAATGCCATACTTCCAATTTCACTTCCTCCACCTTTGTCAGATCATGACATTCCTTCACAAATTTTTCCATCAGTGCAGCCATTGCATTCTGCTTCACAACCTTCATCTCAACCAACTGGTGAACCATCTTCTTCTTCACCATCTTCTGTTGTTACTGAATGCCAAAATACTGAGGACATTCACTCACCATACATCATCCACGTCATACTCGTCAAAGAAAAGCCCCATCATACCTTCAAGATTATCACCTCAATTTGATTCATTCTTCGACACCTTCAAAAGCATCCACATCACATCCTTTACATCAATACCTATCATATGACCGACTCTCTCCTCCGGATACAGTGTACGTTTTGGCTTTATCCACTCACATTGAACCATCCAACTATGATGAAGCCATACAAAATCAGCATTGGAGAGAGGCCATACAATCTGAATTGGATGCTTTAGAGGCCAATAAGACCTGGTCTATCACTTCCTTACCACTTGGAAAGAAGGCTATTGGTTGTCGATATGTCTTCAAAATCAAACTTCGATCAGATGGTGTTGTGGATAAATACAAGGCACGTCTCGTTGCTAAGGGATATACGCAACGAGACGGCTTCGATTATCAGGAAACATTCAGCCCAGTGGCCAAGATTACTATTGTCAGAATGTTATTGGCTTTGTCTTCTATCAAAGGTTGGCACCTTCACCAATTGGACATCCATAATGCTTTTCTCCATGGCACTTTGGATGCAGAAATTTACATGTCTTTTCCACCTGGATTCCAGCCCAATGGGGAGTATGTAGATAGTTCGAAACTTGTATGTAGATTGCACAAATCTCTTTACGGCTTGAAGCAAGCATCACGTCAATGGAATTCAAGATTTACTTCGACACTTTTGTCCATTGGTTTTGAGCAGTCAAAATCAGATTATTCACTGTTTACAAAACAGAATGGATCAGGCTTTATAATTCTTTTAGTCTATGTAGATGATATTTTAATAGCTTGTGATAATATGGAGCTTGTTACTTCAATTAAACAATTCTTGCCTAGTCGATTCAAAGTGAGAGATTTAGGAGAGTTAAAATACTTTCTTGGGCTGGAGATTGCAAGATCATCCAAGGGACTTCATGTGTGTCAAAGAAAATACACCCTAGACATGCTTGAAGACGCTGGAATGCTTGGCTGCAAAATTTCTGCAACACCTATTGAACAGAACCACAAACTGTCCAGCTCATCTGTAGGTTCTTAGATGATGCTTCTTATTATAGACGTTTAGTTGGGAGATTAATTTACCTATCAATAACGAGACCTGATATCACTTACTCGGTTAGTATTTTGAGTCAATTCATGAACAAACCAAGTAAGGAACATTTGTTGGCCACACAGAGAATTCTTAAATATTTGAAAGGAACCATATGACAAGGGTTGTTTTATTCATCCGAAGCATCATTAGAACTTAAAGGATTCAGTGATTCAGATTGGGCAGCCTACCCTGACACCAGAAGATCGATTACAGGATTCTGCATTTTCATTGGAAGCTCTCTAATCAGTTGGAAATCAAAGAAACAGAACACCATCTCAAGATCTTCTGCTGAGGCAGAATATAGAGCTCTTGCACATACAACCTCAGAGTTGGTTTGGTTACAAAAGATGTTGACAGATTTTGGTGTACATATAAAACAACCGATACCTTTATTTTGTGATAACCAATCGTCTATCCATTTAACCAAGAATCCAATGTTCCATGAAAGAACCAAACATATAGAATTGGATTGCCATTTTGTTAGGGAAAAGGTACTCTCTGGGTTGATCAAGACACTGTATATTTCCTCTAAACATCAATTGGCTGACATATTTACCAAAGCTTTGTCAAATGAAAGATTCACATTTTTTGCTGTCCAATATGGGTATTTTGAACATACATACCCATCTTGAAGGGGGGTATCAAGAAAATAGAAATGATGATAAAGAAGCAACTGATTACATGTGGAAGACAAGAGCACTGGAAAACATTCCCTCTGCCAATAACAAAAAATGAGAGAGAAAAGTTTGTTGAGTGAGCACAATTCACGCGTGCTGAGTCATTATTTTATTTATAATTTATAGCAATACTTTTCATTCTTAATTTCGTTTAGTATAACAGTAATTCATTCTTTTCAATCAATTTTATACAGAGAATTCTCCACAATATTGTTCTTCGTTAGCTTTTATCATTATTGATGAAGATCAGCTTGTTGCACAAGATCTTTAACAATTGTCCGTAGGATAACCAAAAATAATTTCATTCCTGGATTCTATTACACACGAATTGCATACTACACAAAGAAGGGCTACAAACGTTTCTCATTTCCCAACATACATGTTGTCTACACATGTTTGGTGACAGTCTTTTCAAAAAAGCTCGACTGTGATTCACTCTATTTGTCTTTGTCTTGGTTTTTTAATGTTTGTTGTGATGTTTGTAAATAATAGTAGCGGACATTATTATTTGCATAGTGGGAACATACATCGATCGCCAAATTATTTGCATGCTCGGATTTTTTTTATATGGGAGGAGATAATCGATTACAGTAAAGGAACAAAAATAGGGAAATGGTAAAAACAAGAACTATTTTCTAAATAATTACCATGAAATTTAGAATAAAGAAGATAAACACATAGTCGGCAATTCTCGTTGGTAACAAATCAACAAAAAAAATTGGTGAGATATAAAATCTTTCTCTACAACTCAAAGAAATTTATCTATGGAAATTTAGAGGTACAAGACATAAAAAAAGTGAGAGGGAATGAAAATGATGCGATTCATTACTAATTACTTAATAAAATAAACCTAATGGATGTATATTTTTTTAGATTCTTAGTTATATAATTAAAATAAACCTAGGAAATGATGACTTTATTGAAATTGGGGTAAGCATATGTTTTAGTGGTTTTATAGGTTGAGCCGGCCATGCCTTTTAATTTAGTAAAAACGTATCATTTACTGTTTGTCCTGGCTCAAGTGGGTTCTTAATAACAAAATCCGGTTTAATTTTTATCTTGAATGAAAAGATTTTTTTATGTAATATTCATAAATATGAATCGTGGTACTCAAAATGTAGTGCTTAAGAGCGTGTTTGAAATTACATAATATGCATCAATTGTTCTGATTTTTTTCCCGAAAGAAACAGAGATATAATAAATGTGAATATGTATTACTTTCAATATGTCGTTGAAATAAATTTATACAGTAGAAAATAGTTATGTTTAAAAATTGACATGTGTTCTACTTTTCAAATTTAGAACATTTCTTAATATAACTTTTTGCGTAAATGATTTACACAGTTTTTTGTCAAGTAATCATCGACGACGATGAAATTTGTCTTTTTATAAATTTGAAGTTCAATTTACTGAGTACTTTCTGGAGAAAAGTCTCCACAAATAGTCAGACACGTTCCTCTTATTGAACCTGGCAAAGTGTTGGGCATGCAGCCGCCTCCTCATTCACCCCACTTCTAGAAATTGAAACAAGGAGACTCTGTTCATCCTCAAACCATACTAATTGAACCATTTCTTGGTACTGAAATTCAAGAAAAAAGAGGTCAAGAAAAAAAAATGGAGTCCTTGCTTGTTGGGTCTTTCCAAAAGGCCTCATTTCCACTTTCAATTCCATATTTGGCCGAGTTAACTTCACTCCACTGTTGTATGTGTTCATATACTATTCTCCCTTGTATTCAAAAAATAAATAACTGTTCTCCCTTTTTGCTTGATGCTTTGTTATGTGGGGCGGCGAGTTCAAGTTCAAAGATTTAGCTTTTTGTTGTGATTCTTGATTTTGCAATATTTTTGACATTTTTCTCGTGATTCGACTTTGATTTGATGTATTGATGTTCCTTTTCCTTCTTTTTTTCCTGGAATTCATAATTTGCATAGTTGCAGAACCGTTATACTTCGAGTTCAGTGCAATTTATTCAGTTTATTGGACCATTTTATTTAAAGCATCATGCAAATAATGTTTATTGCGCGATCTGTTTATGGGTTTTTTCCCCTCGTGTTGTCTACATTATTATTTATATGCTTCGTTAGTTGTTTGTTCTGAAATGGCACTTCAAAATCTATTCTTTTTAATGTTTTATATCTGAAAAATTAATAGGTTCAAATGTTGCAACGCATTCTTTCAAACGCGAAGCGTTCAGAAATGCGGGGAAATTACATACCATGCCCTTGAAATTACAGTTACAGAGGCGAAGTTTGATGAATGTAAAATGTTTTGGTGGAAGAAATGTGAAGTTAAATTCGAGCCAGAGTCTGAAGTATAGAGTTAAATCAGCTTCTGAACAGTCTTTTGAGTCCGAACATTCAAAGGACCCTTGGAATTCACCACAACATGCCTTAGATGCTTTCTACAGATTTTCGCGGCCTCACACAGTTATAGGAACAGTTAGTTTCAAAATCCTTCTTATTTTTATGAGCTATACATGTACGTTTTGTTAAATATGAGGAAAACTTACAGTGTGTTTTAATGTGCAGGCATTGAGCATAATCTCAGTTTCTCTCCTTGCAGTTGAAAAGCTTTCAGATTTTTCTCCATTATTTTTTAGTGGGGTACTTGAGGTATGCCAAGTTTTCATCAGTTATAATTATAATATTTCGAACTTGATTGATGCTCCATACAGTTAAACATTTTCCTGTATTGTCGCAGGCCATTGTTGCTGCTTTGTTGATGAATATATATATTGTTGGTTTAAACCAAATATCGGACATAGACATAGACAAGGTTAGCTTCAGAACGAATACATATTCATCCATATGCAAGTTATTAGAAGTTAAACACCAGAAAACTTATTTGTTTCTCAAGGGTAACCCATGATTTTGATTTGGGCATCTTGAATTAAATGAAAAGGTGAGCATATATCAACGACTAAATGATTTTCACTAATTTATTTATGTTTTCATGGAAGTTGGTAAAATACTTCAGATCTTCAAACTTTGTGAACTTGAATTTTGGGAGCATCAAATGTATGCATAAATTTGATTTTGAGGATAAGTGACAGGCTTCTAATCATAATGTTCGTTGTTTCCCGTGGGTGTGCTAGGCTAATTAGTACCAGAAGAGAGATGTGAGATCATAATTTTTGTCCATTGCTTGAGAAGTCTATGCCCAGAAGGGCACCTGTCAATATTGGCGTATGCATAGTCTAGCTTATAATGTGAAAGTGGGCTGCATTGTCCGCACTGACCATATGGTAGTCCTTTTTTTAAAGATGCCCATGAGAGTGCAGTGTTAGGCTATGAGCCCAAAAGGATAGTCCAAACCTTAAATACTAGTTTTTGAGGCTGAAAAGCCTCCCAAACTTATTGGTAACTTCATAAATTCTCATGAAACCAATGTGGGATATAGATCTTCTTCTGGCTCCATTATGGTTGAGTCAAAAGTTTTCTGGAATGCTGTTGGAATCGTCCTTTTTTTCTTTGATTGCTATCTGGTCAGATAAACAACTTTCAAACACTTCTGAGGAGCTTTATCACTTTGAAGAAGATTAGAGAGCCATATACATTACATGTTCAATCCTCAAGTCTCGAGAATATTACTTTATCTCTTGCATATTTGTTCCTTAAATATACGAAGTATGGATAGCATTAGAATTCCATATAGTCACCACTTTCAAGCTGCATCTGTTTGTCTTAGCCTGCATATATCTTCTTGTTTTACTATCAACAGTATCTACTTTGAATTCTGTAATTGTGAAATTTCTACTTGATTTTTTATGTCGTGGTTATTTACTTTCTATTATCTATTCAAAACACTATTGCAACCTGGAGGAACTATGATTAGGTATCATTCTTATTGTTATCAGGTGAATAAACCTTATCTTCCGTTGGCGTCTGGGGAGTACTCAGTTACAACTGGTGTGATGATTGTATCATCTTTTGCCATCTTGGTGGGTAAAAGGATATTTCTGTTTCTTTGATAAAAATTTGGATATTCATGTCTTGTCAAACAATGAAGAACATTATCTGAAACATGATAATATATATGCTGAACTAGAGGCCAATTATAAACTTTATAATCCTTCGGAAAAATTTAGTGGACTACCTTCATGATCTTTTTTATATAAGTGCATGTATATCTGAAATTCATGAGTCATCCTTATATAAATTTATTTAACAGTAATCAACTATTATCCCATTTGCAGAGCTTTTGGCTTGGGTGGATGGTCCGTTCACGACCACTACTTTGTGCTCTTTCTGTCAGCTTTGTACTGGGAACTGCATATTCCATAAACGTGAGCTGATTCTTTGATGCGCTTTTGTTTCTTTTATAGTTGGATGGTGCATAAATGTCTCAAATATGAACCTGAAATCAAAACTTATTTAAACATTCAAATATATGCTTTGCATACAAAGCTTTTATTGTCCTGACATCTCGATATGCTTGTTTATTCATCTGGAGTTTTATGAGCTTCCAACTTCTCGATACATAGAAAATTTCTGGATGCTACTTATATATATGGCTGCTCAGTTCGGACCATAGTTGGGATTTTTGGGCATAGTATCACAAAATTTCGGGTCTTTGCAGTGATGGACTGTAAATTAGTCCACAACACCGTGTTTCTTTTGTTATTCCCAGTAGTATCTTATAGTAACTCTGGAAGGAACAGAATGAGAACTAATGGCGGTGTAGCCTTAGAATAAATATTAGAATAAATATTGATGTCTGTAATTTTATGGACTTCATAAGAAATATAACGGTTTTCTCTTTGAGGCAGTGCTTTTCTGTCCTTCCATTTTAGAAGAGCTTTCCATGTAAAATAGTGTGTTTTTCTTAATTATTTTACTTCAAATTTTTCTTTTTGTTCCTAATAGGATTTTGTAGGAACTCTGGAAGGAACAGAATGAGAACTAGATGCTGAATATCTTTGAGTAGTTGATGTAATGGAATACATGTTCATTGAAGTTACTGATCTTATGGACTAATTTCGTACCGAATGCTCTATCTTTTAAAAATTAACTTACTTTTCTCGTGCTACCATTTATATGACACCATATACGTTTATGCTGTTTCAGCTACCGCTTTTGAGATGGAAGAGATTTGCTGTTGTTGCAGCAATGTGCATCTTGGCTGTTCGCGCAGTCATTGTTCAAATAGCATTTTATTTGCATGTCCAGGTGTTATCTCCATTCTTTTTATTGCGTGATATTTATCGGGAAACCTCACAAATAATGCCTAGTGTTGATGTCCAATATCATTTTAATTTCGAGGTAAATCTAGGAGTAAATTTGAGTAGATTTCTGTGCAAATTCAGATCTGAACAGGAGAGGAAATATGATGCAACTTGATGGTTTCTCTTAGTGCATTTTTTATGCAACTCTTTTTTTCTAGAGATGCTCTATGTTGCAAGTTTATAAACTTTATGCATATGTCCTTTGCCGTTGTCAGATGTTTGTTTTTGGTAGACCAGCTGTCTTTGCAAAGCCTGTGATTTTTGCTACTGCTTTCATGAGCTTCTTCTCAGTCGTCATTGCATTATTCAAGGTAAATGATCTTTATTATGTTTATGCTCTGAAAAATGTCGGAGACCAGTTTATCTTTACTTTGGAACTTCATATTTGTAGGACATACCGGATATTGTGGGGGACAAGATTTTTGGAATCCAATCTTTTACTGTTCGATTGGGCCAAGAAAAGGTTAGTTATCAACTATGGCATTTCATTCTGGAATGACATTCTCGATGTCGTTATTTATTAGTATATTGTAATGTTTGATTTTCTAAAGCGAGATTTAACAGGTCTTTTGGGTTTGTATATTTCTTCTTGAAATGGCATATGCTGTTGCCTTGTTGGTGGGAGCAACATCTTCTTGCACTTGGAGCAAGTGGACCACGGTTCTGATCTTTCTCTACTATTTTCGTGCTTATTAGTCTGACACAGGATGGATGGACAGCACAAATCATGATTGTGTGACATGAGCACCAATCATATGTAGCCTGTGTTAGGAACAATAAACGAAATATCAGAAGGTCGAAATAATAAAAGAAGACACAATTCGAAGTTTAAAACCCTTCTCAAATCGAAAAGGGAAAAAATATGGCCACACATGGAAATTGACTTGATTATTTATAGAAGTTATGTTACAAGATTCAGTGTTTTGTTGCATAGCTTTTTTTGGTTAAGACTCCATAAATTATATTGGTCTAAACTTTGGTTTAGCAGGAAAATTTAATACTTCCGACTTTTACATAGGAGAGATTGTGCAATTGCCAATTATGAAGATTGATAACCTGGATATCTTAAGATATGTCTTGATTTAGTATAATCCGTTTGATGTCCACCAATTCATTCAACATCTGTCTTCTCATTGCACTTGCATTTTAGGTGATCGGTCACACCGTCTTGGGTTCATTGCTATGGAACCGTGCAAAATCTGTTGATTTGAAGAACAAGGTTGCAATCACATCTTTTTACATGTTCATATGGAAGGTAATCCACTTCGTCAAGAAAACGTGTTTTGCTTCTTGAATTCATTGATATGTTTTTCCGGATAACTTCATACTTCCCTCGGTTAACTGCCGAGACGTGTAAGGCTATATGAATGAAAATCTCTAATGTCTCCCATACATTTGTGCAGCTCTTTTATGCCGAGTACCTGCTCATTCCTCTTGTAAGGTAAACTATAAAGGACTCGTGGAATGTCGCCTTGGCTGCTTTGTCGTGCTATCTCAATAATTTCATGTGCAAATACTGGCTTCTGGATCTATTATCTTTGCCTATTATTCTCCACCTAGAACGTGATTTTTGGTTCATGATATTTTGTGAAGTATTACTGGAAGCATAATGCTGTATAGATTCTTGTTCATGGGCATAGCTCATTTTAATTCAATTGTTGTCACATTATTTTTTCTTCGTATGCTCGTTTTGAGGTTGATATATTTTTGTATGAACTTGTCATGTGAGCTAGGGGTGTCGGTTGAAGTCCGGTAACTTGATCGGTTCCGATGAAAATTGGACTAATACAATCCGGCTATTACCCAGACAAATAACAGTTGTCTGAAAATATGAAATACTCCGTAGTAAGAAGTTTCTGCTATTGAGCGATGCCATATGAAATCGGTCAGATGATTGAAAAACATCATGATATATTTGGAAATAACAATTATTTGATTTTTAAAAGGGAATCTGCTGATAATAATAAAATTGTATTTTTTTTATGAGACTTCTAACGATACAATTTGCGAATATTTACGGTAACTTGGTTTCTGGGGCTTCCGACAATGACATTTTCGGTACAAAATAGACTTTTTTTTATTAAGCATAGACATTGGTGTTGAAATAAAGGATTAAAACACGTACATTTTCAAATAAATGGGCAGGCCTGAAAATTATAAGTCTTCTAGGTTCAACGACGACTCTTACTTTTCCAAGTGTTGTCCCATTATGGGCCAAAAGATTTATATGTTTTTGTTCTATATATATATATATATATATATATATATATATATATATATATATATATTTATTTATTTATTTATTTATTTATTTATTTATTTCATTTTTATTTGTGTAAATGAATTATAAAGTGCATATAACAATTTTAAATTATTAAAAAAATCTATATAATAAAAAAAAGTATAATTTTTTTATAATACTTTTTTATTTATTTTTATAATATACCTTATTCTTTGGAGAGGAAAACCGACGGTTTGATATTTTGCCTTCTTATTTGTAGTCATAATTGAAAAAATAAGCTAGCAACCAACCTCTCTTAAGTCTTAATTATATTTCATCCAAAATATTTATAGGTCTGTATAAAATTTTATTCTCATCGTCATGCAAGTGACACAATTTGAAGCAAGATAATCAACAAAAGCATTTATTAGTTCATTGAACGAAATTGTGGTTTTTTATATATTGGCAATATTCATCCAAAGTCTTATTCCTCGTCACGAGCTGAAAAATACTTGTATAGATTCGATTAGGACCTTATTTATGAATAAACTCAATATTATTGATCAACAATAGTTGATATGTTAGTTTATATACTTTTTGTTTAAAAGATTTGTTTTATTATTTAATTGATATACAAATAGAGCACAAATTGAATGCATAGAAGTGTTTCCTTTACGAGTGACACGCAGCATGTACTTCAAGTCTTTAACGTTTAGTGGGCAATGTTCTTTAATAGAGTTGAAAATTAGAAATAAAAATTGAAAAAAGTAAAGAAAATAACTTGTGGGTCGAGAAAGGACTCAATTTTTGACAATGAACCTCTTTAAAATTTGCAACAACAAAACAATTTACATTAAATAAAAATAAATAAATAAATAAATAGAGGGGACAAAGACTTATATTTTTTCTCTCGAAAAAAGTGTCCGAATATACGTGATTGTATAGGAATTTCGGTATATTATCATGATAATTATATTTATATGTACAACTTGTGTTTCTACCACTTGCAAATAATTAGGTGGGTTTTACAAAAAATTCAATATTATCGATTATTTGGCTTTGACTACTGAGCATTTAGGTTTTGTGCGTCATTCAATAGTGGTGTTCATGGGTTGTTGGCTTTTAGCGAGGGATTTGAATACTAGAGAATGCGATTGTCTATGTCTTTTATCAGTTTATAGCTCTCGGAGTTCCTTATTTGTACCTTCATATCAATTGGAAGACAGTTCCCTTACTCGACACCATCTTGAGCTGAATGGTTTGAGGAGATCTGGATTAGCTTTGGTGGTTCCTGCTTTTTCAGAGTGATGCTCTTGTACTGATGACGAGATTCACGCTACCAGTATGCATTCTCATTCGGGTTTTAATAGCCGTGTTTTAGTCTTGGTCCATGATAGGCAACTGATGTTTATCGTTTGTGTAGCATTGTATTGGGCTTTTGTGGCCGGATTACGTTGTAAACACCTATTATTTTAATATAATGAATGTTTATGTTCAAAATAAAAAAATCGTACTAACTATACATTTGATACAATTAAAACCTAACTTTTGTTTTTTTGTTTTTCTAAATAATTAATCCGTCTCCCTACTTTTATTGCAATTTAGGCTCATATGCAAACCAAACTCTAAGTCTAATTTCAATGAGGTATAATGCTATTATTCATTTATTTATCTTTCAATCTTTACTATTGGAACTCCTACCTACATAACTTGATATTAAATATTTATTATCATCCAACATACATATGTGAATTGATATTTTTAAAAAAAAATAAATTAAAAACATATTTTTATTTTGTTTTTTGAGCAACAACTATTTTTATTCATTTTCACTATAAAACCGTCTAGTGGGCTCGTGGATAGATCGGTATGAATGGAGAATATGATTAAATCTTTTACTTTCTAAATCGCGTTTTGAAAAAGAAAGTGGGTAAACAAAATACAATGATAAACTTGTTTGTAGTTTGGTCCCATTTTTGCCTGCAGATTTCAACTGTATATAGTTGTCCCTATTATGTATTCAATCTTCAAAAATTGTCTTTATTATTCTAGAACACCAACCAAAAATTCTCGTATCGTGGTTGTCTTGTTTCTGTTGTGGGTCTTTTCCTGACAAAAAAAAAAAAAAAAAGGTAATCTCATTCTTTAAGTCAAATCAATATTTTTGAACACAAGCCATTAACCTTTTTCCAATGCCAATGACGCTTACCCCATTAATATGTATTATGTGTGTTTGCAGAAAGTCTCGCGTTCGAAGATCCCTTCCCCGTAATAAATATCGGAAAAGGTAACTGATGTGAACCGATATTTTAGGTATTTGGTAGAACGAAGTGTTAGCAAAAAATAAAGAAGAACACACCAAAATTTTTACGTGGAAAACCCTCAAATTGAGAGAAAAACCACGGGACCTAGTTCAGTATAAATTTTACTATCACAGTTTTTTGATTACAGGACTTTTGGGACACCACTTACAATCGTCAAATGACTATAAAAATATTCCAGAAAAAATAATGAAAATGACCGAACAGAAGTGAATATGCTCTCTTCGGAGTCTTTTTGCATAGAAAAAACCAACCCTCTTCAATGAGACCATCCGCGGGTATTTATAGGGCTGTTCCCAGTGACTAATTCGCTGGAGATCCAAAATACGATGTCCTCTGATCGTGGCTTAACTGGGGCCAAACGTGTCCGAGAAATCCACGTCCCATTACTGCACGTTTATTCACGCCGGTTGATTTGTTGGTTATCCTTGGGTCTTCCGCTAATCTTTGACCAGAAAACTGAGGAGGGTTTAGCAGTTGTTCGGTAAAACCCTGCTCGGTGCTATTTGTTCGGTGTCCTCCTATTCGGTATATGACTTGTTCGGTTCTTGGAGGGATTTTACCCGAGGAAGTCAATATGTCATATGACATCAAATATGTATTATAAAAATATATTTTACAAGTTTGCATTCTCCAAAACTAAAATACACTTCATGCATATATATAATTAAAATTACTCATCGTTACGATTCATCATCAGCATCAGCATCATCATCAGTATATGCTTGTGTTTATTTTATTGCTATTGTCATTATTATTAGTAATAAAATAAATAAATAAAGTGAAAGTCAGCAATCGTAGCGTAATTAAACAGCTCTCATATTACATATGCATACACGCGGTAATTTAATTTGGACAGCAAATGTATGTATCACATAGGGACGGCATTAATTTTATCTAATTGTGACCTCCATTGATATTATTTATTCAACAACTCGGAGAGGGAAAATAGCTCTCTTCCTTTTCGTTTTCGGAGTAATTCGGAATCGGGTCTCGTATATGGTGGAAATGTTTGCCATCTCCCCTGGTAGAAAAAAAAAACAACTCAAAAACTCACCCACCAGAAAAAAAGTTGGATGATTATATTTCATTTTCACTTAATCTCCCGATTTCAGTTTTACAATATGAAACTTGAATTAAGACAATATAAATATTTATTATCCTTCAAATGATAAAAAAAAATTAAACTAATGGATAATATTAAAATTCAAGAGTTGACTGGGATATTTGACTTTTAGAAAGATTAAGAAGCAATTTATTTTGAAACGAGTGTTACAAGTTCACGTGTACTCGTAATATATTTTAAAATGTGAAGTCTTAACCTAATTATTGATCTAAAATATTTATCAAAATAGTATTTTGCCGGGGAAGGTAAAACTTTAGCCGCTGTAATTAATAATCCGTCACTTCACATCAACGTGTAAGCCAACTTTTCTAAATTTAGAAGTAGGAAACATGAGGGACTTGGCTACCTCATAGGGCACCACTCTATGTCGTAAATTCATCATATATTTGGGATATTCTCCATTGAGATATCATCAGTACATGGTAGATCTATCTCATGGAGGTAGTACTCCATGGGGTAGCCAAGACAAAAACGTAGGGGATGGACTTGGCTACCACATATGGCACCACCCTATGGGGTCAATTCACCATACATTGGGGATATTCTCCATTGTCATATTCTCAATACATGGTAGATCTATCCCATGAAGGTAGTGGCTCATGGGGTAGCCAAAAACAAAAACGTAGGGGAGGGACTTGGCTATCTCATGGAGCACCACCATATGTGGGTAAATCCACCATACATTGGAGATATTCCTCATTGGGATATCCTCAATACATGGTAGATCTATCACATGGAGGTAGTGCCACATGAGGTAGCAAAGACAAAAACGTAGGGGAGGGACTTGGACTACCCGTGTAAACACAATTGTATAATGTACTCATATAACAACAACTTTGTATCCGTTATCGTTATACGAAAATGGTTAACTCGAGTATGAGTACATTTTTTACATTGTTATTTAATTTTTGAAAACTAGACTACTTGTTTGCTCTCCACATACATTTATCTTTTATATCAAAATACATATTTTAGCAGAGAGATATTAACATAACTTAATTTTGAACAACAAGAATAGTTTTAGGTCGTGGGACTCGATGAAAACGACTATTACATTGTTTTGGGATTACGGTCTCTGTTTAATGTCGTGGAATCTGCTCTTGATCTAATATGCAACATTCATAATGATAAAAGGATGTTACGGGTCAAAACATGAAATAATTTGGAGAAAAATTTAAATTATTTTTCTATTAAAAAGTACATTGATTTGTAGTTTGGTTTTTTTATGAGCCAAATAATGATGTTCACGATACCAAGGCATTTGCGTTAATAGGTTGTCCCTACATCTCCCGTGTAGAGACTTAAGATGGAGTCCTTCCTTCTCTTAATTTAGGAAATGAGAAAATAAAAAAATAAAATAAAAATAATGATGTCCACATGATTTCATACTAAATAATACACAATAATTTCAGAGCATGTGTTGTCCCACGCAACCTTCAAATAAAATATACTGACATGATTGAACCTAATTTAGGATTTTTTTATTATTTTTTTAGCAAGAATTTGGGATTTCAGTTATATACAGTATAATAATCTTGATCGAGCTCTGACACCATATTTACTTAGCGCCGATGCAGAGTATATAATCTCGTTCGATTCATCATAATCAAAAAAAAAATTTATTATAGATTTAAAATTTAAAATAGTATAGATGATACAAAAGTGAAAATAATAGAGATGAAATAAATATGATTATATAGGACGTAGATTTTTTCGTTGGCGATTTTCAACAAAAGCAGGAGTAATTAAGAGGGAGAAGTGGAGTTTATGAGTTAAAAATACGAAACCAATATTCAGAAAAAATGGTACCGACTAATAAACATGTGTAATAATAAATAAATAAATAAAAATTTCAATAAAAGTATGAGAGAATGCATTTTTTGGGTT
The DNA here is from genome assembly GCA_907163345.1 of Haberlea rhodopensis. Classification (NCBI taxonomy): domain Eukaryota; kingdom Viridiplantae; phylum Streptophyta; class Magnoliopsida; order Lamiales; family Gesneriaceae; genus Haberlea; species Haberlea rhodopensis. The sequence continues at coordinate 9,032,709 of CAJQUN010000003.1, read as the reverse complement.
TTTAAAAAAACTTCGCTAAAAAGGATGTCATGTGACATCATATAATAAGAAGAAATTAAGATGTATATCAAGTATGCCATATCTATCCCCTAAAACCCAAAGAAAAATGATTTCGATTGATATTACTAAAATAACTCTCTCTACAGTTCGATTTTAGAAGGTCCCATGTTGGCGGGCACCCTGAAATACTCATATAAAAAATATATATAAAAGAAAAAAATTATATTAAGACCAAAATCTGACTATGTAGATGACCAAATTCTGCGCTTCGCCATTGGTAGAGGTTGAAGGCGATATCTTACAAATATTTGGGTTGAAACAGAGAAAGAAGCGCAGAAAATAGAAATAGTTCAGTCAACTTTTCTTAACAGTAAACATTTTGAAACTTTTATTCATATTGGTTTATTTTTAAACTTGTAATCTATTAGCTATTTCTTTCTTACTAAAATACCCTCCCGCCGATATTCAAGAGCATATGTCTCCACCACATTCTTAAACTCATCCCTCCCACCACCATCAATTACCGCCGATCGTCGTAGCCATCGGATCTTGCACTAGGAGAATCTTCACATAAATATTAAAACTTTCTGTGGAGCTGGTGGTGTACGTTCGTGAAATCATCTACCTAAATTCTCAAATCCATCTGCGTGAATCATCTGCCCATCCACGTGAAATCATATGTGCGAAAAATATGTGGCTTGCAAATCCTTCTGAGTTGGGCATTTGCATGTTTGATTTTGATTTTGATTTTAAATTTATGACTTCGATGGGGTTGGCAGCACCAGTGTAAGAGATGGTTTTTTAGCAGATGGCTTGGGTTTTGATAATCTTTGGGTTTTTCAGAATAATTTTGGATTTTGAGCTGCTTATGAATAGTGGTGCTACAATAAAATTAAGTGCACCAACATATAAAAAATCATACAATAGTGTATAAAAAATCGTGCAAAAATGTACAAAAAATTGTACACCAATGAATAAAAATCGTGCATAAATTAATCGTGCACCTTCAATTTAATTCAATTCAATCTTGCATCTTAACTCAATCGTGCATAAACATGATTTTTAACTTGTTGGTGCACGATTATTTAACATGGTGGTGCACGATTTTAAACATTATGGTACACGATTTTTTAACTTGCACGATTTTTTAACATTTGCTGCACAATTTTTGCAATTTGGTGCATGATTTTTTGTGATGGGGGTGCACGATTTTTGTAAAACGGGTGCACGCTTTTTTTTATCGATTTTCTAACATGTTGATTCACGATTATTTAACACGGTGATACACGATTTATGTAATGATGCTGCACGTTCTGAAATCAGATCTGAAAGATTGTTAGGCTTTCCAAGAGGATGAGCAGCCACATCTTTCATCGTGCCTGAGACTGATGTTGGTCGTGGTTGAGTTGATCAAGCTTTTCCTATCGTCGAAGCTGAATTCAGATCCGTTAATTGCTAGGGTTTCCGAGTTTCGTAGCAGTGTCTATCGCGCATTGACTTCCAAGAACGTGGAGTTGATAAATTTTTTTTTTGTTGGAATGATGCTTTGAATATTTAATAAGGAGTTCAGTTGAATGTATTTATAAAAAAAATTCGATGATGATGTTTGTTTGTGATGAATGAATTTAACGAGAGAATGAGAAGAATGGATGAGAAGTGGGTTCATTGAAGGCTGGTCATTGAAGAAGAAGCATTGTGGCTCTTTTTGTAATTTTACGCAAAATAGTCCTATGTGAACTTAGGTTTTTTTGACCGACTAAAATAAATAATGTTCTATCAGCTGGTACCGGCCCGTAAGTACCCCTTATTTTTTCTACCTATTTTAGGTCTTATTTTCTCAAGTCCTATTCTGATTGTTCGTTAATTTCTTATAGTTGAAAAATAGCTATCCTATTTTATAGCTATTTTTCTAAGCGATATGAAACTGACCGTATATTCCAGTACATACCGTGAACAATAATAGCAAACAATGAATAAAAATATGGGATAATTATATCTACACCTCTCGACTTTAACGTAATTACAAAAACCTTTCTATGGTTTGAAAATTATAGAAACCTCCCCTCAAACTAAGTTAAACATTACAGATAAGTCCTGCCGTTAAAAAGTTAACGGCCATTACATAAACCACTCCTAATTTTTAATGAAAATCCCAAATTGCCCCTGGTCAACTTTGAAATCTATTTTGATCTAAATTTTTGGAGGGGATGTCTTTGTAATTATGGTATTTTATAGGGGGTGTGATCGTAATAAAATCAATATTTTATTTTCCAAATATAATTATTACTTACTCAAACCTTTTTTATTTTCCTAATAATTTTAATTTTTATCATCTTTATTCAATCTTGTAAAATATCAATATATACCATAAAAAATTCAAAATTTATATATATATATATATATATATATATATATATCATTTAAAAACTTTTGCTAGAAATAACGATAGTTTGTAATATTTTGAGTTAAATTGAATTGAACGTCAAATTTAAAAAATAATATGTTCGATTGTCATTCTTGGAATTGACCTCAATAAATATTGGTTCACCCAACAATAACGTAAAAACTTGATAATATATAATCATTGTACTTTCAAAAAATGATTTAAAATGTAAATAATATATGATTAATAACTTGAGAAACGAGATAAAAATCCAAACTCTGAAAACCTATGATGCACGACACTTCTAAAAATTACTCGGTACAGTGACGGACATTTCTCGGACACCGACACTTCTCGAACACGTGTCGGGCACGCCACGTGGCGTGTCCTTTATTTTATTAATAAAATAAAACCGGACACTCATCTCAAACACTCCCCTCAAAATCAGACACCCGAGCTCCAGTCTCATGCAAATTTTCAAAAAAATCAATTTTTTAGTGTTAATTTTCGTAAATTTTGTTTTTTAGCTTAAACCTCTAAATCGTGATAGTTCTTTAGCCTTATCTAGTCCGGCCAGCCGCAAGCACTTTTGAATCCTGGCTCCGTCCCTGCACCAAACATCATACAATTAATCACACTACATAAATTACTTATTTCTATTTAATTTTTTTTTTTTTTTTTGTATTCGAATGTGGCATTTGTTTTTAGGATCTCAATTGAGATGAGATGTCATATGTAAGACATACGTTAAAATTATCTTCTAAATTTTCAGTATTTCTCCGTTCAAAAAATGTTTCCCGTGCCTTTTGATGGATCAAGTGGTCAAACGTTGACTTTTGCGGTTGGAAGGAAATGCTCCGCACCAGATGGCGCCCGCCATAGAAAATAAACATCGCCGGTTGCCGTCAAAATTAAGTATTTAATCTTTATTATATTAATCAAAAGACTTATTGATTAGAAATATAATGCTTATTTTATGGACATATAATAAATAGTATCTTACTTTAATAAGAAATTTAATAAATTTAAAAATTATAACAGTCGGTTGTTAATCGGAAATTGGCAGTGGCGACGAGTTACTATATTCAAGTGTGGGCTCCACTTATATAAAGTCAATTCCTCTCCCCCGTTAAATTCTATTATGCATAAAAATTGCGATTTCTCTAAAATAATACCATATGATATTTACGCCCTTAATTTATGGTTAACAATGAAACATCACACTTTGAAATGCATTTGATTCTCAACTTTAAATTTTATCTCAGTTAGATTTATTTCTAAGCTGAGGGCTGTAAATAAATTAGATAGTTTTTTTTTTGTTTAAAAAAAACTAGTTAAAATTTATAATTTTAATAATTATGTATCATTTTACAACTCAATTGATAGCAGGTAATATATGGTGTGTGGTTGTTTGGTTATTTGGTTTTGTTTCACTGCTACAAAATCACTTTGCTATGACTACTGAGTTTTTCGGTTTCGTGCGACATACAATGTTGATACTAAGTTATTGAGTTTCAATGCGGACTCTGGAAACAATAGCTTGCTCGGTTGCTACCCTTTATTGTTTATTCTTCTCTAATTATCCTTCTTTGTTCCTTTAGACTGTTGGAATGCAGTTCACTTACTCACCCATACTCTGGTCTGCATGGTTTGAGGGGGTCTGAATTGGCTTAGGGGGTCTTTGTACCCTTTGGTCACAGCGTGTCTTTTCGGTGCATCGTTCATCAATTTTATTTGTTAGTGTCTATGCTTGGTGTTTTATATGTACTGTTGTCTTTCGGTTGTCTACCCGTGTATTGGATGCACATTCATTGTATCTAGTTGTGCTCTTAATATAATCTATGTTTCGTTTCAAAAAAAATTATTAGCACGTAAATTTTTGAATTTCTTGATTTGGAAGGTTTGTGTTTATTTTTATAAATAGTGATGGAGGGTTGTGCAACTCTAATTTTTAATAAACTGTATAGTAGCCAAAAGCCATGTTTCGACGCTTTTCAAACAATGACAATTATTATACTCCAACAATCACCCACCCAGTAATTGCACTACCTTGCAACTAATGAGAATCAAACAAATGACATTATCTTTGATACCAAATGTAGGATAAATCACTTGACGATTTACCAAAAGTTATAGCTAGTGGTAACTGCGTAACTCTAATCTTTAAACCGTATAACAGCCCAATTGTCACGCTTCAATCGTTCTCCAAGCAAGAATAATTATTGCACTCCAACAATCTCCCCAATAATTGAACTACCTTGTAACTCATGCGAATCGAACACGCGACCTTGACTTTGATACTCATTGTAGGATCAAGCACTTGCCGCTTACAAAAAGCTATAGCTAGTGGTAACGGTGCAACTCTAATCTTTAAACCTTATAGCAGCACAAACATCACATTTCGATTGCTCTCCAAGTAGGGATAATTATTGCACACCAACAAAATATATTTTTTCAATTATTCTATGTATTATTTAGTATAACTTTTATTTTGTTCTAACATATAACATAATAAAAATACGTCAATATATTTGTAAATATTCATTAAACTCTAATTGAACTACCTTGTAACTCATGTGAATCGAACACGCGACCTTGACTTTGATACTCATTGTAGGATCAAGCACTTGCCGCTTACAAAAAGCTACAGCTAGTGGTAACGGTGCAACTCTAATTTTAAACCGTATAGCAGCACAAACACCACATTTCGATCGCTCTACAAGTAGGGTTGTAGACGATGTTGTGTAATCGACAAGACAATGGCAGTAATAAATGCTAACTTGGAGTTATCGAGATAGACGCTGGGATCAAAGGGTTTTAGATTAAGTAGGTCTAAAATGGAATATATGGAGTGCAAATTTAGTGGTCACACCTTTCGGGATTCCAGTGTTGTAGCACTCGATGGTCAAGAGGTATCGATGAACAGCAAGTTTCAATACCTAGGTTCATTATCCAAAAGGATGGAGAGATTGACAGTACGTTAACACAGAATCCAGGCTGACTGGTTGAAATGGTGAAGGGCCACCGGAGTTCTATACGATCGTAATATCCCGCAAGTATTTTTTTTATAGAACCGCCGTTAGACCCGCAATATTGAATGTTGGGCACCCAAGAAGAATCACATCTAAAATATGAGTGTGACAGAGATGCAAATGCTTCGTTGGATATGCAGTAAGATCAGAAGAGATAAAATAAGAAAGTAAGATATTCGAGCTGAAGTAAGTGTAGCTTGTATAGAAAAGAAGATACAAGAAAGCCGCTTACGTTGGTTTGGTCATGTTCGACATATGCCCAGCAATGCACTTGTGCGTTGAGTGAAATCCATGAATTTCGGCGAGTTCACGAGAGCAAGAGGACGATCGAAGAAGATATGGCTCGAAGTTATACACAAAGACTTGTAGTGCAAAGAGATACAGAAGATATTTTGACAGATAGAAGCATTTGGAGAAAATTGACGCATATATCCGATCCAACTTGATTCTCTCTATTGTTCATGTAGCCTACCCAATTTATTGAGATTAAAGGCTTAGTAACAGTAGTTGTTGTTGTAGTATCACTTGATTTCAGTACCCATTGTTTTAATAATAATAACCAAAGATTTCAAGGTATATCTAAAAGAATTGTGTATGTTATTGTTGTTTCTATTTCCTGTTTTTGTTTATTACTGAAAATGACCTTTTCACTTTTAAAAATATAAAAAAATTATGTTAGTTAAAAAAGTTTAGTCAAATATCCTTTCGAGTCTCTAAAATGGTAATTGCCGAAACTTTACATATTTAAGAAATACACAAAACAATTAAATATTTTTGAAGTAAGATATGGTAAAGGCTCCTACTTGTTTAGGGTGGGACACTTGATCCACCGATTCACATCCAATAAAGTTTCATTTAAATGTTTAAGACAGAGAGGATCCTTGCTGTTTCTTGTTTGTTTATTTATTTATTTTTCTTGTTTGAGCTATGGCAGCAAATGTGATTAAACATCACCTTAAAATTTTGTCGTACATTGTGTTGATTCCCTAACTTTTGTTAAGAAAAGAATCTTAATATTTGTAATTTAAAAATCATAGTTGGTTGAAATGACAACAATAACCTCATGTGGTCCAAGTGATCCACGCGGTCCAACCAACTTTTAATAAAATTACATTCTTAACCCTAAGAGAACTATTTATCATCTTCTTTATCCTAATATTCACCAAACAGTGTCATTTTATGAACATGAGATCCTTCAATTTCTGTCATCTCGGGATGAACCCAAAAGCATAATTTTGAAAAAGACTCAGTTCATATAACGTTCTTGTAATTATAATTCAAAACCCGATTTAAAGATGATGTTAAAAATAAATAAAAAGCCTATCATGCTTCCAAATTATAATAAATTTTTAACAAACTGGAATATACCATTTTGACCATAACGGCACCGGGTGAGGTGGGTTGCAAAGCCACAGGTCGGAAAATTACTGCCCCCAGATTGTTTTACGAATGGCTCCTCACCATCCAACCTCAGCCCCTCATGCGAGGTTAATCTGCAAGTTATCCGACTCCTTCAGAAACCCATTCATATGTTCCGGATCCTGTTGAGTGGCTGGGATATGGAATCATGTGGTTGTGCTCAAGATGATATTTCTCCTGGGCCTCGGTTAACTCGAATTGTAGCTTGAGGTTCATCCTGTAAAGGTTTCTCGCCGCCTTTTCTTGTTCTTGATACTGGGATATGCTAGCTGGGCTAGCACCAATCTCCAGAAGAATATTCCATTTATGGTTGAAGTGTTTAGGTTCGGCCAGATATCATTGATTTAGTTCTTCCAATTTCTGGAAGTACCACCTATATGACTTGCACCACGAACATTCGTTCGGATCCATATGTTTTCTTGAATCGTCTCCTTCGTATATGTTATAAATTAATATTCAAGATATTACTATATTATTTTCAAAATTAACCTAGACTCTTATACCATTTTGTGCCAAAGATAGCAAAAACGGGAACTTGTAAAAAGAAGAAGTTAAAAGCAACTTTTTTATAACTATAAGGATATAAAAAATAATTAAATATTATATATGGGTTTCTTTGTAAACATAACAAAAGCTTAGGAAGCATAATGCAACTTACCAAACCATTGAACGATAAAAAATCAAAATAAAGCACTAAATTGATTTAAAAATTTGAAATTGGACATATTTGAATAAAAGTTTATCAAACTTGGATTTTTTTATACTATTATTTTTTCTCAAGACTTAAGTGAATTTTGTTTCCCAAAAAAATAATTCCTTGCAATTTCCCCGATTTTTTTTTATAAATTCGGGCTCCTTAATAGTGATGGTCTCGTTTTCAGTATTCAAAGTATATTAATAACGTGTATAGTCCATACCATCAATAAATAATAACAAATAAAAACAAGTATTATCCAAAGTAAATTAAATGCGAAGATTTTCTAAGTGTTTGAGACATTATTCCCGATATATATTAAATACATAATAATTATTGTTAGGTTATCGAAACGACAGTATATTTTGTTTTGATGATAACAAAATAGTAATTGTATTTCTAGTATATTTTGAGCATAATTGTTTGCGGTATAAAAGTTGAGTATAGGGGTAAGGATGGCAATGGGGCGGGTCTAGACCCGGACCCGCACTAAACCCACCCCACCGGACCGGGTTTGGACCCGCTTCAACCGGGTTTGGAAGCGGGACGGGGCGGGTTCTAGGATTGGCCGAACCCGCCCCGAACCAGCCCCGCTATACATTTTTTATTTTTAAAAAAGAAATTAATATTGCATATACATTTTACTTCTTTGATGAACAATAAAGTGTCATTATTTAATTTTATATCAAAATTTATGTGTTCATGTTAAAGAAGTTGGACATTTTGAAGAGAATGAGAGTAAATTAATAAATATTTGGTTGCTTAAAGATAGTTTTGTAATGCTTATTATAAATATTTACTATAGAAAAACATGAAATTCAATAACAAAACTCAATTTTTGTGTTTCAAAATTGATTTCTAGCTAAAATTTAAAAATAAAAAAAAATAAAATGGGACTGGGGCGGGGCGGGTAAACCCGCAGGGTTCACGGGTCTAGGCGGGCGGGGCGGGTCCGGGTTTTATGTGTAGTGGGGCGGGTTCTGAGATTGACCAAACCCTTCCCAAATTCGCCCTGTTGCCATCCCTATATAGGGGTTAATGGTCCTTAATTATCTTACAACAATACTAAAAGATACAATTGGATAGAGCACCCGAGTAAATGGCAAAAATAGCCGCCATAGCCAATAAAAAAACATCTTAAGAAATTAATAAGGGCTAGTACATAACAACTATATTTCTGATTACTAGTTTTCTATACAGTTATGTACACATGATTCAAGAACAAAAACAAAGTATAGTCGAACTGTTGAGTCGAAAACTAAACATCGATGGGCAATTGCGTTTTACCAAAAAGTATAGCTGAGATAAAGTTGTAATTCTAATCTTTAAACCGTACATCAACACAAGCACCCCGCTTCGATCGCTCTTCAAACAGAGACATGTATCGCAGTCCAACACCAATCATCATAAGACCATTGCATTCCAGAAGCGAGAGGAGAAGCAGAAGAAAGCTAATCAATCATACATTAGAGAAATGAAATTAATAGATTAGTGGAGTGAGATTTTACCATGTTAAGGTTTATACAAACATGAGAATCAATTTACTGCTCAATTGATCTTCTGAACTATTTAGTGCTCAATTAGAACTGAAATTATATTAAGTTTAATATTGTATTTGTATTACGTGTTAATATATACTACGTTATTTCAGTGAGAACGTCTTAAAAACACACTTGATAAATAAAATTACTTTTTTTAAATAGAAATTTAATTTAATTTATATATTTATTTGATGTATATATATTATATTTTTGAAAAGTTTTATGTATATATTTTACTTAATAATACTTGTAAAATGACAATTTTACTAATATTTTGATTGATGGAGTCAAAGTTAGCAAGTTGAGGCACTTGGGGTGGGGAGTGGGGACATACGGCGCTAATCAGGCCGTGAGACAAAGTATATAAAGAGGCCACAGCCAAACCACTCCTCTTACTTGAGGAGATCCCATTTTCCCTTCTCCCTTCCTTTCCTTTGGGATTTTAAAAATCCTCAATCACTCCCTAAATTAATATTTCCCCTTTCTTCTCTCATCCCTCTCGTTCTTTTCATAAAAAGATTCCTGAAAAAAAAAAAAACTGACAGCAATCCAGCAAACATGGGCAATGATAAAGGCTTAAGTCTTGAAGAAATCAAGAATGAGACAGTTGATCTGGTATAATTATTTTTCCAGTTTGATTCTTGATTACTAAACGAAATCTTGAAGTGGGATTTACAATTTTTTTTTTCTATTTTGACTGGATTTTGTGATGAAAGTTAAATATTTCTTGTAAAATTCTGTGGCTATGAGTTATTAACTTTTTTATGTTGTGCTATTCACTATTACGTTTTGCGAGATTCGGTTTGTTTTACATATTGGGAATTGACTTTAGTGGTAATCAAAAAGGTTTCTTTCATATTATTATCGAACTTAGTGAGAATTAGATGCTTTGCTTTCAGCTTTCATATGTTCGCTTTTCTGTTTTCTCGTATACATACACAGACCTGCCAACTTGTACAGAAATTTAGGTAATTATTATATAAATATAAAGCAAAATTTAATTATTAAAACTAATATAAAAAAAAATTATTTAATTTTTTGTTTGGTTTACCATCCCTTTGTGTTGATTTAACTATTTATCGTCACTGTTCTTGATTAATCTGAATTTTGATCACCCATCAAAAAGTTTGACTTTTTTTGTATATCATTTAATTAATTTGAAGATTAAATATTAATTGGATGTGTAACTGATTAGCTTGTCAGAAAAAAATAAATGGTTTGATTGTAAGAAGGTAGGAAAAGAAAGATTATTTCGGGAGAAGATATTGTGATTTGTCTAATAAGGAAGATGTAGTCGTCCATATCTCATTCAAGATGCATAATCTTTTACACAATACAAATCTGAATTATATGTTTTGATCTCCAACTCTATGTTGTGATGCTTCGGTGACTCCTGTCATTAATATATATATATATTTCATTTTATACATAAAATATGCAATTAAAATATAAAATTTTGAATTGTAGATCGACGGGTTGAAAAAAATTGTTTTTGCCCCAGTAATTTAGGTAATATAGGAAGACTGATATTATGGTCAATTACTTTTTTATATATATAAAATATGGAGTAATTTTCAAGAAAAATGCACGCCAAGTTTAAATGATGAAGACTTTACCCAACTCAATGTCAGTTAAATAAATTTTAATCATATATAAATTTTAAAAATAATTTTATATATAATAAATTATAGAAAATATAATTATATTTTCTTTATATAAAAATAATGGTCATCCTTTTGAAAACTATCCTTTTTGTGGGGTTGAAAGGAAGTCTGACTTTTTTATTGTCCACTCTTGTTTCCTTGGATCGATCATATGAACTAATGTGCGTAAGTGTCTTAGTAGACTAACAGTGCTTAAACGACAACAAAATAATATTTTTATAATAATAATAAAAAAAAAATCATCTTAAAACGACGACGTATTGCGGGTTTGATGAAAATTGATTTCTAGATAAAGAATTTTGTAAGAATAATAAATAACATTATCAATCCAACCGTATAACCTAATGAATAATGTCACAGTCGGCCCTTTTACTTTTATTTTGTGGTAGTTGAACGAAAAGAGTCGAGTTTTATGGTGCTTACGAGTTGCATTTAGCTTATTGTTCGATGGATATGGCTTCAATGACGGATGATTCTTATGCATTTAATTCCAACTTATACTTCACAACATCTGATGCAGTGTATGTGTATGAAAACTTTCGGATGCATTATTTAATTTATGGATTTTCAAGATCGTGATTTTGTTTTAAATAATAATAGGAAAAGGTCCCCATCGAGGAAGTCTTTGAGCAGTTGAAGTGCACCCGTGAAGGGTTGAGTTCCGATGAGGGAAACACAAGGCTTCAAATTTTTGGACCCAACAAATTGGAGGAGAAAAGGGTATTGAAACTTCTTTCTTTAATTTTTTTTTTTTTTTGCTCTTTTACAAGACATGGTGGTTGGCGAGGGACGATGGCTGATTCATGTATTAGGGAGAAGGGTGAAATGGGATTAGGAATGTGAGATGAGATGTTTGAATGGATTTTGGGAAGACGAAACACATAAACTTTCAATATCTTTTTGTGATCAGCATCTTGCTGGATCCGCCCTTGGCTGTTGGAACACTTGGGTTGCAATATTTTTGCTTATCTGTGTCAATTGTGATTCAGGAAAGTAAAATTCTCAAGTTCCTTGGTTTTATGTGGAATCCACTCTCATGGGTCATGGAAGCTGCAGCGATCATGGCCATTGCGCTAGCTAATGGAGGTGGCAAGCCCCCAGATTGGCAAGATTTTGTTGGTATCGTTTGCTTGCTTGTTATCAACTCAACTATCAGTTTCATCGAAGAAAACAACGCTGGAAATGCAGCTGCTGCCCTTATGGCTGGTCTTGCTCCTAAAACAAAGGTATATGATTTAAACCGGAATTGTAATCTTTTTTTGGTTGTAAAACAGGCTAAAGAGCATATGTACTACATTGTTTCTCATATTGGATGATTTCTTGACCAAAGGTACTTAGAGATGGTCAATGGAGTGAGCAGGATGCAGCCATTCTAGTTCCTGGAGATATCATAAGCATCAAGCTCGGAGACATTGTTCCAGCTGATGCTCGTCTTCTTGAAGGCGACCCATTAAAGATTGACCAATCTGCCCTCACCGGAGAATCCCTTCCTGTTACCAAGAATCCCTATGACGAAGTTTTCTCAGGTTCAACTTGCAAACAAGGTGAACTTGAGGCGATAGTGATTGCCACTGGTGTCCATACGTTCTTCGGAAAAGCAGCACATCTTGTTGACAACACCAACCAAGTGGGACACTTCCAGAAAGTGCTCACCGCCATTGGTAACTTCTGTATTTGTTCGATTGCGATTGGTATGTTGGTTGAGTTAATCGTGATGTACCCGATTCAGCACAGGCCGTATAGGCAGGGAATCGACAATCTCCTCGTTCTTTTGATCGGAGGTATTCCTATTGCTATGCCCACCGTCTTGTCTGTCACGATGGCTATCGGATCCCACAGGCTATCTCAGCAGGGTGCCATCACGAAAAGAATGACTGCAATCGAGGAAATGGCCGGCATGGATGTCTTGTGCAGTGACAAGACTGGAACTTTAACACTTAACAAGCTTACCGTTGATAAAAGCTTGATTGAGGTCTTTGCGAAGAGTGTTGATCCAGATCACGTCTTGCTTCTTGCCGCAAGGGCGTCAAGAACTGAAAATCAAGATGCTATTGATGCTGCCATTGTTGGTACTCTAGCTGATCCGAAGGAGGTAGCATATGATTATTTTTCTTGTGTTATATTTTCTATAGATCTTGAAGGGATTGTGTTTAGACAAAAAATATTTGATTTTCAGGCAAGAGCTGGTATTCGGGAAGTGCACTTCTTCCCATTTAACCCTGTGGACAAGAGAACTGCATTAACTTACATAGATTCAGATGGAAACTGGCATCGAGCAAGCAAGGGAGCTCCTGAACAGGTGCTTCTGATTTCCATTTTCTTGGTCTGCTGATAGTTTTCAAACACATCGAATATTTATTCAGTTATCCTCTTTTCTTGAATCAGATCCTAACTCTCTGCAACTGCAAGGAAGACTTGAAGAAAAAAGTTCATAGTGTCATTGATAAATTTGCTGAGCGTGGGCTTCGTTCACTGGCTGTTGGTCGACAGGTTTTTTAGAGATATTTCGATGAATTCAGACACTTTCTTATAGCAAGTTTACTTGTTTCTCATCATGTCCATTTGTTTTTCTTTTCATTTCATTTTGTTCCATTATTCTGTTGAGAGTTATTTTTGAGACAAATGTTTTATGTTTTCAGGAGGTGCCAGACAAATCGAAGGACAGCCCTGGAGGTCCATGGCAATTTGTTGGACTCTTGTCCCTTTTTGATCCTCCAAGACACGACAGTGCAGAAACTATCCGTAGGGCCCTAGATCTTGGTGTAAACGTCAAAATGATTACTGGTAAATGAACTTTTCCTGGATATATGCAGTCCCAGAAACAAGATACATTTCTTCTGAACCAACCCATATTCATTTGTTTTTTGAAATGTAGGTGATCAACTTGCCATTGCTAAGGAGACGGGGCGTAGGCTTGGGATGGGAGTAAATATGTACCCTTCCGCTTCTTTACTCGGCCAACACAAGGATGAGTCCATAGCTGGCCTTCCCGTTGAAGAATTGATCGAGAAGGCCGATGGTTTTGCTGGGGTCTTTCCAGGTGCGTTTTTCGTCTCTCTGTGTTTTCTTTCCTCTTTTGTTTCTTAAATTAACAAATGGGAAATTCGTGATTTTTTTGTCTTTCCATACAGAGCACAAATATGAAATTGTGAAGAAATTGCAAGAGAGGAAACACCTTGTTGGAATGACTGGAGATGGTGTGAACGATGCCCCGGCTCTAAAGAAGGCAGATATCGGTATTGCTGTTGCTGATTGTACTGATGCAGCAAGAGGTGCTTCTGATATTGTTCTGACCGAGCCAGGGCTTAGTGTTATCATTAGTGCAGTTTTGACCAGTAGAGCTATTTTCCAAAGAATGAAGAATTATACAGTTAGTTTTTTCCTCCTCATCTCTTCAATTTTCACAGATAAACTTTTGATTCAAGCGAACTAAATGCTTTTCAATTTTTTTTTTTGCAGATTTATGCTGTCTCAATTACAATCCGTATTGTGGTATGTTGATCACCAAAGCGTAAAATTCTTTTTTGGGTAATTTTACATTTATTTTGACAGTTTTGCTTCATTATATTGCCCACTTCTTGTTGCAGGTTGGTTTCATGCTTGTTGCATTGATTTGGAAGTTTGATTTTTCTCCTTTCATGGTTTTGATAATAGCCATCCTTAATGATGGTGAGTTACCGAATTGTATTAATGTTTCCCATTTTCACATATTTTTGGAAGAAAAAAACGTGGCATCTTATCGACAAACCTGGTCTATTTAGGTACAATTATGACCATTTCAAAGGATCGAGTCAAGCCATCTCCATTGCCAGATAGCTGGAAGTTGAAGGAGATTTTTGCAACCGGCATAGTACTCGGAGGTTATCTTGCATTGATGACGGTTTTATTCTTCTGGCTGATGCATAAAACTAACTTCTTCCATGTAAGGAAAATCAATATCTCTTCTTACCATTGGCTGGCTAGATACGTTCTGCGTAGGGGCCAAAATTAATACCCCTAATATTTAGGGAGAAAACCTATCTTTGTATATTGATAAAATATAAGAATTTTTAAGGCTAAAGGACTAATTTAAAAGTGAGGGGATCACTGCCCTATCAACTTCCTTCGAGCTCCACCACTATTTGACGTATGAAAACTATTTCAACCATTGGTACTGATTGGTTAATGGTCTATGTCCTATTTGTGGCGAATGCAGGACAAATTTGGTGTTAAAAACATTAGAGAGAGTGAATATGAAATGATGGCTGCTCTATACTTGCAAGTGAGTATTGTTAGCCAGGCCCTCATTTTCGTGACACGGTCCCGCAGCTGGTCATATGTTGAACGGCCCGGGGCTCTTTTGATGTCTGCTTTTGTTATCGCACAACTGGTAATGGTTTCATCCCTCTATTGTTCCTCAGAAAATACGTACTCTTTTTGTAGTTATCATGTTCTAAACTGTGTGGTGTGGAAACTGATATGTTCGTGTAGGTTGCAACTCTTATAGCTGTCTACGCCAACTGGGGTTTTGCTAGAATTAAAGGATGTGGTTGGGGATGGGCCGGTGTCATCTGGCTTTACAGTGTTGTTTTTTACGTCCCACTCGACTTGATGAAATTTGCTATCCGTTATATCTTGAGTGGAAAGGCCTGGCACAATTTGTATGACAACAAGGTAATGTCATATATGTATTCGATCTGTTATGAATTACCAAAAAGCTTTCCTCTTTGCGTGTTGGATCGCAAGAATTGCTTCTGTAGTCCTATGTGGTTGTATATAAGACATAATAGTTGAAGAATCATGTTTGGACTGGAGCACAATTTAAATTTTTTGAATCCACTCCACATAGTTGTAGCGTTTAGTACAATGATAAGCTTTTAGTCCAACAAATGTTTCAAATTTCTCATTAGTTGTGAGGAATGTTGATTTACTGGTTAGCAATAGGTGCCCCATCCCTCTACCGTGTTGCCTGTATAACACAATAATCGAACCTTGGCATTTAGCTACCATATAATTTTTAAAGATTTTAGTCACATTATTTCTAAGAATTATATTATAGATTTCAGTTACTAGGTGTCCGGTCCTAGATTAAAAAGTTTACTTATCTTTTATCGTTTTTTTTCGTTTTTTCAAAACAGATTGCTTTCAGCACAAAGAACAATCATGGCAAAGAGGAGAGGGAAGCTCAATGGGCTCTTGCTCAAAGAACTTTGCATGGCCTCCAAACGCCAGAAGTCTCGAATATCTTCAGCGAGAAGAGCAGCTACAGGGAACTTTCTGAGATTGCCGAACAAGCCAAGAGGAGAGCCGAGATTGCAAGGTAACATGACTTTCTCCTTCAGTCTATTTCCTTGGAAGAACATTGAAATGAAATGGAACGCAACATGCCTTTCCGTGTTTATTCTAGGCTTCGTGAGTTGCATACGCTCAAGGGTCATGTTGAGTCAGTCGTAAAACTTAAAGGGCTCGACATTGAAACAATCCAGCAGCACTACACCGTGTGAAGATGCTGCATAACCCTTGTGCGGCTCAGAATATCAAATTATTGGTTAGAGGAACACACATATATAAAAGAAAAAAAAAACAAAACTTGCCTCACCCGACAAAACTCAAAGAGGTTGTGTTTTGTGCCATAGTTGTTTCTGATGTATTTATTTTGTTTTCTGATGTGTATCATAAAGGGATGGAAGAAGGATTTTCTGTCCGATCTTTGACTCTATTGTGAGCATAATGGAATCATTTTGTAACACTTTTTTCCATCTGAAATATCTTGTTTTTTTCTCTGGTTTATTCTTGTGCATTGGCCTTTCTGGTAAAGCGACCTCATTTAATGGTCCATGTTATTTGCTTGTGTTGATTGACATAAGTGTATATTAAAATATAAAAAAATCGAAAAAATTGCTAAGACTGATGGTAACATCATATTCCTTCATCCTTGATTGTGATTGTGAACATGAGTAAACTGATCACACATTTTTTGCAGTTTATGGCCTTGGTAGCAGTGTCGTATATTCGCACTCTGGAGAGCATAGTGTCCCAATCTTTTGTAAACACAAGAATAAAATGCACGCACTCCCGCCCTGTTTATAACATTACATTGGTCATTACTATCGCCTTGTAGACGACGCACACAAAATAGTATTATACCTTATTTGATATTTTCTAATGCTATATGAATGGGAGGAAAATTTTATTGTAGTAGAGAAGAAATTAAAATGATTATGGATAGAAAAACCAAAGAAAGAGGACGGAAAATGTTTTTGGGATAAACCTACCAGGCTTTACCAAGAGACCACTAAAATATTTGACAACACCCTCTTATTACTGTAAAATTCTGTAGTATACACTCAACAGTTGAGCACAAAATAGTACACTCTTGCGATTAGTACACACTCTTGCGATCTTCTCACATTTCAATTTGTCCTAGTATTCATCATCATCATAGTCTTTAGATTGGAAAACTCGCCTCAGAACGGCAGAAACTGCACTAAGAACAATAAATAGAACAAAGAGATCGAATCCGCCTCCAACGCCAACAGCCAAGCTTGGACCTGGGGCGAAAAAAGAGAAGGGAGACCAGCCCCAGCCACCGTAAAATGGAACACCAAACCCGTAGCCGTATCCTCCGACTAGAGGAGGAGCAACTGGTGGGTTGATGTACACATTGGACCTGCAAAAAAAAAAAAAAGCATTAAGCTTATATGGAAGAAGAAAAATTTGTATGAAAATCCAACTTTCAGCCCACACCTCAAAATTCTTGAAAACCAATTGGTCCTGTTTACTTAAGAGTACAATCTTGATGAGAAGAAAACAACTTTTACAGAGGTGCAACGGAGCTTCAATTTTATTAAGTCTGTTCGAGCACACTCGAAAGATTAAAATATAAATTGCTTTGGGCTCGTGCTCAAGTTCTATCTTGAGCTCGGTTTGTGATATCTGATTTTAATTTTGAGCTAGGACACATATTTCTACACTATCTCACGAGCTCATAAGCTTGTTTATTTTCTAAATATGTTAAATTTTGCGTTAGATTTTTAGTGGGAGATAAACAACATAATTTTGCTTCTAATTGGCTACTTTTCGAACATGTCTGAAGTTCATTTTTACGACAGATGATTTAACAATTTACTGACAAAATGTCCTGAAACTTCAGTTGACGGCATTCATCATTCAACATTAACAGAATACATGTCTCCAATATGACTTAAAATCGCATAAAACTACCTTGAATTGTTGATTCTTGGGCCAGCAGAGCGTGGTGGAGGCGCAGACTTGAAAGCCTGGCCACCAATCCGACCACCAGTCTTGGCGGCGGCTGCAGGGTCAACTGATCCGAGTGTCAACACCCCAGCTGCCATTGCAACAAGCGCCAATTTCGCCAACTGATTTTCACTTTTCCTGCCAAACAATCAAGAATCTTGCTACGAAGTACCAAACCACGAAAAGGGTACAAGGAAACACAACTAACTGCATAAAAGAGTATACGATGAATTATACCTTGACGAATCATTCTTTTCATCTGGTCTACACCTGCAAGATACACAAAAAGGTTTTACATTTGGAACAAGGGATTTTCTTTTTGGTGTGAAAGTTGTCGGAGAGTTGGGTAAGAAACTACTCTCAAGCAAAGTGAGTGGCATGATTTCAGTATATTTCTTTTGGGAACTGTAAGTTGAGTCTAATTGTTCAATATTGGCTATCCAATCCGTGGGAAGGAGGCTTAGAGTTCAAGAATAAGATAGTTCTGGTTATCGAATGTAGATCAACTGTTACAAAATGTAGAGACGATAAAAATGGTGGTTTTGAAAGGTGGCACGTGGAGACATCATAGTGGATAATTGGAAAGATTAAGAATTTATGGTTTATTTACTTTGATATTTTTTTCCCGTCTCATGAAGTTTGGCGGAACGAATAAATATTAATACAAATAAAACAGAATTGTTACGAAGAAACAGATAAAAATGTAGAATTGGGTATAATACATCCATATCAAACACACATTAAATTATATTATCTTAAACTACAAGGAACAAAGTCTCTATGCTGGGTGACTGACTGGCTGAGATGAATTCAATAATTTTTTAAAGGATTACTTAATAGAACAAGTGAAAAAGAACAATCAAGTGGAACCAATACTTTATAAATATGCTGAATAATGAAAATTTCTCAACTGAGCCTTTGGTATTAGTCGGGTGGTAAAAATTCATGTCGGCTTCCTATCTGGAAGTTGGCAAAAAAACTTCAAAAGTCACCCCATAAAAAATAATTTCTCGACGGAGAAATGGAATTAACACCGGAAAAGTATTAACCTGTCATTAGGGTTCAGGTAATCCTTAAAAAACAATTCATCTTCAGATTTAAAAATATAAATACTTAAAACTTGCCTAAAGTTTTTACAAGATATTGTTTTTTGCTGGAACATAGCTTCATGACCATGGTTGAGGAGAAATAGCATATGATTCATATGTTTGCAGATATTTCTAAAAAAATAGACGAGAACCGGGTCAAATTTTTATAAAAAGAAATACAATATTACAATTAGAAAAAGTATTTGAAGATAAAATATGAGGAACGATGAATGATATTCATTGATTGATAATTGGATTTCCTCACTTTTATAGAATTGAGTTATACTATTTGTAACTCTCTTAACCAGTAGAAAACAAATGCCTTTAGAGTTTGTTATAACAAACAATAAAGAATATTATCTCTAACAAATCAATCACTAAATACAATGCATTCATTGTTCCAGAATTATCTTCTTAGAATAATATTATGGGCTGAGCTTTCCTTATTCTGATATGGGTGAAGATCATTTGTTTTGCTCATGGGCTTCAAATGACATTGTATGAAGTTGGGCTTTATCATATTCCTTAACTTGCCCCCTCAAGCTGAGCGGGGTAGTATTTGATACCACACGAAGCTTGTCACGAAACTTTTGGAATGCTGGTGCAGATAGGGGCTTAGTTAATATATCTGCAGTTTGGTCGAAGGATGGCACATATTGAACATTTAGTAAGTTGGCTAAAACTTTCTCGCGAACAAAGTGAAGATCAATTTCAAAGTGCTTCGTTTTTGAGTGAAGGACTGGATTCGCACTCAAGGAGATGGTGCTAATGTTATCACACCAAAGAATAGGAACATCTCGTCGAGGAATATGAAGTTCAGCTAGAAGAGATTGAAGCCATATCAGTTCAGTTGATGCATTGGCAAGACTTCTATACTCAGCCTCGGTACTTGACCTTGAAACTACTGTCTGTTTCTTTGAACTCCATGATATGGGTGACTTGCCAAGAAACCAGCAAAAACCAGAGGTTGATCGTCTGTCATCTGGATCGTTTGCCCAATCTGCATCACAATACCCACGAAGAGACATACACAACGAAGCATGTAGCTGAATACCAAAGTGCATAGTGCCGTTTAGATAACGAAGAATACGTTTTACAGCCTTCCAATGGGTGTGAAGAGGAGTTTGCATGAATTGGCAAACTCGAGTAACTCTGTAGGCAATGTCGGGTCTCGTAATCGTGAGATATTGGAGAGCCCCAACAATGCTTCGGTAAAATGTAACATCATCAATTGCATCTCCATCATTGGAACATAGCTTCACGCCTGTTGACATAGGAGTTGGTAGTGATTTTGCCTGATTCATTTTTGCTTTACATAGGAGTTCTTTGACATACTTTGTCTGTGTAAGCAGTAAGGAACTATCAGTGAGTTTGTGAACCTCAACGCCTAGAAAATATGAGAGATCACCAAGGTCTTTGAGAGAAAATTGTTGATCCAATTGTTGAATGATGTGTCTGACTTGATTTTGATCATTGCCCGTTATAACGATGTCATCAACATAAACAAGGATGTAAACAACAGTATTAACAGTGATTTTAATAAACAGGGAAGGATCAGGTTTTGGAAACAAATCCCATCAGTTGTAAGGAAGTTCGCAGCTTATCAAACCATGCTCGAGGGGCTTGTTTAAGCCCGTAGAGAGCTTTATGTAATTTGCACACAAGAGGAGCATCACTATTCTTGACTTCAAAACCAGGGGGTTGCTGCATATACACCATTTCATTCAAAGATCCATTCAGAAAAAAGCATTATTTACATCTAATTGTTTAAGACTCCAGCCTTGAGAAACTGCAACAGTCAGAACAATTTGAATAGTTGCTGGTTTGATAACCGGACTAAATGTTTAAGTGTAATCAAATCCTGGTGTTTGGGAGTAGCCTTTTGCCACAAGCCGTGCTTTGTGTCTTGCCAGGGATCCATCCGGATTAGTTTTGAGTTTAAAAACCCACTTGCAACCAATTATAGGTGTGTTGGGCGGTGCGGGAACAAGAGACCATGTCTTGTTGTGAAGTAGAGCACGATATTCTGAATCCATAGCTTTTGTCCAGTTGAGATCTTGCTTGGCTTCCCATTGTCTGAGGTTCAGTAATAGAGGAAGCATCACTGACAAATATTTTAGGTTTGTGTATTCCAGCCTTGGACCTAGTAACCATATGGTGAGTGTTCTCATGAGATGGAGAAGATCTGTCCAGTTCTGCAGAAACACTAGATTGTTGAGTAGGGCTGGATTCTGATAAATAGGGAAGATTAGATAAAGAGTGGGCTGTATTATTTGGTACAATAGGAGAACTTGTCTGAGATTCAGAAGTATCATCATTTGTGAGAGGAGATAAAAGCTGTGGCAAAAAGAGTTGAAAAGATGATGGTGATGACTCTTGAGCTGTATAGGATTGGTTTTGAAAATTTTGGGTAAATGGAAAAGAAGTTTCATTGAATCGAACATGTCTAGATATATAGATTCTTCCGCTGTTATTCATGCATTTATATCCTTTATGGTGTTCACTATATCCCAAGAAAACACAAGGAGTAGATCGAAATTCAATTGTGTGATGTGTATATGGTCTAAGACAAGGAAAACATAGGCAACCAAACACTTTGAGGAAAGAATAGTTTGGCTTTGTGTGAAATAGACATGTGATGGGAACATTGCCGGATAATCCCATAGTTGGTAGTCTATTTCTAAGGTATACTGCAGTGAAAAATGAGTGAGCCCAAAATTCCAAAGGCATAGAGGCTTGAGCTAGAAGTGTTAGGCCAGTCTCTACAATATGTCTATGCTTACGTTCGACTACCCCATTTTGTTGCGAGGTATAGGGACATGACATTCGATGTGTTATACCATGAGTTTGAAGATATGATGTTAAGGATTTGAACTTATCTCCTCCATCCGTTCGGAGTTTTTATTTTTCTATTAAATTGGACTTCAACTTGAGTTTTAAGCATGGTGAATATTTGGTTAACTTCAGATTTAAGTTTGAGAAAATAAATCCAAGTGTACCTACTGTGGGCATCAACAAAACTAATATAGTAACGAAAACCTTCACGAGACATTGTGTTTGAAGGACCCCATAAATCAGAATATATTAATTCGAGTGGTTCGAAAAAGGAAGTTTGCGATAATGGAAAAGCAAGCCTATGACTCTTTCCTAATTCACATGCTGTGCAAATACTAGGAATATCATTTCTTGGAAAATAAAGATTACGATGCTTCAAAGCTTGTTTAACAATAGACAATGTAGGATGACCTAACCTAAGGTGCCATAAATTGAGGGTATGAGATGATCCATTGTCTGTTCTTTTTGAAGAGTATGTCGACTCTTTTAGGCTACTGGAGATTGAATTGAAGGAGTGTCAATGTGAAGACATGTTGCTTGTTGGTTTGACGCTTGCAGTGGCTTCTCAATGTTAAAATGATATAGCCCATTATGCAAATTCCCTCGGAGGAGGATGGCTCGAGTTGCTAGATCCTTCACGAGACAAAAATTAGGATGAAACTCAAAGAAAACTCGATTGTCTCGAGCGAATTTGCTGACACTAAGAAGATTTTTGGTTATGCACGGGACACGTAAAAGATTCTTTAAAATAAATGAACGTGAAGACATATAGAATTTAGTGTTTCGTACATGAGAGATGGACAAACCTGCTCCGTTTCCCACATGAACCTTACCATTACCAGAGTATTCAGACCCGATGGACAGATTTCCCAGTTCATTAGTGACATGACGTGTAGCTCCCGAATCAGGATACCACCATTCTTCAACCGAAGGTTCGGAGTTGGTTGTTGTAGCTAAGGCAGCAGCTTGATACTGATTGGAATAATGTGTAGCAGGATGTTGATTCGAGTACTGGGGAGGAGCTCTATTATAGTTCTGTTGATTATTGTTGTTTCCTCCTGACTGCCTTTGAAAGGGAACAAATTCTTTGTCAAATCGATGGTAGCATTTTTCCGCCACATGACCTATGATGCCGCATATTTGACACACAGGTCGATTTGAGTTGTTGTGCCATCCACGCCTTCCACCACGACTGTCTGCCACGTCCCCTACCTCGATGAGAGTTTCCTTGATTTTGTATGTGAGATTCTATTTAGATGAAGAGAACATAGCAGCATTAATAAAGGGTGAAGACCCGTTGTTTGTGTGGGATTCGATTCTCCCTTCATGAGCCATTAAAAGTGCATAGACTTCAGAAATGGCTAAGTTATCCACCTTGGACGAAATATGAACTACGACTTAATCGTATTCAAGTCCCACTCCTCCAAGAATATAGAGGATTTGATCTTCTTCAGAAATAGAATGCCCACAGGCTGCAAGAATGTCTATGTGCCCTTTCATCTTGCTTAGATAATCTTTCATGCTAAGATTTCCCTTCTTCAAGGTTTGTAGCTGCAATTTGTATTGCATTACCTTTGCCTTCGAACGTGTTGCAAAAAGATGTGATATCCTGCTCCAGAGTTGAATTGAAGTCAAACATCCTATCATCTGGGCTTGCACACTGTCATTCATCGAGGCAAGAAGGAAAGAGAAAAGCAATTGATCCTGTCTACACCATGAAAGAAATTCTGGGTTAACAATTTCTTTACCCTCGACATCAAGAGTGACCTTTGTAGGCACCCGGGGATCTTCAAGAATAAAGACATCTAATCCCAAGCCTCGGAGTCCAGCCAGCACCTGCAGATTCCATGAGAGAAAATTATCGTCGCTGAGTTTTACCGAGTTTATTTGATTTGTTGGGTTAATGATTAGAAGGGTGGTGCTGCTGGTGGAATTGTTGGTTCCAATGTTCGACATAGCTTTCGCTGATGGCTTCTGATACCAAAATAGAAAAAGTATTTGAAGATAAAATATGAGGAACGATGAATGATATTCATTGATTGATAATTGGATTTCCTCACTTTTACAGAATTGAGTTATACTATTTATAACTCTCTTAACCAGTAGAAAACAAATGCCATTAGAGTTTGTTATAACAAACAATAAAGAATATTATCTCTGACAAATCAATCACTAAATACAATGCATTCATCGTTCCAGAATTATCTTCTTAGAATAATATTGTGGGTTGGACTTTCTGATATGGGGGAAGATCCTTTGTTTTGCTCATGGGCTTCAAATGACATTGTATGAAGTTGGGCTTTATCATATTCCTTAACTATTACTTTGAATTTACCATAATATGATGGTATGAAGTGCGTGAAAATATAATAATCCAGATAAAAATTGAGGGGTGACAGCGAAGGGATATGCTCTATGACACATTCAGCCATTTGAAAACGTTCAGGCTCCCTTTTAGAAGAAAGATTTGATAGTTTTTAACTTCAAATCCTCGATACAAATCCACTTAGGTTGTGTTTGGTGTGAAGCATTTGAAATAAATTAATTTCAAATTTCCACTTAAATCCATTATTTATGTTTAGGTAAAAAATTAAAATGAGCATTTCAAATTCCTCCTCCTTTCCATTGTATTTTGGGAGGATTTGAATTTTGGGAGGATTTAAATGACAACCATTTACATGTCATTTCAAATCAAATCTTTCAATCCAAATGCAACCTTAAATTGTATGGTTAATTTGAAATTTATGGATTTCAAATTTACCATCTTCAATTTTAAGACATTTTTTTTAATAATACCAATTTATTTCAAATTCTTAGTTATTGAAGTCATTTCAAATCCAAATTTTAAAATCCAAATTTTCAAATCCATTTAAATACCAGTTAAGTTATTTTTTTGAAATAAAATCTCTAAATCCAAATATAACCTTAAGGAAATTTAACTATAGATAGATTTTGATTAATAAGTATAATCAATCAAGTCTTAGGTAAGATTTTCTTTAGTGTACGTGCTTCTTAGCTATCAGGGGTTTGTTTGGTTTTGACAACTGGACCTCTAAGTTTCGTGCACCATCCAGACTTTGTTTTCGGTTGAATTAATTCAGTTGAGGGCTTTGGATATGGTAGCTTGCGCTTTGGATGTCTTTTATCAGTATATATATCACGTTCATCCCTATTTGTACCTTCCGATGTTATCGAAGACTGGTCCCTTTGACGACTACGCCGTGACATGCTTGGTTTGAGGGGACCTGACTGGTTCTGGTGGTTCATGCTCTCCCCAGTTCGTGGTATTGCACTTCTACTGATTTCACTCTACCCCTGGACCATTTAATACGACTATTTCTGATGTATTTGTCGTTGTCAAGTTGGGCACATGTATGTTTCGGTGTTTCGTTTTTTTTGTTGTGTATTATGGCAATTATTGTTACTTATATAATAAGGTCTGTTTCCGCTCAAAAAAATAATCGATTTTTGTTCTGTTAAAAATATTAATGATCTATGATTCGTATATTTTTAAGTGGGTCATCAATCCAGAACTCGTGTGTATATATAAATTTACCAAGAAAAATATTATTAATTATATTTGAACTTTAAGAAAAGTGGTCAAATTGTGCATTTTCCTTTTTTTACAAATATATTGATTTAATTTTATGTATAGTTGTTTATTTATGTTCATATTGAAAAAAAAACATAAAGTTGAATTTTTAAAGTATCAATGGTTTTTTATACATTAATTGTTGGGATAAACATATCATGTTTATTATCAAGTTGATCAAAGCTATTTTGTTACCGAAGATCCTAAATTTTGACATATTGGATTCTTCGGTAAACAAATTATTGAACTGGGGATTTCATTGTTGATCAAATTTCAAATTATAAGTAAAAGAAAAAATAAATAAATATTATTACTGTATCCATTTTTCTGAAAGGATGTTTCAGTCCATCGGTGATTACAAAAAAATCCTTTAAGATACATAAAGCATCATGCTCTATTTAATCTTAAATCTTGAAATGACCAATTTTTTGCGTATTATCTTGATAATTCCTGCTATTCATATTCGATCTTGATTCAATACCTTGTCTGGACTGATCGAAGCGATCATGCAGTGTGATACACAGATGCGGGCGGGGCTATGATTTAAAATTATCTAGGACTTTCTTAGGCGGATTTCTGGTGAATGAGCCGGGTGATTCACTTGCTCTTGACAAAAGCACAAGTTGTAACTAGTCTTTCAACTCATGAGATGCTTTCTAATATACGCTATTTTGAGTTGAGTGATGGG
Source organism: Haberlea rhodopensis (assembly GCA_907163345.1). Taxonomy (NCBI): domain Eukaryota; kingdom Viridiplantae; phylum Streptophyta; class Magnoliopsida; order Lamiales; family Gesneriaceae; genus Haberlea; species Haberlea rhodopensis. The sequence goes on along the minus strand of CAJQUN010000003.1, from coordinate 9,006,534 downwards.
CTTTGGTTGGGTCTAGACTCTAGAGAGAGTGAGTGTGATTTTTGTAAAGAATCCAACACATAAGTGCGCGGCGGAAATAAAATTGGATTCCTAACCATGGACCTATACAGAGTATTCATATCGGAATGATCAAAAGAGTCTCACCCTTGTAGCGTGTTTGATGCAGAACCGATGCCAAATCACGAGTCACAAGCAACACCTCCAAGATCTTGCCTCTACGGTATCCACACGATCAAATCGAACAAGGAACGTTCAAGAACAAGTTGCTAGACTTATTCTTGAACCAAAGCTGAACTCACGGTTCAAAACCGATCAACGACGGCCAATCAAAACCGAAACCCTACACGTCGGGGGCGGCAGTGAGGGTGGTTTGAGTGGCGGCCGAGAGCTCAATATTTTGGAGGCTATTAGGTTTTATGATGTCTTGGATTAATTCTTAATTAACCTTGATATCATTTATATATAGTAGATTTAATTAAAGGTTCAAGACTTTCTTAAAGCTTCATGAGCCCAAACCCATGATTTAATTAAATCCTTATAATCAATTAATTAAGACTCTTCTTAATTAATTAATTCATCCAATGAATTTAATTTCCCTTATCGATTTAATCTTTTGTGCGACCCGATAGGATCTTGTAATGTTGGCAGTGACATAAAATCTCATTTTATGTCACAAGCAATGAGCGGTATCTAGCAGCACATCAAGGCTACCCAAATTACAAGAATGTCATTGACTCGACATAACCTTAGAACTTGTGATAATATTAACCATGTAACTTAATCCCTTTGTCCATGTGTTTAGATTGAACACGAGTCATGGAATAGTCATACTCGTATATTCAATCTCTATTTCTTGATCCCCAAGTAGAACTAGAATAAACGAATAAGCTCGATATCACATATCGACTCATTCGAGCACGGCCATGCATTTTAGCCTTACTTGATCAAGGGCCCAAACACTTCTCCTGTTATATAGGAGGGACAAATCCTATCTTGATCAATCAACATCCCTCTACATAATTCGTAGTGTATCCAATAGTTGCCTTTATAGTTTACCCTGTTACAGGTAACGTTTGACAATATCAAGATACATAACTCCTTATGTTGGGATCCCTGATGATTTCAAGTCGTAAGGATTACATACATTATTATCACTATGAGAATTGCTTATTACACTCATATAACTATCCATGTAGCATTCTCATGGTGGGTCTGTCCAGTATATTGTTCTCTAACATGTACCCATGTGTTGATTTGATATCTCATATCCATGAATTAATTCATCAATCAAAACATATTAGTCTCAATGCATTATCATTATCCTTATTCATGATAATACTTGACTAGGGACAATTTTTAAGAACAATACAATATTATTCTAAGGACATTAACTTATATATTAATTCATATTGCACAGATATTCGAATAAGATATAATAATGATTTGCCATTAATAAATCATAATACATTGTATGTCATAAACATTCATCTAATGACTTGTCTTAGGGCATATCCCAACAATTTTCACACTGAATCATTCAATTCGAAAGGGGTTTATAGAGTTCCAACAAAATAAATAGCGAAATAGAAGTTCCATTCCGCTCGTTGTGGCCTTGACACAACGTTAAAGGGAAAGACATGGAGTATGTTCTTTACCAACTTCAAAATATTCGATTTTAGGGAAGCCAAAAAAGGCTTCGACTAGATTAATCCTATCGATGGAATAATTCAGTCATAATTCATTGGTTGATTGTATCATTAACCATTTCTTTTTGTTGGTACGAGGAACTTATCATGAATCCACTGATTTCTGCTGCCGTAGAGGGTATCGCGAGACAGCCCGAGGCAGAGGGAAAGATACGAGGTACTCTATTGCTTACTCTAGCTTTTATAGAGTATGGTAAAAGGACTAATACGGTAGATGCACATTGTTTTTCGATCTCTTACGACCCTTTTGCACTGTCCAATCCCGAGTGTTAGTTCCACTTCAACAGCTTCAGTTTCTTGCTCTTCTGCAATTTTCATGTTAATTTCCTCTTCAAAAGGAATAATACTCGAGGCTGTCGACTCTTTTGTATGGTTTGATCCACTCTCGAGCTTGTGTATCAGATGTTTTTGAACATTGTACAATCTGTGCAGCTCTCGAACCTGTGGTGGGAACAAACTCAAAACATATTTTATGGGGCGCGGATTCAGAAAAATTCAGAAGAGGGACGAATAAGTTGAACGGGTGTGCCTTCATGTATCGAAAGGGGATTTGTATTTTTTCAGAAAGCATATATCAACTTTAGCATTACTACAATCCGCCAGTTTTAAAAACTGATTTTTTGTCAAATAATAACAATTTCATGCCAGGAAAATTTAATTCGTTTGGATAATACTGGGCAATCAGAAATTCCTCACTTCATATAGTCGCTTCAAAGTCTTACTAAGTATAGGATAGGGCATATTAGAAAAGCTTACATAAATTATCAAAATTATAATTTGCTTAAGATATTACAAGACAAAAATGCAATTTCATGCAGCAAACATAAGCGATGATGATAAAGCAACCTTTATCATATTTTCACAATTACCTATACTTAACTCTTCTCCCTATGGATCAAATCTAGTGATGAAGAAGAATTACAGGACTAAAAATTGTAGTTCATGGACTAAATTATGAACACCATGTAATAACAAAACAAAATAAATGTAACTTTGTTGTGCTAAAGATTGTAGATGTTTTCAAGATAATAATAATAACTGATTACAGGTCAACTTTGTCGTAATTTTTTCCCAAAAATATCCCTTTTAATCTAACTAAACACTAGCCAATGGAATTTTGCTATATGGTCGGAGAATTATATTAAACCTACGATGCACGGACACTGATACGACGACTCTGACACGATACTGATTGTCAAAATTTTCAGGATACGACACGGCTGGGGACACGCATGTATATATATATATATTACAAATACTAGAAATTCACATTTTTTAAATTCTAAAACCATGTAAAATTAACAAAAATATTCTTACCAAATTCAAGATGCATATTAATAAATGCATATCACTAGAATCACCATAATATCACTCATACTAACACCAAATACATATTACTTTAATTAATATAAAGCTTAACAAACACGTCAAAATAAAATATAACATCAAAAATATTCTTACCAAATTCAAAAATAATATATATAAATGTATGTCACTGAAATTATCATAGTAGCATTCATACTAACAGCAAATGTATATTACTTCAATTAAATAGAGTTTAAGTAATACCTCTAAATTTCATTTTAGTCAAGAACTTTATAAATTATACAATTATCACCCAAAAGTGTCATTTATGGGCATGGCTCGGACACGCCCATCAGCCATGTCGACACGAGTCTCCGATTTTGAGGGCAGTGTCAGACACGGGTGTCCCATTTTATTTTATTAATAAAATAATGGACACGCCACGTGGCGTGTCCGACACGTGTTCGACTGGTGTCCAAAAAGTGTTCGATACTATACCTCGTGATTTTTAAGAGTGTTTATGTATCATAGCAGAGAACACATCAATAATGCTAAAATACTGTCAAAAGTTCAGAAGACTTTAGTACTAAAGTAAAGAAAATGGGTTCATCAACAATAATTAGTGTTATGCTAGGAAATCATAACTCGTAAAATAGTTATTTGACAGATTTCAAAAGAAAAGAGGCTTGAAAAATCTTTTAACATTGTCGTGATGGGTTTGTTTGATTATGCCCTTAAGGACAGTGTCCTTAGGGGCATCATCACCGTTTATTTGGAATCTTTTTGTTTAAAAGAAAATTAAAAATGTTGTGCGATATCTGATGGATCCCAGAAGTGAGGTAAACTATCCTTCCAAAAGTTCATTATTCTCAACATATATGTATACGTAAATACAAATATAACTGACTGATTTTTCTCCTAAGTTATACAATTAAAAATGTTGTGCGATATCTGAGGGAACGAGTAGCAAGTAAGAATACTTGTAAGTTAAAAAAATGATTCATTTTCAATAAAAATCGTCAAATTTCATGTATGTACCTCAACTAAAATATCAAAATGGACTGTGTCGAAGAGCCAAAAAAATAGGCTAATGTACCTGAATCCAAAAATAAATCTCTGCGAAGCAAAATTCCGTAAGAAAACCAAATCCCACGAGTCAACAATCTTATCAGAACCCACAAAATCAATCTAAATGGTGAGTGGGTAATTAATCAAATGACTTCTGTCCAGGATAAAACGCATAACCCTATAACTTGTTGGAGAGAAACAGAAAATGAATTATATTTTCTGAACAGACCAGTAAGATCTTGCAAGGCTAAATTCAAAGAACCCCAGTGTGTGTATTATTTATTTTTGCTTGTAGATGCAATGGATCAATCTACCATATATATATTGAAGATTAACAGGCTGTATTGTGTACGAGCATGTGTTGGTGTATGAGAAAGCAGAAGAGATGGCGTAGCTGTTGCTAGCAGTATATATTTGTTTAGTTAATACCCGTGCATATACTGTATTTAGGAATGTTGTGTTTTTAGGAAGATCAGCATGTGATATTGTTGCATGGACCAGGTGTGGGTCTCCGTCCATATACCAACACATATAAGTTTTCTCAACCATGGTTTGATAAACCAATTGAATATTTGTGTGTTAGTGCATAGATTAGGAGCCACACCCGGTTTATGCAAGAATTTCCCGATCAATACAGGGGATCCCGCCCAAGAATCAGAAAGAATGCATACATACATATGTATACGTGTTTCTGCCTGTGGTTGTGTGTCTTCATACATTTCATCAGATATAGGGGCGTGAACAAAATATTCGAGGCATATCTTCCCATCAGGTGCCCAGGGAATCAAGAAGTTATAAATTAAGAAATAATAATAACGTTGATTACGAAATTAACATTTCAAAATATTATTAGGGATTCCGATTTCTGAAGAAACTACCGAGGGCTACAAATATTTATGTCTATATCTCAAGTTGGGTTTGAGAAACACTTGTATGTATCTGATTTGGCTCCATTTATATACCAATCAATATTAAAATACGTCATCTTTTAAATAAAAAATATATAAACTAACATACCAATTATTTTAGACAAATCATATTGAGTTGGTCAATAAATAGAGCTCATGTCGATCCACACAAGTATTTTCCATTTCAATTAGCTTATCAAGTGTTAAAAATAAGTATGACGTTCGCTCGACTTCCTAGGTTTTACAAGAATTTAAATGGACTTTGATGGCAGTAATGAAGAGAATTAAGGCAGCCATTAATTGCCAGCATTTGGTGAGTAATGAAAACCATGACTCAAATAAAATGGGGTCTATATTTATTAGACTAAAACTCCAATAAAATTCGAGTCAACAAATAAAAATTCAAGAACTAGATATAGATTGCTTTGACCCCTAGGCATAGTTGGTTAAAAAATGATGAGTAAATTTGATTAAAAGATAGCCGTAAAATCATTTTGTTAATTATGATAAATTTTTTTTATCAATATTATGTAATTATTTCGATATTTTGAAATTTAGTGAGAGCGAGGTAAAATTTTTATTTAAATTAATCAAAAAAAATTTATTTTTGAACATATTAATCAAAATTTTTAAAAGCGGTCACTTGAGGAAAGCAAATGTATGTCTGTATGGTTGTATACTATTTTCTTAAAATATTTACTTTAAGAAATCATATGTATATGCTTTAATATCTCATCTATGCAGCTATACTAACACGACATGAATATGGGAACACATTTTCAAAAATTACAGGCAAGACACATATAGTATACGACAATAATTTTTTATATTTTTTAAATATATTGCAATAAATATCACCCAAACTACGTAAACATAAAAAAAAAGTCATAAGTTTTTCATTTTTTTTATACTACACCAAATAAATAAAACTAAAACAAAACGTTGAACTTTTTTTAAAACATTTTTCTATTAAAAAAAGTATACTTTTTTTAAAAAAAATTATTAAAAAATTCTTTTTAAATAAAAAATTCACTTTTCCGCGGTCCTGCCGTGTTCATGGAGTGTTCGACATGTGTCGGATATTTTTCTAAGAAAATATTAGACAGGCCACCTGGCGTGTCCGACACTGTATGTGGTGATTTTTGGAATGTCGGTACAACATAATATCTCATCGAGAAGGCCGGTCCATAGATTTCTACGTGGTTTAAACACATGTTGTCCTTGAGATGCTATTATGGTGATATTACCCAATTGCAAATCTAACGACCATCATTGACCCAAACATATGACATCCATGTTTGAAATCATATGGGGGAAAAAGCATGAGGATAATATCTCAGGTAACATGAACTCAACCTCTTAACGTGACAACAATCGAGTTAATAGATGTCAAGTGTTTGTGGGAAATTAGAGTACTTTGATGCTACCCTTAAGGTATCATCATCATTGATATTATAATAATTGTTCGTCAACGATTGATATACCCCATAATAATACCCCTGGGATAGCAGTTTAAATTAATGATCATGACATCACTAGTTAGCTTATATGATTTTGGTATGATAGTTGGGGTAATCTTGTCTTAGAAAAACCTTGTCAAATAAATATAAAAGGATGTCTCCAGTATGCAGTGATTTTGCCCTAATAGCATGTGATTTTATTGGGCATGCCTTAGATTGCAAATAATTTGGTTTCAGGCGATGTTATTCCACAGTCTTTATTTTTGTTCTTTGAAGACTAAGATACATCATATTATAAAACGAAATAACAGCAGATATCTCGAATAATTTAATAATAAGAACATGTATGTCATATTTGCTATATGGCCCTCTACTTTGTGAGGTTGCCTTTTATTTACTAACCTAGTTATATTAATTCCACAGTATTACATTGAATTTAACCAAAAAGGGTGTAAAGCTGGCTAAAATAGCATCACTATACATTCACATCACATATTTATTCATAGATATATTTACCCTCAAACTCAAGGACGGAAGCACAGCCAGACATACCTCAATTTTTTTTATTACCCATTGTATTTTACCCCGCTAGAATCGCCCTCCCCCAAATGACTTTTAGCCTGTCATTATCACTCAATGATCTCCCTAATCACATGCATGAACCAGATATATCTGCCTAATAGCCCACAAAGAATAAAGTTGATGGGTTAGGTGAAGAAAAAGGAAAGAAATCAAACACCGCCCATATAAAATATGGTTAAAATCACATGCTATGGGGACAACATGGCCATCAATTAATAACTAATCTAATCTTATAACAAATTACTCCAATTTATGGTCGGCAGGTCTACAATGAAAGCTTGTATCACCTACATGAACACCGCCTTTTCTTGAATCAGATTATATTAACCGAGCTTGCATACTACGGTCTCTATAAGTAATGTTTGGTCCCATTAGCCCCCATTGTATTGGGAATGTGCTAACTTTCTTCCCCTTCTATCAATGCATTGGAGGTCGTTCTTACTCTGGACATTACGTAATCTTTTCACATATATCAACTTAAATTGCGGTTTAAAAATCTATCTTAGCTTAAAGTCTACGATTCTTGAATTCATATATTAAGATTATTTCTGTTGAAATTGTTTTCTTAATAGATGATTCCTTGAGCAGACCTGTAATCGGAGCTCGAGTCAAACGACTTAAAAGCCGACTCGACCCATCTTATACCTCTGTCACCCTCCAATACTTGAAATCCTAAATAGCGGGAGTTAAACGAATACCATAAATAGACAGTAACTTCCACTAAAGCAGAAAGAGGCAGTCCAACACATTAGAATCTGAAAATTTTTAGCTATCCAATTTGAACTATAATGGTTCAATGAAGATTAAAAATTACAGCATTCAATTTCAAAGAGCTAAAATTTATCATACCAAAGCTCAGTGCCAAAGCTTCATGCAAAATCCAGGGGGAACTGCAGCGCATCTTTTGTTAGAAACAACCTCATTAAAGGTATCCACAAGTTGTCCTGCAAGAGATGAAGGATCCTCGATAAATGTATCTATAAAAACTTTCACGACCCTTACCTCCCGAGATGTAGCTCTCATGCTATACCACGTCAAGAATTTCTGTCTAAACGTTGTATCTATGTGACCCTCACACTCCAACCATCGGATCACTTTCACGTAGTACTCAAACTCCTTGTCACCTATGCCATTACACTGCTCATCTCCCGTTTCTCCACTTGTCTTCTTGAACGCTATTTCAACATCTTTCTCTTTAATTTTAGTTCTATTGCTCCTTCCATTTACGTCTTTCATCTCCATCTTGGATGGAGTGATAGGCAAGCCGGTCTCTGAACTATCCACATATGGAACACATTCCAAGCTAGTATGACAAGGTGTGTTGGAACCATTATCACATCTTGTGTCCTCAACTATTTGGCCTCTGGGCGATTCCTTGTTTCTGAACGTTCAAAGCCTCGTCATTTGTCACAGCATCTTCGTCTAAGAAAGCGATGACATCTTCTGTGGTCTCCTTCTCGTGTAGTAAGTTTGTAGTAGCGGCTTTATCAGTATTATCACAAAATGGAAGATAATTATCCCTTCTATTCTCGTTGTTTGTCTCATCTTCTACTGAAGACGGATTCGAGAGGCTACTACAGTTGGTTGCTGGGCTCTGGCTTCTTTCAACTTCTGAGCTCGTATAGTTCAAATTTAGAACCTCGTCTTGGGAATTTCTGGTTTCGAACTGGAATTCGTAGAATCCAGTTTCTCTACCTGGGACCAGGGGAAGAACTTTGACTAAATAATGTGTTGCGGGAGTTAGACCGGATATAAGAAACTTAATCTTCGGTTCAAACAATCTGCAAGTAGGTTCCGAAGGGTAGCCCGCATCCTCAACTTTCCTATGCCATATGGTGTAACTTGAGACGTTTCTAAGATTCGAATCACCAGAATCAAGGATCACCGTCACTGATGACGCATGTAAATCTTCGAATTTAACTAGCTTTTCTGCAAAAGTATTAGCATCAAAATTATATAGAATCACCTGAACAGTCATAGGGTCAAAGCAAAAAATCAAGTTTTTCTCCCCTTTAGTTCCGTTTTTAGGAACAGAGGGCATACCATGTGTGTAAGACACTCTGTTAGAAAGCATCAAGTCAAGAGACTCGACAGCGAGAGCACAAAGTCTCTGAATTTCCGGGCCAGACGACAGCCTATTCACGATCCCTCTTGCTTTCTTCACGGGCAAACCGGTTAGAGGGCCCACATCTTCTTCGAGCTTTTTCACTGCTCCGTCGACAATTGCATACAGATTCTGGTAGATTTTAGTACCATCAAGCATCTTTTGGCCCAAGGAGAGCCTATAGCACAATATGTCCACCCGCCTCGTATCTCTCGCCACTACAAGTTGCTTTCTCCAAGAACTGCATTAGAACTTACACGTTGTAACTATTATATATCTTATATTGTTCCTTAAATAGGTATTGTGTAATTCTGTAAATATAAAATCCATTGTCAAATGGATTCTTATCCAAACAACCAATGGATTTGTTAGTATGGATTTGAAATCCTTTAACTTCAAACTCATCAATCCAAATGCAACTTTAGTGAAAGCAACAAGAGAATAGAGAAATAAGAAGTTTAGACTTTTACCCGAGTAAGTCGTTAACTTTACCACAAGATACACAATGGAAACTCCCATCGAGTCCCTTACCCTGCCTATCCTTTGAAATGCCCGATTTTTCATGTTGAAAGGCACATTCAAGATGGCACGACATGCTACAAGCCATACCAAGAAAGGGAGGATCTGAATTGCAAATTAACCAAAGGCTCGGGTCCTTATTATCATCATACTGGCGACAAATGCAGCACGAACACCGTTTGCAGAACACGTAATCAGTATTCAGTTTAGCCTTGCAAGCTGAATTTTTGCAGTATATTGCATTTTCCAAAGAGGCATCGGGGGGAATAGATAGGCAATTAGAAAGGTCGGATTTCCTTTGCCTTTTGGGAGTTTTTTCGCCATTTTCTAATGATTTATCTGCTTCCAAAACATTTGCGGTTGCAAGCTCCAGAGCTTTTTTCTCATGTACGATTTTCAGAAGTAGTTCAATCATTTTCGATTTAGTTAAGCCAGTGTACTTCCTTTCCTTTCCAAGCTCGGCACAAAGGACCTGCAGTATCTCCTGACGGCTCCATGCCTGCAGCATTTCTGTGGCGCCTGCAGACCATTTTGATAACTCATAGACAAGATCTCGCTTTTGCTCCGTACTCAACTGGCGGCACTTTGATGAATCGTACATCAATGCTGGACCAAAAACCATTGTCGTGCTTGTGTTACGGTTTTATAAACAAAGGGCATTTGAGACACACTTACAATGACAGACAAAAAAAAAGATTTTTTCCCTATATTTGATGCCACATAGCTTCAAGTAGAATAAATAAATCTTCCAAAGAGCCATTCCGACCATTATGCATGGGACAAGGGATTTCCGACAAATTGCAGCCGAGGAAGACGATACCCTGTAAGGAATCGGTTTCACGAGGGCCTCGGAGATGTCCGACAACAAAGTTGAAAAGGCTGAGGAGAACCAATTATCTTTTTCCTCCTCAGTAGCTATCAATGTGGCAATGTAAGTCAAACCGCAAGAGCTTAACTGTACATTTACTACTAACTATAATTTTTTATGCAATTACACTTGGTACCAGTAAACACAAGTTCACAACTATAAAATCAAGAACACGAAATTAATCCAATCAATGAAAAGCAAAAACAATCCAAGCAAGTTGCAAAAGTTTATCCTTGTGGTGCTCATGAAGAGCCATGTACAGACCACACATTTTTTGGTTTTGCTATTTTTAGATTGAATTGGTTGTATGCTTTGCGGCACTGTTGAGTATTTGAGTTCACATAGACAACAAAACGAAGTTAACCCAAACCGAGTCACAAATTCAGGAAAAAAATTGAACTCGCGAGATCAATGCACCCACGCCAGTATGGTCAATACACGATTTCGTAACCAAATTCAAGAAATTAACATATGAATCTGATAAATTAATTGATTGAAAATATTTACTCTGATGCTTATGCAATTACAAAAGAGTAGAATTTCATAAAATATTCTTTAGAAAATGCATCGAAGTAATTCGCCTTCATGTTTGACTTTCACAAAACACCACGTTGAGGACTGCTCAACCACATAATCAATTCAGTATTATACGCAATGTATAAGCATGCGTGAGTTTTCGTAGAAAAAAGAAACCCAAAAAAAAAGGTAATCAATTCCCAAAAACTAAATCAAGCGAAGAATGATGAAGCCTACAAACAGATCGACTAAACTTAACAACCAACTCTTCCCAAACTCTTAAAAAATTTGACCTTTCTCACATCAGAATCGTCGAAATAAACCACCTAAACATCAAACCAAGAATAAAATTTTAGCAAGACCACAATAAACCCGGAAAAACAAACGCAAAAAAGGTTATATAAAAGCAACAATCTTTACCCTCCAAAGATAACGCATCCATAACTGGCTCACTTCAATAACAAAAGCCCATTTTTCCTGACACTGAAAAACAAAACCTTCAACCCCATATAACAAACACGAGGCAAGAAACCCACATGTGTGAAGCATAGGGAAGAGTACAATTACCAAGAAGCGAGAGGAGATCCATGACGAAACAGGCCATCAACGTGGGCTTTTCAAACCCGAATCACAAATTTTTTTCTTGTATATAATTATATTTATTTATTGATATATAAAAAATATCCTTGTTCGTCTATGCGAACTGCAAGGAGAGAGATCGTGAAAGGATGCGATGGAAAACGAATAAATAGACGAGGGCAGGGGAAGCAACAGAGGGGGAAAAAGCGGCTGGAAAATGTACTTTAGCCTTTTTACCTTTTCCACCCTTCCTGCATCGAATACATCCAAATCTTGAATTGTAAACCATGCAATGCAAAACGTTAACAGTTAGTGCTGGTCAATTTCTTGAATTATACATATATATTTTACAACTCAAATCATATTACAATTGGGATTAGTCAAAGTTTTGCATTGTATTGCTTTAGCTTTTCGAAGTGATGCCCATTGTGATAAGGTTATCTAGTTTTGCTTTGAATTTTCTTAAAACTGACTTTAAGATTTTAATAGCGAAAAATCAAATTAATTCGATTTCGGTAGACCACTTGAATAGATTTGTATTGTGGACTTGAAATCCAAATCCATCAAATTCTTACGTCTAAATAGATAAATGGAGGCTATGAGTATTACAAACGACTTGGACTAGGCCAAGACCTCCTTAGTAGATAAAGACTATGTTCCATGATTTTTATACTTATACTAGTTTTTGTTGGCAGTGTCATACACCAGCATGTTGGTTATTTTTTTTCCCTAATTTGATAGAAAATAATATTTCAAATGACTGACTTTTTACAAATATTTTTTTTTAAAAAAAAGAGCATACTACTGTAATTGAATGAAAAAAAATAAACAAATGACTGAATCCAATTTTATTTTTTAAAATATGAGCATCTTACTATAAACTGAAAAAAAATATATTTGAAGTTGCGACCATCAACAATAAATTAAGATATTTTTTTCCTAGTTTATTCAGGCCAAACCCGCACATCAACAAAAAAAAATATTTAACAAAAATTTCTAAAAAAAATTAACTTTTTAAATAAATAGTAAGTTACTATTCATTAAAATAGTAATGAATAATAATATTTTGCTATCTTTTTATATAGGTAAAATATATAGTTAAATATACCATATTATCAAGGTTGAGATTGATATAATAACTACAAATGATCTCTCATATCATACTAAATTTCTTTCCCACGGTATTGATTTCCCAAGATAAGCAAAACAAAATAGTTACTCAAACATTGATTTTGAATACAAACAACTCTAATATCATTATGATTCACATAAAAAAATTAATATATTATTATATTTTATGTAAAAAAATTGATCATGGGATTTTAAAGTGTTTTATACAAAACTCGAACTTGAACAATTTTCCCAAAGTGAGATGATAACACCATTGAGGCTAGCCTAAAGTATCTATTTTAGGTTAAAATTTGATGTAAGATGGTTAACTACGTATAAAATGGTCATGTACATTCAAGAATTGAAAAAAAATGCTTATTTTTTGGACCATTATTGGGGGTTGGGCGGGTGTAGTTAGTGAGGGTGTTGTAGTTCATGTGTGTGTTGGCACGAGGTAACTAAATCATAGACAGTTGTACAAAGGGCCATGGGAAAATGAAATAAATGTTAATTTATGAATCCACCTCTTCGTGATTTCCATCAGCTAACTGTTAGGATTTGAAAAAAAGGAAATTATATGTACTAGCCTTTAAAAATGCATCAGTTTAAATTGAATTAAATTGACATAAATATTTTTTTTGAGAAAAAGTCGTTCATGATTTAGTCATGTACGAAAAATAATGTGATTAATATCTTAAATACAATAATATAACAAAGCCAATTGTTCTATTTTTTTAGAGAGAAGAAGTATTTTATTTACTTGAAGATAGCCAACTTGGCAATTACATCACAATACAAAAAATACAGCAAATATAGAATTCACAGACAACGAAAATATAAAACCAATACACCGACAAAATACAAGCGCCTCCTCCTCCACCGAGTGAAAGCGGGACTTCCAGAGATGAGAAGAGAAAGTGAATCACTGCAAAGCACAGGATTGGGACTAGAAAGGGGCCACCCCCCTCAAACCATACATCACAGAGTACGTACAAATATGGGCCTTCCAATCCAACTGAAAATACAACCATGGATGTCCAAAGAGTATAAACTGAGAAAGACTACAAATCCACAAGCCCTCACATTCATAATCTATATGAAAAGTCATATCAATGGATGGCGCACGAAACCGACAGACATACTAGTCAAAACCAAACATAGCTCCAACAATGAAACATACCAAAAAGTCACCACCATAAAAACAAAAAAAGTTGCACGTAGTAGTCTAGGTGTATACATCATTTATCAACTACTCACATAACCAGACCTACCATTAAACACAACAACTAGATAAACATGAAATATACAAATATAAACCATTAGGAAAATGAGCAAAATAAGCCGATTGTTTTTTTAAGTTGGTTGAACCACCGGATATCTTTAAATATTCAATTCATTTCATCTATATTATTGAACAATATATAGTATAATGTCATAATGATATATATGGCGTGGCCCAATAATGGCGGAAAAAGATTGGATTGAGACTTCAATATTTTAAAATATTTGAGAGACTGGTATGTGAGTATATATATGTATATTTATTAAAAACAATAAATTCCAATAGATTAAAGTCTCGTATACTTTCATTGTGGATAAAGAAAGCAAAAAAGAAAAATGAGATATTTTTAATAAAATAAAATAAAGTATGGTCTGTGATTGGTGTCTACATTTTAAATTTTTGTCACTATCATGATTTCTTTGTCAGCCGATACTGAGTTATTTGGAGCAATTATGTTGTTTTCCGTGGAGAGATTTGTCATTAAATCAAACTTTTTTTGGTTCAAGATTGAATTCTACTTATGCTTATCTAGTAGACTATTCTATGACCATGACACCAGGACTGAGTTTAAATAAAACTGTACGGTATATGTAATTAGATTTTATTAGGACTATATTAAAATATCTTGATGGGGAAATAAATTAGAACGATAACGTAGTTTGGTTCATTTCCTTGTTCAGCAATAATTTTTAGTGACTCGATTAAGTTCTAAAGTTTTAGAAAATTATCAATTCAACCCCCAATATTAAGGTTGTAAGAAGCAAACGGATATGGACTGAATCGAGAATAAATCGAATCTGTTTCAGTCCATAAAGTTAAAAATATTCCTGAAATATTCCTCTTTATTTGCTTCTCGCAGACTACTTAATATCGGACATTAACCTGAGAAATTTTGTACAACTTTAGGGGCTAAAGCGTCTCACTGAACATTTTAGGAAATGAACCAAAATGTATTGATGTTTTAATACATTATCTCTATTTTAATGGTGAAATTTAAGTTCCAAGGGGTAATGAAACGATTGTAGGCCGCATGCCTGATTGCACACTCAATCTAACTTATAACTGAAGAAATATTCAAAATTATATCCCATGCTATCATTGTACTGCACTTTTTGTTCATCTTTTCTGTGCCTGCGCGATCGATTTTTGCCTACCCTTTTCCAAGAATAATGATTCAAAAATGTCTCGAGCCACTTTGTGGGGCGTCTTCTAAATCTTGGTCTTTGGGCTAATATTCCCATTTTTTTGTTAAATATATGGCCTATAGCTCAGTATCTTTTCTGTGCCTGCGCCATCGATTTTTTTACCTACCATTTTCCAAGAATAATGATTTAAAAAATGTCTGGAGACACTTTGTGGGGTATCTTTTAATTCGGTTTATCATTACAACATGGTCATTGAATTGACACACCCAACATTTTGGTGACAATCCAATGATTGGGGGTGTCCAAAAGATAGTGCCTTTAAGGACACCGACATAAGCTTTTAAATCTTGGTATCGAAACACTTACACGGCCACATGATACACGACTCAAAATAGATGTATATCAGATAACGCTAATTTCCAGTATTATCGTCCAAGACTTTGAGCAATCTTCGAGGACTTGAGATGAATTTTCTACCATTATTCTTATTATTTATTTTAGTATTATTTATTACTGTTTTACTTATTTTCATATTTTATCAACAAATTTTTTTAAATTAACAATTATTTTCATTCAAATCGAATAAAAACCCATGCGTTGGAAAAATCGAGCTTCTTGAGGTCAAACTTGATTACTTCAGTAGGACTTGTCTTAATAAAGATAAAGAAAATAAAATGGAATGCTTTATTTCTAGATATCCGTTTCAACGAAATAAGAACCAAGTAGTTCCTTATAATACACATAAAGACACCATTTTTAAATAGAGCTCAAGATTAGCAACTCATATAATGAACTCACGCACTGAAATTTTTTTCTGAGTCGAGGACTGATGGTATCCCCGATTAGAGTAAGTGGCAATTACTCCTTGTAGTATCACTATTCTCTTCTGGTTTGTAAATAGAAAGTTCAATATGATTTTAAAATATGCAGTTTACCCTATGTGGTTTTCAAAATAAGCAGTTCACCACATATGGTTCGCAAAACATAGCATATTGTCCATTTATGAAGTTGTTTGCACCTATATGCAAACCGCATATGGATAAATTGTCTGTTTCAAAATACAGGTAAACTGTCTATTTTGAAAACTAAAAGGGTAAACTGTCTATTTTGAAAGCAAATTAATATGCTACCTATTTAAAAACCACATTGGGTTCATTGCCAAAATCCCGCTCGATTAATAGGGTGCGATTCAAGGTCTATTTTTAATTCGAGCCAGCGGAGACATGTTTCACCTTCTCAAATGAAATCCTAAGTTTATCGTTCTGAGTCACAAGAAGTTAAATTTCATAAGAAAACTCAGAAATGAACACAGCTAAATGCCAAATGGCCTAAATCTGCTTTGAGCAAACACAAGAATCTATCTCCATTCCCTTCCAAGAAACACAACTGAAATAACTGGCCCTCTTCGATATTAATTGTTTCAAAACTCCCATTTGATTCGAAAGCAACACAAGACGAAGAGGACTTGGACAAATAGCGACGTAACGAATCATCAAATTCCTCGACAGAATCACGAATCTCCAATTTTTCGGGACACCTGAAGCTGACTTTTTTATCAATTTTCGAGTTTTCCTTCTTTCCCTACTGCCGCCCTTTATCCAAAACAAGGTCTTCTTCGTCCATGCTGAGTCTCTATGCTTTTCTCCTCCATCATGCAGCCGAGGTGGTGGCAGATAAGAACTATGCACCGCCGGTGGAGGTTGGATGACGTCATTTCCCCTTGGGTGTCTTGGTGTTTCCGGTTGCATTTCTTCCCTCGGAATTGCTATTCCTTTGTTTTCTTCATCCTGCTTGAGTTATTGCAAGAGTTTATAAAATTGAATTCACTGAGAAATAAAGAAGAAAAACTATGTATTATTAACTACGTTTTCACGATTTATTAAATTTAATGTTCCTTCTAGCGTTCATTCTTGAAATTTCATTGTATAATGAATATGTTATACAAGCATTCATCGATTGGCATGTTTGCCAAATAGTCGAGTATAATTAAAACCAAACACAGGCTTGGACAAATTAGGGACTAAAAGAGTGTGAAATTGTAGGAGAGACCAAATTTTTTCTTTTTCATTACAAAAATTAAAAGAAAAGGGGGCAATTATCATCCTTCCAATCTTCTTAACTTGGTCATTGTGTTTTATATTATTCAATTCAAGAATCAATTCAAAAAACATACCAATTTTTTAAAACCTATTTTGAGCAAAAAAAATATTTCGAGTTTGCTTATATCGAGGTGTAAGTGCAATTAACACATCAGAGTATGTTATGATATTGCCCGAGTATATATTGTTGTGGTCAAGATTTTCATGTTAATTTTATGAAAATTGTTCTCACAATAACGATATTCGTTATGGCAATAACATTTCCATAAATAAGGTGACTTGATAGTGGATACAGCTGCATGCACGCACCTGCAGTAATATACCAGCGACCTTCCCTTTTCTGCAATAAGAACCAGAATCTAACATGGAATCCCTTGATGAATCCAAACCACGATCCTTCCATGATATCGAGAATGAGGAGGAAGAAACGCTTGAATCCTTAACAGATTCCGTAGATTCTCCAAAACTCAAAGTCACCTCCTGTTGATCTCTCCTCCACACCCCATACTTCTGAACTTTATCACGATTAAAGGCAACACTTTTCTGAACCATTTTCTTGAAACTCTTAATTTTTGACGATTTAAACGTTGACCCTTTGATCTCATCGTGATTAGGAGGAAGTAGCTTTAAGCTCTGCATTAATGGAGAAGGGCTGAGTGGTGGGGTGCTGATTAATCCATCTAGTTGAGGGTACTTTTTTGGTGTTCCAGGCTGCGTCTCCCATTTGAATGGAATACCTTCGGATTCACGATAAAATGAGTCAGATGATTGGTTTAATGAAGGCTCTCTCGCAAGAATTCTTCTGATGCAGTCACCTTCGAATAAAGAAATTTCTGATTTTTTATCTTGATGAAGATTACGTTTCGAGTCCATAATTCTCTTGGATTTATCGCAATAATATTTGTTTTGCATTCACAGATGGATGAGTGCTTATGGTTGATGATCTATGCAAGTGTTGATTCATACTATACTAGATTAGAGAGTAATTAATGTTGATGATACGTGCATTTGAATTTTGAAAAGGGTTTCCAATTCGGTAATTATCAATCCAATTTGGCCTAGCTAATTGACTTTAAATCCTTCTAAATCTTAGACACGCACCTCATTTTAGAGACGAAACTCATAATTTATACAAAAAAAACATTAAATTCATTCATTTGTTTAATCTAACAATAATTATCATACATTCAAGTATGAATTGATTTGGTTACAAATTTAGTAAAAAAAATTCATTCAAGTTCTAACAAGAATACACGCAATTATGAACTAATCTTAAAAATAATGATTATACATTCAGAAATCAACAAATACATACAGGTATGAATTGATTATAAATTTTTACGTATCTCATGTTGCTATTTTGGCGAAGAATCGACAACTCCATTTTCCAATTTTTTAAGAGCTAAATCTGGAGATGATTCTCTTGTGAGATAATCTTCTATTTTTTTCCATGTTTGCTTTTCCATATTGATTTACACAAATATAGAATCTACATTATTATTACATTATTGTATTGATGATGCCGTTAAGAGCAATTCAATCCTCCATTTAGAGTATTCCATATGGAGGATTGGGATTCCCGAGGCAGCATCAAATAATCACTACCTACCATGGGCAAAGAAGTAAAGGACCAACATCATTCACATTCTCTTCAAGAACATGGGTTTGTTTCGAAGTTTATCGAGTATACGAGTTCGTTAATTTTTGGTCCACTAGTCATACAAGTTGAACTTAATTTTCATTAATATTTTATTAAATGAAGATTACAGTTCACTTCATCCATAAAATTGCTCGTTGAATTTAAGCCAACTACAATTATTAAGGTAATAGAATAGGGATCGACTTTTCAATCCTTGCAGTAATTATATTTGCACATTTTGCAGGTCACCTTGGTCAGCCACAAGAACTCAAATTCATTAAATATTTCGTGGAATTCTGATGTTGCGTTCGTTGAAATTAAAATGCAGTAGCAGTTGGCAGGCAGGGGGCTAATTACATAATTTTAATTTCTGTATCATAATTTTAATTTCTGTATCATTTATACAACCATTCTAAATAAAATTGTTAAACACGAGTATGAGACTTGTTCGGGCAATCACAACCATGGGATTTTTCCATTTTCACATAATTCGTTTCTTCAAAAAATAATTTATGGCCCTTAAAACACAGTTAGACAACACATGAAAATAGGATTACTAGGTATAGCCAGGGCTTCTATCTAACTGCTTTGTGTAAGTTTAAGAATCTTTCCTCACTGTAAAGTATGGGACAGATATAGGACGACCAACACATACTATACAAAAGCTTCATGTGAATCCTAAATGGAAGAAACTATTTTGTCTGTATGCCAACACTATGCTTTCACAAACACTTGTATGACTTTTCCTCCTCCATAACATTTACAAAAAAATCTTTGATTGTATTTGGATAGAAAGATTTGAAATCAAATAACATTCAATCTTTCTAACATACAAAGAAAGATGCTTTGAAAAAGAAGGTAGAATCTTAAATAGCTACTTCATTATGGATTTGTGTGAGGGATTTGAAATCCAACCGTTTCAAATCATTTAATCGAGATTATCCGAAAGAACGATCTTTACCTGAAAAAAATGTTCAATCAACGTTCAAGTTGTTGAAAAGGACCAATATTGGCTTTGATATCTTAACTTTATTCACCCTGGGAAGAAAGATAATGACCCTCGATTAAATCTGGGAACAATTAAAGACAGCTCAAGAGACATTATGAATGATGTAGAGATTGCTACCTAGGAAAATGATATAGTCGCAGGCCAAGGATACGTACATGGAGACTCACCATATCAATGATTACAAGTATCAAGGATGTTATTGCAATGTAATAATTACGGAACTCTTCAACACTTGATTTTCCATATGAGGAACCATGCCAACAAATTCACATAACCTTGACTTCAAGATTTTCAATAAAATAAGAATATGATAAAATGATAGTTACACGATGGATATCGTAACTCCGTTTAGGTTGTCTAGTACCTGCTAAATATATTATACAGACTCGGTGAAAATCAAACAGGAAATCAAATATGAAAGAGTTTCATGCAGTATAGCAACCCTAAAATTGGGATATAATGAAGCAAAATCAAGGAGTCCCCTAACCACAACCCCAGCCTCAATATTTATTGGCTTCTTATCTACTGATTCCTACTCATACATCCATGAGTTTGCAAAGCCTATTTGGCAAATGTCACATTCTTAGACTATAGATATTAGGGTTTAAGAACGGATATTTGCAAATGAAACAGAAGCACAAGTTATCATGATCGGGAAAACTTTAACACAGTGCAAAAGACAACAATTGCGCAAAAAAGATCAATGAGTTGATCTTATAAAGTTCATCATCCTCTTACAACTCCTAGACTTGGAATCGAACCAAACTCTAAGAAAATCCACAAGCAAATTTGACGAGGATCGTATTTTAATTTCAGATTAGAAATTGGAACATCTTTAATTGTAAGATGATGGCCTAACTATAGACTGAAAGAGTCCAGAACAGGACTCTTGAGATTTTTGTTAACAGTCCTCTCAGAGGAAATCAACAAACACAACGTGCAATAGCTGACAATCACTTAAACTTATATATGCATTCTGTTTTACAAAGACGATTAAATTATAAAAATATAAATGCATTCTACTTTACAAAGACAATTAAATTAGAAATCAAAACACGATCTTTTCAACATCAGAATCTTTTGGATATCCATTATAATCAAATTTCACATTCAAAGTAGCACAAAAAGCCCTAAATTTCAACCTCAATGAATCCATAATATCAGAAACTGACTCGTTTTCTGGGTCAGAAATTGGGTACTTGTGAAGCAACTCATCCATCTGCTTGATGGTCTTCTGGATCCTGATCGAAAAGAAAACCAGGTCAATACGAATTGCAGAGTTCCAAACGCGAATGCAGCCTCTGTAAAAACCCAATTCCTCGCCAACTTCAAATCCGGTTTTCAGACCCACTTGATGACCTTCTTCTTTTCCGGAAAGTAATCCATCCGCATAGCCTTCATCATAGCCTTCTTTGAAATGAGTTTCTTCTAAATTAAGAGACGATTCAAATATGTCCTCAGTAGAGTCCATGCAATCGTTTCGACAATCTGGCCTGTGTGCTTCAGCTTCCCACGTCTCGAATTGACTTCTTTGTTTTATTTTTCGACAGTCAAACTTCGGAGAGGCAAGCTAGATAAAATCTTATGTAAATAAAAATGCAAGTAAAATGATTAAATAATATAGACATAAATACTGGGCATACATGGGGGACACCTAGTTTTCAAAATAAAACACAGTATGTGTTGTTTTAAAAAAAAAAAACCCCATAAATACCAACATCATCAGGACGGACAATTTTCTCATTATTTTTCCTACATTTGGTGCCATGTAGCGTAGCATAAGGGCAATGTCATAATGCTAGCAATAACTCACCCCTATAGGGTATTCAGATGCTAGCAAGAACTCACCCCTATCAATGTGGTAAAGTAATCAAAAAGCAGCACTGACACTGCTTTACAATTTAAAAGCTTAGGTTTGTACTTTCTGGTGCAGTTACGGACACTTTGGTTAGTTGCTTACATCAAACACAATTATAAAAAACAAAGGAAAGGAAAATTATCCAATCAAAGCTACGCGAAAATTATCCTTGTGGTCTCATGATGAACCATGTACAGAACATGTACAGAACACACGTTATTGGCTATGTTGAACTCGAGATTGAATTGGTCATATTCTTTATGGGGTTGTTGAGTACTTGATGTAATACCCTTGTCCCACATTGGTTGTTGATGAAAGTTTAAAATGGTTTATAAAGGTCTATAATGGACTATTATAGCAACTTGAGTTAGCTATTTTCGTAGAGCGATGACGGATACGAAGTAGTTGTTATATGAACCCATTGTACAGTCGCACTAGAGTGAGCTTAGGCCCGGGGTATGACAGAATGGTATCAGAGCCGGTTACCGGCAGGAAACACCGAGAGAGAAGTACTATGAGGGTAACGTGCTACGTTAATGGGAGCCACCTCTTGAATCTGTAGGAGCCACCTCTTGATTCTCGGTGCTGGTGGATCGATGAGTAGGTCGTAGGGGTGTAAACGAATCGAAACATATTCACGAACTTTTCGAGCCGGCTCGATAAATATTTGATTCGACTTCGAAATTCTCGAATTCGAGCCGAGCTCAAACCTGTTCGAACTTTTTCTCGAGCCGAACTCGAGCTCAAATTACTTTGTTCGGTAGTTCACGAGCCGCTCGCGAACTTTAATATTTTATTAATATTGTAGAAAATAAATAATGTGAGAGTTGAAAATACTCTTTATTAATTGAATAATAAAGAGTTACAATGACTATCTATTTATAGGTGAATATAAAGATTAAAAGAAGTAAACTACCTGATTTGTCTCTATCTAAATCAAATCAAATCAAATCAAATCTCTAGATAATATTATCCTACCAAACTTATAATATTATCCTACAAAGTTTAAACACAAAGATTTAAATACTAAATCTTTAACTAATTATTCAACACTCCCCCTCAAGCTGAGTCATATATGTTTATCATGCTCAGCTTGAAACTCAGGTCTTCAAATTTAGGATAGTGAAGAGCCTTTGTCAAGATGTTATCAACTTTTGTTTGAAACTTCCTTCTCTTTCTCTAGAGTCATGCTCCTTCTCTTGGAGTCTGCGTCTGCTCCTTTTTCTTGGAGTCTGCGTCTGCTCCTCTTTTGCGAGTCTGCGTCTCCTCCTCTTTTTGGAGTTTGCGTCTGCTAGTCTACGTCTCCTGCTCTTTTTGGAGTTTGCGTCTGCTAGTCTACGTCTCCTGATTTGTCTCTATCTAAATCAAATCAAATCAAATCAAATCTCTAGATAATATTATCCTACCAAACTTATAATATTATCCTACCAAGTTTAAACACAAAGATTTAAATACTAAATCTTTAACTAATTATTCAACAAATATAATACAATTATATATTAAATAAATATATTTCGAACTTTCGGGTATTTATTTTCGAGCAATAATTTGGATAGCTCGCGAACATGTTCGAACCTTTTCGAGCAGAACTCGAGCTCGAACTCTGATTCGAGCTGAACTCGATCCAAATTTTTGAAACTATCCAAACTTCGAATCGAGCTCGAGCTCGAATATAACTATTTCGATCCGAATTCGAACCTTAAATTTTTCTGCATATTCGGCTTGATTTGGTTCATTTACACCTCGAGTAGGTCGCGACGAGTACTTCGCGTTCTAAAGGAGGGGCAATTGTAATACACTTGTCCGCATTGGTTGTGGATGAAAGTTTAAAATGGTTTATAAAGGCTTATATTGAACTATTATAGCAACTTGAGTTAACCATTTTCGTAGAGCGAGAACGGATACGAAGTAGTTATAAGAGCACATTGTGCAATCACACTTGCGCAGACCTAGGTCTGGTGAGTGATACTTGAGACAAGAAAACAAAGTTTAATTACAACTTCAGGAAAAAAATAAACCAAAAAACTCAAAATCAATGCACACACCTTGCTAAGCAGTCAGTACACGATTTCTTATCCAAATTCAAGAAATTATATTAACTTACTCTGATGCATTATTCAATTACAAAAGCAAGTAGAATTTCATAAATTATTCGACAAAAATGCTTTGAACTACTTCACCTTCATGTGGCTGCTCAACCACATAATCAATTCAATATTTTAAGCAAAAATTCACCAAATTATATATAAAATTTCATCCAATAATGTTCGATAACAATCTTGTCACAGTGGACTTAATACTTATAATTACATTATACAGGTAGGTTAGACAGGAAAAAAGAAGGCATTCATGGGTTTGTGCGAGCTGTATGAAGCATACGTGAGTATCAATTTTCATAGAAAAAAGAAACCCGAAAAAGTAATAAACTCTCGAACGCTAAATCAAGCGCAGAATGAAGCCGACAAACAGATCGAGTAACAACTTCACAACCAACTCTCCCAAACCTTGAAAAAAAATCAATCTTTCTCACAACATAGAAAATAACAACATAAACATCAAACACTAACAAATTTTAGCAAGATCACAACAAATCCAGAAAAATAAAAGGGACAGGATTCTATAAAAGCAAAAAAAAAAAAATTACCCTCGTTAGATAAAGCGTCCAATAACTGAAATCACTTCAATAACAAAAGCCCATTTTTCCTGAACCTGAAAAACAAAATCTTCAACCCCATATAACAAACACGAAGCAAGAAACCCATATGCGTGGAGAATAGGGAATAAAATTACCAAGACGAGAGAGAGGATCCATAAGAAACGGGCCTTCGATGGGGGTTTTACAGACCCGAAGCACAATTTTTTTCTCGCATATATTTATATTTATTTTATTTATGGACATATACAAAAGATATCCTTTGTGCGTGTGTGCGAGAAAAAGAGAGTGGCCAAACTGAAATACAGTCTCATAGATACTCGATTAATTTATTGATCCACCTCTTTGTAAATTTCGTCAGCTGTTACGATTTGGCCAAATAAAATAATGTATAAGTCACTAGCCATTTAAAAAAAAACATCAAGTTAAATTAAACTAACATAAATATTTTTCTTAACATGCTTTAGTCGCGTGAAAAACTGTATTGGAATCATGTGATTAACATTTTAATATAATATTACTTACCTAGCCTATTGCTTTATAACATTGGCCGAACCACCGTATATCGTTAGATAATTAATCCATTCATACTATTCTTGCATAATATATATATTAAAAATATATATATTAATATAATATATTATAGCCTGGGATGAAACACCTCAAAACCGAGAACCGTCATTCTATGAAAACTGAAAATCAAAAAATTAATTGGAGAATAGAGAAAATTAAATCAGCATAAATAATTTTTAAGAGCTGAGAATGATTGCTTAACACTAAATTGATGTTTGGGCTAAACACAAAATTTAGCCACTATACGAGCCATTATGTTATTTTTTTCCTCATTAGTTAAAAAATAATTTAAAACAATAAATTTCAGAAGCAAACAGTCAAACTGAAACCAAAACTTTCAAAAACCGGAACCAATGCTATTCCCAAGCAATTCAATTTCACCTTTCATTGGAAGTACGCTATCGATTCAAAAAATGGAACCTTCGGTATTATAACTTGGATATTAGCGATGATGGAAATGACAATAATGGATTTTTTTCCTATTTTAAAAAAATAAATATATCATTGAAACATGTGAATAGTGAACATAAAAAAATCAATAAAAAGAAATATTAAAGAGATAATACTGGAGAAGCCAAGTTTTGAGCTGATTCAATATCGTAAAACATAGTCATAAGGTCAATCGAATATACACAATTTGCATGGGTCCGGTGTTTACTGACCAAATGAAGATAGAACCTGGTTTAGGGTTTAAAAACTTCGGAAAATTGGTGCTACTGCAACATTAGGTAATTGTAGAATTTTCCGATACTGGTAAGCTCAACTACGGTCAAGATCACCATAACTACATGACTGAGCGAGTCATTACAGCCCCTGATAAAAAAAATATGTTGGTAAGAATCCAAGTATTTGTGCCATTAATAGAATGCGATTGTACATGAGCAAAGCTGCAAGTAGTAAAGAATTCTGCCATTTGTCATGGACTAGCAATAGCATTTGATGCAAGATTATACATGTAATCTTTCTTAAAGAAGCAATGAAGTAAGATATTAAAAACAGAATATAGAAACCGTGACCCTTTAAAATCTCTTAAAAAATAAAAAGAAAAAAATCAAGTATCAAGTGGAAGCAATAGATGGTACCTCAGATGGTGATGACAATAGCGAGTCCCTGTCTGTACCCAAATGACCGCTTAATCTCCTGCACAACTTCCTTTTTTCAGTTTTTATTCCATCGTCCTTTCTATTTCCCGAATATGCATCTTCAAAACAATGCATACGGGTGTTTGTGTGTGCGCCTCTAACTGTTATCTTTGAGTTAGGGTAAAAATTAATGAAAAAGAAATACCTGGGCCTCTCAGGTTTGGCGAGCCGTTTAGACATAATAGATGCCTGCATTAAGAGATGCTGATTGTTATTTCAGATATCAGATTAAAAAATAGGCGAGAGGGCGAAAGCTATGTTGGAGGAAATAGAATGGGTTGTGGGATTTTACGAATTGTGAAACAAAACCTTTCGGACTGTGTATATATTGCTAATAGATGGTATCGTTCAAGAAATTCAATATTCAGATAAAAAAAAGGTGGCAACTCTCAATGTATAACTTGGTGTGCAATTGATAGTTGAGCTGATATCAAATTGGACCTCAAGTTGGCACAAGAGCAGGATTCATGGGCCAATGGAAGCAGCCTCCGTCAGAAATTGTAAGAAAAGATAGAGAGAAGAGCAGAGGATTTTTTAGTACAGCTTCTGTGGAGGAATGCTGACTCTTCAGAGTTCCACCAAGAGAAACAGAAAGAAACCCACAAAATTTGAGGGATTTTGTGATGCACAGGGAACTACAGAATTAGTTAACCAATGATGGTAAGGTCAAATTATGTTTGTTAATTCCTCAATTTTTTCATGGTTTATTTTCAAGAAACACGGTTTTAAATAGAGATGTGTATTTATTTTGATCTACGATGTACGGACACTAACACGACGACACTGACACGACACGGACACGGCGACATGGATTTTCAAAATTTTCAGGATACGACATGGCTGTAACACGCATATATATATATATATATATATATATATACTAAAATTCAAATTTTTAAATTCTAAAACCATGTAAAATCAACAACAATATTCTTACCAAATTCAAGAATTATATAAATAAATGCATGTCACTGAAATCATCGTAGTATCACTCATACTAACAACAAATGTATATTATTTCGAATAACACAAAGTTTAAATAACACGTCTAAATTTCATTTTAGCCAAAAACTTTTTAAATTGTACAATTAACACCTAAAAGTGTCATTTCTATGTCGGACACGCCCATCGATCGTGTCCGACACGGGTGTCCGATTTTGATGGGAGTATGCGATACGGGTGTCCGATTTTATTTTTTTAATAAAATTAAGGATACACCACGTAGCGTGTCAGACACGTGTCCGAGAAGTGTTGGTGTCCGAGAAATGTCTGACACTGCACCGAGTGATTTTTATGAACGCCCGTGTGCATCATAGGTTTTGATTAATTGTGTGAAAATGAGTTGCCGTAAGAGCTTTGAGAGGGAACTTATCAAATAAAGGGGGAGGGGGAATGGGGTAGAGGGGGATATGAGAATTTAGTTGTTCAGAGTTGCTAGCATTTGCTAGAACAAGGGGGATTTCCTCCTTCATAGTAGAGAGTGTTGTCCTTCTATTCCTTTATATTTCTGAAAGTATATCAGTACATTACCTTTGTTCCAGAATATTATACCATATTTCATTCTGCTCTCTTCTTGTTCATTGATCTTGCTGTTATGTTGTTGTGGTTCTTGCTGTTATCTTGTTGTGGTTGTATCAGTTGGTTACTGAATCTAGGAGTTCAAATCTTGGTTGAGACAAAGTACATAAATACAGGGGATCATCAGAATTATTCCCACTAAATTTTAGCAGCCAAGACTGCACCATTTATTATTGAAAAATATACAAGAGCAGCAAAGCATGCCAAAAAGTGAAGACTTCCTCCAGAATTTGAACTTCAATTAGAATTGTATCAGATTTTAACTAAAACATTCAGAAGTTCAATGCTAGAATTCACCCAATCTTTCGAAGGTTAGGAAGGTATGTTTTCATCATCCTAATAACTGTTTACTTCAGGAATTAAACACAAAGTAATTTAGTTGTTGATTAGAAGACTTTCAATGATATCAGTGAGTGGATAAATCACAAAGAATTCAACTAGCCAAATGATACAAAAAAAAGAATGCCATCAGTAACGCCTCATGAGAAGTGAAATTCTGCAGTGAATTTTATGTATTTGATTGAATATTATGTGAAATGAGCAGGTAAAAAAAGATTTGGAGCATGCTACGAGCAATTAATTACCCTTAAACTTTGTTTCATCCCAGATTCGATTTCAACCTCCTCTACGTCGTTTAGAGACATTTTTTACACTTTGTCATTAATCATGGTAGGGAGAACCCTCAACCAATCAAAATCATTGTTCTAGACCGTAAATAATAATGATGTAGAATGTGTTTAAGAAACCTAGAAGAGGTTGGAATAGAATCCAGGACACAAAGTTGAAATGTGGAAAATAACGTGTCACAGCCAGTGTTTGCCTGGAAGTTCATGCAGAGCATGCCCAAATGGATAATCAAGTGGCAGCACGCAGATGCACAACAAAACAGCATGTTGAGCCGTGAACTGGGCCGTGAACTGGGCCGCGAACGCAGGGCCAAACGGCCCAAACATATGATATGTGTATTGGATGTCAAGTATATCATTTCAGGAATAAAATCCTAAATTTCAGTCGAAATTTCTGAACTGCAGTTCTAAATATGGGACAATACCTGCTCTTGAATGATGCTCCTTGCTTCAACAAGCTGAGCTTCTAGCTCAAGTTCTCTCTCTGTTACATCTGAAGTGAGTTCAGTGACCTTTTGTGCATCTTGGAGTTGAAACATGCGCTCCTTTGAATTTGAAATAGTAGAACATAAAAAATCTTTAGCTGTTCCATGAATTAGGTTCCACTCTCTCGAATTAATAGTTAATCTACACAATTTGCAATCTAATCAACCTTTATAGAAGTCATTTTTGTTCTGAGACTTTCTTCTATTTGATCTCTAGCCATGTGAAGAGGCAGATCAAACATGTCCTGGAATGAATGAAAATACACCTTAGTGAACTCTTAGGGAAGTTAACCCAGATAGGGGTGTGCTAACGGTTCAATTTGAACCAAACCGAAAACACCCAAAATAGTTCGGTTCGGTTACGGTTAAACCCAACATTTCGGTCAAACCGTTTTTTTTTTTATTTAACTTTTTTATAGAAGTTTACTTTTTTAATAAAATTTTAATTTTTTTTATAAAAAATTAGTTTTTTAAACCATTTAAAAAACCAACGAAATTTAAAACATAAAAAAAATTATAAATTTTAATTTTTTTAAAAAAAATTCGGTTTGGTTAACCGAAAATGAATTTTTTTTTAGAATCGAAAAAGAACCAAAATTTTTCGGTTCGGTTCGGTTCGGTTCGATTCGGTCGGTTAACCAAACCGTTGCACACCCCTAAGTTCCACACAGGAAAAAAATGATATTCTTTTTTGAAATTCTGACATACCGTCCTTCCACCTAATGGGGACTGTGAAGGGTCTGTATCTGGCCTCTCATTGACAGGACACAATTGCTTCCCACGCGGAGCATTTAGAAATTCACGCATATCAACCTGAAATCAGTTTTAATCTATGATGTACGGACACTCATAAAAATTATTCGGTGCAGAGTCGGACACTTCTCGAACACCAACACTTCTCGGACACGTGTCGGACACGCCACGACGTGGTGTCTTTTATTTTATTAATAAAATAAAATCGGACGCACACCCCCTCAAAATCGGGCACCCGTGTCGGACATGGCTGATGGGCGTGTCCGAGCCGTGTCCGACACAAAAATGGCATTTTGGATGATAATTGTACAATTTAAAAAGTGATTGGCTAAAATAAAATTTAGAAGTATTATTTAAACTCTATTTAATTAAAGTAATATATATTTGTTGTTAGTATGAGTGATACTATGATGATTTCAGTGACATATATTTAATATATTATTTTTTGAATTTGGTAAACATATTTTTAGTTTTATATTTTATTTGGATTTGTTTGTTAAACTTTATATTAATTAAAGTGATATGTATTTGATGTTAGTTTGAGTGATATGCTTCTTGAATTTGGTAAGAATATTTTTGTTAATTTTACATGGTTTTAGAATTTAAAAAAATTGAATTTCTAATATTTGTGTTTGTATATATATATATATGCTTGTCCCGTGTCGTATCCTGAAAATCCGCGTCGCCGTGTCCGTGTCGTGTCAGTGTCCGTGCATCGTAGGTTTTAATGCTTCAAAAACAAATATTTATTCATAGAAGTAAAAGCTCTTTATCATAGTAAATCACACGTCCAAGTGATGGAGTTTGTTGTGCCACTATTTGCAAAAACTTAAACTGATACCTGCATTGAACGTAGCAATGCCCTCAAATCAGCATTCTCTGCGGCAAGTTCTTGATTTTTGGCTTCATAGGCATCCACCTACAAGCAACACGGTCATGTGACATTCAAGAAAGGCAAGAGAGATTTAAATTTTTCGTTCGGGTACATACAATCTTCTTATAGAACTCATTATCAGCCTTTTTTCCATTCCATGTACCGCGTGGCCGGCCTTCTTTCTATTGGCCAAAATAAAAATATTAGCGAAAAAAAAATATGAAGTAAAAGAGAGAGTAAGACTAATACATTTACCTGTAGTAGATTCATAATTTCCATTCCAGATTTAGATTCCTTCTTTTTCTCCATTAATACTTGATTAAGGCGTTCCTGCAAGAAATAGCACATTAACTAGCAGTTTAACTTGATCATACTCCTTCCATCTCCTTCCATGTATACGGATTTTGAGCCAATAAGGAACAAAAAAACAACATGCTACATACCTGCAACTTTATATACTCTTTTTCTTTTTTCTTCATCTCATGTATCTGCTGAGTTCTAACTTGCTGATTATTGTATTAGTTTTTTAAAAATGTATTAATACAATGACCATGAGCAGCTTAATGCGACAATCAAAAGAAGGAAAGGTGAAGACCTGATTACCCAGAACCATCTTTTGAAATTCATCTCGCTCCTGCTGCAACTTATCAATTTGGGCCTTGAAAGCTGCTGTAGCTTTAGCTTCCTATTCATGTGTATTGATACATATAGTGAAAGTATTACACTTATAATATCATGTTGGTTCATATATGAACAATTCAGTACACAGAAACTGGTTAATTTTTTGCTAACCGTTCTAGTCATTGTTGCTATGTCCCTATCTTTTCCAGATAACTGCACTTCCAACCTCTCACCCTTGGCTTCCAACCTTGAAATGTCTGACATAAGTCTTCAAAAGGAGTACAAAAGGAGTAAGAAAACATGAGTCATTAATTCATATAAGGAGCAGAAAAGCTAAAAAAGAGTTGAGGAAGAATCCTGTGTGATGAGAATAAAATTTATTTTTCTTTCTTCATTTAGGAGGCCCCAACAAATTGCTAGTACAATAAGAAAAGGGCTTTCTATATTACATAGAGCATCTCCTGCAAATATACAGAAAATCAATAAGGGGAATACATCAACTTCCTAGGACAAGCTCCCAGGGAATCACGTTCGCATGTGGCTCTTTGACCAAAACCATTTACTCCTGCCCCTCCTTCCAAATATCAACACAATGAATCAACATAATTTACTTAATATCTCAACATATCGACATCATCATTCATTTTCACTCTAAATTAAACTAACCGCAAACTACTCTGTGTTCTCTATATAGTATCACGATAGCCGAAGTACTTAATGTATTTTAGAAACAGTACCCCCTCCCCAAAAAAAAAATCTAATGAAAGCCTTAATCTCAAATGAAATTCAGACAAAATGTCCACGCAACATAAATCATAGTGTTTCATCAGCATTTGCGTTCTCTTTATAAAGTTTTCTTTTGACGAAATGTAAACCGCAATTGAACTAAATCATCCAAAAAAAAGTTGTTTTCCTCATTATCTTTACACAGTTTTCTTTAATAACTATCCAATGCATTCATTCATCACATAATTATGAGTAGAAATAATAACAAAAAATCATCCATCTTCAGATCAAGTAAATAAACTAATCAGAAGTCAGAACCATCACAGTCAAAAAGTAATAGAACGTACCGTTGCCTCTGCTCATTGGCTGACTCCCTAAACTCAATGTCCCTTTGTCTCTGCTGCAACAATGCATACATGCAATTGCAAGTCCTGGCTACCGAAACCTGTACGCATTCTCATAAATATATAAACTAAAACCTCAAAAAATCATTACACAAAAACATTAAAAATTTAATCTAACCGGATCATTAGCGAAGAGATCGAGCGAAGCAGGGAAGCCGAAGGTCACGAGGGTTTGATTCAAATACTTGGCACAGTGCTCCAAGTTGTTTATGTCCGCAAATGCATATTCACTAAAGAAAATGTTCAACACTTCCAAATTAAAACCTAATTGTGTCAGAAAACAAAGAACACAGATTTTCTTTTAAGTCACCTTAAACTTCTGTGCGAAAGAGTACCGTAAACTTAATTTTTTTAATAAATAACAAAATGCATGTTTCGTAATGCTGTTTGTTCTTACCTTGCACATAGAGGAGTTGGATTAGCTGAAGATCCCTGTAAAAAGGTACCACGTACACAACAACAGAGCAGTTACAGTTGAAATGTAGGAAAAAAAAAAAGTCGAAATGGGTTAAAGGAATTAATAACTTACTCTGAGATCGGAGTCAATATCAGTAGAAGACATTCCCTTTTTTGCAGAGGGAGTCTGTTGAAGCGAAGAAGACGAAGCGTAGATCTGAATGGTGGGGAAATTTGAAATTGAAATAAGAGACTAAAAAAGGGAGATGCAGACATGTTTGCTACCGGAATACTTTAAACAAAAAAAATTGGGGAAAAAGGGCATTTGCACCTCTTTATCATATTCATTTGTATTTCATACGAGTAAATGATATTTACTTCCCCAATTTTAGGCATAATATATTAAATGATCCCAAAATTTATCAGTTCTCAATTCAATTCCTATTGAATTCATCGGCCCGATTTAGTCCCAATATTTTTAATTTTTTTCCCGTATTAGGCCAGACGTTAACTCTCACTTTAACTCCGGACGAAAATAGAAATTATATTGTACATGTTTTCAGATAAAAATGCTCTAATATATTAAATTATTCATAATATTTGCGTCAATTCTTGATTCAGTCATATTGATTTCATCAACCCGATTTAGCCCTTAATGTTTTAAAAAACTTCCAAGTCAAGCCAGACGTTAAATCACAAGTTAAAATTCAAACAACAATGGTCCATAACTTGTACATGTTTTCAAATTTAAACCAATTAAATCTTCTTACATTTTCGACCGAGATCGATTTTTCAACCCCAAAACACCTTTAAAATCGAACCCTTTCGCCGTCGGAAAGTCCTCGAGAAAGCCAAAAAATCGTCTGAAATCTTCACAAATATAAGTGCTTAAATCCTATTAATTTTATTGCATTTGTTTGAGATTTTGGATTTTGATTTGCAAGCAATTTTCGATTTTAAGCCCTAATTCGAGCCGATTGTCAGTGTTCCCTAAATGTTTGATTTTAAGCAATAAATATCGATTTTGAAGCTCTGAATTTTTCACCAAATTCAAAAGCCTAATTTTTAGTGTCACTGTTATGGGTTGAAAACCCCTAATTCGAAGTATTACTTAATGAAATTAAAATCCAGTTGTCTCAAATTTTCAAATTCGAAGTAAATTTGATTATGGACGGTGATTCAAGTGACTCAAATTTCCAATGAGTTGGTATTATTACTCTAATTCGAAGTATTACTCTAACCATATATTTTAGAATTAATATTTTTTATGTTTAACCCATCTTTTTTCCAATGAGTTGGTATGGTTCAAGTGTGCCAAATTTTGAAGATATCGGGAAATTTTGAAGATATCGGGTTTAAATCAATAAACTCAATGTTTTGTACTTGCAGTGCTGAACTCCCTCTAAAGACATCATGGACGATGAATAACCCTGTGAATAGATTATGTGCATGCCATAATTGTGGTGTAAGTGTTATTTTTCGTAATAGCTTATTATTTATTTGGATAGGATGCATGAAATCAACAAAAAAAATTTATTTATAGACAGCTGCAAATTGTGGCGCATTTTTGTGATGGTTTAACATTGGGTCTGACTCGTGAAAAATTTAAAAACATTATGTAATAAATCGGATCAATGAAAACAATAGGGACTGAACCGAAAATTGACGCAAACTTGAGGACCATTTAATGTATAGACCATTTTTATCTAAAAACAAGTGCAAGACATATGCCACTGTCCGAAGTTAACGTGAGAATTAACTGTTGGCCTGATTCTGGAAAAAATTTAAAATATTAAGGGCTAAAGCAGGTCGATGGAATAATATAAACTGAATTGGGAATTGATGCAAACTTATGAAACGATTTTATACATTATCCCCCAACTTTAGTTGTTATTGAGATATGGTACTTTTAGAGAAATGTGGATCGTAAATCAATGAATATCTTGACGTTTGCAAGGCTATTAAATGTTGGACCGATAAAATCAGCTACGTAAGAGCTCATCCCATAGCAAGTCAGCCTTCAGACTAAAAACATAGAGAATTCCAAAGAAAATTAATGTGACGTAATAAAAATAATTTAAATTGAGAATGGAGAAATACTAAAAAGGTCCATGAGATATTGAGATCATATCCAAGCCGTAAATGCTTACCTCCTTTTTGAAAGGTCATATTTGTTATTCTTATTTACTTATTGATATATTTGAGAGGCGGGATATCGGGGTCTCAAATTTGAGAACATGCTCATTTTGGAGCACCTTGGTACGACTTTAGCCAAGTGCCCGCGACCATATTGGCTATTCTTGCCTCGTCAAAGTTGGGGAAAAAAATTCCTATCTATATAAAATAGAATTTGATTCCCTCTATCTTGTGAGACATGGAACCTCAAGAGATAAAACTCATGTCTTTATACGTGTGCATATGATCTCATATGTACACTGTAACTAAGAAATCAATATGACTGATATTTGTTTTTGCAAATACTGTTTGGTGCTCATCATAATCATAATAGAATAAATTGGGATTTCATGGTCAGTTTTACTGAATTACCCTTGTTAGCATATGAATTTGATTCTTCAATCATGCAAGGAATGGGAACTTCTAATGGATAGATGGATGCTCAAGCTAAATCAAGAAGGAATCGCACCACTACCACGAAACTATAATTTCCTGATATTTCACGGGTAACACATCACAGAATATATCAAGAAAACACAAGGTACATACACATACTAAGAGCTAATTACTTTGTGCCCAAAGAAAATGTCATGGTTTGATACCCACAAGAATGGAGGGCACAACACTTACAACAAGCCAAAACCGGGCGAGCTCAGCCATTTCGATCTCATCCATCGCCCAGTGATCATCGATCACAATGGTGTAGAACATCCCATAGTTGGCTACACAGAAAGCCACAACTACGAACGATATATGGCCAGAAACGAAAAAGTAGTGAAGTATGGCCTTTTCCCGGACATGGCAGTTCAGAAATACATCCCTTCAAGAATGGAGGAATATGGAACAGGAGACCTGTCTGGTAGGATCGATGAATTCTCACCCAGATCCAACGATGAAAGAGTACATGGACCGTTCAGGGATTCGCCTTGGAACAATGAGTTTAGGTTCAATAGCCCTACATCGAAAGATCATCATATCGCTCGTGGTAAGGCCTGTAATCTTAATTTTGATACCAATTATACAGATGATGGTGGTAAGGCCGGTAATCTGAACTTTGATATCAATTGTACAGATGACGACGAAAATGATGTACATGTCAACAATACTAGTGGGACAACGCCAAAAAACATGAAAGAACAAGAATACTTTAATGATGAAAAGAACAAAAGAAACGGCTTCACTGAAGTAGGGTCTAGACCAACTTATCTTAAAGATCAAGAAGATTACTATGCAAACGTAAATTCCAAGACAAATGGCTACGCCCCTCCTACTTACAGAGTCCCTACATCAAATCATCAAGACAAAGAAAAGGGAAACGACTACGCTACTCGGGCTTGTATGGGTCCATTCGGGACACTACCAAAATACGAAGCAAGCTATGAAACATCCAACTTTAAGCCAATAGCAAATAGTCCTCCGCAGTATAATGCGCAGCCAAAGAAGGAACAGGGAAACTATAATCAAGAAACCATCGATAGCACCGAGGCTCGTAGGCGTCATGGAAAGGCAGCGCCCGGGGATCGGCCTGGATTTTATGCAGAAGATAAGTATAGTGGAGGGACTATTGACTGCAAAGAAGCGGCGAGAAAATATAATGGTGTCCTTCTGACTAATTGATGAGAAAATGTATGCAGATCTCTTGGCTTGTCCAATTTGTATTCGTATTATTGAAATATTTATTCCGCAAAAAATGTGTGTTTGAATTTGGCTGTGTTGGGTTGTGACTAAGCCTAAAGAGTATTCGGAACTGCTGTATTTTAGCAAGTAATCTATGCAACTCGTGTAAGACTTATTAATCTAGCCCTAGAATGTGTGTTATATCATATACTTAGTTCGACCAGCTTGCGTGGTGCCAGTGAACAGTTCTTTTGTCCAATTGGTCTACAGTACAAAGCTTTCTAACAGCTAGTGGTTGGAGAAGAATTTCAAATTCAGTACATCACACGAGAACAAGTGCTAGTATTCCTTTCCTAGCCCTCATGCAACGGAACTCCATGATTGTAGCTGTGATTATGTTTGTCAACAGTTGGCACGCGTAAAGAATCTTCATATGGGGATTGTGGTTAAAGAAAAAAATAAAGGTAAGGATTTTTGGTGAGTTTACCCTATATTAAATATAGTTTTTTTATAATTATTTTATTAATCAGGAATCGAACATGAAAACTCTTGCACCGAGAAATAAATGACAACCTCTAGTACATAGCCTTATTGTCCCCTTATATAAAATGTAATTGATTTAGCTTTAGTAATTAAAATAAACTCATTGGTTTAATCAAAAAATAAGTAAATAAATAAACTTATTGGAAACAATTTATTGTATCTACTTTCGCAATAAATTTATACAGCTATTTTTACATCGAAAAAATATGCTTTTACATTTGCATATACTTGGGCTCAGAAATATGTATAAAAGTTTGTTTTAGAACAACTTACTTTAATCTTTTTTTTTTTTTTTGCATTTTGTTTAAATATATAATGAGAAGGAAGATCTTTATTAGAAAACAGAATTAAATATAAATCATATTCTTCAATATATTTGTCATAAAATAATTTTTAGTTGAAATTGGACAAAAGTCCGACCAAACATCAATTTCAGGAAGAAAGTCAGAACCTGAGGGTAAAAACTAAAAAGAATGAACATTATTGATGTCTTTGAACTTCAAGAAATACCAGAGATAAAACAAAAGGAGACTGTGCTATTGCACCACTGTGATAATTTAATACAAGACACAAAATTCGAAAATTAAAATTAAAATTACTTACAAACTTGATTTTGCATATACCCTTCTTTCTGGACGGTTGATAATCCTCGAAATATTCTTGTCTACTCTATGGGTAATGTCCATGTGGTAGATCCAACCATCTAAATATTGGGTATATTCTCAATATTGGATTGGAATATACACTATGTATGATTGAATCTACCTTATGAGACACTACCACATGAGGTAGCAAAGAATAAATCATCATCCCCATCTAATGATGGCAGAGCCGCACGTAAGACGCGCTTCAAAACCCGCGGCTTGTATTGCCATAAATTTGCAAGATTTGATAGTACTCGCTCTGATGGAACGTCTAGACGTGTGGTAGACGTGTGGATGCTGCATCGATAATACTCTGATTTATGGTTCGCAAAAACGGTCGCCAAAATATCAATGAAACTGGAAAAGCAGCCTCCGCGATCATGACGGTGAGCAAGTTTCTTTGGGGTTTTAAATAAATAACCTAATTTTTTTTAAAAAAGTAACAAAATAACCTACAATTGGTGGTTTGTCAAACTAACCCAATTGTCGACTTCTTTAAAAAAAAAAAAAATTTTGGAATTCGTCAACTCAATTTGGCTACTTCCTAAATAAAAGTATACTAATGCTCTATATATTATAGATAAGTACAACTTAACTTTCACATAAAAACACTCAATTATAATATTTTGTTCAACCAAAAAAAGTATACTTTATGATATTAAAATAATTTGATATTGTAATATACCATCACCGTCAGATAATTTTAAATAATAATATGAGATATATATTTTTCATAATTACTTTTTCCTCTAATATGGTATCTAAAATGGGAAACTCATGCTTCAACAATCAGTAATAAATAAACAACATTATATCATATATACGACCGCAAAATAAATCGGCACATAAATGAAAAAAGAAACTTATTTGAAAAACGGCAAACAGAAGGCAAGAGTGAAATGCACGCTCCACGAGAAAATACCAAAAAAAAAAAAGGCTGTTGTGAACGTGCAACTACTTGTGATAAATTATACTATCACCAAAAAGCATTACAACACACCAAGATTTAACGTGGTTGAATTCACGGGAGCAAAGAGCGGCTGCGCTTATTAATGAATCATCAATGTTTAGGGTTACACAAGAGTCTATTTATATAATAATTCTAACCCTTAAAACCTAGACATACAGGTGAAATTACAATAATACAACGTAACATAACCCGGGCGTTGCCCTCGCACCCCAACCTAATCAGCGTTTCATACTCCCAAAAGGCAGATATCGTCGCTCCGCTTGCTCCACTCCCCTACGCTCCGATATCTACCCAATATATGAGCCATATACTTAACAAAAAAACGTAATCACAAATATTAGTAAGAAATATGGAAGGCTTCTTTTGTTTAAATTGACTGGCTGTTCTTACTCATTTTCACATTCTATAGCTACAAAAAGAATCGATGTACCCACAATAATGATCCGTACAAAATTACAATGTTGCCTATGGTATATGATACAATTTGGAAGGTTTCAAATCCTGGGTGACATTGAAATATTTCAACGTGGTAATCCACTTCTCTTGAGTTTTCAGAAGATGAACAGCAATGGTATCTGGCCATAGTTCATGTGTACATCGCGTGGGCGGCTCCGGATAGTTGTACATCGACCATTTGGCATTGTACCTATTTTTTGCACGATGACCATCTCGTATCCAGTCCCCAAACGTTCTATCTTCGGGCCCTTCTAAGTGTCTTTTAGGGATATCCGATTCCCTAATCCATTCGACGATGTCCCATGAAACTAAATAACCCATGCCCGACATGTAATGTACGAAGGGATCCATGCTTGGGCACGGGATAACGTATCCGTAGTACAAATCATTTCTCGGTAAGGGTTTTAAAGAGTCGACTAAACTTTGTAACCTGAAGTAGGAATCATCGTCCGCCTTCATAACATAATGATAAGGCGGATACGGCCCATTTGTGTCATTTAAGATTTCGGGCAAGCTTGAAAAATACGTGTAGGTCTTACCCTTGTTCATGTTTTCTTGACAATTGAGTATGATAATATCATTGTATCGCATGATCTCAAGTGCTACTAGAACCTTCTGATCTTCTTTGGTGAGGTTGCAAAACACGAACTTCACATCGACTTGTCCCCCGATCGGAGATTGTGTACCGTAGACGAGCCGGAGAAAGTGTCTCTTGTGGTAATGATCGGGAAGGGTTAAAATACCTATTAACACTCTGATATTGTCAGATGAGGGTGATAACAAACGATTGGATGTGTGTGTAAAAGTATATAGACTTATCGATAAGATTTTATCGAATCGAAATTGATTGATTGAGGCCAAAATGCAGAGAAAAATAATGAAGAAGAAGGATGTGAAGATGAAACGATGGCCAGTGAGCGATGTATTTGGCTTCATTATTTTTTCAACACGGAATTTTGAAGTTTTGGCATACTCCTGAGATTTAATGTTTATTGAATTTAAAGAGTTTGGCTGGCAATTACGTGTAAATGGAGGTGATCGTATTGACCTTTTAAGCCTAACGTTGTATTTACTCTATTGATCTCTTTGCTTGGCAGTGTTAGTTCATGTGAACATGGAGCGATAATCCAAGAATTCAACTCGAAATGGAAGATTCAATATTTGTTTTGAGGGAGTAAATTTTAGATTGTTTTGTATAACTTTTACATGCCATCCGCCATGCTTGAAATTGAAGTTATTGACTGCAAATTGAAGGCGCAATTCGTGATCCAAGAAGCACTTTGCCCACATGCCATATTATAATTACGATTAATCATGCATATGCGGTAAACCTCGTGTGAGTAAATATATGAAAAGAAAATTTATTTAATAGTGTTAATATTAATTTTTTTAAATTATTTTGGAAACACAAAACCTGTAGATAAATTTGTTGGATTGGACTGATTTCTTCTAAGCGTGTGTTTGCGATTGCATAGAGTTGGAACATTGTTTTTTAAGCAAAATCATTGAGTACTTGTTATTAAAATAATAAAACAAATAAATTTCAATTTATTACAAAATTAACACCACG
The DNA here is from genome assembly GCA_907163345.1 of Haberlea rhodopensis. Taxonomy (NCBI): domain Eukaryota; kingdom Viridiplantae; phylum Streptophyta; class Magnoliopsida; order Lamiales; family Gesneriaceae; genus Haberlea; species Haberlea rhodopensis. Next base: position 8,965,971 of record CAJQUN010000003.1, on the reverse strand, counting down.
TAAACTAAAGCAGCAAAAAGTATGTCATGACTTATTTGTTTCTGCTTTTACATGTTGTTTTCAAGATAAGCAATAGCAGAATCAAGGAAATAAAATATTTAAAATTTGCTTTTTTAGTTTGGAAAAAAAAAATTGCCCTTTGAATCATATCAAGCAAAGTTTCAGTTTGGAGGAAAAATTTGAGGTTTGCATGAAGTTGTGGAGATTGATCCGTCTCAGTATACAGGAAGGGATATTAGTAAAATAAAAACTAATTAATGTTTTAATTTTATTTTTTTTAGTAAATCAATCGAGACAAAAAAAAGATAATATATTTATCGATAAAAAAGATCATATTTACCGCAATTCTTTAGGGTTTAATGTCCTACTAAAGCAGTGGGCACATCTAGGCCCAAAAGGCTGAAGCAAATCTAGTTCAAAAAGTTCTTGATTCAGGCTTATATGTTGACCCAAATGTACCAGTGTAGAACAATCTAGGGATAGCAACTGATTGGATCGGTAGAACCAGAGACCCGACTTGTTTAATGGACGACTCATATCGTCCCCCGTACCCGAAGTTAATGAGTCAGACCCATCAAACAATTTCAATTTTTTTATATCTTTAATTTTTAACTAATAAATTTATACAAAAAATCAAACAAAATAGTTCAGCAAAAATTAAACAAAATAGTTCAAGAATTTGAAAGGAGGATAAAATTTAGATAAGAGCAAACTTTTCTTAGCATTAAATCCATTGAACAAAAAAATAATAATCAAGATAGGTGCAAATTGCCAATAAAATTAGTTATCTTCTAAAACTAATAATATATACTACTTTAATTATTATTATTATTATTAAATTATTGCTGCTAATGATATTCCAACATTATAATTAATTTGTTTAAATTAAGAAATATGCCCGATTAATATACATGTCATTAATATGTAAACATGACATAATACATAAAATATAACAACGAAATAACAATTGAAACAAGATCTCCTTCTTCGACTACATATTTAATTGAAACTATTATAATTTCACTTGTCAACTTAAGTGAAAGTTGATATCACTTAATTATTTTTTCTCATAACAACATCGACAGAAATCTAAGCGTATGTTTTATGGTTACTTGGGTGTTAGGATCGGAGTATTGTTTAGAAGGGTGGTTGAATAAACACTAGACTCAAATTCTTAATTCTTCGATATACAGCAGACTGTTAATTACTACTGTAAGATCTCAATTGACAGCAAGTCAGTATACAACTAAAAGTTGTGTAGAAGGTGTCTACTGGACTTGTGAGTTTAGAACTGATTGGTAGATGTTTAGAAATAGAAGGAAATAGTACTAAAAGTAAATGACACTATATATGTTTATGGAAGTTCGAATTACAAATGCTTCTATGTCTCCCAATCTTCCTTTGCAGGAAGTTTACACTAGAAGACTTTGGTTTATACTTTACAACATACAACCTTCTTAGGCATCCATACAGATTTACCTAAACTCCTAGCAACACAATCATACATATTACAATTTGATTTTATTTACAAACACTCTCACAAAGTATAAAACTATGTTCTTCCGTAGAGTGCCATTGAGCAGTAGACTTAGTAGACTTTTATCTTCAAGATCTCAATAGCTCTTTTTACTGTTCTGCAAAACTTCAGATATTTCAATAAGCGTTTTGAATGTTTTGCTTGTTTTCGAATGAAGTTGATTCAGGATTTCAGAGTGTTAAGAGCTCTCTTCATTCTTCTCTTCGACATATTTATAAACTTGAAGGTCTAACGACAACTATTCTTCAAATGAAAAGAACCGCATAAAATCATCTCGTCTCCCCAACCTAAAAATTATTTGCTAAAATATTATGCACATGAAATATGTTTGAATCGAAGCATCTAAATTGTTCGTAGCATTTGGAATCTTTTTTAATCGAAGAAGACCTCGGACTACTCTGCACATATAATGTTTGGATCTACTCTGCACATTCCATCTTGTGTGTGTATACTGTGTGTATGTGAATTATAAATTTGAATACCGATGCTAAATTATAGATAGCGAAATTTTGTTGGTATGTTTTTTTTTTAAAATGGATGAAGAAATAAGTGCATTGGTGTCCATGCTTGTTTGCTCATTTCCAAAATTTAGACAACAAGATATTGCAACGAAGAAGATGACCCAGAGAAAAAGTAATTGGTGCACAAAAATTATAAAAAGTAACTGGTGCACGAAAAGGATAAAAAGTAAATGATGCATGAAAATGACAAAAAGTAACTGGTGCACGAAAATTATAAAAAAGTAACTGGTGCATGAAAATATAACATTGGTGAACGAAAATCATAAAAAAATAACTGGTATATTAAAATTATAAAAAAAATAACTTGTGCACGGGAATATAACATTGGTGCACGAAAATCATAAAATGTAACTGGTGCACGAAAATATAACCTTGGTGCATGAAAATATAACATCGGTGCACGAAAATACAACACTGGTGCTCGAACTTTGTGTTAATTGGCTGATGCACAAAATTTACAAAAAACAAACTGGTGCACGAAATAAAATAAGTGGTGAACGAAATTAAATGGTTCGTGCATCACTTACTTAATTGTATGGTTCGTGCATCATCCACTTGCGATTATGGTTTGTGCATCACATAATTTTTCTATGTTTCGTGCATCAGTGACTGATTTTAATTTTCGTGCATCAATTACTGATTTTTAATTTCCGTGCATCAGTTACTGATTTTAATTTTCGTGCACCATTTACTGATTTTCATTTTACGTGCATCAGTTACTGATTTTCAATCTTTCGTGCACTAGTGATAATAATTTTCGTGCACCAGTTATTTTTATAATTTTCGTGCACCAGATACTTTTTATAATTTTCGTGCACCAATTAATTTTTCTCTGGGTCATATTCTTCGTTGCAAATTTCAGGCTGTAAATTTTGAAAATGAGCAAAGAAGCACGTACACCAATGAATCATAACTAAAAAACCTCAAAATGCAACAAACAGTATATTTATATACACTTACACACATACACAAACACACACACACACATACCCGAATTGAAAAAAAAATCTGGAACGAAGTGATGGAACGAAAAATTGAAGAGATGAAGAGAAAACCAACTGTAAGAAATCATAACTGTCGAGAGAGATTTACGAGGAGATTTGAATCGCGTGGTGAAAGGAAGAGCTTTCTTATTAAGGACACTTTGTCATTTTAATCTAAAATGGACTTAAATGATTGCAAGTTTTTTTTTTCTGGACTAAAATGAATAAAATTTTACCATTGGGTAGCTACCTGAACTTTCCGCTTAAATAATGGGTATACTCGTAAGCCAGCTAATTACGTAGGAATATAAAACTCCAAGTAATTGACCAGTAATACTAAACACGCGGTCCCCTTTAGACTTTATTTTACTTTATCTAAAAAGACAACGAAGTTAAGAAACTGATGATTAACGACGGGGTCAAAAGTTTATTTCCTTTGAATCTCAAGCTTTTAGTTCAAATATTAGGTTATCATTCCATTTGACCATTTGAATAATCGAAATTAGCATTAAAAGTAAATATTCCCAATGGTGTGTATGTTGAATTGTCGTCCAATCTAAAAACCTAAACTTCTAGATATTGTACAATTATTATTTATTCAGTAACACTCATACCCACTTGTATGATGCTGATTTGTTCCTTTGTTTTAGGAGGTCCATCAAGTGAATATTTTATATGTGTAAAGTTGTTTGTGAGCTTTGACTTTTGCCCAAGATCTCAACGTCAGAGGCTCTGATATCATATTAAATTATTATCTTCTCTAATAATCCAGTTTCTAGAGAGAGTGTATAATTTATAATTTATTTTTTAACATATACGGCATCATAATCATAAGAAAATAATATTAAAGTGACTAATATATTATATATTTTTAATTGATCAATATTTGAAAATAAAGTCTTCCTGAACGTTAGCTAAGCCCCCATAATTTAATCAGCCGTCAATCAAACACGGTTGTCTTACACACCACGCTTATTTTATAGAAATTTCGTCACATGTTCTCTCAATTACATATAAATAGTCCACACATCAAGCTCTTTTATTTCCAATATCATCTCTCGTTCAAGAACGATACATGGCGGTCGACCGGTGGGTATTGCTTGGCAGGCTAAAAAGAGCAGTGAGCAAGATCAAGATCATACTAAATTTCAACGCTAATAAATGGAAACTGGTGCCTATGATTAGCAAGAAAAGGTTCAGCTTCAACGAAAGATCGGGATTAAGGGCGTGCATTTCAGATTCAGACTCGATATCCTCGAGAGGGATCCAAAGGACAATAAGTTATCCATCGGAAGATGATGTTGATAAAAGGGCAGATGCGTTTATTGCCAACTTTTATAAGCAACTTCATTTTGAAAGGCAAATCTCCCTGGAGCTGAGGTATTGTAGGGGTAATAGTTTCGGATCCGTGACATCTCCTTGAGCATGGATGTATATAAAATTAAGTTCGAATTTTTTAATTTTTTTAAAAAAATTATATCAAATTAGAGGAATAAAGAAGGGAAGGTGGTTTTGTGCAGCCGTTGAAGAGTCTTGGGGTCAAATTTGGTGGTGGAGACATCAGTTTTATCTTAGTATTTCCATCATGAATTATACGATGTTTGAGTTCAAGAGTTTTTTTTAATGTATAGTCTCTTATGGGTGTCTGTAAAGTTTAAATTTCATTGGAAAAAAAGATTAAATAATATTGTATTGAGGTTTTATTCATTTGTTGCTATTGTTTCTAGTTAAATAGCACCTTTAGTTCTCGTATACTGTTTGGGAAAGAAAAAAACAATTTTCTTCTTCATTAATTATTGCTACATTATGAAATTAATGAAAACCCATATGTTTTTGTGTTGATTTGTTTATACATTGTCGTTGTAGTTATTAATTAATATTTGTTTAATATCTGATGTGCTTAACATAGAAACAACCGCTTGCATTCCAAGGGAACAGTGTATGTTAGGTCTAAAGTGGTCGGACCCCTTCTCGTACCCCATACATAGTGAGAATTTCATACATCGGGGTTTGGCCTTCATTTTTTATCTGATGTGTGATTAAAAAGAAGGTATAATGCAGTAACAAAATTTTGGAAAAACATATTTATGGGGTGTTTTAAATACTTCATATTGTATTTTTGAAATATAAACATTTTGATTCTTTTAATTTATAATTAAATTTAGAGAAGTAAAAATTTAGCAATTGGATGTTTTATGTGGTTCAAAACATATATGAGTGTAGTTAAAATATATATGAATTTTTAAAATTTCATAATTACAAATACAAAAATCAAACAGATATGGGGTCAAATCAGGAAATTGGGCCTAAATTTTATTATTTTCGGATGATTTTTTTAAAAAAAAATTATTTAACTTGATATATGATATCCAGTTGAAATCTGTTTTAAAATTGATTCGAATTAGGATTTAGTTTGTCCTCGTATCCCCATTCATTTTTTTTCTTATATTTCAATATATATAGCTGAAAAAAATAAGAGAAAATGTGACATAGAATTATAACTTGTTTTCAAATATAACATATTAAATTTTTATGTTGTTATAATTTTAAAAAGAGATGAGAGAAACCGAGAGAGAAACATCCCCCATATTCGTAATTCACTTTTCCAGCCAAACTCAGTGAGATTTCAACCCTTATCCCATACACTTTTCAACCTACAAACTATACAATTCCATCTCCGAAGATTGGTGATTTGAGGGATACAAAGAACAATGTAGAGAAATCATTAAAACAAGCATAATACAAAAACAGGTTGGGGTCAGGATATTTCGAAAAACTGGAAGAAGAAACGACTTCCTTTTTCTTCACAAAGTTCCCAGAAGACTGGAAATATGAAGAGATGTCTCAGGATGTGGTTCAGTTTAGGATATTTTTATTCCTGTTAAAAGAAATAAGTTGGTAAGAAATTCGGTTTTGTCAGATTTAAAGGAGTGGTCAAGGAGCAGGAAATGGAAAAAGGTCTCAATCAAATTTGGATCGACTCTTTCAAACTCAGAGCGAACATTGCAAAATTTGTAAGGGTAAATCCACTTCAAAAAGTAATCCCACCAAAAGTGATCTTTCCAGCCAACCAAAATATAATCAAGACATGTAATAGCTTTAAAGAAGTGGTATCGAATATTATGCCAGTAGCTCAAAGCGAAGTCATGAAGCCAGTGTTTGTGGCGTCGGATGAAGAAATGAGTTGGACAAGATCCAGTCTGGTTGGACGTATGCATCATCCTGAGGACAGTATGATGGTACTAGAAGAATTTCAAAAAAGTGGCTATCCAAGTATGCAATTAAAATCTCTAGGTGGTCGTTCGATTCTGCTATCTTTGTCTAACACAGAATGGATTACACAATGGTTCGAGTCAATCGAAAAATGGAAACAAGATGAGAATTACTCGGAGAGATTTGTGTGGGTTAGATGTTATGGTATTCCTTGTCATGCATGAAATCCAAGATTCTTTAAAGCAATCGCATCTCTTGTTGGTAAATGCATTGCTATCGACGAGTAAACAGAGTTGAAATCTTTTTTAGAATTCGGTGGTTTAAAGATATTAACATCTCAGAGTGGAGAGATTTATCAGGTATTTTGTTGTAACATAAATGGCAAGGAGTTTAATGTACGAATCTGAGAAGAAAATATAATCAATCAAACATCTGGATGCTGCAAAAGTTGTTTTTGCTCCCAATATGATAACAAGACCGACGAAGATATCAGCTCGGAGGAATCGGAGTATCTGAGTTTTGTGCCGGAATCTATGATGGTAGAAAATGATGAGGTGGCAGCAACTAGACTTTTCAAATTGGAGAAGAGGTAATTAAGTCCAGTAATGATAGTGCATTGATTAAGGAGTATGTGTTGGCTGGTCACATGGCTCAACGCATGGGAAAAGAAGAATCAGGACAAGTCTGAGTTGGCAGTATTGATTAATCACAAATCCAAACCAACAGATGTAAAATCAATGCTCAAAGCCCAACAAATAGAGAATGGCGATGACAAAATTATTCATGGAACCGAAAAGGATTTAAACCTGATTTCAAAGTTTAACAACTCACAAGAACCAAAGGAAAAAAAGGAGAAATTGGACTTGGATGGAATTCAATCCAACTTTGTAAATCGAATTCCAAAAGCCAGGAAGGTAGCCAAAATCAATGAGCTCAGTCTTCGGCTTAGTCAGCTTAACTTGATGTGCAAAAAGGAAAATCTTAGGAGATCTGCTATTAAATTTTCAAACAAGAGGGATGACTCGAGGATCAAGAAGAAGCCGTTATCTGAAGAAGGCAAAGCTAGAACAAACTCAGGTAAGGCATCCCAAGCTTCTGAAATTTCAATTTATGATAGCAATATTATAAATTGTAATAATTTATTCTTGGAAAAAGCTTTGTTAAAAGAGGCAGAGTCAATTTGGGATTTTGGAACCAAAATAGGAATGGTCGGGGAAGGGATATAAAGGGAGTTGATAAATAATTTGGTTGAGATGGAAGTGAGGGATAGAGAACATGCTGCAATATCAAAGAATCAAGTCAATAGAGTGGTTGGTGATGAGTCGGTGGTCCAATGATCATAGTAAGTTACAATATTAGAGGGATTGGAGGGAGAATAAAAAAAAAGAATGCTAAGAGAGTTGGTAGCAAAAGAAAAGGTGGATCTGTTATGCTTACAGGAAACCAAGGCAGAAGTAATTAGTAGAGAGACTTGCAGAAGTATTTGGAGAGATGAAGAATTTGATTGGGTCTTCACTGCAGGAGGGCTACTAACCATTTGGAATAAAGACAGATTTCAGATATAAAATAAATGGGAAGATACAGGCATATTGATAGTATTTGGGAAATGGGGAAAAGATAGAATGCAATGTGCCATTGCAAATGTGTAGTCTCCGTGTGATATGACAGGTAAGAGGGCAATATGGAATTCATTGAGTAATCAGCTGATCAATAGTATCTATTCAAGATGGTGTTTAGGAGGTGATTTTAATGCAATACGAAATAGATCAGAAAAAATAGGTGTAGGTGAGGTTGATGTCAGAGCAATTCAAGAATTCAACGACTTTATATCTGATGTTAATCTCTTTCAACTACCATTGATTAGAAGAAAATTTACATGGTTTAGACCCAATGGAAAAGTGCAAGCAGAATAGACAGATATCTCATGTCTGAGGAGTGGCTAACGGAATGGCAGGATCTAACTCAACGGGGATTGGAGAGATCTTTGTCAGATCATTGTCCCATAATGCTAAAAACTCAATCAAAAAATTGGGGTCCCAAACCTTTCAAAGTACTAGACTGTTGGATGCAACACCCAAATTTTGCAAAATGTGTGGATGAGGAATGGAAGAAGTTACATTATCAAGGTTGGACAATGTTTTCTTTCAAGGAAAAATTGAAAAAACTCAAGGTGGAATTAAAAGATTGGAATAAGGATGATTTTGGCAATTTGGATATCAGAATCGAGAAGTCTAAAGCAGATATTCAGGCCCTAGACCTAAAGGATGAAAGCTCGGGGCTCTCGGAATCAGAAATTGGCTTAAGGAAATTGGCTTGAGTGGAACTGAATCGCAATATGAAAATGAAGGATAATCTTTTATTCCAGAAAGCAAGAACAAAATGGTTACATGAAGGAGATTCTAACTCGAGGTTCTTCCACCAATGCATCAATAAAAATAGGAAGAGGAATGAGATAGTTGGTCTAAACATAAATGGACAATGTTGTGAATCAGTCCAGGATTTAAAAGATGGCATCAAAGATTTCTTTAAAACTAGATTTTCACAGCAATCTAGATACATGCCCAGATTTAGCATATAAGGATTTCAGAAACTAGGGGCGGTGAAAAATAGTTTCCTTATTGCTAATTTTTCAGAAGAACAAATAAAGGAAGCATTGGGGGATTGTGAAAGCTCAAAAAGGCCTGGACTTGATGGTTTCACTTTTAGATTTTTAAAAAGGTTTTGGGATTTATTCAAGGCAGATTTTTTGAATATTTTAGAGGAATTTCACCAAAATTCCAGATTAACTAAGGGGTGCAACTCTTCATTCATCGTCTTAATACCTAAGGTGAAGAATCCTACATGTATAGATGAGTTTCGACCTATTTCTTTACTAGGGTGTATATATAAAGTCATTGCTAAGATTCTATCTAGAAGCTTGTGCAAGGTTCTAGATAATGTGATATCGGAAGGGCAATTGGCATTTGTGGGTGGGTGGAAGACAATAAGAATGGAATTATTTTCAAAGCAGACTTTGAAAAAGCATATATCCCAACCAAATCAATGCTATTGAAAAGAGGTATCATTTTGGATTTCAATTCTACTTATACATATGTGTGCAGAGGTGGAGGAGGATACAACACATTTATTTTTTTCTTGTTCGTATGCACATTTAGTATGGAAAGAATGCTATAGGTGGTTTAATTTGGAATCCGTATTACATGAGGATCCGATCATTAATTTGAGACAACACATGTGCATCTTAAATAGCAAGTGTGGAAGAGGGAAGTGGCTTACTATATGGGCGTGCATTATTTGGAGCTTGTGGTTAGCCCGAAACAAAAAAATTTGTTTAATAACGAGGAGAGCCCTAGAGAAACTACTGTGAGCTAGTGAAGATAAGGTCATGAGATTGGATTACAGATAAGAATTTAGGCTTTTACCCGTATTCAGTTATCAATTGGTTTCGTGAACCACATATTTGTTTGAGATGTTGAATTTGGTAAGAGTTGTCAATTTATTTTCAGGTTATTGTAATCGGTTATGGATGAAAACTAATTTTATTGTACATGTATGGGTTGGAGTACCCCTAGTGTTCTTTTAATAAATTTTTGCTTATGAAAAAAAAATTATTGTTATAATTTTAAATTTTAAAAAAATACATGCACGGGATATGGCAGAGATAAAATTAACCTAATATCTAAATGGCTCGCAAGACTACTAGAGTGATATGTGTTAAATCATTTTCTTACAATGATGCTTTACATGACGCAGTTGCTATAGGACTCTAGCTATTATGCACAATTTTGATAGCACATTTTTCGAAACTAGCTAGAACATGATATATTTATGATTTAACAGAGAAATCCGAAGAAAAATGCAAAAATAATCTATTTAAAGAATACACATTGCCAAAAACCATATCTAGGAATTATTTATTTATTAATGTGTTATATTCAAAATTAAAAATATAAAGAGTGGGAATAAATTTGCTGATGAAAGACAGAGCGCCCCTACCTCAAATATCCAAAATGCATGGATGGCCCTTTATTGTTACCAACAAAAAGAATGGTTATAATTTTGCAGGCCATGGAAATATTTAAACTACAAAAAACATACAGAAGAGAAAAATTATGGTTATTGTGGTAAAATAATTATAGAAGAAGACAATGCTTTACATTTTTCTGTGTTTTATTACAAGAAATCAATCGTTATGCGACCAAGAAACCCTCAACCTTCTCGTTCCAACAAGTTAGTCCCATATTTGGCATTCATTGTCTTCTCTGCCATCTTTGTTTTCAAGGTAAGTTTACTGCCCTTTTTCAACATAATAATTCATATCCAAAAAATGTAATTCTAACTGACTCAATGAATTTTAATACTAAATTTTATATTTCTAAAAAAATTATCCATAAAATTATTTGCTCTCCTTTGCCCCTTTCACTTGATTTCACGTACGTTTGATGCTACAGTTTTAGTCTGAAATTCTTTTTAATATATATATTTCAGGTGGACGTTATTATTTCTCAAACAATTTTTGCGGCCAAACGTAATCAAGAAATTAATACAAGGTATTTTCTTGATATAATTACAAAGAATATCACGATTTAAATAATTTACGAGGAATTTGACTAATTAATTAACTGAAAACCATATTGTGACAGTCAAAGTATTGTTGTTAAAAATGGTACGTTTTATCGACAATTCATCATTTCGTGGGGTGAGAGCCACACTCAAATACTGGAAGATGGCGAGCTTCTTACCCTGTCCCTCGACACATCATCAGGTGCTGGCTTCGAATCCAAGCGAGAAATACTCTTCGGAAAGGTCGAAATGCAAATCAAGCTCATCCCTGGAAACTCTGCTGGCACTATCACAACCTTCTATGTAAGATTTAGAGCTAGCGACAATTTACTACTCCTCCCATATGATATGATATCGATAGACATTGTAAATAGACATTTTAACTCCGTACGGTGTCTCTAATAGCCATTTTACGCCACAAGGTTTGTAAATGACGACGTCGCTGACGTTTAAAAATAGACACTTTTTCTATATGGGTGACAAAATATAGGATATGGTGTTTTGCACATATTAAGAAACCACAGGCAAAGTGTCGATTTTCATAAACTAAGGGCTAAATTTCCTATTTTCAAACTACATATCTGCCTATTTGGTTTCGTTGTTAATGACTTTTTTACTATCTATTCATCTTTTGTTCATTGCGTGTTATTGATATATATATTCACTTTATTTTACATCCTTAGTTGTCTTCAGAAGGAGACCATCATGATGAGATAGATTTCGAATTTATTGGAAATTCAAGTGGAAATCCGTATACAGTTCACACAAATGTATTCAGTCAAGGCAAAGGTGAAAGAGAGAACCAGTTTTTCTTATGGTTTGATCCAACCGAAGATTTCCATACCTATTCAATTATATGGAACCCCAGATGCATCATGTAAGTATTTACTTTTTTGTTTTTCTTTTATCAATTAAGTATCTTGAATTGAAGCTCTGCAAAGTGCAAACCCATCAAGTCGGGCTCGATGTCTTGAGCATAAATAGTTCTCTAGCCGTACTCGAACACAGCATAATTTCACGTGATATTTATAGAAAACACAATCATTTTCAGCTTCTTCATCGACAACATACCGATAAGAGAATTCAGAAATGCGGAGAGATTAGGCGTACCATTTCCTAAAGACCAACCAATGCGAGTGTATTCAAGTCTTTGGAATGCGGACGAATGGGCTACACAACACGGCACGGTTAAAACCAACTGGACTCTAGCTCCTTTTGTAGCTTCCTACCGAAATTTTTCTGCAGATGGGTGCATTTGGTCTTATAGAACTCGAAGTACTACGTGTAACGAAACCGATTATTTGACGAATCCATGGCTGAAAATGGAGTTGGATCGAAGAAGTAGGGCGAGGATGAAGAGGTTGCAAAGAGATCATATGGTGTATGATTATTGTACGGATAAATGGAGGTTTCGAAGAGGCCCAGGTAAGGAGTGCAGAATTAACTAGATAGATATTCTTGTTCGTGTTTTTTTTCCCCAAGTATAAACTAGTTGTTATAGCATGCACACATGTGGGTTTTAGATGTAATATGTCGAACAAATGTAATTGATTTGTTCAGTTTAGGAATGAAACAAGTCATAAAACTGATTTTGTTAGATTTGTATAGGAATGTTTATATTACATATGTGTGGTATTTCATGTGTTTGCGAACATGATTTAATGAACAACTAGTGGCAATTTACTCTTATGATATCGTTAATAGATGCGTTTTGGTTTGTAAATAAAAATTTACTCCTATGGTGTAAAATATAATTCACTACCATCTCCACAATTTTCAGAATATTTTGGCTTGTTGTGACAAAAAATCTATTTTTTTCTTTCAAAAAGATAACCATATATCTTAATCAAATGAGATTTTTTTTCAATATATAACAATATATATTGAACGACATAATTATCTAATGGATGAATTGTGAAAATAAAATAAATTACTCTGATATGATCCCATATTTTTGCTATCCGGTAGAGGAAATGACACCATGAATTTTTACGTGGAAAACCCCCAAAATGATTTTGAAACGATTTTGAGAATTTGATCCTCCAAATTCAACCCCCCCCCCCCCCCAGAATCTGCACATTTTATGGGAAAAACAAAGAAATAATGACGGCATAAGGATTTAACGTGGAAAACTCTCAAATCAGGAGAAAAACCACCAGGACCAGATAAGAAAATGCACTATATGGAAATTATTACAACCAAACGATTTTTCTTCTCACCCCAAACACACCCACAAAGCTTTCCCACTAGCCATACTTTATAAAATCTTTTTCTCATGTGGAAGCTCAGCCACAGCTGCAACCACAGAGCATACTAAGAATTTTAATAGATTCTAAAACAATAGAAGAATTTATCTAAAGCCAAAAGTTGATAGACAAGCTATTCGCTGATGCACTTAAAACAGGAGCCTCAAAGCCCCCTTTTATAGCTAATTGCCCAATCTTTTTCCTCCCATCGATGTGGGATAGAAAAAGCCCAACCCAACAATCTCCACCTTGTGGCTTTGTCGTCCCACAACACTCCACCTCGATGAAAATCTTCATAGCTTTCGCTACCAACACTGCAAAGACGGTCATAATTCTCAATGTAGAGAATTATCATGCTCCGAATTATCATGCTCCGCCATAAAAGCATATCCCACTCAGAATAAGTCCTTCCAAGCATTTCAACGGTCCATGTCGAAAAAATAACCTTGCTAGAAAAATTATGGTGCAACTCCCACTTTTTGGCTCCACTGGAAGTTAATCAGCCATCGACATGAATTTCCACCATACACCCTGCATCAATGCCAATCCAATGCCCGTGTGCAAAATTGTGCATCCACTAACATTGTTACATCCTTTATCATGGCAACTTCGGGACAGCGGCACGCCATAAGGATGTACATGTCCTTTTTCATAGGACATAAAAAGAGAAGACAAATGTTAGCTTCATTATCAGCATCTCCACTTGCTGATACGGAGCTATTTGATGAACCCGCTCCAGTTTTTGTACAATTTCTTTTGATGTGACCAGGTTGTCAACATCCCCAACATGATTTCTTCACGGAGTTCTTCTTCTTCCAATTATGAGCCACCATTGGAAAACTTTCATGTGAACCGTTACTCCCGCCAAGTCTCATCTCTTCAGAAAGAAGCTTACTAGTAACCTCTGAGAAAATGATTTTCTCCTTTCCATGAATCAGTATTGGCTTCATGTGCTCATACGAACGTGGAAGAGACCAGATGAGTCTCAAGGCCTGATCTTCATCATCGATTTTAACTCCAATAGATTCCAGCTCTGAAACAATGCCATTGAGAACACTTAAATGATCTGAAATAGTAGTACCCTTGTTCATTCGCAATGTATAAGACTGCTCTTTCAGATACACCCGATTTGAAACGCTTTTGTCCTATACAACTCTTTGAGCTTTTCCCAGAGTTCCTTCGCCGAAGACATTCCATGCACATTTGCAAGAACATTTTTGGCCATGCACAGACGGATTGCACTTGCTTCTCTCAAATTCAGATCCTCTCAACCTTCATTGCTCATTCCAACTTTACATGTTGCACTAGTCGTTCCAATAGTCGAACTAGTATCACTGCTGCTTTCAGGGATTACTCTGCCCTTCAACGCCTTGTGTAAACCAGATTGAGTCAGCACATCCTTGACTTGCACTTGCCACAAGCCAAAATTGATATTCCCATCAAATTTCTCCACATCAAATCTGACTGCATTTGAAACTCCGCTTCCCGACATTGTCTTGTGATACTTTGATGAATTTTATTGTAGACCTGAATAGTACACACTAAGTAAGATCCCAGGAAAGAGGGAATATCGATCTTTCCTAGACAGAGCTTCAAGATGCCCAGGAAAATTGATATATTTATATATAAAGTTTGCACCACATATATATACATATATAGATTTGCTTGGGCTAAGAGTTTTTCGAAAACCCTATATTATATTTCGGCGGCCTCATATATATATGTGTGTGTGTGTGTGTGTTAGGGTTTAAAAAAAACTGGTTAATAGAGATTAACATACAAAAACTTAAGTCGTCCTCCTTCATCGAGAATTTCAAGGCTAGCACCTTGAAAATTTTCGACACCCTTTAGACGATTTGATCGTGTGGATACCGTAGAGGCAAAGCTGTAAAGTCTTGCTCGTGACTCATGGACGTTCTTCGACAAGAATACTGCATCAAACAAGCTGCAAATGTAGAACTCTAAAACACCGATATGGTTTCCTTCGTATAGATCCTCAGTGGAATTCGATTTTATTTATTTATTCCTCTGTGTGTGCTATCAGATTACTTTCAACATTTAGCTTCATTCTCGGTGATCCATTTCCACTAATTCCTCACACTAATTGCCCCACTAATTGCCTCCACTAATTGCATTAACTGCTGCATCATGTCCTCTTTCTCGACCACTAACAACTCTTTTGTTTATGGCATGTTCTAATGGTTGGGTCTTATGTCACTGTCTGACCACGTAGGACCGAACAAAGTATCATCCTTTTCATGCATTTTTTTATTCAGATATTTTTTTGTTCGGTAATGATTTTATCCGATGTAGTCTAATTTTCCCACCAAATCAACCCCAATCATTGGATATTACAAATAGACCAGTAAAGATAAATATATGAATTAAATATTCTTTAAAAAGAGATGAACGACACTCATAATTTAGAAATTAACTAAAAAGTTGAATATATACCCAACAACCAATTAAGGTGGGTTATTTTGGTTTAAATAAAATTTTGTTCACTCATTAATTGGGTATCCTAGAAAGGTAAGTTCCAAATAGACATGTTTTTTTTTGGCAAAATGCTTATATGTACTTGACGTGAGTTTAATCTATAGATCAACTCAATATAGTTTATTTAAAATAATTGATATGTTAATATGTGTATTTTTATTTAAAAGATGCGTTTTAATATTGAGTTGGTGTATAAATGAAGCTCAAATCAGATGCATTCAAATATTTCCCTTGTTCTTGTGTACCAAATTAAAATACAATTCACCCAAAACAACTTATTAATTATTTTATGTGGAAGCTTATGTTAAATAGAGTATGTACTAAAATTAATTTGCTAAGAAGAAATATTTATCCAATGTGAAAAGTGGTGAAGCTTGTGTTTTATGTAACTTGAGGATGAAGATACACACCACTTATTCATTTTGTGCTTTTTTGCAAGTTTTGTGTGGAAAAATTGAAATTTTTGGTTTGGAATCTCTTCTGTGTACAATAATCATACTGAAAATCATCTGTTGCAACATCAAGGATTGAACCCCTTGCAGAGTTATTGCAAAATTTGGAATTGGTTATGTCATTTTATTATCTGGAGTATTAGAAATTAAAGAATGACCTTTTAAAGGATTCATAATATAGATAAACTTGTAGATGATGTGAATGTTTGGTTTTGGATGTCCTCTTTCTTTTCGCTTTATAGCTATATTTTGATTGATTAATCCGATTTTCGTCATCCTTGTAACGCGTTGTATTTATTTTTCCTTTTTTACGTCTACTCCTCGTAAAAAAACAAGTCAGCAACACACCTAAATGGCCACCTTTTGAATTTGAAATTGAAATGCAAATTCATTTGTACTAAATGGAATTATTTTTTACGCGGTTTCCTCTGACCACAGTAACAAAAGAAAAGTAAAAAACATTGGGGCCCTTTTTACTGTATTTGGTCAATGCCGGTGGAATTTAATTGATTTCGGAGAAGACCACAAGTTTTTATGAAATAGTCACATCTACATTGGGCAATACATCTCGTTTTCTCGGACCATCCTTCTGGTTTAAGACTTTAAGTTGTTGGTAAATAATTTTAGTTTTGACATAATGCTGGTTTAATCGAGGTATAGGATTAGATTTTTCTTTAAATAAGAGGATACTTACAAAATATATGATAATTGATTTACTTAATATGCGGTCTCATTTCTGTACACCCGATCATATAAACACCAATACATACGTATTTATGTATATTGATCTTTACAAATACCCGGTTCATATAAATATTTATCTTTCACATGATAGTAGTTCTACATACCACAATAAATTTGAAAATTAAATCTTTATAACCTCTACATGGATTAGATTCGAGATAAAAAAAATTATGTAATCACAATCGGAGGAGTTGTGAAGGTATTATAGTTTTCAAGAGTTGTAGTGTTATTTTATGGATCAATAAGATTTTTTTAACTAAATTTGTAGGACCGATAGTTTATCAATTTAATAAAAGTTATACTTAGCAGTAATATTACAACCCAGATCTTTTAAATCGTACAACTTAAGTGTTATATGCTTCGATCATTCTCTTAATAGAGACAATCGTTACTATCTAATAACCCATCTTTCAATGATTGGATCACCTTACAACATTTGAACACGTGAACTTAACTCTGCTACGAGTTATAGGATCTGTTCCGCTTATCAAAATGTATAGTTGTTGATAATGTGCAACTTATCTTTTAATCCAAATATCAATGTTTCAATCGCTGTCTTCTCAACAAAGAAAATTGTCCTACCAAATAGAATTAAATCTGATCATGGTTGTAATCTAGCACTTCAGATTGCTTCTATTCATAAAGATCGTTGAACTTACAATGTGGTGCTTCATTAATACAAATGAATATGATCCATCCATACTACATCCATTTGTCAAGGTACACATTCTTCCTATTATGCATCTCTTTAATATAGATGATTGCGATCTTTTCATTTACAATCATGCGATGTAAATTGCATCCTCTTTATGGTTCACATTTTTAATTTGGATGAATTTGACTCACCCAATTGCGAGCCAAAGGTCTAGTTGTATCTAGAATGCACCCTTTTGACTCAGACAATGTATAAGTGTGAATGTATGTACGGTCAACGCAAATTTTACTGGACAACATGACTTCGGCCTGGAAAGTGAGTCTAATGAACAACGGATGACAGTCCGGGTATATGGTTCATCTGACACTGTTTTACCGTCCGGAGAATGATTCACCTTGGCTCGTAAATGACTGAATGTACAGATCCCATCTGAATATGGAGGAAAAGTGCTACACCAAACTGTCCCGTGGGAGCCACATCTTTAGCCCACTATATTCACTATGAAATCCTAAATCGTCATTGTAATTATTGACAATTACTTATTGCAATATATTTGTTACATGACATATCATATTGAGAAATTGCATTGTTTGATAATTACAGATATAAAGTCATTGTTATTCCCTCACTAAGTCCTCAAAAGACTTAACATCTGTTTTCCTTGTTATTTATTGTGAGTTCCAGATACAGGAGTACCTGAGCCAGAACCGGAGGAAAATTAGGAAAAATGGAATTATTGGCTTACCTGGACTATTTTAGTATTTTCTCTTTATTAAGTGTCGGACCGTTGTGAGGAGTTTGTACTGGGTTCTATTTTGTTATTATCTAGTTTAAAAAAAACGCTTCCGCTACCGTAAAATGAATGATTGACTAAACGCTTCCGCTATTTTCGAAAAGGTTTAAAACTCTCGTACATAATATTCAGAGAGAATGTGATACCAGATAAAGGGATAAAGTAATATGTCCCGAGTCGAGTCCCACAATTACTATCTAATAACCCATCTTTCAATAATTGGATCACCTTACAACATTTGAACACGTGAACTTAAACTTTGCTGCGAGTTATAGGATATGTGTCGCTTTATCAAAATGTATAGTTGTTGATAATGTGCAACTTATCTTTTAATCCAAATATCAATGTTTCAATAGCTGTCTTCTCAACAAAGAAAATTGTCCTACCAAATAGAATTAAATCTGATCATGGTTGTAATCTAGCACTTCAGATTGCTTCTATTCATAAAGATCATTGAAATTACAATGTGATGCTTCATTAATACAGATGAATATGATCCGTCCATACTACATTCTTTTGTCAAGGTACACATTCTTCCTATTATGCATCTCTTTAATATAGATGATTCCGATCTTTTCATTTACAATCATGCGATGTAAATTGCATCCTCGTTATGGTTCACATTTTTAATTTGGATGAACTTGACTCACCCACTTGCGAGCCAAAGGTCTAGTTATATCTAGAATGCACCCTTTCGACTCAATTTCCTGCGACAATGTACAAGTGTACGCCCAACGCAAAGTTTACAATGTAAGGGAGCAAGACTTCCTCTATTTGTTAATTTGTCATATTCCATTATTGAATTCAATAAAATAAATATAACTACATTATTTATTCATCACATAGTTTCATTTAACAAATTTATTTCCATTTTTTTGGCAGAATCCATCTCACATTAGTCAAGATTGGAGTCTGGCAATTTACTCTACTATGGTGCCGCTAATAGATATTTTATCTCAATTGATTTGTAAATAGACATTATGATACAAGCCCAACGTATCAACCACCAAGCCCAATACACAATGAACTGATGGAACCATCTGCAAGGCCTGTACGACAAAGACATAAACCAAAGTGGATCACAGATTATGAGATGTAACAGTTATCATAATTGTTGAACTAGTCTTCTTCAATAAAGATCATGTGTAATTAGTTTAAGTAGTGGGCAAATCAGTTTCCTAAGTATTAGAAGTACTGGGTAGTTAATTCCTAATTATAAGGAATATGGGTTTAGTGGAGATAATAGACTTCATGTATATAAAGTAAGGGTTTAATGAATAAAAAAGGCAGTAATCATTTTGCCAAAAATCTCATCTTCTTAAACTTATTTTTCTGGAGTGTGTTCCTCTCTCGAAAAGGAACAAAGATTCAAATCAAGGACCCATCAATTGGTGCTCTCGTCCAGAGTTATGCCTCCTAAACCAAACCAGGAGAAACCTGCTACAGATCCAACCGTGGAAAATGTGCAGGAGTCTCTTAAAAATCTACAAGATGGGCACCAACATCACGGTGAAATCCTAAACCAACACAGCCATGCATTCACAACTCTAACCACCTTAGTACAGGACATACGAACTCGTCTGGATCAATTAAACATCTCAAATGATCCTCAAAATCCTTACACCACACCACTTCCACAATATCAGGTGGGCACCTCATCTGCCAATTCCACCGTTAACCTGCGAAATTTTAACAACACAGCACCAGACCTCAAACTGCCAAAAATCCAACTTTCTTATTTTGATGGGTCGAACCCCTTGGACTGGTTATTTCAAGCAGAACAATACTTTGGGTATTATATGGTTCTACCGGATCAAAGATTACACATGGTGTCCTTCTTTATGCAAGGAAATGCTCTTAGTTGGTACAAATGGATGCACACTAATCGCCAATTGAGCACTTGGGAAGCCTTCACAAGAGCCTTGGAGATCCGATTTGGCCCTACTTCATACGAAAATCATCAAGCGGCGCTTTTTAAATTGAAGCAGATGGGCTCTGTAACGGAATTCCAGGCAGAATTTGAGAAGTTGTGCAACCGTGTAGTTGGATTACCTCTTGAAGCAATCTTGAACTGCTTCATTTCAGGTCTAAGGAGCGATATACAACAGGAGATGGCCATACTACGACCAGAGACGATTTCAGAAGCAATTGGGTTAGCCAAACTGGTGGAAGCCAAATTAAAAGATCTCCGACCCAGGTTCATTCCTACTCAAAGAACTCTCCCCAACCCTAGTCCTACCTTACTTTTACCTAGCATCAAACCAAACACAGCCTTGTTACCCAATCCTACTCGTCCACCACCAACTCTACCCATACGTCGACTTACCCCCACAGAAATGCAACATAGAAAGGCTAAGGGCTTATGTTTCAATTGTGACGACAAGTATACACCGGGTCACAAGTGTAAATCGCCGCAATTCCTCATTTTTGCAACCAATGAAATCCAAGAGACATCTGTTTCTCTCATAGAAGCCCAAGAAGAAGAAACCATGACCCAACTTAATTTTTCCCACCCAAGTGAAAACCCATTACCAAATCCTCTACTACCTGTTACAGATTCAACCTACGAAGAAGAAGCTTGTCACCTCTCCATGGCCGCTTACTTAGGAGTACCCACTCCACGGACACTGCGGATAACTTGCAAAATTCAAGGACAACCTTTCACTGTCCTTATTGATTCAGGCAGCACACATAATATTGTGCAACCCAGAATCGCGAAGCTTCTAAAAATACCCATCATGGCTTTACCAGACTTCCAGGTGATGGTGGGAAATGGGGAATTTCTGGGATGCAAGGGATATTGCAAGGATGTGAAGATGACGTTGGAAGGACACGAGTTTAACATCTCATTACTAGTACTTCCTATTCAGGGAGCAGATGTTGTACTGGGAATCCAATGGCTCAGCATCCTAGGCCCTATTACTGCTGACTTCTCTATTCCTAGCATGAGTTTCACCTACGAGGACAAACATATCCATCTAATGGGGGAACCTACACTATCCCACACCACTCATTCCAAATTAAATAGAATGATACATACTGGTTCGGTTATATCACTACACTCAATTACCCATGAACCTAACCCGCCGTCTCCCTTACTCACAGCCAACCCAAGCCCCCCAAACTTCGAACTACAAGCCATTCTCGACCAATTCACAGACATATTCCAAAGACCTACGGAACTACCCCCTTCCAGAGACAACGATCACCAAATTCACCTGTTACCAGATTCTAAACCAATAAATGTCAAACCCTATAGATACCCGCACTACCAGAAGGAAATTATGACCAGCTTGATTGCTGAAATGCTAGCCGATGGGATAATAAAGCCAAGTCGGAGTCCATACTCTTCTCCGGTACTTTTGGTACGCAAAAAAGATGGAACTTGGAGGTTTTGTGTGGATTATCGAGCACTCAATGCCATCACAGTGCGTGATCGATTCCCTATACCTACAGTCGACGAAATATTGGATGAGCTTAAAGGAGCAACCATTTTTTCCAAAATTGATTTACGATCAGGTTACCATCAGATCCGTGTTGCTCCCCAGGATGTATACAAGACAGCTTTTCGCACGTGGGAAGGGCACTACGAATTTCTGGTTATGCCCTTCGGACTTACTAATGCACCCTCCACCTTTCAAGCCACCATGAATGATTTATTCAAGACTTTTTTGCGACGTTTTGTATTAGTCTTCTTTGATGATATCCTGATCTATAGCACCACTTGGGCAGACCACATGAAACATTTGACACAGATTTACTCAAATCAGGACAATTTATATGGAATGCTACAGCTACAGAGGCATTTAAGGCACTAAAAACTTGTATGACCAGCCTACCGGTGCTCGCCCTACCAGATTTTGCACAGCCCTTTGAGCTCACCACTGATGCAAGTGGCATGGCTATTGGAGCTGTCCTATCCCAGCAGGATCACCCACTCGCTTTTTTCAGCAAGAAGTTACTTCCCCGCATGCAAGCAGCGTCTACTTATATCAGAGAATTATATGCTATCACGGAAGCTGTAAAAAAATGGCGGCATTACCTTCTGGGCCGGAAATTTATTGTTTATACTGACCAATGCAGCATCCGTCACCTACTCACACAAGCAGTTCAGGTTCCCGAGCAACAGAAATGGCTAAGTAAGCTCCTGGGCTATGACTATGAGATCCGCTACAAACCAGGGAAAGAGAACAAGGTAGCCGATGCTTTATCACGAGTCGACATACCAGTTTGTATAGCCATAACAGCTCCTACCTTGCCATGGATTACCACACTCAAGGATTTTTTCTTCTCTGCTCCAGCAGGTTTGCAATTACTGCAAAATATTAGAACAGATCCAATTACTAATAACCATTTTACAATACATGATGGTTTAGTATATTTCAAAAATCGATTGTTCGTACCTGAGGAAACAGGACTCCACACCCAAATTTTAGCAGAATATCATGCTTCTCCTGTTGGAGGACACTCGGGAATCAAAGCCACAATGAGCCGAGTTGCCGCTTCTTTCTATTGGCCTGCCATGAAAAAAACCATTCGAAGTTACATCATCAAATGCCCCACCTGTCAACAACATAAACCTACTAATCATAAACCATATGGACTTTTACAACCCTTACCTATTCCTCTTCACGTCTGGGAAGACCTCAGTATGGATTTCATCACTCATTTACCAAATTCTTTTGGCAAAACAGCCATTTGGGTGATCGTGGACCGACTAACCAAATTTTCACACTTTATATCTCTTCCAACCAAATACTCTGCTGCCTACCTAGCTTCCATTTTCCTTACCGATGTCTACAAACTCCATGGCTTACCAAAAACCATTGTGACAGATCGAGACCCCTTGTTCTTGAGCCATTTTTGGCGTGAGTTATTCCGCCAACTGGGTACAACCTTGAATTACAGTAGTGCCTACCACCCGGAATCGGATGGCCAAACCGAAGTAGTGAATCGCTGCCTTCAAACTTACCTCCGGTGTTTTGCGTGTGACGAACAAAAGAATTGGTCCAGATATTTACCCCTTGCCGAGCACTGGTATAACACGAGTTTCCACTCAGCTATCCAAATGACCCCTTTCGAAGCTCTATATGGTCGACCACCACCATCCTTAACCACCTACATCCCTGGTTCCAGCACACATGCTGCCATAGACACCACTCTTTCTAACAGAGACGCCATTATTACCAAGCTCCGAGATACTCTACAATCCACTAGGCAGCGGATGCAACAACAAGCAAATAAAAAGCGATTAGACAGAACATTTGAATCTGGTGATTGGGTCTACGTCAAGTTACAAGCTTACCGTCAAATTACTCTTCAGCCGCGCACCTCAAAAAAATTAGCCAGGAGATTTTATGGGCCCTTCCAAATCCTCAGTCGAATTGGGGAAGTAGCTTATAAGCTCGATCTACCAGCTTCCAGCCGCATCCACCCAGTATTTCATGTTTCTCTACTACGGCCGTACCATGGTGATTCCCCAGTAGCACCAGTCCAACTTCCTCCCATGGATTCTGATGACAAATTTGTTCTCAACCCTCAAGTTATACTGGCTGAACGAACACTCTGGAAGAAGGGACAACACATTCGCGAGTTCCTTGTACAATGGGAATTATTACCAGCTGAAGAAGCAACTTGGGAATTAGCAGAACCAATAATGCACTCCTATCCTCACTTAATATCTCCAACTGCAGACTTCTCGAGCCCATTTGTCACTGCATCTTCGGCATCTCATTCTGATTTGGGCCTTGAGGACAAGGCCCATTCCGAAGAGGGAGGAATTGATACAAGCCCAACGTATCAACCACCAAGCCCAATACACAATGAACTGATGGAACCATCTGCAAGGCCTGTACGACAAAGACATAAACCAAAGTGGATCACAGATTATGAGATGTAACAGTTATCATAATTGTTGAACTAGTCTTCTTCAATAAAGATCATGTGTAATTAGTTTAAGTAGTGGGCAAATCAGTTTCCTAAGTATTAGAAGTACTGGGTAGTTAATTCCTAATTATAAGGAATATGGGTTTAGTGGAGATAATAGACTTCATGTATATAAAGTAAGGGTTTAATGAATAAAAAAGGCAGTAATCATTTTGCCAAAAATCTCATCTTCTTAAACTTATTTTTCTGGAGTGTGTTCCTCTCTCGAAAAGGAACAAAGATTCAAATCAAGGACCCATCACATTATAACATATGTCGTATCGTTAATAGACACTTTACCCAATGTGATTTGTAAATATGCGTTACCCATTGAGGTTTGCAAAACATAGCACATCTCTCCATCACACGTCGTACACGGATATGATATTTTGCACATATTCACTAATTACATGGGTATACTGCATATTAAACCACATGAATAAACTGTCTATTTTGAAAACCACATGGAGCAAACCGAATATTTTCAAATCAAAGTGGTATAAATTATTTATTTAAAAAATCACACGGAGTTCGTGTCATCTCAAAATTGTGTCTAGCTACTTTTCTACAACAGTTAACAACTAATTGCTTACTCAAAATTTGATACAAATTTACATGATTGAAATCCCAAAGACATAGCCGATGGCTTATAACCTATCTATCACCGATTACAATTGCGACTTGAGTGTCTCGTATTTGAGTATCTGTCGAGCACCCCCAGTTGATATAATTGCTATAAAAAAAAATCCCAAAGACATACAACTCATGGCTAGTGGCTCCAGAATCCAGATAAACTAGCACAGAATGAGAAGGGATGGTCCATTGACCAAGTCATCCCTTACATAAAATTGTCATTTACTAAATAAAAAATAAAGTAGTCCCTTCTCTACAGATTATTTTAATAGAATATATCCGTAAATTTTTCAACAAATTAGCATCTGTTCATCAGCTCAGAGCACTTAATGAGAATTCTAGATCAGCCATGGTCACGCCCAAAGTCAATAGAAATCAAGTAAGTAGATAGATGGTGCCATTGTGGATGCTCAGGAAAATTTATACAAAGAATTCTTGGTACTTTATATATAAATTTTTTGAGGTGAAACTATATTTAAAATTTTTAAGCAGGAAATATAGTTAATCTCACGACATAAACTAGTCTCACAATATATAAATTGATTATACATTTATTTCTTTAAAGTTTTGTACATTTATTATGTTCATACCAACAAACATTTACTATCTCTTCACTAAATTTAACAATTGAAGATTGATTTCTGTACAATTTGTTGACGAATAGCTAAAAAAATGCATCTGTCCCTCGTTTATAGGATGGAACAAATATCTTATATAATAAAATTTCTGCCAGCTCATCATTTTTTTCAAATTTCAAGATGGAAAAATCCAGGAAACACATACGCAGGGCGGAGCAAAGATTCAAGTTAGCTAAAGCTGGTTGGATTAGATGGGGTTAAAAAAGTATCATGATTTAGAGGGTTTGGCTAAACACCTAAATTTTCAAAAATCGACAGTAAATTTTTTAATTTTTTGAAAATTTATATGGGTTGGAGTCCACCCGAAACCTATAAAGGTTGCTCCAACCATGCACATACGTAAATGCATAATAAAATTACATGTGTAAGGTGACAGATACCACGCACCAATTACGACAAAACTAGTGTCACTGCAAGACAAAGATTTACCATACCATCGGCTTTAACCTTGTGCGCAGTCAAACCGCGTTTACGTTACAAGTGTATGGGATCAATTAGATTTCGTGAAACGCGCTTTTTTAATGAGCCATCTGTCCCCAGCTATAATTAATATAAAGTTCATTTATGTTTCTTTACACCCACCACCAACAAATCATAATCCAAACAAATATCCATTACTCCTTTCAATAAATAAAAATAAAATTATAAAAAAGAATCTAATACTGTAAAATTCACACTCAAAAAGATATCTCACTTTCCAACATAAAGTCATCTCAACAAATTAAATAAGCCACGTTACAGTTTAACTGAGGATGTCGGTTAACAACTAATAATACTTTATTTATCTATTTTACAAAAAAAATTGAAACGAAGAGATAAAAATTTTATTTTAAGATCTTTTGATCTTTATTCTTGAAAATACTTTTAGAAGTTTTTTTTTCATTACATGTGAGAGGGGGGCGTTCTTTTGTTTTAATATATGTTCGTCGCCTTTACCCGACGAGAGATGTTTATGTCATTACATTGTTAGGTTAGGTCCTAGTCGCAAATACTTTTAGAAGATGCAGGGCAGAGCTACCCAGCCCCTGTGGTAGGCTCCAGCCCAAAGAATTTTTTTTATATAAAAAAAATTTAGTAGTTGAAAATTTAAAAGTTTAATGTTTTAGCTCTACCCAAAATGATATTTGTATTATTCATTGCTCATCGTGTTCCGTGATAGTGTTTTCATTTTTCTCATTCATCTTCATTTGTTTAGTGTGAGACCAGCTTCATATGATTTAAAATCATGGGGCCGTTCCTGCCCAAATATCATCCCAAAGTAATTGTTTTCAAAAAATTACTTTTTAATGGATGATAACAAAAAAGAGAAAAAGGCACTTTCCATGCTATTTTCCTCCAACCACATCCTAAACTTTTCCCCTCTATAAATCCCAAACCCATTGTTCCTATTCTCAACATCACATCACAGACAAATTATTCTCTCCATTCTCAGACACAAAAACACTCACATTTTATTCAAAATGGCTATAAAATTTTCAGCAGTTCCAATTGCATTACCTCTTCTACTTATCGGTACCATCATGTTTACGTTCGCTTCTGCTAATTTCTACAAAGACTTCGACGTAACATGGGGAGACGGCCGAGCTAAAATCATAAACAATGGCGAGCTTCTCACTCTCTCTTTGGATAGAACCTCGGGCTCTGGTTTTCAGTCGAAGAACGAATACATGTTCGGAAAGATCGATATGCAGCTCAAACTTGTGCCGGGAAACTCAGCCGGAACCGTCACTGCATATTTCGTAAGTATTTTCCGTCTCTTATTTTATCGAATATTTTACGTTATATAAGTAAATTAATGGGTTGTTTTGAATCTATTTGCAGTTGTCTTCACAGGGGGCAACACATGATGAGATAGATTTTGAGTTCTTGGGGAATTTGAGTGGCGACCCTTATACTCTACACACTAATGTGTACAGCCAGGGTAAAGGCAATAGAGAACAGCAGTTTCATCTTTGGTTTGATCCCACTGCTGACTTTCATACATATTCCATCCTATGGAATCCCCAGCGAATCATGTAAGTATTTTTTTTCGTATTTTTATTACTTCTAGATATTCATATTTCGGTTTTTTTACGCTACAATGGGTATAAGTCTATTAATTCTTTTTCATTTCCAGATTATCGGTCGATGGCACACCCATTAGAGAATTCAAGAATCTAGAATCGCGAGGAGTCCTTTACCCGAAAAATCAACCGATGAGGATATATTCGAGCCTGTGGAATGCCGACGATTGGGCAACGAGAGGGGGACTGATCAAAGCCGATTGGAGTAAGGCTCCATTCATTGCTTCGTACCGAAATTTCAAGGCTGATGCATGTATCCGCTCGTCCTCCGGCACATCATCCTGTACTTCTGGCGCTTTGAACGGCAAGAATGCATGGTTAAATGAAGAACTTGATGCCACAAGCCAAGCAAGATTGAAATGGGTGCAGAAAAATTACATGATATATAATTACTGCACGGATTCTAAGCGATTCCCCCAAGGGTTCCCCACAGAATGCACAATAATGTAGTATGTTACTAATATAGCACCTATGTTATCATATATATATATATATATCGTATAATTATTTTATTTGTTTGTTTTCTTCACCTTGTGTATGTAATAAATCAATAGTTGCTAATAATAATCCGCTTCTGTATATTAATTGTCTCTCATTAGTCAAATGGAGAATAGAAATATAATTTAGGGGGAAAAAATTTATTATATAAAATAGGGGTCAAAATAATTTTAAAATGGTCCAGATATAATGTTAGGAGGGTCAAATTGTCAGTTTTGGGGAGCAACTTACAATTTTAAAAAATAATTTAATGGTAAAAAAAAAGTTTAATTGAGGGTTCAGCTCCACATTGAACGTAAATTCACCCATGAGTCATAGTGTAACATAAAACTTTCACAAAAGTAGTATTATAATACACTAAATTTTTAGCATGAAATTACACTACCCATCATTTATAAATGTCCATAACATTCGATTTATTATTTAGTTTTTCCATACATTCAGCCATTTGAATTGCATCATATTTTTTGTTATTTGAACTGAATTATCTAATTAATCATGCACCGCATCATATTTTCATAAACATAAATGTATTCACTTCACTATGTTGTCATGCTGTGAGGTCAAATTGTTTATAAAGCGTGACGACGTTTCTGCAATGAAAACCAAGAATCTACGTTTATCTGGGCCAAAATCCTTGTTTCCAGGGTGAACAAGTGTAGGCCCAACCCAAAATCGAAGAAAACAACAAAAATTACTGCCTTTGAGTTAGTTGGTCGTCTTAGGAAAAAGCTTGTATCGTACTTGATATGGGCGCTATCCATCAAATATGATAGATCTAAAATTATTGGTATATTAATTTATATATAAATATATTATCTAAAAGGGTAAAAGTCGTTAAACCCCCTAACCTTCACTATATTTAGCAATGTACCCCACTAACCTTTCATAATGTGAACTTAACTTCCTGAACAATTGTATATAGTGCACTTAACCCCCCGAATACCAGATAGATCCAGTGAAAGAAAGGTTACATCCCATAAGCCAGTGCTTTTTTAATATCTTAAACTGGACATCCGGGTAACGGATGGGCTATTGCTATCTGTGCTATATTCGGGACAATTTTTCATAATATTCTGGCTTCAGATTCCCTCACGTGCATCCCATATGACACTGTCGAGGATATGTATGTCTTTTCATGAATTTTCTACAGGAATTTAACGAGTATACCCATCAGAAAATACAAGAAAATGAATTTTATGAGTATACCAATGGTTGATGAATTTTACTGGTAAATTTCTGTAGAAAATACATGAAAAGACATGCAGACCCTTGACTGTGGCATATACGACGCACGTGAGGGGATTTGCAGCCAGAATATTCAGAAAAATTATTCCCGAATATTGTTTAGGGGGTTAAATGCACTACATACAATTGTTCAGGGGGTTTAAATGCACAATATGATGTGCTTTAATGTTATGTTTGTTTATAAGTGAGACTTATACCGGATACATACAAATATTTCCAGGTCATCTTATCTCATATTCTACTTTATTCCTATCTATTACTCTACATACAATATTAAAATTTAATATGAAATTTATATCCTAAATTTTTGTAAAAAAAATTGTAATCTACTAATGAACTTCAAATTGTCGGAGAGTGGTGATGATTACAAGAAACAGCAAACATTAAATATTTAATTTTATTATTATATCACTGGAAAATGATTAAATGAATTAAATTTCTTAAAATTAATCCGAGAAAACAAGGACTCAATATCAGATGAACATAATCAGATTAAGATCTAAATCATTCACCAATAATCCGAGTTTTTATATATATAGTGATTAAAAATGTCAAAGGTACAACAAACGAGATAAAGTACCACTATCATATTCTTATCGCCAACGCCACAACTTCTCCTCTGCCGTCCGTCGAAATGCAAAGCACTCCGCCGGTTCCGCCGCATCAACGCTCCGTCTATCTTGGGGTGGACGTAGGCACCGGAAGCGCACGTGCAGGTCCTTTTCATTCCATCCCGTTGTCTATTTTTACGTCGAAGATAGTGTGATTTTGATGTGTTGTTGTTGTTGTGGATTGTGAGTGTACTTCTCGGGTTAAATTATGTTCGTGATTGGTCATTGGATGTAAATGATTGGTTATTGTTTGTTTTAGAACGGTTTAATGTTAACTGCTAAATTCATTTAATTTTCTTGATGCTTATTGTTGGTCGTACTAAATACTTTTTATTGTAGCTTTATGACGTTTACAGCTACATTCATTCAATTTTCTTCGTACTAAAAAATAATTTTCTCCTTATTCCCTGAAATATAGTTAATGGGCTCTTAGAAAAAAGAAGTTATGTGCAGCTTATTGAATGGATTGAAGCTTAGAACATTGGTGGATCATTAATTTTATGGGTTCTGAGTTTCATATTTAAATTTTATCTCATGTGTTTTATTTTCAACTTCTCAAAATTGAGGAGTGGCACATCTATGTTTATTTGAAATTTGGTATTATGGAGCTGGTTGCCGGACTCTCTCTCTCTCTCTCTCTCTCTCTCTCTCTCTCTCTCTCTCTCTCTCTCTGATATTTAAATTTTAGCGCAGGCCTCTTTGATGATGATGGGAAACTTTTAGGTTGCTCTAGCAGCCCAATACAGATTTGGAAAGATGGTGACTGTGTTGAGGTGACAGTTGACTATTGCAAATTATCAAAATATACTTTAAATTATACAATTAGGCTTGCAAAAATCGTTACGCATGTTTGGATTTTATATAAATCATATGCCTTGTTCTTTCGAAATCCAGCAATCATCAACTGATATTTGGCTTGCAATTTGCACGGCTATCAAAGCAGCATGCTCTCTTGCAAATATATCTGGAGAAGAAGTAACCAGTTTGGGATTTGCTGCTACTTGTTCTCTTGGTTTGTAAGCAAAAAAGTTTATGATATTGTTATTTATGCTACAATTATTTACGTCTACATTATACAGCTTATAGCTGGAGCTAGTTTTTTGCAGTTGCTGTTGATTATGATGGAGAACCTGTGACAGTTTCTTGGAGCAGTGATGCAAGAAGAAATGTGATAGTGTGGATGGACCATAGAGCTGTAAAACAAGCTGAGAGGATCAATTCATCTAATTCGCCAGTACTGGAATATTGTGGTGGGGCTGTGTCCCCGGAGATGCAGCCACCTAAGGTATTTACACAAATATAAAAGTGCCTCCACTTTCTGGTACGGTGATGGCGTTTATGTCTGAACATTTTTGTAATCAATATCATGGCTGGGAAAATAACTTGAAACTCGGTCTTTAGGAAGAGGTTCCAAGTGATAAATGTTTACGATATGTTAGATGTCAAGAACATCCAATGCTGAATCGAGGCATTTAGATGTTATGGTAGGGTAAAAATAGGCCTTGTGACCCAGTGATGTGTTTGCAAGCCTATGGTGAGGAACTTTATGTTATGTACGCATAATCGCGTTATGGCATGATGGGGTTACTATTCACGGTGGGTTACTATTCACATATTGTGTTGGGCGTGATTTTGGGGGAAGAAAAAGTGGGGGAAAATAGACAGGAAACCTTCTTAGGAACTTATTTTATTCAAAACTTCATTTTTTTCTTTCATTAACCAAATCACCATATTTATATAATAGAGTCCCTAACTTGATAAACCAAAATCTAAGCCTTTAATCCCAATTAAATGAGGTACTCTACATGAACAATAGAGATAATCAAGTCGGGTCGGACACATGCGTCAGTCTTCTCCAAAACTTCTATCAGTCAACACATCTTCTGTAATCCCCTTGCACTCCAAATCTTTGTGTATAACTTCGAGCCATGTCTTCTTCGGTCGTCCTCTCGCTCTCGTGAACTGGCCGAAATCCATGGACTTCCACTCGACGCACAGGTGCACTGTTGGGCCTACATCGAACATGACCAAACCAAATCCTATATAACTTTAAATAAAAATCCTATCTCTACTTAAAAGAAATCTCTTAAGATCTACTAAATAAAATTTAATAAATACCAATTCTAATCTTAAAGTAAAAACAAATACTAAAAGATAAAATTTCAAGTGTATCCTAGATCCCATCGGTGGTGGAGGCACTTGAATTTGTTTAGGAGTGTAATGTTCTTTGGAGAATTGCAAAGATTAAGCATAGTTGGCGATGATTCTTAAACTCATACTCTAGGTCTTGATGTCTGAAAAAATGCTCAAATCGGTTAAGCCATCCTAGTGGATCGGACAGCCTGTCGTGCCTTCGAAAATCCTATTTAAAGGATTTGGTTTGGGCACACATGTACTGTCATATGCTGATTTGCGGCCACATGGCCCCTTGTTTCGCTGGCCATGCATACCTTTCATACACCTATCATTACCCTTACTTGCCCGTGCATATGGTGTAATCTCAACAATTGGATAGTGAGAATGTACTGCCATCTATGATGCCCCCTTGATTGATGTTGCCTTTACTCTCATCTTGTTGTTGCGAGACAGACATTTGGAAATCTCCTCCAACTTATCAAAAAGAGCTTGTTGCCATATCGTGGCTGCTGCCTTGAACCCTTGATGTCTTTTTATAAAGGTTTGGAATTCCCCCATAAAGACTGGCTCTGAAACCATTGTTATGAGTGCAAGATCGCGTTATGGGATGATGTGGTTACTATTCACGAGAGATAACAACGAAGACATGAAACCTTCTTAGGAACTTATTTTATTCAAAACTTCATTTTTTTCTTTCATTAACCAAACCATCCTATTTATACAAATAGAGTATTCTATTATTAGATGACACCCATCTTCTATTTGTGAAATGTGCCTCGGCCTACTCTCAGATCGTCAGATACAAGTTTTCCGAAATATTTTGGAATTGACAAGCCCTTGAATGTTTACATTTGTTATTTGAGTCAATATTCGGCATTGTTCAATGAATACGCCAAATTTTGACCCACAATTGATGCTTTTGCAGTCTCAAAGTTCCTGGTTGTGTCCAAACTTTGATACCATATTTTAGGTTTTCCTAAGAGGCTTTAATATCTAAAATATTGTGTCTCCACCCTATCCACGGTTTTAGATTCTTGCTTGCACTCTGTGAGAATAAAGTCTAAATATAGATCAGGTTCTTTCTTTTCGGGAATTTGGCAGAAGATTCTGTTTTCACGTAGTAATGCTATAGTGAACAACTACCTTGTTTAATTTGACATCCATCCAATCAAGTAAATATGGACCATATATTTCTTCAGTAGATCATTTTGCATATAGACAAAACTTTGCACAACAAATTACTTCAAGGTGACTTTTCTTCAACCATCCTTTTTTTTTTTTGGGAATTTCATATCTGCAAATAATGTGACTTTGTATAAGGATTGTTTGTGGAAGTATAAGTCTAATTTGTGATTGAACTGAGTATTGGAGATGATGAAAATCACCGAGTCTTTGAGGGTAAGCTGAAGTTCTGGTAAGAATCATGTTAGAGGCTATGGACATACGGAAGGTTAAGATGTTGGGGATAGGTCACTAGAGAAAGGGAAGACAACATTCTTGCAGCAAAAAGATTAAAGATTATGTTATGACACCGTGAAATGAATATGGTTAACTTGAAACTTTTTACTTTTTTTCTTTTTATTTTTTTAGTAATTGTTGTCCCTACTTGAGTGATGTTAGGGCTGGCAGAGCCGGCTTTAATTTTATTGCTTTTAATTGACATGTGACACCTTTCCTTTTCCTTTCATTTTGGTAATATATCTTCGATTGTAATGGCACTATGTTAAGAGGTGATTTTTGATTTTATGAGTAAAATAAAGGAGTGAAGAAATAAACAATCACGAGTGCATTTATTGTTGCTGAATGCGTTGATGGATTGTGCAGTATTCTATTTGCAGCTTTTGTGGGTCAAAGAAAATTTGCCAGAGTCTTGGTCAGTGGCATTTAGGTGGATGGATCTGAGTGATTGGTTATCATATAGGTAAAACCCTGACATATGCCTGCCGTATTACACTAGTTAAGGTCTGTAACAATTTCATATCTCGTATCAATTATTTCTTAGAGCAACAGGAGATGATACACGGAGTCTTTGCACGACGGTCTGCAAGTGGACTTATTTAGGTCATGCACATATGCAACAGATCAACGAGAAAGATTCCCGTGACATGGAAGCTCTTGGATGGGATGATGATTTTTGGGAGGAGATTGGTTTAGGTGATCTTGTGGATGGTCATCATTCCAAAATCGGTATATATCTAACTTTATGTGTTTGCAACTAGTAAAACATTTTGACTTGATGAAGTTCCCTTAGCCTCTTTGTACCATTTATTAGTTGATGTAATTAATAGGTTACTTTTTTGAGGTAATGGATCATGATGAGTCAGTATATGCCACTAAAATGTAAAGAAAAGGATTTGCCTTATGAGTTTCACAAATTACTATGACATTCTTTCTTGGCTGTGAATATATTTTTGATCTTGAGTTTCTAAGTGTAGCTTTATAGAGAGTTCCAAATTGTACGAAGTTCCTGCAAATTCTTTCTTAGGCCTTTACATTAACTCTTTTATTTACATCCTGTAGTGCTTTTGGGCATTTTTTTTTCGTGCTTCTACAATACTATTTTTATGGAAATATGTTTGGTGTTCACTGTTCAGTTGTTTTGTGTGAGTATTTCTTGATTTATACTTGAAATTATGTTTGCAGGACGAAGTGTAGCTTTTCCTGGTCATGCTTTGGGCTCTGGCCTCACACCTGATGCTGCAAAGGCAAGGAGACCTAAACCTTTCTGCCCAACCGTTACTTCTTGATTGTATTAATTGTGTTAAAGATCTACTTAAACCAACATGAGAGCGCATGCATTCATATGTTTTAAAAGGACT
This sequence comes from Haberlea rhodopensis, assembly GCA_907163345.1. NCBI lineage: Eukaryota > Viridiplantae > Streptophyta > Magnoliopsida > Lamiales > Gesneriaceae > Haberlea > Haberlea rhodopensis. The sequence continues at coordinate 8,931,197 of CAJQUN010000003.1, read as the reverse complement.
GTAAAGTTGGTTTATTTACATGACAATATTTTCTTAATACTTAATGATCTTGAATCTATTAGCCAGTTCGTCAATCTCTTCTTACCTGGAAATTGTTAGGGTAAGATCTTTTTTGTGGCATTTTCTGATCTTTACCCCTCTTGTTAATTCGTTCCATCTGCTAAACAAAATGATATTATCAGGAATTGGGTCTGGTGGCCGGAACCCCAGTTGGTTCATCGTTAATAGATGCTCATGCTGGTGGTGTGGGAGTAATGGAAAGTGTGCCTGCCTCAGATTTAGAATCTAAAGGTTACGGTTTTTATTTTTCTCAAAATGACTCCGAGCTTGTTTGGTTTCATTTTCCTTGTTTTGGAAAAGAGATTTGTTTCTGTAAATGCCAATTCATGTAATATAATATCTGATAGTGGTGTCATATTAATGTAAATCATTAAACGTTAAAATATTTTGTTTTTGAGATATAATAATATAATATAATAATAGTATCTTTTCGGGAAGTGAGGCAAATGTGAATTAATAGTAATAATTTTATTGGGAGATCTGAAAACGAGGGAAATATATTTTGGGGAATGGGAATGAAATGGGTTGACAATATTTGAAATTTTTATGGGATGGAAAAATTGAAGAATCAGCGAGTAAACAAAACAATTGGTTCTGCTTGAAATTTATATGGTCCTGTATATATGTTTATTTGGGAGTTTTGGACTTGCAGAGGTTGATGACGAGACGATATGTCATAGAATGGTATTAGTATGTGGAACTTCTACATGCCACATGGCTATCTCTAAAACCAAGCTATTCATCCCTGGGGTCTGGGGACCATTCTGGTCAGGTAACATTCTGATTCAACATAATATTTGTTTTTGTTTTCTATATCCCTAGCACAAACAGCCTCCCGACCCCTTTCATTGTAATGGTGCTCAAAACAAAAAAAACACAATATCATTCTCTTCCTCAACTTTAATTTTAAATGGCTTCCATACCGATTGCCATTTTTATAAACAAAAAATCAATGGTTGTATTTGTGTAATTTTTTTTATGCGCAATGGGTGAGAAAATGGGATGACTATAACGGGAGGGTCTTCGCTACCCCATGGAGCACTATCGCATCGGGTAAATCCACCATACATTGGGGATATCCCAATGGGGAATATCCCCAAATGTATGGTAGATCTATCCCATGTGGCAGCCAAGACAAAAGCGACTATAACATACAAGCTAACGTTAGAACTTTGAAGCTATTATAGAAGCCACTTTTATCTACATTTATACTGACGCAGACAAAAATACCTTGTGAGATTATGCTGCTCATTTTGTCACTAGAATTCAAAACTTTCTATCATTTTAATTTCTTGGGTATCCAAGATGATTAAAGTTGATGTTAGGATGTTAAGACTCAAATTTAGTGGAAAATCATGGAACAAAAATATTCTCATGAATTTTAAAATTATTTCCTAGTCCAACTTAAATACCTCGGGTCCAATCATGAATACATGCGTCACACTCAAAATATTCAAGACATGTTTTTAATGCAATAGTTGCACGAAGTCAACTAATTCCATCGATTCACTTTAACATGCTATCTCTCAAGCCACTGTCAACAAGCTCATGCTGAAATATAAGATTAACAATCGCCTAAGCCCTACGTTTTCCCCTTAGGGCTTTTCTCAAACAATTTATGGAACCAATATCCCCAAAAACTTACAATGTGCTAGGATCATTGATTCAAAATAAAATTCCATTAACAATAACACAAGTCAATTTTTCATATCCTTAGCATTCAATCGTGTCAAGAGCTTAGAAATCACGAATTGCCCTCGCCTTATGCAAGACTCCTTAACTCTACATTCATCACATGACCAAGACTCGTGAAAACAAGATAGGCATAAGAAAATGAGAGTTCTGATGTTTTTACAAAAGTTTTTGGTCACCTTGAGTCTTTGTGGCCACTAAGGCTTGAAACTTAAGTCTGAAAAAAATGTTTAGAGAGAGAAAGAGAGGAGACGATTTCAAATGTTATCCCGCCCAAACCCACCTCAACCACCTGAAACCTTTTCCGGCCAGCCAGTGGACCTATTCCGAACCCAGCCTTTACCGTAACCCTAATTCTCACCCAAGCCAATCCGAGAGAGAGCGCCGAATCCCAAAACCCACGATTGGTAAGGAGGTTCTGCAGCATGGTCAAAAGCTTTCGTCTGGTTTTCACCCATCGCAGCGTCGATTTTCGCCGGGATTTCCCTCTCAATCACAGCGACCGGGAAACTCGACTGTTGTTAAGTTTCCGCAACGAAATTTCGCACCGAGCATCCCAGTACACATGCAGAGGATTGCTGAGAAGTCAACGCCATTTTTCTTCACAAATTTTCCAGAAGACTGGTATATAATCGAAATGTGGAGAACTTTTCGTAAGATTGGACAGGTATGTGATGTGTTCATACCTCAAAAACGGACCAGTAACGGAAAAAAATTTGGCTTTGTTCGATTCAGAGGAATCATAGACGTGCAGAAGATTGAGGGGGATTTAAACAAAATTCAGTTGGGATCTTTTCAACTTCAGGCAAACCTCAGTCGTTTTAGTCGTGAAACTCCCAAACCTACTGCGCCAGCTGTATACAATATCCCAGCTAGGAGAAGTAAATCAGACAAATCTTATGCGCAGGTGCTGACTGAGCAATACAAGGTTAAACATAGCTCAAAACTGGTGAGGGAGATGCCCAAATGGTCAGGATTATGTTTTGAAACGACTAAAGAGGAAACTCAATGGTTGGAAGGTTGTCTGATTGGCACGCTACATGATTCTGAGAAACTGATTGAGCTCCAAAATGATTTCATTCACAATGGCTTTGAGTCATTGAGAATTATTCCTATGGGATGTTGACAGGTTATGATTTATGATGAAAATAAGGATAAATTAAATGAATTGATTACGGAAGATAAGGAGTGGTTGGGACTATGGTTCAGAGATATTCGTCATTGGCAGAAGAATATGCAAATACATGATCGTGAAGTGTGGATAAAATGCCTAGGCATCCCTCTTCATGCTTGGAATGACAGATTTTTCAATCTGTTAGCATTTCGGCTTGGTTCTTTGCTCAAAATCAGTGAGGATACCAAGAGCAGAACCAAACTGGATTGTGCAAGACTACTCATTACCACTTCTTCCAAGGAATTTATCAATATGGTCACTCAGGTTGATATTGATGGTAGGGTATATTCCATCAGATTATTGGAAGAGGGGATTGATTGGGCAACGGTAGAGAGGGTCTTCATCAATGCCAACCAAGTGGAAGTGGTACCGGAATCACCTGGTTCAGTTTCGAATTATTCAGATGAGGCCATACCACAGTCATCATGGGAAGAGGAAATCGATCGGAATAAACAATTTCAAGGGTGGACGGACGATGTTGTGCTTGTTCAATCACCTGGAAAGGAAGCGAAGGGGATGTCTGCTGGGTTACAGACGCCGCAAGTCAATGAAAAAAATGAGCATCTTTCACCAGCTTCTTTGAACAGACAATCCGAACATCTTCCTGGGAGTAATGCGGAGAAAATTGTGAAAATTTTACAGCGCAAAGGGGAATGGGGGTCAGTCAGGGTCGAGAGTTTTAAAAATACATATCAACGGAAAAAAGAGATTGGAGGATAGTACCAAGGGAGACACGGTCAATATACTTGGGGATGAGATTTACACACAGGAACAGGGGTGTTTACAAAAGGCAACTCAATTGTGGGAGATTGGAAAGAAGCTGGGGATTACAGGACAAGGAAATGAACAAGAGATAATTCGAAATTTGATGGAATTGGAAAAAAGAAATTTGGCGGCCATCGTTAGCCGTGAGTTTACAGGTGATGCCGAGGTTAATCAATGATTATTGTCAGTTTTAACATACAAGGAATAGAGGGAAGGGTGAAAAAAGAGAAATTCGGGAGCTGATTACCAAGGAAAAGGTGGATTTCTTGTGCCTACAAGAAACCAAAAAAGAATTTATGACAAAGGAGATGTGTGTGGCGATCTGGGGTGATAGAAATTTCAATTGGGCATTCAAGGGGGCAGATGGCTCGGCAGGAGGGCTACTCTGTATTTGGAATGATGATAGCTTTAAGATGGAATCATGCTGGGGAGAGGATGGAATGCTAGGAGTGGAGGGTTATCGGGGCGAAGGAATAAGTAAATGTCACATATTAAACATTTACTCTTCGGGGGCGATGGAAGCCAAACGGACTATGTGGAATGTTTTGTATTCAAAAATTGAGGGGAAGGCAGAGGAAAAGTGGTGCATTTGTGGAGACTTTAATGAGGTCAGAAAAACATCAGAAAGAAGGGGAAGGTCAGAAACTCCTAAGTTGTGTGGCATGAGAGAGTTTGACGCTTTTATCATTAATTCAGGACTGATGGATCTGCCTTTGATTGGTAGAAAATATACATGGTACAGGCCTGATGGGACGTGCGTAAGCCGTTTGGATCGATATCAAATGGATGGACGCGGGAATGGCCTAACTTAACTCAATGGGGACTTAAAAGAACGGTTTCCGATCACTGTGCAATTGTTTTAAAGAACCACATACGGGATTGGGGACCGAAACCATTTCGGAGTCTAGATCCGTGGATAAAACATGCAACTTTTAAGTCGTTTGTGGAACAGCAATGGGGCAGCTATCAGATTCAGGGATGGGGTGCATTTATTATCAAAGAAAAATTCAAAAGATTGAAATCGAGTCTCAAGATATGGAATCGAGACGTTTTTGGATCTTTGGATGGTAAAATTGAGGAATCTAAGGAATTGATTAGCAAGTGGGATGAACTGGCGGAGGACAGAGATTTGTCGTCGGAGGAGAATCTGATTAGACAGAAGGAGCTTAGCGAGTTACACAATCAGTTAGGGATGAAAGACACTCTTTTATATCAGAAAGGAAGAATCAAATGGATCCGGGAAGGTGATGCCAATTCAAGTTTTTTCCATAAGGTGGTTAATCGGAGATCGAAGAGGAATGAGATTGTGGGATTGTACATAAATGGTCAATGGAAAGACGATGTACAGGGTATTAAGGAAGGGGTTTATGATCATTTCTCTAAGCAATTTGCCACGATGGAATGGAGGAGACCACTTATTACGGGATTACAGTTCGATCATATCTCACCGATTGAGAACTTTAAACTCACAGAAAATTTCTCAGAAGAGGAGATACGGAGGGCAGTCTGGGACTGTGAGAGCACCAAGAATCCGGGACCTGACGGATTCAATTTTAGATTCATCAAACATTTTTGGGAGGTACTAAAAGATGACTTCATAAGGTTCTTTCATCAATTTCATTCACATGGTAAGTTGATTAAGGGGGGAAATCCATCATTTATAGTGCTGATACCAAAAAAAGACAATCCCATTAAAATTGAGGAATATCGACCGATAGCACTTATTGGTTGTGTTTACAAAATTCTATCCAAGGTTCTTGCGACCCACTTGAGCAAAGTTCTTGACAGGATAATATCTCAAACACAATCTGCGTTTATTGGACAGAGACATATTCTTGACGGGATTTTGATTGTTAACGAGTTGGTAGATGACATGAAGAGGAATAAGAAAAAGGGTATGATTTTTAAGGTCGATTTTGAGAAGGCATATGATTCGGTGGATTGGAGCTTTTTGCAACACGTAATGATTTTGATGAGATTTGATATCAAATGGATACAATGGATACTGGAGTGCATTTCCAGTGCCACAGCATCTGTTTTGATTAATGAGAGTCCCACAAAGGAATTTAAGTTACAGAAAGGATTAAGGCAAGGAGATCCGTTATCTCCTTTTTTGTTTGTAATTGTGGTGGAGGTTCTCGGTAGATTGGTGCAAAGGGCGACACATGTTGAGTTATTGGCACCGATAGCCGTGGGAAGAGACTGAATAATGATATCACACCTTCAATTTGCGGATGATACATTGTTGGTCGGTGAGGCGACAGAGAACAATGCTTTAACATTTAAAGGAATTCTAAGCAATTTTGAGTTGCTCTCTGGGTTGCGAATCAACTTTCATAAAAGTCGCTTAATGGGGATAAATGTGGAAGAGGATATGATTGCCCACTTAGCCGAAATTTTGCATTGTAAGGTGGCCAAATTACCTTTTACATATTTAGGGATGCCGATTGGGGTGAATCCAAAGCATAAAGCAACCTGGATTCCGGTGATTGCGAAATACAGGAAAAGATTGGCTGCATGGGAAGATAAAACTCTATCTCTGGGAGGACGATTGATTTTGCTCAATGCTGTTCTAACTTCCTTACCAATCTACTACTTCTCCTTTTACCGAGCTCCAAAGAACATACTAGCCAAATTACAGTCCATCCAGAATGCTTTCCTATGGGGGGTGGGGAGAGTGGCCGAAAATTAGCCTGGGTCAAATGGTCAGAGATTTGTAAAGCCAAGCAGAATGGGGGGTTGGGGGTTCGAAATTTGGATATGTTCAATAAAGCACTTTTGGGGAAATGGGGGTGGGGGATATTACAAAATGTTGATTCTTTATGGGGGAAGGTACTTAGGTCTAGATATGGATTTAATAGATGGAGTCTGATAGATGAGGGGAGAGGGGGGGTAGAGTAGAGGCTCAGGCGTCGTCATGGTGGAAAAAGATATTATGAAATGCACGTTTTTAGATCAATCGGGTTGGTTTATCAGAGGGATTAAGAGAATGGTTGGGAATGGGAGGGGGACTCGGTTTTGGGGAGATGTTTGGGTGGGGGATAGGAGCTTAAAGGAGTCATTTCCTAGATTAGCGTTGCTAGCGAGGGATAGAGATATTCTAATAGCTCAGATGGGGGAATGGGTGGGTGGGTCATGGGAGTGGCGGTGGAATTGGAGACGAGAGTTATTGGACAGGGAAATTGTGACATTTAATGATTTAGTTTCTTTGTTGAACAGGACGCTATTGTCACAGGAACAAGAGGATCTGTGGATCTGGCCATCGGATGATTCAAAACGTTATTCCGTTCACTCAGCATATGCATCACTTTTGGACGACACAACGATAGAGGTACATCTATCGGACACATATGTTTCGATTTGGACTACTTTGGCACCTACCAAGGTAGCAGCACTCACATGGAGGGTGATTAGAGATCGAATACCGACAAGATCAAATCTCCGGAAAAGAAACATACTAATGGGGACTGAAGCTGCTAATTGCGCAATCTGCCTACTCACGGAGGAGACGACTAATCACCTGTTTTTCTGCTGTACGGATTCATTTACCTTATGGATGAGATGCTATTGTTGGCTGGGATTTCATACAGTATTGGCATCAGACCCGGCGTCCCATCTTCTGTGTCACAAAGGGATGTGGACAAGAAATAAGGGAAGAAAAGCTTGTATGACTATATGGAGCACGGTGATCTGGACGATATGGCTATATCGAAATAAATTGTGTTTTCAAGGCCGTGAGAATAAGGAAGAAGATTTATTGGAGACAATTATTCACAGATCCTGGTTTTGGATAACAAACCGAGGAAATCATAAATTTTTGTACTCTTTTGTTGATTGGCGACGAGAACCATTATTATGTTTGAGAGCTTTGTAGTTTTATAGTGTAACATCAGTTCCTACCTATTGTAGTATCACTACATCTTGTAGTAACTTTTCCGGTGCTCTCGCACCGCCTTTTATATTATATATTATTTGTCTGATAAAAAAAAAAGGCTTGAAACTTAAGCACCCTTAGCTTCCTTAACATCAGAAACAAGATTCTAGTATTAGAACCTAAAAGAAAATGACATAGAAATGCATGATGCTGTGCACTATGCAAAACCCTAGCCGCTGTCAATGCACACCTCTGTGCAATGGCCGTGCAATAGGCGAGAAAAACTTTACAACATGCAAGGTACTGCACATTGGGTGCTCAAAATTCTAAAAAATACCACTATTTGTGCACTAGGCATCTACCATGCACTTAACCTGCATACCACAAGTCGCCATGCTTTGGTCATGTACCTAGCCACAAAATACTCGATCAAATTTTCAGAAAGCACCACTCAACATCACATGGTGGAATGCACAGGGCCATGCACCAAGCTATGCTAATTACTTCCTCAGAATTTTGTCCAAAACTTCTGTTTTTTGAAATTCAGAGTACACTTAAAATATTTGGTTTGCATCATTTTTAAAAATATGCAAGTGATTTAATTTGGAGAAAATTGTCTACAGTATGATTCGGGGCCTTACAATCGCCAAAAGATTGTCACTGTAGTCTCAATGGGTTCTCTGAATAGTTAATGTATTTCTTGTTCTATTCAAGATAATGTCTAATTTGTATTCACCTGCACAAAATATTTTAGCTATGGTGCCTCAGTATTGGCTTACAGAAGGAGGCCAGAGTGCCACTGGAGCTTTACTAGATTATATCATAGAGAACCATATTGCTTCTCCACATATGGCGAATCGAGCTGCTACTCGATGTGAGATTGCCTTAACTTCTCAAAACTGTTTAGTATGGTTTTGCATTGGACTATCATCTCCGCCTAGATCTCTTTTAAATTGATGTCCTTTTTTGGTCTTTTAGGCATTTCAATATTTGAACTTCTTGGTGAGATATTGGAGTTGGTGAAGCAAGAACTAGGTTCTCCTTTTCTTGCTGCTATGACTAACGACGTTCATGTCCTCCCCGATTTTCATGGAAACAGGTAAAAGCTCAAATTTCTTCGATCCTTTTATTTTTGGAACTCCCAAATCCAAACTGTTGATTGTACCTTCTAATATTTTTATTTTAGATCTCCCATTGCAGATCCAAAATCAAAAGGAATGATATGTGGCTTAACTCTCGATACTAGTGAAAAGCAACTGGCTCTTCTTTATCTTGCCACAGTACAGGGAATAGCATACGGGACACGACATATTGTAGAGCACTGCAATTCCCATGGACACAAAGTAAGGAAGTTGATGCATGCAATGTTCCATCATATATATTAAGAATTTTCTCTGTGCTAAAGTTGGAAATCATTAACGTAGTTATAGCTGTATTATTTCATCTTTATATTTACATTTTTTAGGGTAAATTGCATATAGATCTATTTTGTTTTGCTGAATAGACTATAATTTCCTTCTAAAACATTAATGCGCTAAAACCTCCAGCATTTTAAATTGACAATTAAAACCCTCCTGCCTATATATATGTATATGCACACACACACACACACACACACATAGTCATAAAGTTGTTCCAAAATTAGAGTTCTTAAAAATAAAAGTATTTGCAGATTAGGATGCCATAAAATGAGGAAATATATTTATGTTTTTATAATATCGAAAATGATGTTTTTTTACTGCCATGTTCGTAGGTGCATAAAAAACACGCATGCCATAAAATGAGAAATATATTTATGTTTTCATAATACCGAAAATGATATTTTTTACTGCCTTGTTCGTAGGTACATAAAAAAACATGCGTACCACGAAAAAATATTGGCTGGAGGGTTTTAGTTCTCAAGTTAGAACCACACGGTGATTTTAACATGTTGATATTTCACAAGTGATTTTAGCCTTTTTGTCATAACATGGCAGACCCACTTTGTAATTTACCCTAATTTAATTTACCCTAATTTTCATGCCATGTGTTTAATATATCGTGTTGCTTGCTTTCTGCTAATTGCTTCGAGTGTATATTCATTTCACATTATCTTGAAATCTCAGGTGTGCCATATAATTTTAGTAGATGAAGATTTGTTCTTAAAATTAACTCACACATGTTGCATTCTTAATGACGTTTGGCCTTAATTTTTTCCTATCTACTCAACTGTCTCCAGATTGACACATTGCTTGCATGTGGTGGACTTGCAAAGAATTCCTTGTTCATTCAAGAGCATGCGGACATCATAGGTTCTCTCTATGTCTCTCTGCATATAGATGTGTGTGCATGCAAAGAATTCCTTGTTCATTCAAGAGCATGGGGACATCATAGGTCCTCTCTGTGTCTCTCTGCATATAGATATGTGTGTGCATGTGCGCGTACATGCACATGTACCAGTGAATATCCTTGGAAGAAGATAACTTCCAATATTTTATGCTTTGTTCCATCTATATCTCTGATAAGTCATCTTGAATATTGAATGGATTATAATTTATTTGTGCACTTGAACCATTAAGTTTTTCAATAGAGATATCTTTATACTGTACTAGTATAGATGGCCATAGCAGTTAGAATGTTTTGGAAAAAACAATGTTTTCAGATTTGTTGTGCGCATTCATCTTCAGCTTCAATGAATTACTCGCCTCCTTAGACGGTGATTGGCACATCACTTTCATTGCAATTCTGTCTTGGAGAGAATTGCGAAGAATTTTGCATTTTTTCTGTGACACCTTCTGACTACAGTGATCATATTTGGAAATGTTCCATACTTGATCTGTGCCTGTTTTGAAGGGGAGAAGAACTCAATGCATGATGCCTCTTTTTGATTTCCTTGAGTTGAATATGTTTTCTTTTCCTTTCTGAATTTCGGACTGAAGATACATGTGGCAATACTATATATATGGGCAGGTTACCCTATAGTTCTTCCGCGAGAAAATGAATCAGTGTTGTTGGGTGCTGCTATTCTTGGTGCTGTTGCCTCAAAGAAATATTCCAGTATCCAAGAGGCCATGAGAGCATTGAATACAGCTGGTCAGGTATATATGCAACTGCTCGTTGTTATATCCAATATGATTTAATTGTAAAAGGGAGAGATAGATGGTTATTACTATTACACGATCTTCAGCTATAACACTTGAGTTCCTAGCATGATACAAGTGATGTGGTAAGCATCTCTCCTCATTCGGTCATATATATTTTTCGTTATTGTCTGCTTAAACTTTAAAAGAGATGTAGGCCGATTAAAAACTCAATTTTATCCTGTATCCTCTTTTTTTTTCCTTTGGATTGCTCGATATTCTTTGTACGTTGTTATGTTTACCATCAAGAGAGGAGTAATTATCTGGTTGTAGCAAAATAAGCATTATACAAGATTTACACAATTTTTGGTTATAATTTTTATATTTTAAGGAAATATTTGGGAAAAATGTTTTGAAAAATAATTTTGAGAGATAAAAATGTATGTTTAGTATTGTTTTATTAGGAGGCAATTCCTATTGTTTATGTCAAATAATGTAAGGTTTTGTTTAATAACAAGTATTAAATTATTTTTGAATTGGTTTTTGTACGAATTATAATTACAGTGAGGTTTTAAACTTTTGAAATATAGTTTATTTTACTAAACTTCCATATAATAATGATTATATTGGGAAGTGTAGAAATTGACAGAAGTATATTTTTGGGGAAAGGATTTAGATGATGTGATGACATTTGAGTTTTATTTTGGAGAATGAAAAATAGGTTTTGAGACTAAAACCAAATATGATGTGGACTTCCTATTTTTTATATTGGTAATCATTGATGATATTGTCCATAATTGAGCATGCCTCGATTGGGTTCTAGTACATGGATACCTTCTTTTCATTTCGTGCTATTTGAAATTAAATAATCTATAAGGATAAACACCTTATAAACGAAGGTTCCACTATGCGAGGGATCCGAGAAGAGGTCAGATCACTTTGGGTCTAATGTAGACAGTCTTTCTCTTGCATCGCAAAGAGGCTTTTTCCGCGATTCGAACCCGTACCCGTGAACTCTAGGCCACATGGGACCAACCGTTGCAGCAAAGTCTAACTTTGAAATTAAACAATCTGTCATCCCAAATTCCCTTGAATCATGACAAATAATTTTTAGTTAATTTTGATGTCTTGAAGTCTACTATTGGTATTAAACAGGTTGTGCATCCATCTAAAGATCCAAAAGTGAAGAAGTACCATGATGCTAAATATCAGATATTTCGTGAACTTTACGAGCAGCAGCTGTCTCACCGTTCCACTATGAATCAAGCTCTTTCATAGGTTTTTACCTCGATTTTTAATCGTTTTATTGAGGGATTCTTGGAAAGTTGAGACTTGTTTTTTATCTTGATGTGGATATGTTTTTACCCTCTCTTGCATATTGGTTTTGGTAAGTACGTTTACGGGTGTAGATAAACTCGATATATTTTTGTTCTGTTAAAACAATAGTAGTTTTCACTGCTCAAGTAATTGGGTGTTTGATACAGTATAGGTTTGTGTACCTTTTTTGCATCCGAGGTTGAAGATTCAGTTGTAATGTTCTTTCAGAACATGCAGTTGAAGCATTATTTCACTGTTCAAGTAATTAAAATACCATAGCATCAATTTATGCTTATAATTAATATGTGATATGTCTGTATAAAAGGGGAATATTATATGTTAATGCATGGATTTTGTGCACGATCCCGCAAATTATAACAAACCATCATGGGATTATTCTTTATAAATTATGGGATCTTTAATTAGAATTAATTTTAACAAAATCCTCACAATTTCTGAAAAATTAGAATTGAGAAATCCCAATTCTAACTCATTTTTCAAGACCTAAATAAATTAAAAAGCTTGATGATCAACACTAGTGAAGAGACATTCATTTCAAGATTCCGACAAATCGGGGGCATCACAATAATATTAAGTGAGAAATATTTATAAACTATAGGAATAACATTTGCTCTATTAAAAGACTGCACAGCATGTGTTTTTTGTATATAATAATGTACCATTTAAAAAATTATAATGTGTCGGAGATGGCGAAACGTCTCGTCATCCTAAGGTCATATGGTGTCACCCTTAATGTTAACATTAATATAACAAATGATATGGTGCTTGTCAGTGAACGAATTTATAATTTTTGTTTAATGGTTAAAAAATGATAACATAAATAATGGAGGGAATTTTGTTTCCAGAGAGTCTAATATAATTTTAGGGAAAAATATAATTTTTGAGGGATAAAATATATTTTTTTTAGGGTATAAAGAACTTTTTTTAATCCCCTTCCCATGTACTAGGATTTTTTTATTTGCACAAGATCTTACATTCTTTACAAAACCCATGATATCATTGGTAGTTTTGTACTTTTGTATTAACGTTAATAAATGAAGTCGCTCTCAGTCTGAGCGGTACCTTAAATAAGAGAAATAAATATTTACTGATTCCTATATTCGTAGCACTCATAATCTGCCCAGCATCTGAGCATCCCCACTTCCTCCCCAGCCATGGCATCTCCTCCACAACTCACCCTTTTCTTCAACATAAAGCATATTCCTACAGTCATCCACTCGATTTGTTCGATACACACATATCTATGCGGCTATAATTATTGAGTAATGATGTACTAAAATTATTTCTCATTTTTTTCGGCTTTTTCTAGGAAACAGGATATATCCCTTTGTATAAAATTAGTTTGATCCAAAAGGGTATTAGGGATCTAGTAGATTTGGGAGATTTTCCGGGGTTTTCTTGAATTCGAATTTTCAGGAAATTCAGGGCTCTGGTGTTTTCAGAATCCCCATTCTCAGGTGAATCGCTAGTCTTTTTTTTTTTTTGTTTTCAATATATGTGTGTACTCTCTTCTTGGGGGATTTGATCAAATTTACGTATAAAGAGAAATCTTGGATGGAAAGTTTGGTTCTTTGAGACGAATCTGCGCTCGAGAGGATATTGTTGCTGTCATATGGGGCACTCATAAGAAATTTAAATCGTTGGATTATTTAGTTAATTTTAGCCGTCAAATTAGATATTTTTTATTTGATTTTTTTGGATTTTTTTAATCTTTAAGTGTGAAAAGTGGTGTAATATTGGGTTCTGGACGAGAAGTTGAGGGAAGGGATTGACAGCATACTTTTTCTCATGATACCAATGGGAATATCTTATGTGTAATCATCAGGAAATCGACAATCTAAGAGAAGTGGAATTTGAACGTGAATGCCAAATTTTTATCTGCAGCATCAATCTGTGTCCTTAATGGATTGCACCACGGTGACTGCTGGCTCCACCCCGAGCTCTAATGATGACATTCCACGTGTTAAATTCTTGTGTAGCTTTTCGGGTAGTATATTGCCACGGCCCCAAGATGGTAAACTTAGATATGTTGGAGGTGAGACACGTATTGTGAGCGTCCCGCGTGATATAACTTATGAAGAACTCATGGGGAAAATGAGGGAGCTTTTGGAAGGTGCAACTTTGTTGAAATACCAACAGCCGGATGAGGATCTCGATGCTTTGGTATCTGTTGTCAACGATGATGATGTCATAAATATGATGGAGGAGTACGACAAGTTAGGATCCAGGGACGGGGTTACCAGGTTAAGGATATTTTTATTTTTGCATCATGATCAGGATGGGTCATGGCATTTTGGTGATGGAGATGAAAGGGATAATGAGAGGAGGTATGTGGATGCTTTGAACAACCTTAACGAGTCTCCTGAATTTTGGAAGCAGCCTGGGGAATCTTTGGTAGGGGGGGCTTTTGACGATGGCCATATAGCTGAGCATTTAATTAATCAGATGAATCTTGAAGGTACCTTCCATGGTCAAAGAAACATGGAATTGCCAATTGCTCAGATGAATTTACGGCGCCTAACGATACCTCATTTTGGTTCGGGTCAACCTCAGCAACCGTTAGCTCAAAGATATAATGAGATGGAGGTACCATGGAGTCCTGGTTACTATTCTCCAAAGCATCCTGGAAACATAGATCAGAGACAATTTGCGGAGTTCCCAAGTTCGCCTTCTTCTCGCTGTAGAACGCCATATGGAGACTTTCCTGAGAAAATTTATTCTGAGGACTACACTCAACCTCCAGTCAATACCCAATTTTATGAACAAGCTCCACCGTATTTAGACAATGTAGTGTTAATTCCTACCGGATCTGCCGTGAATGAGAAGGCTGGTTTTCCTGGTAACATGCTCCAAGGGTCCAGCGCTGATGAAGGAAACAGCAGTTGTGAGCATTGCCGGATGAATTTCCCAAAAAATGAAGTTTATCCCGAATCTTCTAGGAAGGCCAGTGAACAGTCACATCTTGAGACTCCTAACCTGGGAAATGGGTATATTCAAGTCCCTAATTCTTGTTCAGAATGCCCTCCAAATCGAGAACTGTATATGTTCAGTTCGGATGCAAATATGCACCCTGCATACTACTGCAAGGATCAAAATGATCCTCGATTCGTGCATCCTATGACCCATAATCATGAAAGAGGATGGGTGTCATCACATCAGTCAAATCCTTGGGCCGAGGAATCGAAACCACGTATATCTGTTGCTGGAAGGTTGGCTGATGGCTACACTGTCGAAAATGGTATGAATATCTTCTATGATCATGGTAATGTATGTGATGGAAACCATGTGCAATCACCTTACATCCATCATGAAGATCAACGTTATGCTCGATCTGGGGCACAGTATGCTAGTCAAGTGTTTCAGGACCATGCTGCGGCAAGTGGATCACATATTCATCTGCCATCTGCTGACGGAATTCGCTATGTAAATCCTTCCTATAGATATGGGGATGATAATCTCTACCAGGCACCGCAGTGCCACGTTCCTTCACAAACTCTATGGAGAAACGGTGTTCCCTCTTATGAGGCATCAGTTTCACACCAGCTGGTGAATGGCTCTGTCGGCACTGGATTCATCCGAGGTACAATGGAGGGTAGTCCCAGAGTTCAAATTTTTCGGAGAATCAGAATCTTTGGGCTGAGTCATCCCAAAAAATCGTAGGCTTCAATGGGTCTCACATGCCAGATCATTTTCATCTCCAAGCTGTGAAATTGGCACCTAGTACGTACAACGTGGAAAATCCTAATCAATATGGTCTGGAACACGTTCAAGCAGCAACTGAGTTGACTAAGTTTGGTACTTCTAAAGGCCCTTTGACGAAGTCTGAGCCAGCATCATTAGCAGATGATAAATCAATTCCTGTTGCTGCCGCTGGAATAGAGTTTAGAAACGATACAGATATTACTAAAGAAACAAATCACGCAGGAGCAGTAGAAAATTCTGTTATGTGTTGTATTATGGACACAAATTCCAATGGTTTAGCATCTTATGCATCCATTAAATCAAATGTTCCGGAACCCACTGTAGAAAATGGTGGGACCACGACAGTAGATACTACAGTTGGTTTTCCTAAAGAGTCCCTACATGTCCAGTTGGAAGTCGTGCCTGAGTTGACTTCCTGTGTAGAAGAGGCGGCCTTGCAAAGTATGAAGGAGACGAAGTCTAAAATTCAAGATGATGTGGCTTTGGGGGTTGAACATAAAGTAGTTGCTAATGAGCATACTCAAAAAGATGCGGACGAACTTGTAAGTATCGAGTAAACTTTAATCGACAATTTTAGTTGTCTTTTTTTGTTTATAAAAATCTTTTTCTTGCTTTATAGGATGCCAATACGGATTTGGAGGTGGATTTCGGTAACGAAAATGTTTACAATTCCAAGATAGAGCCGACAAAAGCTGAAGCAGAAGCGATTGATCAAGGATTACAGGTTCTAATTGATATTTTATGAGTTTGTGTGATCTTCATGCCATTGAGAAATTTTATGTTCAACATAAATGTTTAAATTATAAATTATGTTTTTTCTGAACAATTTGTTACCCTTGTAGACAATTAAAAGCGCAGATCTAGAGGAGATCCGGGAGTTAGGTTCTGGGACATATGGTGCTGTCTATCATGGCAAGTGGAAGGGCTCAGATGTAGCAATAAAAAGAATAAAAGCCAGCTGCTTTTCTGGAAAGCCTTCTGAAAGGGAACGACTGGTAAGCTTTTTCCTTTCAATTAAGTGTGTAATTGTTTTTAACACAATCTTCATTCCATGTTAACTTCATCTTCAACCATTTTCATCCGGTGTTTATTATGTACCACATTCATTGTTTTTGATTTTTCGATAAAAATTTTGCATTTTCTATTTTATGTAAATGAATGAATTTTGTTGAAGTTCTTGCCTATGATTCCACCAACAGGAAGGTTAGTTGGAAAATGATATAATTTGCCGTCTTGTTCGGAATCCTCTTAGAATGCTGATAAAGTTGTCCCTTTGGTTCAGATCAAGATAATTTCCGAGGCACGGGTTTTACTGCTGGTTAGTTTATAGAAAGAGCAAGAGCTGATGAAAAATTGTTTAATTTCTGGAATGACTTATGATACATTTGGTTATGATAGTTCTGTTTTTGGCTATGATTATTGTTTTTTTTTTGTTTGCTACTGGTGATTATACCCTCCCATTCCTTTGTAACTTTTACCACAACGTTGTCAGTACATCGACTGAAATTAAAACGTTTTTTTTTGTTTCTTTGCATGTTCCATTTTTAAAAGACTTGGTTTAGTAACTTGTTTTCCTGTCACATTGGTTTTTAAGTCCTAACTCAATCTTTCTTAAACATAGATTGCAGATTTCTGGAAGGAGGCGCTGATATTAAGTTCATTGCACCATCCAAATGTTGTCTCTTTTTACGGTGTAGTTCGTGATGGTGAAAATGGTTCTTTAGCAACGGTGACCGAATTCATGATTAATGGATCTCTTAAACAATTTTTGCAGAAGAAAGACAGGTTATTTTCTGTGTGATTGACCATCATATCTGTAACACCGATTATTGATATCCCATGTTTATGATTTTTTTGGGCAGAACAATCGACAGACGCAAAAGACTAATAATAGCAATGGATGCTGCATTTGGTATGGAGTACTTACATGGAAAGAATATCGTTCATTTTGACTTAAAATGTGAGAATCTGTTGGTAAATATGAGAGACCCTCATCGTCCAGTTTGCAAGGTAAGTGTAGTAACTGAACAAAGACATTTGAGTTTCTGTGGTAGTCCATAAGTCCATTTACTACCTGACTAGTTGTGGATGAAGGGTAAAACTAAACTCGAACTGGTTGGGCGAAATAATATTTTAATATACATTTTACTGCATTTACTACATGACTAGTTGTGGATGAAAGACAAAACTAAAACTCAAAAAATAATATTTGAATATATATATATATATACACACACACACACACCTAAAACTCTAAATTAATATAAAGGGTCAATTTGAATAAAAATGGTCTCATAGAATATAGATTTTTCCAATACCAATCCCTAAGTTTTAGGACTAATCAAATATAATCCCACAAAAATTGTTTTTAATAAAAATAGTCTCGTATAAATGTTATTAACAAATTTAGTTCCACATGAATTATTTTTTAACAAAAGTGGTCTTGTAATTGAATGGGGGCTTTGAGACCACTTTTGATTAAAAACAAAAGTCTGGACTAGTATTGATTAAAAGCAAAAGTTTAGGACTGGTATTGATTAAAAACTATAAAACTATATTTGATTAGTTCTAAAAGGTTAAGACTATTATTCAATAGACTCATAGGTCTATGGGATTATTTTTTAAATTTACCCTTAATATAAATTTAAGATTAAGCGGGTGACCGCTTTTGTCAACCTGCCTCTGGTTCTGCGATATACAGGATGTCTGTTTGTAATTATTAATGTACAAGTTTATTTGCATGGAAACTTTGCTACGGTGATTTTGCTTTATCATCTGAATTCTTTGTTTAGCCTTGATATTCTCTGGGAGTTGGGTGATTGGAACGTGAGTGTTTATTTAAACCCATTTTCTTTTGACGGAATTTCATTTTAGATTGGGGATCTTGGCTTGTCAAAGGTGAAACAACACACTTTAGTGTCCGGAGGTGTTCGTGGGACATTACCATGGATGGCACCCGAACTCCTGAGTGGGAAGAGTAACATGGTGACTGAAAAGGTAATTGTGCTTCAGTTTGAGCCGCTGTACCTATTTTTTTGACGTCTGTTTCACACGTTCACGCATATTTTATTTTATTTATATTTTACATTTTCATTCTTCAGATCGATGTTTACTCGTTTGGGATTGTCATGTGGGAATTGCTCACTGGTGATGAACCCTATGCAGATATGCACTGTGCTTCTATTATCGGTATGCACCATGTCTTTTCAGCATTTGATTCTTGGCTTAAATGATAGTCACCATTTGTTTTTATCTTTTGATTTGTCCATTTTATATAATAAGATGGATATGCTATGTCTCACTATTCTTCAAGAAAGTAACGCCTCGATTTAAAATAAGAAATGTCCTATCTGTAACACGTAGGAGGGATCGTGAACAACACATTGCGCCCACAAAGCCCAACATGGTGCGACCCCGAATGGAAGTCTTTGATGGAAAGTTGTTGGGCATCTGATCCGACACAGAGGCCATCATTTTCAGAAATTTCGCAGAAATTAAGAAACATGGCCGCAGCAATGAATCTGAAATAATCCTTCACCAGAAACGAGCTTCCACACGCCTTTTGGACATGCTATTACTCGGGAAAACTTATAGAAATGTAAATTATGTAATTGTTAATACTCCTAAGTCGTATCTTGACATACGGTTATTGATGTTGCTTTGTGCAGCTATTGCCTTACTTGAGCGGGTTTCTTTTTAATCTCATGCTCTATTGTATGTAAGGTCCATGTTTGGTCAATAAATAATAGAGAAGTATTATTCATCTGTACGGCATGGAATGTGAAATGAAATTACTCTGACAGCAATAATATTTTCTTTATGAGTTCAACTCGATTTAGTTGTTCACACAAGCTCGATTCATTTACTTAGATCTTAATTATCTAATAAAATTTAGTAAAATCGAATACTCAAATTTGTGAGCGGACTTGATTCGTTTGCATTCTCACTTCAAGTAATGTCTAGAGAAAAATATAGTCAAGTATCTTAAAACTTTGCCAAATTAATGTACATAATATAATTCATTAATTTGTATTAAAAGGAGTTTATAGAAAGATCAAATTTGTTATCATCGTTTTTTTTTTGTGGCGATTTTATCAAAATTTAGTCGATATTCCGTCGCTAGAACATCAGCAAAGTTTGTAAAAGTGAAATTGAAAGTTGATTTCTTCATGACCCATTACTGAAACCAAGCATTTAGAGTATTTTAGGAAAATTGTAAGCCATGTCACATATTATAGACATTAGTTTCCATATTTTCGATATCTTTGGTGAGTTTTTTAATTTTTTGTTGTCTTTTCTAATGATTTCTTAAGGTACATTTTAATGATTAAAAGGTGATGATATGAACAACTGAATTAACAAATCCTTAGAGGTCAAATTCGGCCACAATACGCACCGAATAACTAGCCTACTGATTGTCATCATCCTAAAAATAAAAATTTATTTGGGTTTGAGTCCGTTGTAAATCACACATTCACCCTTTAATTAAAAAATATATATAATCCAGTAACAATATCATATCATTTCATTGCCCTATTCCTCTAGAAGCTCCATAAATTTTTTGTACCTAATACTCATGCTATATACCCTTCACGTTAAGGTCAACTTCTCAGGTGCCACATGCTTCCTGAAGCTTCTTTCACACGTGTCAGGTGCTTGGATTTCATGATGTTATATTTCTATGTTGTGGCCATTGTTTTGAAAATCGGACCGGATATGTCGGTTCAATCGGTACTTGATCCGGTTCGATTGACCCTATAAAATCGCTCTGATAAAAAATCAGTGAGAACCGGATTGAACCTGTCAAAAATCGATTCAACCGGTGAACCAGTCAAGCGGTTGAACCAACTGTTTCTTAATTTTTCTTTCTTATTTTAAAAAAATTAATTTTTGTTAAAATTACAAATCAATTTTTTAGAACAAAAATATATTATATATATAATTTATTGTTATTGAAATTATTACAAAATAATATTTTATGTATGTATTCAAAAAATCCATATAATTCTATATTATATATAAATATGTTTAGTTTATCATAAATTATAAAATAATTTTTAAATTTTTTCTTATGATTTTGGGATATTATTTTTTTGGGTATTACTTGTTTTTTTGAGATGTTTTATTATTTCTTTTATGTTTGACATTTGATTTGATATGATTTTTGAAGTTTGACATATAATGTTTGTGTAATAACATTTTTTTTTGTAAACAACTTGAAACTATAGTAAATATATCATATATGTATTTACAAAAATTAAAATATATATTATATAATGTTGATGTCATCACCGGTTGAACCACATGTTCAATCGATCGAACATGTAATCAGTAAGGACATCGATTTCATGTCCGATCCGATTTTGAAAACATTAGTTGTGTCTTATGACTTGTGAGAGGCAGAAGAAAGCTGATTCTACAGTAAAACGAACTAAAAGATCTTTCTCAATGACAGCCGTCAGATATGTATGTGATTATGTAAAGTTGTTTCATTATTAATTACATGATTTTATTGTCTAATGTCGGGTCAATAAGTAAGTACGCAGTTTATAGATTAATTTTGGGAATATATACTTCACTTCCGGCTTACTCATGTGGTGTTACGTTAAGTCAAAATAATACAATCAAACCAATTGCCTCTTATGAGCTCAAATTTTGTAAGCAAATTAATTTACAAGTGTAAGACATACAATTTATTTAATATATTATACTTATTTTATCACTAAGAAAAAATTAATATGGTAACTCGTAAAACCAAAAGTGACAACCCCGATATATCTTGATTAAAAAATGTATCCATTCGCAATAAATTTGAAGTGATAATTAGAGAACAAAATTTGCAAAAAATTAAAAATATCTCATCATGTTTGTTATGACTGCTACTGTTTGTGAGTCAGTGACAATTTACAACATGTGGTTTGTAAATAAAAATGTTACTCCATGTGATATCTCTAATATGTAATTTACCCATTGTGGTTTGTAAATATGCATTTTCCCATATTATTTGCAAAATATAACACGTTGTCCCCCTCACATGTCATACACGAAGGGGTATTTTGCACCTCACATATTCTTTGCAAAATATAAACTGTATATTTTCAAACTACAGGGGATAAACTACTTATTTTGAAAATCACAGGAGGGTAAAATGCATATTTTAAAACCATGGGAGTGTAAATTACATTTTGGAAAACCACGAGGGATGTTCGCTGATACAACGGAAAGGGGTGAATGGAACTTAAATAATTTGATTCAATGTTATGTGTTGATAAGGGCGAAGTCAATTAATTTCTTGGATGCCAATAAATAGTTGGGTTAGTTGAAAAGAATGGTTTGACAATTGGTAATGAAATTAGTAGTTAATTTATAAAGGGATTAGGGATTCCATTTGAGCTCAGCAGCCGCGTCTGTTTGTAGCGTAGTCTCTTGATTATTGTACATAAAGTGCATTTACATAATAACAGCTGCGTTAAATTAATTAAACAAGTATACAAATGTCAAAAGAATTTATTGCATAGGATATTACTACCATCAATTATATGGCAATGTTTATCATATTACATGTACATAATAGTGTTTGCTTGCCTTGTCTATTGCACTATATTCAACTAAACTTGTAGATTCAATCTAAACCTTGGATATCATATCATTTTTATTAGGGAAAATTATCAAAAACATCATATAGTTTGGTCCAAATTTTACTTTGCAATCATAATTTGAAAAATTACAGTTTGCATCCCCAACTTTCATGAATTGTAACACTTTGCATCCTCTTGACTCGATTGTGTATCAAAATTTATTACTGCATGTCATCATCACTTTACATATTCAACTAGAGCCACTTAAACCAGCAATTGCTAATTTTTTTAAAAATCAAAATAAATATTTGGGGTGTTAAAATTCAATTTCACGTAATCGTTAATTAGTGAATTTCGATACTAAAAATATAAATTTTGTATTCCAAACATTTGAAATAACTAGCTTAAACGGATCTAAATTTGAGTATGTAAGGCGATGATAGAATGCGGCAATAAATCTTCGATAAAAATACAAAATCGAGTCAAGAGGATGCAAAGCGTTACAATTCATGAAAGTTGAGGATGTAAACTGTACTTTTTTCAAACAATGGTTGCAAAGTGAAATTTGGACCAAACTATATGATGATTTGTGTAATTTTTCCTTTTATTATTATTTTTTTAGTTTTGTCATGTTGGCCCGTCTAACCTACGATTGGACTCTGGTTGGATTGACATGGAGGTTTTCCAACCCATCTATAGGTGGATCAAAATGGGCCAACCCACTTGGGATAAGAAAATCACTAGCGATTACTCTTCTCCAGTCTCTTGTTTACTTAAGATAATCAATGATTTTTAATAAAACTTTAATAATATTAAAGTTTATAAAACCCAAAAAGTCTAAAGGCTTTATAATGAAATTTTATATTAATATTTCTGTGACAAGAAGTACATAATTTGTGTTATCGTGTCTTAATTTGTCAAACCTATTCTGTTACGAAGGGTTACCTTTTTATGACTCATATGCAATTTCTTGGATTAAAATTAAACTAGCATTAAATCGTACGCCGTTGGCCAGGTGGCCTATAGAATAATTGTATCTATGGGACTTAACGAATCAATTTTTTTAACACATGTAGGGTTCTCTAATTTTGATATATTTATATAGGATTTTTATATTTTAGTAAAGTAAAATTATAAGATTGTACATGTAGGGTTCTCTAATTTTGATTTTGGTTATCACTTATCTATTTAGTTAAATTTTATTTTTGGTGCAATAACTTTGCTTCGTTTGTAATTTTAGTTCTTTTTTGGTTAAGTGCTTACTTGATGTCGAATGTGTCAGCAAAATCCGTGAAAAAAAATTAAAATTGCAAATACAAAAGTAAACTTATTGTACTAAAAGACCAGATTTGACTAATTAGAGGGAAAAAATTAAAATGAGGTCAGTTTTTAGGACCAAGTTTCTATTTTTTTTTCTTTCAGTAAATCAACGGCTTCTTATACATCAAATTAGTGTAGTAAATGAATTCACGTTATCTAAAGTGGAATTTTGATAAGCATTTGATAAAATTATGAAATTTCTCGTACATATTGTATTTGATTTCGAAAATGTATTTAGAAAAATAAATTCACTTTAATAAGGATCTAATATTTGTTGTTTTATATAAAAAATATTTTAACATACAATAAAATGGTGTAGACCCCACACCAGATAATTAAGGATCTAATATTTATTGTTTTTTAAGACAATTAATTGTTCTAATATCTAAATATATACTTTCTTATTATTTTATATCACATCCAGTCAATGATTATTTGTGATATTTAATGTTGAATATGTAGTATATGGAATGGTGAATACCTTATTTAATTATAGAATATTAAAGTAAAATTCCCAAAACAAAATACAGTTAATTAGTTGGATTTCTGTGGGAAACGGATGAAATAATACCCAATGGTCCTATAAAATATGGATTTTACAATACTAGTCCCAAACTTTTAGCAATAATCAAATATAGTCCACATTAATTATTTTATTCAAAAAATAGTCCCACATAAATATTTTTAAGAAATTTGGTTCTACATAAATTATTTTTTAACAAAGTGGTTTCATATTGAATATGAGGATTTTGAGACCATTTTTATTAAAACAAAAAAGGGGAATACATTGATTGAAAACAAAAGTTTGAGACTATTTTTTTGATTAAAAACAATTTTCATGGACTATATTTGATTAGTCCTAAACGTTTAAGACAAGTACTGCAAAGACAGTCTATTTTATGGGACCATTTTTAAAAATTTGTCGATAATATCAGCTGAACTATAATTTTAGCCATTGCTTTTTTTGATATCCGGCATATTTAACTACTATAGAGACTTATGTCAATAGCAATAAGTGGACTAAAAGAATATTCCAATTTAATTTATTTGTCAAAGTCTCACCTGATTTGTTGCTCTACCACACTAAGTCTTTATTAAGGGAAATTTCAGCACTTTGGGATGACCTTGAAACGACGTACGGTCATCCCTTTGCTCAATAAGTCAAAACATATATTATTTGCGGGAACATATGTTTCTACACACAAGTACGCTTGAAAGTTTGAAACCAATATACACCTTATATTATTTGTTGCATACTTGCATGCTATAACTAACCTAAATACTAAATACATAAAATGTTCATTCTTTTTATTAGGATCAAACGCTTACCACTTTGCTAAAATCCATAGCTGGATAGCATATGCGCAATTTTATTTATTTATAATCACAGCGCAGAGCTACATATTAAGCGACGTGCGGACAATATGCACTGTTTGACTGGTGACAAGGTATGACACATGATAATACATGTATAGTAACTCGAAAGACATCGATAACATAGTTATTTCAACTCACATTATAGCAGTACTTAAGCCAAATGTTGTATAAAAGATTGATCAACTCCTTTGTTGCCTAAAATATAAGTGGGTGATTTCATACCTAGCACCGAATTATACAAATTAACATGCTGAAGATGCCTCATTCACTTGATTCTTGATTTATGAAGCAAGCCCTAGGTCAACTAGTTTAATATAAATTAATCAGAATAATAAAATAATGAATAAATGAACTAAGTACGTAAATTTAAATTAATTTTTTGTTTAAATTGGTCAAAAGTAAGTTGAAATTTTATAAACAAGCAAATTCAAACATCTTTAAGAAACCATTTACACTAAGCCTAGTTTTAATTACCTGAAGCTTGATTGAGAATAT
The DNA here is from genome assembly GCA_907163345.1 of Haberlea rhodopensis. NCBI lineage: Eukaryota > Viridiplantae > Streptophyta > Magnoliopsida > Lamiales > Gesneriaceae > Haberlea > Haberlea rhodopensis. The sequence goes on along the minus strand of CAJQUN010000003.1, from coordinate 8,905,763 downwards.
ATAAAATAGGTGGCTCAATTAATTTCTTAAATGAATTTAATATACTTGATCTAATAATCAAGAAATTCTCTTTTTCCACTAACTCTCCTTAAAAGAAATTAAAAATAAAAAAATCACGACATAGGTCTTCTTTGCTGATGCAAGAAAGTGAAATGTCAATGGAGAGAGAGATTCTAGCCTTGAGAGAAAGACAAGCAGAAACATGCTCTCTTCTTTCCTAAAGATCTGACTCAAATTTGAGTATTTATATTTATTTTAATTTGTCACATCTTTTTTAAAAAAAAAATTTGATTGTTTTCTCCTTGTAATTTCTGTGGAAGTGCGGTTCCGGACCCTTTGTTTCTAATTATTTAAAATTAATTATTAATTAAAATATTAAAGTAGGGAACCAAGGTCAATCGATTGGGTTCTCCATTTCTAAAAGTTAGTGAATTTTTAATAGAAATAAATATTTAATCACTCTAGCTTTTTATATTTAATCGAGATTAAATCACTAGCCAACTTGTTTAATTACTTTTAGGATGTCTTTAAGAAACAATACAAAACTATGCCACCAAGATTTCTTAACTATTTAGGATTTAATTGTATCTCAGCACTAAAAAAAGTAACTTTTTTTAATGAAGTTCATTTTTATGAAAAAAATTATGCTTATCAAAACATGGTAGGATTGACAAGATATATGATTTTTAATTACCTTGTTAAACATTAACTTAAAAGTAATGGCACTCCATTTTCGAAGAAATTTCGTGAAGATTTTGAGTATATCCTGTCAGAATTAAAGGGATCCAATTGTCAAAAGTTGTCGTTTTTACTATTATGCAACATTGTCAATTCACAAGTTGCAATCCTTAAATAAAAATATTATCAGTTTTTACGAGCAACATCAACCAAACATATGCCAACATACAATGCAAATATAGCTTATTACATCAAATTTAGTAGGCACCATGTCAGCGGCATACTGGAAATTATGACGATTTAAATTGCACATAAAAGTTCATAGGTAATAGAATTAATTAAAAATTACTAAAAACATATTTTGGAGATTAATTTTTCAAAAATTTTGCATTCAAACATTAGGTATTTTCATTGTATTTTATTTCATTCTATTGTGTCAAGAAAAGGTTAATTAGACCAAATATTAATATATTTTAAGATGCTTTTGAAATGATATTTACTGAACAAAAAGTGTAAGGATATTTTTTATCAATGAATAGCACATTCAGGGACAAATCTAAAACTTTCATTCAGGGGCAAAAATAATAACATAAAAAATAAAGAGTAAAACAATTTTAAGGGGTCAAAATATAATTTTTGGAGAATAAAATATAGTTTTTGGGGTAAAATATAAATTGTTAAATTTTGTTTTTTTTTTTGCTTTTACAGGTATTAACTTTTTTTTTTTGAAGAGGAACAGCTGCCCCGCCCCGATGATAAAGGTAGGTTCATCCCTGAGCACATTCTTCCTTAAATGATTACTGATATTTCAGTAGGAAAAATGCCTTCAAACATTTTTTTTTTTATATTGAAAATTTTAGAAACAAAAGCTGATTATATGATCAATGGGAAAAAGATCTCAGATTTTTCAAATAAACAACAGTAATTTCAATTTGAAGTAACACGGCATGCATGTGGGTTTGTCTTGGGTGCACCCGATGTTTGGTGCACCCATTACTTTTGGTGATTAGATTAATTATTGTACTGAGACATGACTTTCTGACTGATTGTTAGAATGATTAGATAATTTGAAGCATTTCAATCAGCTACTAATTGCAATGACAAATATACCCCCAATAATCGAACATTTTATAGAAGTTGGTGACAAAAGAGAGAGGATGTATGATTTCTTCTCTCTTGAAATGTGCGTGGATTGGACATAAGGATTTGCTCAAAATTATGACACAGGATTATAGTGAATTAAGGAAATTGAGATAAAAAATTTGTATTTAAAAAAAATTTGCATATAAAATTTGGTATAATTAGGATCACCTCCTTCTATGATTATATACAGAGGACACTGTAAAAATGATCCTATAGAATATGATTTTTCAATATTGGTTTCAAATTTTCTAATCAAATATGATTTCACAAAAAAAAAAAAAAATAGCTCTAAACTTTTAGGACTAATCAAGTATAATCCCACAAAAATTATATTTTATCAAAAGTGGTCTAATAATTAAATATGAGGCTTATTTTTTTCAGCGGGACTAAATTTGTTAAAAAAATTATTGGAGGTTATTTTTTATTAACAATAATTTCGATGGTACTATATTTGATTAATACTAAAAATTTGAGACTAGTATTGAAAATATCTCTATTTTACGGGACCATTTTTGAAATTTACCCTTATATATATATAACTCATATTACTAAACTTTTAATATCAGTTTTCTCGGGTAAAATCTCCTTCAAGTACCGAACAAGATATCCGAACAGAAGTATCCAAAGACTATTTAAACTCTGCTCGGTATACTGGTCAAAGAATAGCGAAAGACCTGGGCGTAACCAACAAATCAACCGACGGAGATAACGTGCAATAATGGAGCGCGGATTTCTCAGACACGCTTGCCCCAATAACGCCACGATCAGAGGAGGTCATGTTCCGGATTTACCACGAGTTAACCACCGGATCAGCCCTATAAATACACACTTGTGGTCTCATTACAAGGAGTGGAGACTTTTTGAGGCAGGAAAAGACTCCAAAGAGAACATATCAAGTATGTTCGGTCTTTCCCCATATTTTCTAATTTTCTCATTTAATCGTATTTCGTGTCAAAGTCTTGTAATAAGTCCAATTTTATAGTGAAGAATTTATACTGGACAAGATCCTGTGGTTTTTCTTTCATTCTTGAGAGTTTTTCACGTAAAAAATTGTGGTGTCTTATGTTTATTTTTCGCAAACACTTAGTATTACCGAACACGAGAGATAACGAATCAGATAATTGGCGCCGTCTGTGGGAAAGTTTTTTCGAGCAAAGACGTTGAAGAAAAAGGAATTTTTTGCATAGATCGAAGAAAGGAAGTATGGTTAGAAGTAAAGGTCGTTGACAAGGTTCAAGGGGGAACATACCAAACCCCTCTTCATATTCAGCCACGGTGCGCGAAGGATAAGAAGATAATGCGGAGTCATCTCAAACGTTCCTCATGCATTTCCTACTAATGGAATACCTATGGAGCAGTTAACTTAAGTAATTGCAGGAACTGTGGGGGAAAGTCATGAAGCAATTTATGACCCCGCCCCAACCAGAGAGAACCACTGAAGATGAAGAAGATCTGGATTCTTCAAAGGGGTTGAAAGAGAAAACGAAGAAGGTTAAGGATCTCTCCAGTAGGATGGGCGAGGAAGGTGATAAAGCTTTGCACCATCAGATGGAGGATCTAAAAGATGAGTTGTAACAGAAGTGCAACAAGATGGAGGGGCGTATCTATCCAGTACGGAGGAGCACATCATTTGCTCCTTAGGTTGTTGATGATCCCCTACCATCTAATTTTTGAACTTTGAATGTAGGGAATTATGATGGCAGCGCAGATCCTAAGGCGTATTTATCCCGATCTGAGAACGCTTCGCTCCTTCACCAACTTACAGATGGAGTGAAGTGTTGAGTTTTGTTGACTACCCTAGCTGGGGCCGCTCAGTATTGGTTTAACCAACTGCCATCGGGTATCATAGATTCATTCCCGAAATTTAGATCGTTATTCTTTCACCAGTTCACGAGCAGCAGAAGTTGCAAAAGGACAGCCCTCGGTCTGTTCGGACTCAAGCAAGTAGAAAAGGAGTCTCTTCGGGACTTTCTGAAAAAATTCAAACAAGCATGCATCGACGTCCCTCATGTTACCTCAGAGATACTCATCAGCGCCTTTACTAAAGGGCTACAAGAAAAGAGATCTGTTCAGATCTTTAGCTAAAAAACCACCTTCTGATCATGACAAGCTGATTGGAAGAGCTTCTAAGTATATCAACTTAGCAGAAGCCCACAAAATGAAGCATAGGAAAGATGTGCAACCTAAAAAATGAGCTGTGAGGGTCAATCCTAATAATGTGTAATGATCACACAATGATATTTATAGCGTAAACAACGAAAGATTTGTTTAACATTTATTAACATGTGGCCCTAAAAATTTTGGCATGACCTCGTCGCACGAAAAACATACCACCAATACCAATAGTCAAAATATGTATAGATACCATCAATTTCATCTCCATCAACACAAATCAAACTATGAAACACATATCCATACTGAGCAAAATAAACTAAATATACATAAACTCCCTACACTCCAGGGACACACCACTAGTACATATACGACTGGGACAAGAAGGAAAATAAACCTCTCAATTGTGGCTCCCACCGAATGTGTACTCTCTGAGGTCATGGCCACCTGTACTACCTGCCATTGTCCACACACAAAGACAACAACAGCCCCCCTTGGGGGTGAGCAAAAGCCCAATAAGGAACGATCATGAAATATACATCATGTATCTATAAAATGATATATGAAATGAAATGCAATGCATGACATGCCATGTCGGTATCATACACCCATCCGCTGGGTATCTCGGAGCCAATAAATGAAAGTCCAAATACTACATAGCTAAATCGCGCGAGCATGTCAAGCAAAGGAATATCTATATGGTGCGTTGTCAAAGCGTCACCGCATCCCAGCTCTTGACATCAGATCATATCATACAGATGACGTCAGCAAGGCGCCATCTTATACCAGTCTCAATAAATAGGGATAATCCAGAGGATGACGTCGGCAAACGCCAACAATCCCGATATCAACAAATCATAGTAATCATAAGGGCCACGAATCTCTATGCCTTTTAGGCCACTTAATGCCAGTCATAGCACCATGTACAACCCTTATGCTTGATCGAATCCAAAATAATAGGGTATCAAAGAATCGTAGCTCAACATGTATGTCATGCATCGATGTATGTATAAAAATGACGTGTGTTAACAAAATATTTATTTTTCATACACCGATGTGCCAATCATGCATGTTATGCATGTCACATAATTTAAATAAAATCACATAGCCACGTAAGTCACATAATTCAACAACAAATCATATATCAAATGATACAGATACATGTTGTATGTTACCCGATCGCAACATACCTTTCTTTCTCGATCAACAAGGGTACTTGAACTTGTAGGGTTGAAGTAGTCACTGCATATCAATATAAATTCACAATTCAATAAACTAATCATTAAAAATTGGTTATCAATTTTAGTCACAGCTTAACCAATTTAGGGTAATTAAATTGATGCGATTACATCACAATTTAATTTGCTAACTTATTTTTCACCAATTCAAAATATTATTCAACAATTATAGTCCAAATTAACTGGTAATTATCGAAGCAAAGTCGGAAAAATCGGATATCAAATATTACCCCCTTCGCGCAGTATCACGCACGCTTATCAGCCGATTCCGGCGAGCTCCGACGGCGATAGTGGCGGTGGTTGGTGTAGAAACCTTTGTCCAGGTGAGGAGAAGAGATTCGGTGTATGGCTTCGTCCAATTTGTTGTAAACTCGAAGAAATCGAATCAAAAGCTCAGAAACCCTAATCTACACGATCTCGTCCATTCCAGGGTAAAATCGAAGCACTTTTCGAACACCAAAATCCAATTATCTGGTATGAAAGTTGGGCCTCTGAGTTAGGAACACGGTGGTAGGTCGGTCTCGTCGAGAGGTGGTCGGACGGCGGCGAACGGAGCGGATAAGTACACGGTGGTCGGTGAATCGCGCGAAGTGTGTGTTTTCGCACCTTTTAGTAGGTGTCCGTGATCTGCGTGTTTTTGCATGTGTTTACTATGTGTTTTACGTCCTACACAGATATATATTAATTCCCGACCAATTATGAACATCGGGATGTCACCGGTGTACTGGTGCATGTACATTGCATGTACAGTTCACACCTGACTTCGTGTCACTACTTCAATCACAAAATGAAATATATCATTTTAATACAAATTTTATATTTACTAAATTAATTTAACAAAATCAAATGTAATTAACGTTAATCGAACATCCGGGCATCACATGAGCCAAACCTGAAGGATAAACAATTGGAACAGACGAAAAGGAGTTTTGATCAATACCACCTCAATGAGACCTTCTCGGGAAGTAGTTATGAATCAAAGGGGGCTGAAGAGAGGTCGAGGTGGACATTTCCGAGGAGGACAATTCTGATGAGGATATTTTCGAGGAAGAGGAGCTGGTAGACTTGGGGTAAGGCAAGAACCCCGCGATGGACCAATTGTCAATAATCCTCCTCCTTGGATAATGCTAATCCGGGAAGGGAAGCGCTTAAGCCAGTACCGTGTGCAGTCCAAGGAGAAAGGCAAGAGGAGGATGACAACCAAGCTGTTGGGGATGTGGCCCAAACAATGTTCCTAACCGAGAAACTATACATATGATTTTTGGGGGAGTATCAGGCTGAGACTCTAACCGAGCAAGAAAAAGTTATGCTCGGAAGCTGCTAGTGATGTCAATCAACCCGGATAACACGCTAGAAGGGCCCTCCATTGCTTTTGGGCCTGAAGATTTGTGAGGAATTCATTTCCCCCATGATGATGGATTGGTTATTTCTGCCACGGTAGCCAATTACAACGTGCAGAGGATCTTTGTAGATACAGGAAGTTCGGTCGATGTGCTTTTTCTAAGCACGTTGGCCCAGATGGAGTTGGAGAACATAACCATACAGAGGGTGAACACCTCTCTTCATGGATTTGTCGGAGAGATTGTAAGCCGACGGGGCAAATTTTTTACCAGTTACGTTGGGTGAAGAATCGAGGACAAAGATCAAGATGATCAACTTTCTCATAGTGGATGCTAATTTTGGGCCGACCAGCCCTAGCTGTTTTTCATGCACTGGCATCCACTTATCACCTAACAATGAAATTCCAGTAGGTGAGGAAGTGGGACAAGTAATAGGAAATCAAAGTTCCTCGAGAAAATGTCATATACAAAAGTTGAGGCATGATAAAGAACAGAAGAAATGGGTTGACGAACGAGGAGACAACAACAAGAGGAAGCAAGAAAAAACAGGATGAGAGTGAAGAACGAGTAGTTCCCGTGGAGAACTTTCTCACGATTGAGTTGGGTCACCCGACGAAAACCACCAGAGTGGGTTCCCAATTAGATCCAGACCTACGAAGAAGATTGATTGACTACTTGAATCAGAATGTGGACTTGTTTGCTTGGAATGTGGGCCTGCATATAAGAACATAAGGAGCCAACATACCGAGGATAAATACTTAGAAAATTTTCATTGAAAGAAAATTACCTTGGTAAAAGAAGTGGAAAATCATTCCCCAGGTTGCTGAAGGCCAGCTCCCCGAGGTACTTGCGGTCAGGAGAGTTAGGGGAGAAGCAGAGGATAGACTAAGATATTTTGGGGTCGGGTTTTTTTCAAAAGGAGGACGTGGGGAGAGTAGTGCCAGGTTGGTATATGGTATCTCAAGGAGGGTCGAGGAGTGCTCGGATCACCAGGAGTAGGTTGAGAATAGGCTCAAGGTATGGAGGGAATAGTTGAAGAAGAAGCTTTTTTGGTGAGGGTCTTTTGAAGAAGGACCCTGGCCCTTGGGGGTTGCCCTTTTTCGAGGTTGGTGAGCCAGGGACTCCTCCTCCTCATGTGGATGCACGACGTCAATGATCGGGGAGGCAGGAGGAGCAGGGGTAGGTTCAACGGATGGAGTGGAGGAAGAAGAGCAGTGGATCCTGAAGACTGCCGTGAAGCTTGTCCTTTCTTGGACTTAGCCTTCAAGTTCTCGATCATCCTAGCTTTCATCATATTTATCTCTGAAAAGAACATACAGAGGTTAATCTGAGCAGGTTAATCAAAATATACAAACAAGTAAGAGTGCTGAGAAACACTCACCGAGTGGCATCTTCAAGGATGCACCCTTTGGGCTCAGCAAGAACAAGTATAGCAGCCCGTCGTCAATCAGCTCCGCCAGATTATAGCACTGATCGCCAAGTTTACGACGAACCGACATATATGGTTCCATTTCAAGGTGACCCTTGATTGACTTGCCCTTCGGGTGGTTTTCTCTCCACTCCATGGGACAATCCCAAGGATGGAGTGGACGAGCAAAAAAGTAAATTTTTTTCCAATTTTTTTATGGATGAAGTGTAGTTCTTGAGGAAACCAACCCCGTTCGAGAAGAAAAGTAAAAAAGGCCGATCTCTTTCTTATTTAACTGAAGAAGCAGTGAAAGAGTTCAGGTGTAGGAACAAAACCCAAAAAAGAAAGGACAATGAAGAAACCCGCAATAGTCTATAACTATTGGGGAATAATTGGCTAAGGGAGATGGCAAAACATGAGGCAATTTCTACAAAGAACGAGGGGACGGGTAATTGAAGACCCCTCGGAGTTGGTCTATATAGAAGGGAAAGTAGCCATCAGGGGGGCAGATGGGGACGAGACCCTGGAGGAGGTGCAATAATAGAAGTCCCCTCGAAAATATCCCACTTGGCACGTGTTGGCTCGTCTGAATCCTGGACTAGAAAATTTTTAACCAGGGGACTTTGGCTGCAATCAAGTATTGTTATGTCGTAACCCTTTCTTCCTCCCTGTGAGCAGCTGGGGAATTTGAAGAACTTAATGTCTCCTCGCTATCCGAGGAGGTTGAAGGCAAAGGACGAAGAACAACTCTTTCCTTAGTATATGTGCCGTACATATCTATTTTCCTCAGGGAAGAATCATCCGAAGAAGAAGCCATACTTGGTAAATAAGTACTCGAAAAGCCTGGAGATCAGTTGCTCGGTCGTTTGGTGCTAGCTCGGAAGCAGAATGAAGCAAAGAGAAACAAATGAAAGGGAATGACGGAGTATCTATAGAAGGGACCAGGTGAACAGTCTTTTAATCCATGTCGTCCAAAATAAGTTGAATGGACAGTCATAGATAATCATAGGGAAACGAAACATTGCGATACGTTTTGAAAATTATGTGCGGGAAATAAAGGCGTTAAAAAACCCCGAGCAGGTCAAATCAGGATTTTACTGGAAGACGATAAAACGAGACTTCAATATTCTCGTCTTGCTTTACTTCAGGGGGGTGAGGGTGATGTCATATGACATATCAGTTTTCTCGGGTAAAATCATTTGCAAGTACCGAACAAGATATCCGAACAGCATACTAGTCAAAGAATAGTGGAAGACCCGGGCGTAACCAACAAATCAATCGGTGGAGATAAACGTGCAATATTGAGCGTGGATTTCTCGGACACGCTTGACCCAATAACGCCACGATCAGAGGAGGTCCTGTCCCGGAGTCCCCGCGAGTTAACCACCGGGATTAGCCCTTTAAATACACACTTGTGGTCTCATTACAAGAGGTGGAGACTTTTGAGGCAAGAAAATACTACGAAGAGAACATATTAAGTATGTTCGGTCTTTTCCCATATTTTCTAATTTTTTCGTTTAAAAGTCTGTTGTTCGTATTTCGTGTCAAAGTCCTGTAATAAGTCCATTTTTATAGTGACGAATTTATACTGGATAATGTCCCGTGGTTTTTCCTTCATTTTTGAGGGTTTTCCTCGTAAAAAATTGTGGTGTCTTTTGTTTATTTTTCACAAACACTTATTTCTACCGAACACTAGAGATAACGAATCACATTACTTAGAATTCCTAAAACACAAATAATTATTGCAAACCCAAAAAGCAAATGATTATAATATCATGACTGACCTAATCCAAAATCAAATGATATTTGAGAGATCAAGAAATAATTGCAGAAACCCTAGAGATTAAGGAAGGTGAGACTTTCCAAGTATCACATCATCATTTTCCCAGCTATAAATTCAAGTCTTCCCTTCTGACATTTTCACACAACAACAAGAAACTTTTTCATCTGTTTTCAGATTTATCTGCAGAAGTTTGGAAGAGAGGAAATCAAATACTAAACTGGAAGATGGGAAGGGCTCCATGCTGTGACAAAGCTAATGTGAAGAAAGGGCCATGGTCTCCTGAAGAAGATGCAACCCTCAAAGCTTATATTGAGAATCATGGGACCGGTGGAAATTGGATCGCTCTTCCTCAGAAAATTGGTATACTTGAATTTGTCTAGTTTTTGGATTTTGACTAGAGGGTTCTCTTTTTGAAATTCGCAGTTGGTCGAATTCAATTTTTTAGTCTATATATGCTGGTGAAAATATTGTAACTTTAATTTATGTACATAGTAAGGGTTGGATATCTGGATCATCAAATATGATTTGATATCAATTTTGCATATTCATATGATTTGATGTGAATTATATATTACTATAGGGATTAAGAGATGTGGGAAGAGCTGCAGACTAAGATGGCTGAACTATTTGAGGCCTAATCTTAAGCATGGTGGATTTACTGAAGAAGAAGATAATATCATTTGTAGCCTATATATAAGTATAGGCAGCAGGTAAAAATTTTCCCCTTAACTATTTACCTCCAAAACACCAACAAAAAAAAGAAGAAAAAATCCTCGAAAAAAACACACACAAATGCAACAGCTTGAGCCAAAACTACTTGTCTTTTTGCCATTGTCTGTGATACTCTTTGTCTAAAAATTCGAAAAAGCACATGTTCATGACCGTAAATCACATATTTTCTCTGAAGGGATTTGGAAATGTTGTTTTCATTTCACTTGTTAATGATCAAAACCGTATTATGTATCAGGGTTTCTTGATTCTTATTCTTTTTTTGGTTTTCAAAACAGGTGGTCCATCATTGCAGCACAGCTGCCTGGAAGGACAGATAATGACATCAAGAACTACTGGAACACGAGATTGAAAAAAAAATTGCTGGGAAGGCGTAAAAATTCTGCGGTGAATCAACGTTTATCGATCTCTGATCAAGATCCTCTGAAAGATCACACAAATAGTGGAGAAGAGAACACCTATAATTTAGAAAACCTAAGCAATTCAGCCTTGGAAAGGCTTCAGCTTCATATTCAGCTTCAAAGCCTTCAAAATTCATTTTCGTTTTACAATAACCCATCACTTTGGCCCAAACTGAATCATCTGCAGCAAAAAATGATCCAAACCCTTCATTCTTTGGATGAGAATCAAAACATTATCAGCCCTCAATCTGCTGCTATCACTAGTCTTGATCAGGATTATCGCGGTTTGATCAACAATTTAAAGACTAAAGATGAAGCACTTGTTAACAATACTACTTTCAATGCCAGAGAAAGTAAATTTCAAGATTCAAATCAGATTATGGGGCAAATGGACTGTACAGGAATTGATCACTCGGCTGGTTCAGGATTCACTCAAGGAGGAATGGATGAATTACTGAATATTAAAGTTGCCAACTTTCTTGCAACAGATCAGAGTGCTCAGGTTTCTGAATTTGATTGTTTCAAACAAATGGATGTATCAAAGGAGAATTTTGCATGGTGGGGCAATGAATTTGAGGCAAACTCAGCTTCTTCAAACTCGTGGGATTCGGCGAATATGCTTAATCATTCTGGGGAAATAATATATCAAGATTATGGATTAGGATACAGTATGCAGTGAGAAAAGGATGTGTGAGGATGTGTCATGTGTAGGATATTGATGAGTTCTATTTGTTTTTGCTTCATAAAGGAGGGGAAAAGTGGAGAGATGGTGATTGCATGTTTTGTAAATTGTGTGAATAAAGTTATGTTCTTTTGCCGAAAAATTATGTTCAAGACATGACTCAATTGGTTTTCTTTACCTATTTTCACTATTATATATATAAACAAATTTAAAACTTTTCTGCAAGGTGATTCGGAATTCTAGTACCAAAAACAGCTGCCATATTCTCACGAAAAAAAAAATCAATTTTCATAATTATATGTTATTAAAATAGAAATTAATTCATCTCCTGTCAAAGGATACATATATGTGATTTCGGTTATGGTGAACTCGGGATCAACCCATTTTAAAAAAATAATCTCTCTCGCTCAAGCTCAAGCTCAAGCCAACAAAACTCACATGAGCCGACACTCGGCTCAAAAAATTATTTAGGTTTTGGGGTGAGCACCAATTGCCTTTATATTAGTACATAAAATAGTTAATCCTAACAAATTATATTTTTTGAAAAGCAAAATATTTCATTCAACTTAACCAAAGTACAAGATATATTTGACCATAAAAATAAAATAAACGCACGAATCTCAGGACTCAATTACAATGATATGAGCCAACAAAAAGTATCTTCCTAATCACAATTGACTAGAGAAAGCCTAAACACATAGTACTCAATTACATAATAATTACGTAAACATCATAATGCAATTATGAAATGCTCCCAAACATTCATTTGGGTATTGACCGAGAAATAAAAGATTTGAATATACATCACTTTAATCCATGACCACAATTTTATTTTGACATTTCCATTATATCTTAAACTTCTAGCCTGTCAAAATCCAACATAAGCTCTAATGTCATGACAATGGTCAAATAATAGTTTAATTTATCAGTTATTAGTCTCAAAAAATATTAATTGAACATTTGATCATGGTTTCCTGCTAATGCTCCAATAGAGATAATAAATTGGGCCAGGCTTTTAAAAGGTTGAGCCCGACTAAACAAAATCTCGAATCATATATGGATGGTATTGAATATTCAAACTCTTTCCGTAAAGTTAGCATATAAATATATCAGGCCCAGCTCTAATTTGTCAGGTCGGGTGAGCCGAGATCGGACCCACCCAACCCAAATGAACCATCATAATAGAGCCGTCAAAATAGATGGGCCCGGTAAGTTGGCCCAATCAACCCGACCCGCGCTGCACTAAAGGCGAGTTGGGCAAGGAATTTCGCCTCGGGCCGCGGTTGGCACCCCGCTTATTATTTTATAATAAATTTTGTTTAATTAATTGAAATCTGATTTATTAAAAAAATATTTTATAATTTTAATTCATTAAAATTAATAACATTATATATTGTTTAATTTTGGTTAATTAATTGAAATATGATTTTTTATTAATTTATTTAATAATTAATGCATTAATTAATAAAATTACTTTTTTTTATTATTATTATGTTTTGATGGATAGATACGTCTAACCCGCAATCCGCCTTGGGTTGGATTATGTTGGGTTTTCACAATCCACGTAAAGACGAGCCAAAACGGGCACAACTAGTTTGGGTTATGGGTTGAGTGTGCTGACCCAAATTGATAGATCTATGTCAAAATAAGAAGAGTTATTTGAATGTAAGTGAATATCAATATAAATTGTGTATAATGATATATGTTAGACATGATTTTTTTGTAGTTACTAAATCCTAATTTATTATTATAGGGTTTTTTCACCTTTTTTTTTTATAAATAATCTAGTAGTGTAAAAACAAGAAAAATTGGTCATTTCTCCCAACAGTAATTATCGAACATATTGTAAATTCTTCAACTTTGGGATAAAGCGTGAGATATATATATATATATATATATATATATATGAAATTATGTTTTATTTCACTATTATTTGGTACATAGAATCTCTACATAAGACTGATAATGCTATAGTTAAAATCAGATTTCATGAACAACTATTATAAGATTATATTCTAGTGTAAATTACAAAATCCGTCCTATCAGTTAGCCTATTTTGTGTTTTAGTCCTCTAATTAATCAAATTTTTAACTTAGTTCTTTTTTGCCGAGCACTGGTATGACATTGAACATGTGGGAATATCCGGTATAATGTCGATAATGTGAGGCTGCTAGCATCCAATAAGACACTATTAAAAATACAAAAAAAATTAATCATGCTAAACTAAAAAATAATAATAATAATAATTAGATGATCAAAACCCAAATAGACTAATATACATTACAGTTTATGTAATTTACCTTTGTAATGTATGAATATAGTATTGAATATTGGGAATTAATTAAAACATAAAAGAAGAATTATTAAATGCAAACGAATACATATTCAGAAACTAAAAATGAAATTAGAATGTTCTTGTTACTTTTTCGAGTATAAATTATATGATCTTATTTCATAGTTAATATGCGAATTTTTTTTAAAAAAAATTAATATAATTTATTTACATGTATAAAAATAAGATATAAAAATCCCTCTTCGCATCCTACTTATATATAAAAATGTGTATCACTCACTATATTTAGTGGTTGGGGACAAACTAAACAGCTGGATTGTCTTAATTTTTATCCCCTCCCAAAGAGAAAGACAAGCAATGCTAAGGTGGCGAGAACCTCGTTTTCATATGTCATAATCCCACAATTTGTTTTTCCACAAAAGTTAAATGGCAAAATCCTTCTTTTGTTTCACAGTCCTGCTGCTACTCCCCTTCAATATTTCAAGTATGTTTTATATTTCTTTAATTAATTAATTTATTTATTTTATTCAACCTCTTCCAAGTTTGTGCGCTGAATCGTAAAGTTCATTTTAAATCTTTGCTTGTGATTTATTTTTATTTTAAGATGGTACGAATTGAATTAGTTGAAGTTTATTTGAGTTGGAATTTAAGCAGTTGTTAATTCATTATTCTTTCAAATCGATATTAATTTGATTTTACTAGCTACATGAATCTTTTGACTAACTTAAATAAAATTCTATTTTATGCTATGTGTTGATGTTGATTGTTTTTCCATTTTTAAAAAAATTATTCGGATTTGAATTTGTTTAGAAAAAAATATTTATTATCTTGTACATATATATGTTCTTGAATTTCCATTTGGGTGGGAAATCGAATCCTTAAAAAATCATTTTGTTGTATTTTTTTTCTTATACTTATCAAGTGAATTAATAAGCGATCATTGTATCGGAACTCACGATGTATTCATACAAATGTACGTGTAAGTTTGTGCAAATTCTGCACCTCACGGGGTGGATGAGTTGGTGGAGTAGTTGAACGTGGAGACCTTTGGTCACGAGTTTGATTTCCCAATTCAATACTTTCTCGATTAAATCTATCGCTCTGGGCTTGCCTATGATATTTACCTTGTTGGCACAGCCCGATGTTTTACCCACTACACATCCAAAAGAGTAGCTATTGCGAGTTCCTCCGTCATTGAAAAAAAAAAGTTTGTGCAAATTCTGGGGTTTCTTAAGAAGAAAACTCTGTATATTTGAAATACAGTCAAAGAAAATTATGATTTTTTTTAAAAACATTAACGAGGAACCTATCCTGCTCGCCTTGTGATTATTATGATTGAGAACTCTTGTGATTGTGCATTTTGCAACGTAGGTTGGATAATCTATCCCAACAGCTGTAATACGGGTTGTATCCGCATCATCCAATGGCCATCCGGATACGCAGGACTACACATCCCGAAGTACACAGTCCAAATCATAAACGAGGCATGGCATTCTAACGGGGTATATAATGTTCAAATTGCTTGTCCCGCATTTGCATCCACAACTCTCATCAATCGGGCAATTTTCCAAAGGATTGATTTGGTCCATTGTCTGCTGAAAAATGGAAGGATAATTAATCCGGGCGAAGTCATCACTTTTGAGTATTCAAATATACTTCCTTATCCTCTAGCCGTTGTGAGCATGAAATGCTTGTGACTGATTATCAAGCGAGATTATTGCTATTATTCTTTCTTTTTTTTTGTGCGTGTGTGAAAATTATTTTTATTATTTTTGTGCTTGTGAAAATTGTTGGATTTATATTTTAAACCAATTGATAATGAACGGAGTAGCCCATATATTTTATTAAGAGCTAACATACTATCAATAGGATTTCATTTAAAAGTGAGTGAAACTGAGTCTTTAGAATGCTTACGAATAACCATCCGCCGGAGCTAATTTGCTATGCTAGCCCTTGAGCCATATTTGATCGTTGCAGAAGCTCGAGCTTTAATTTGGTCAAATAATTAGGAAATGGCCCTAAATTTGGTGATTCTTGGTGGCCAAGTGAGGCAATCATGCAAATGGAGCATAGTTTGTGATTGTGATGATAAGGGCAAGAAATAGTAAAAGGAACAATTTGAAGGACTTAAAATGCCATTTTTGGAATTATGAAATTGAAAAAATTTCGTGGTCGAGCTGATCAAATATGACTTTACTTTCTAAGTCAACAGATTTGAAATACGCATACGACACACACAAATATTAACGTCACGTCAATCCAAAATCTGGATCATGTCATGCATTACGCTCGATCAGCTTGGAGCCCAAGATCAGAGTACATATAAATACGATGCATATCCTTCATCACTGACAGATCCACCAGCTATAATTAAAGATAAACATACAATCTTGTTAATTCGGCAATCTTTGATAAAGTCATGTCGACAGCCAGTGCTGAATTTGCAGAAGTTTATGTAATGCGAAAGCTCCACAAGGAGAAGATAAAAAAGATGGAAGTTAAGGATAACAAAAACAATCACATCTCTGATAAGGGAGAAAGCAAAAGCAGTGTTGTTGCTGCTTGTTGCTTCTTTCCTATGATCAAGTTCAAGAAAATTCATCCCAGATAATTATAATGATATATATTGTTATAGTTTCTCTTATTGTGATTATAAGAATCGAAAACGTGTTTCTTTCTTTCTCTTTTGCGCAATTCCTGAATATTATTTTAATTTCTTTGATCAACTAATGTAAGAGTTCAACAGCTATGTGTGTGCTTCGGTTTTTTTCTATTATGGTTTTATAATTGATTTGATCAATTTACAAATGCTGCCACGCCTCGCAACTCAATATCCAATCCACCACGATTTTTTATGTGAATTTTTTGTTTAAATTATGGCACAACAGAAATTTTGAGAAACCAAAATCACACGATTACACGTAGATCTTACACAGTATTATTGTACATTTTCTTAACAAATAAAAGCTTTGAGTCCATGCTAATAATATCCTCACTTTTCGGAAAAAGAAAAGACCAAAAAAAAAAAAAAAAACCGGCTAAAACAGATTTACCATTAGATGTCACAACTTGTGTGCAGCAATCTCCTGAAGCTGCTTCTTCATACTCATGTCCCATATCGGATCATGAAGTCGATGTAGGGGCAAGTCAGGATTCAAAATTATCCGGGGCTTATCAGATTCAAAAAATAAATTTCTTAAAATTAACACTAATATTTTTTTAAAAAAAATTTGCATGAGCTAGAGTCACCATTGTCCATCGGGTGGCTCCGTTCATGGGCAGTTGGGTCATGGGTCAATGACCATTTTGATTCTCATACTTTTCTTTTTCACAACCAATTTCTTCACGACGTTTCCAATCGCACCACTAAGCTCATAATTTTCTCCACAACTCTGTAAATATGATTATTATTAACTTTTTGTATTTTACTTTTCGCTACTTATTCTATATTAATTACTTATCTGATAAAGATGTTAAAATATGTTGTAATTGTATTTTCAGCTAATACTTTATTTCTATCATTTTGAAAACAAAAAAATTTGTATGTCAACACTCATTCGAATATCCGAAATGATAATTAAAATAAAATAATATTATATTTGCTCCATTTAAAATATGATTTAAAATTTTAGGCATCTGAAATAAACTCATGGTTGTACCTAGAAATGTCAAAATTGGTCATACCGATCCAAATGGGTTGGCCCGTCCAATACGCCAATCCAAACGGGTTGACTCTTTAGACCTACTTCCAGGCGGGTTGGAAAACCTACAACCCAACCCAAACATTTTGGCCCATTTAGGCCCGCCCACTGACGGGCCTAAAAACATTGACCCAACCCGACAACCTATTGTAGCTCTAATTGTGTAGTGCCATGAGAAAATTATATCAATTATAAATGACAATTATAACATAAGTATTATGTCAGATTGTGATTTTTTAAAAAAAAAGAAATCATATGTCTAGAATAAATTATTTATTGTAACATATGTTAATATTAATAACTATCATATACGATGTCGGAATAAAGTAAATTAGTTGTCCCCGCGAAGCTAAGAGAGAAAGCTAAAACTTTAATATTGAATATATTTCCAAAATATGGCTCGAAAAGGAAGAAAGCGAAGAGAAAGAAGTGGCATGTGTCACACTCTCAGATGTGACATATGTCACCCTTTAAATTAATATTATGTTACAGTTACATACGTAGCTATAAACTTACAGGATTGCATTAAAAATTCAGATTTGGAGAGCAGAGAGGACAAACAAGGTTTTCAAATATTTTTTTAAAAAAATATTGTGTACAATATATTCAGGTTTTGAAGAAATAAATTATATATTTGGAATCAGCAAGGTAAGAGCTACAATTTGGCATTAATATTTTTTTTGTGTTAGTTTTTATTTAGCCAATTTTTTATAGCGATAGTTAAAAATGGTGTATTATTTATTGTTATTGAAGTCTAAACACATCGATATTTTATTTTTAGTCGAAAAGGCTAAATGATTGAGTTTTGAATTTTTAAGGAGAAATTAATATCAGTGAATTGTTGTCGCGTTTTAAATATACCGGTTTGTATAATGTTAATGAAAAGTGCAACTGTCGAATTTTTTTTATAATTTAGATAGATATATTTTGAGGCTATTGAAAATGTGATTAGAGGTTGTAATTATATGTTGATGTTATTGTCATTGGCTAATATTGAATTGTTAAATTGCTATAGATATTTCACGAGCCTCAGGACGTCAGGGATAGCCTAATCTTAAATATCGACTTACTTGTTGACGTAGCATGTTTTGATATTCATATTGATGTTTTTAATGAACGATATGTTGAGTGTCGCTGGAATGGGCGACGTGTGATTTTATTATTGTTGTTAATGGGTCACAATGATAATGCGGCGATGTGGTATAGTAGGCTCGATGTTGCCATGATATCAATTATATACAATGGGCCGCAACAATTTTGCGACGATATGGTATAGTTGGCTCGGTATTGTCAATATATCGATTGTTATATTGGACGAGATATGGTTGAGCTGGTTATTGATGCATTCGATTGATGTTTTGGGGACGGAGTTACAGAAACAACCAGATGATTTCCCTATTGTTGTTATTGATTTCGGGGAGTAGTTCTGTTATATTTGCAGTATGTTATACTGTTGATAGTATACTTTTATGTCATTATTATTGCTGGTTTGTGCTCACCCATTTTGGGAGGTTGTTTCTGTTGAAATAAGTATCAGACCTAGACGTGATAGTTGGAGGCATGACTAGGAGCTGTTGAGTTTAAGTGTCTAAATCATTGTCACTTAAGATAAAGTTGTGATATGATATACTTATGCTTAAAATAATTATGGCTTGTCTGTGAGCTGGTTTTGAATTTGTTATTTTGTGTTGGTGCATGTGATTGATGTAATATTTAAGTTGAGCAGACGTCATATATATTTGTGGGATTGTATATATTCTAGGATATGTGTTGTTGAAAGATCCAATTAAGGGGAGATTTTGCCATAAATTTATATAAATGACGTCATGTTGTCTGTTTATTTGGCGAGGTTTTGGACACGAAATCGCACCTGCTTCTTGATACATTTATAGAATTTCCATACCCAAATCCATAATGTCACAAAATACTACGAGTTAAAACTAGAGTAGCCCATTATAAAATTGTTCCTTCGTTCGAACTTTGCGGGCCTTTACCATGAAACTTACCGACTTTATATATCCCAAAATTGCGGGTCCTTGCATTAATAACGAAAATTTTTGAAGGGGCAAATCAATGTCATGTACACTAATAAAAAAATAAATGTAAAGAAACAAATCAGTGAAAGTAATTAGATTCCAAAATATAATTAGAAGAATTCAAATTAGTATTTTGGCGAGGTCGGGAGAAATTAACGAGTAAATCCAACACTTATCCTTAGTAAGATGGTTTTAAATTTGATATGTAATACAATTTTCAAATTTTATATGTTTTCAAAGACAAATGTCATTGGCGGACGCACATCGGGGGTGGGCATGCCAAACAGAAAATATATTTTTACCTTAAAAAATTACATTTTATCCTCCAAAACTTTGCATTTTACCCTTCAAAAATTACGTTTTGACCCAATCCATCTTGATAAAAATGTTTGAGTCCGCCCCTTAATGTTGTCATTTGATACAAGTGTTATTCCAATGCACAGTATTGACCAAACCATATAAAATAAAAAAGATCGAACAATCGAGTTGAAGTACAAGATCTTCCACTTAACCGCCGTATTTTAGATCTTAACAAACGGCATGCATACATTAAAATATCTTAAAGTTATCTCAAAGACACTTCATAAACAAGTGACAAACATTATTTAAAACAAACGATATGTTGGACTTAATATGGCCTTTCTCCAATGTAATTTCCCGGTGGATCATAATTACATGTCATGAAAACTCCCCGTCCACCATAACAAACCACTCGAGCACACCCGATTCTTGTGGTGTCTCTCCAAACAATCTGAGTGTAATGCCCACATTCCATTCCATAGGCACAAGAATTCGACCGGTACTTGTATCCTCGCCTCTCTGCCACCCATAAGTTGGCGGCCTGAACAGGAGTCCACCCGTTGCCGCTGCCCCAAAATATATTTTCTCCATACGGCCCATTCGAGTGCTCTAACTCACAATCCCCACGCCTCCTGTTTGCGTACCATGCTGCGTACTTTGCAAGCTTTGGATCCCACACCAATGGCGGCAATCGCAGGAGGGCTCGGGCTGCATTTTGGGGACCCAAAAATTGTTGGGTATAACTTTGGGGTGGGATAGCAGCAGTCTTGGAGTAATTTATTGAGGTGATGAAGAGGAAAATAAGAATAAAACCATGCATTGTTCTCATTTTGAGCTGTTTCTATTATTTCCTTGCATTGAATGTAATTTGGTCCTCTTACGTTGAAATATTTGTAAGAAGGCTATTAGGGTTGTTGAATTTAAAGAGTTCACAATGTCAACTATCATTAGGTGGCACCCATGTTCGATAATGATTGCCACATCTTTTGGTGGCCAAAATCAATCTCTTTAACCATAATTTTTGCTCTACATGTTAAATATACCACCTTTCTGGTTATAATTGTGTACTAATCAATTACACTTATTAGCTTACTAAACTTTAAATTATTATAAAATTGACACCATTCAAGTAAAAACAGTTAAAACATCTCATGACCTGTTTATCTGCTTCTGTTTTTACCTACTTAGTTTTAGAAAAGAAATAGCAGAAACAATAAAATAAAACACTCGCAATCTATTTTTGTGGTCTGAAAAGCAGATAAGCAGTTTTAAAAAACAATCGCAAACACCCACTTATAAACTTACAACCTTTAAGCTTTTGGGGTAAAAACCATTAAAATCATCTTCAAGCTTGCTATTCATCTCCTGTCGTATATAGAAAATATAATAAAATTTTTAATATAAAATATATATTTGATGTTTAATTTCTACATACGAAATCTTTTTGCATTTTCCCAGCCCGACATCGTCGGAATCATCGGCTCTATCAACGTATGATCACCTCAATTCACGGAACTTGATCTATCACCTGCTCTTACTTTCTCACACAATAGACAAAACTCCCTTCCAGTGATTTTGTGTATGCAAAATGTGTCAAAATAGCCTAAGTTCCTGCCAAATAGGATGGGTTGAACCAATATTTTTAGGCCTGCAAAAATAGGTGGTTGGGTCAATATTTTTTAGGCCCCGCCGAAAATTAGCTCAAACGGCCCGCGGGTTTTGGCTGATTGACGGGCTAGATAGGGGGTTGGTCCTTTTTTTAAAAAAAGATGGTTATTTCTTTTTTTAGCTTCGGTTCATAAATACGAACCCAATACAAAATTGAAGAATCCGATCTAATATATATTTTCATTTGGTCATACTTAAAAATTGCAACATGTATTTCAAAAATATATATTATAATTTAATATAAAATATAATTTTATATGTAATAAAGTTTTTTTATAATGTATCTGATTAAACTTTGCCTTACAGATTATATTTTACTTTTTATTTTTTATTTTATTTTTTTATGACGAGGGAATTACTATCTTTGGATTGTGCACTGGGTAAATTTTTAGGTTGATATAGTAACCTGCAAACCATGTCAAGAGTATAGATTCAACTAAAATGATAACAAAAAAACAATAAAGAAAGAAAAAAAAGGATAAATTATATGTATATAACATATAACATTCCCTCCAAAAGAGATTAGAAGTCACACCATCCCTTAAAATTTGTGCAATGTTTTTGCTATTCAGACATATTTGGGTATAAAGATTTCAATTATATATAAATTTTGCTCACCAAATATTAATTGTTAAGGTGCAAATTATACTATATATTTATGTAGCAAGAAACATTATTGAAAAGGGAGCAGAAAATTTCTTTATAAAGGATGTACAAAGATACATTTGGAGTTATGGAGAAATATATTGGAATCAAAGGGATTTGGAGTTATGGAGAAATATATTGGAATCAAAGGGTTTCAGAATAATTAGGTCTAAAACAGAAAATATTAAGTGTAAATTTAGTGATAACACTCGATGGTCAACAAGTATCGATGAGCACCAAGTTTCGATATTTAGGTTATGTTATCCAAAATGACGAAGATATTAGCAGTGACGTTAAACACATGATTCAGCCGGCCGGTTGAAATGGAGCAACACCACCAGAATTCTACATCATCGTAATATCCCGCTAAAATGAAGAGAATGTTTTATAGGATCGTCATTAGACCTGCAATGTTATTAGACCTGCAATGTTGTATGTGACGGAATGCTGCTTGGGATGGGCATCGGATCAGATTTTCGGGTTCGGGTAGGAAAACAATACCCGAACCCAATATTTTTCCACGGATACCCGATATTTGTCGGGTGGTGTCGAGTACCCGAAATTTAATGCCCAAAATTTTTGAAATTTCCAGCGTTTGAATTTTCGTCCAGTAGCGACTGCAATGGCCAATGGTCAACCTTAATTTCACAAAGCAACTAAGACAAGAATTTAATCACATTTTATGCATTCTTTTAGCAATTAAAATACATCTGAAATCTGGAACTCAATCGTTAATGGTAAGAAAATTCAACTTACGAACAGAATTTTCTGCAATCGCTCACTAAAAGCTGAGAGAAAGGAACATGAAGCCATTCGCCTCTCTAGATCTGCACGGCCGCGTTTCTACTCCTGCGGTCTGCTCCGGCGGACGACGAGGCGACGGGGCGAGGGTGGGCGGACGCGAGTGAGAAGCCGCGTGAGTGAGATCTGAGAAGCATGGCTGCGTGGGGCGGAGATGCGGAGTAGGTGAATAGCGTGAGGGCGGAGTTCGCGAGAGGTGGAGTTGTGAGGTTTGAGAACAAATTATTGTGAGTCTGATAAGTGAATTTGATAATAATTTGATAGGGTTTTGGAATTGGGTTTCGGGTATTGTGGGTGTAGGGTGATGAGTGAATAGTGATGGGCTGAGTGATTTAAGCATGTGACCTCTCTAAAATTTATTCTCATGTTCGGGTATCCGAAATCTTTTTCGGGCTCTGAAATAAGAACTCGATACCAAACCGAAAAATATTTGTCAGCTTCGGGTTTACCCGATATCCAATTTTTTTTAAAAAATAAAACCCGACCCGATCGGGTTGGGGTCGGGTATCCGGTACCCGAAAACATTTGTCCACCCTAATCATATCCAAAAGATGAATGTCAGATATGCATATACTTCTTTGGATGTGTGGTAAGATCAGAAGAGATGAAATAAGGAATGAAGATATTCGAGCTGAAATAGGTGTAGCTTGTATAGTAAAGAAGATGCAAAAAAGTTGGTATGTTGGTTTGATCATGTACGATGTAGGTCCAGCAATGCACATGTGTATCGAGTGGAGTCCATGAATTTCATCTATTTCACGAGAGTGAGAGGACGATCGAATAAGACATGACTCGAAGTTATACATAAAGATTTGGAGTTCAATGGGATTAAATATGATATTCTGATCGATAAAAGCGTTTGAAGATGACTGACGCACGTGTCCAACCCAATTTGAGTCTCTTTGTTGTTGTTGTAGGATGCACAAGTTTCTTATAAAATGTTGGTTAATTTCATATGTTATGTATTTGTTAAATTTTATTTTGTTTTATTGGCACGTTTGTTCTTTTGAAAAATAATTACACAGATACTTGTGGCCAAAATATATTTGTAATAATATTAAGAATAAATGTCTATTTAGAAGAAATAATAAAGAAACATGCTGAAATGATTAATTGGATATTATTAAGTCGTACTTTATTTCTGTTAATGATTTTTAAAATTAAAACAATAATTATAGTGAATTGAATAATTAAAATGGTAAAATAAATATAAATAAAAATCTATTAAATAGATAAAAATATAATTTAAAATATAACCTTATTAAATATCTAAAAAATGATAAAAACTTGTGAAGCATTATAATTTATAATCGTATCTACTTGGGAAAAAATTGGACGATAAAACTACCAAAAGTATATAAAAAAAATGTTGAGCTTCTATCATATGCTTCTGATTTATTGATTTCAATTTTTGGAAGTACTACATGTATGCATGACACTTCGAACATTCGTTCGGATCCATAATATCTTGAATCGTCTCATTCGTATAGGTTACAAATTAATATTCAAGATATTACTATAGTATTTCCAGAATAAACCTAGACTCTGATACCATTTTGTGCCAGTGATCGCAAAACGAGAACTTGTAAAAAGACGACGTTAAATGTTACTTCTTTATAAATATAAGGATATAAAAGATAAGTGATAAAATGCAACATATCAAACTATTGAGGGGTAAAAGAGTCATCTTAAAACATCTAAATTGATTGAAAATTTTGAAATTGGACCTATTTCAAATAATTTGCTTCCAATTTGTCTTTTTATGCACTAAGATTTTTTCGCAAGACTTAAGTAGATTTTATGTCCCAAAAGTATACTTCCTTGTAATTTTCCCTATATTTTAAAGGTGCGAGAAATTTTCATGGGCCTAAGCCCAACCTTGTAATATCTGCCCAAAACTATCAAGAATTGGTTATGTTTCTAAGCCTATACGAACATACCCAAATCCAAAGCCCGCATTTTTCTTGTTCCCCTTCCTTTCGCAGGATCACCGTCGTTAAATTTTCAGAGATTCTAACACAGATGAACATGGAGTAAAGTCGTTAATCACGCGCCAAATATTCGTATCTCACGATATTACCCTCCACCAATACGAAATTCAAATCACTTCCCATTTCTCAAATTAACCCTCAAAATCATCCCAGTATTCTCAGGCAGACCCTTTTCCTTTTGTTCTGGTACGCGATTTCTACTGTTTATTAGCTCAATTTCTCGTAATGTGGGCATTATGGATAACTGAATATTCAATTTTTCTTCAAGAAGAATTAGAGGGTACAGGCGGTGTTGCTTAGATCCGATCTTGTAATTTAGCTTTAAGTGTAGGTGTTAGATTGGTGATTTTGAATGTGAAAAGTGGGGAGATGGGAATAGCTTTCACGCGGCTGTTTTCATCGCTCTTTGGAAACAAGGAGGCTCGGATCCTAGTTCTGGGGCTCGATAATGCTGGAAAAACCACGATTCTTTGTATGTATAATTACTTTTCCCGACTACGATAATGCTGTTTTATCTTTTAATATTTTTTTAAATTTTCAGATCGGCTTCAGATGGGTGAAGTAGTCTCCACTATTCCAAGTACGGCCTCACTATTTCCATTTGACATAGCATTTTTGTTGTAGTTGCAAGCTTTATCTTTTAACATAGTTATTGCATTAATTGAAGAAACAATTTGGATAATATATTTTGGATCATCGCTTCATGATCTCTAACTGAGTCGCTACTATTGTGGGCTGCTGGAATTTAGTTTTTTTCTGTGCCCATTTTGAAGTTGGATGAGAGATATACGAGCTTAGGGAGAGGAAAAATGAATTTCTAATGCTGATAACTGACAAATCATTGTATCATTGCAGCAATTGGATTCAATGTGGAAACGGTGCAATATAAAAACATAAAATTTCAAGTTTGGGATTTAGGTAAGTTATTTACGCTTGATTGAGATAGTTTTACCTTTTCTAGCATATGGATTTCCATTTTGTTTCACTTGAATTTGTAGAACTTTTGTCTATTAGAGATCCTCATTCTTCTGAAATGGTGTTCTGTGAGTTGTGATTAGTATGACAAAGTAATAGACTAGCAGTTCATCCTTACTTAAGATAAAAATCAAGCAGATTTAAGGACTTCTGAGTACATGTTATCAGTGAAATTAGAGGTGTAGTAAATGTAGAAGGAACCCATAAGGAGATTGAATCTTAGTAACTGGAATCCTGACAGGACTTTTGTGGGAGACTGTTGCTTCATAGTGATTCTTTTTCCCCCCTCAGAATATTACAGATTATCATCTTATCTACAGTTTATATGGAGAGACCTTTGATCTCTTGGTAAAGCTTACTATAAAGTACCCAATTTGCGCTCTCAATTCTTCCCCGATCGATCTTTCATCTCATATTTTGCTTTTAAGTAGTTTTTTCGATAATTTATGAGTCACTCGACATTTCTTTTATTAACTTCCAATCTTTTTAAAAAAATATATATATTTGTGACATTATAAGGTTAAAATTTTCTTTTCTGGTGTTTCATGCACATATCAAATGTGCATCAATCACAACTTGCTATAGCTTGTGAAAATCAAAGAGATGTCTGGGAATCATGAGAGGTTTCTCTTCATAGTAGTTCATTTCAAGGTCATCATCACAATATGATGGCGCTGGAGGTCCTTTCGATTATTGTCTAATTAGATGATTCGCTAGTACCAATGTTGTTAGTACCAATGTTGTTAGGATCGAAATATTATGTAGGGTCATCTTTAAGCAATCGTGGATTAGATCATGGAATTAAAATAAAAATTCATTAATTGTCATGTATTGTAAAATTTAACACTATGTAATTCAATTGAAAGCTGATGTGTCAAGAGCATAATAAATTTATTCATTAACTTATCTTCTATGTGATAAATGAATCATCAATCTGTATTGTGAATGCATGCATCTGATAAGGTGAACTTATTATACTGTAGATTCACAAGCTGATGCAAAAGTTCGTTTTGTTTTATTTCCTTTTTGTTTTCTTGTATAACATAGGTTGATGATTTTCCAAGTTTTTTGGGATTGATAGAATTGGATGACCCTTTACCTATTGTTTGAACATCTTATCTATCCCATTAAAACTCAAGACCACTCATGATTACTCTTGTTTCTTTAGATGTCAGCTTGGAGAGGCTGAAGGAAGTTTTTGAACAATTTTAGGCTTTTTGGAGACCGTGAGAGATACTATAGAATTCTTGGCTGTGAATGGTGTAGCTCATTCAGTTTACTGTTGCTACAGCATGATATTTCACATGCAGCATTGGGATAGAATAAATTAAGAAGACGATGCAAGATTACTGAAAGGTGTTAACGTGAATTGCATCATCAAATTATGATACGTGGACCTTCTGATAGATAAATGCAAGATGCTTTTTTATTTTGTTTGGGGGTATGACTTGTCTATTCGGCATTCCAACTGACAGAAACATTGGTTTCTTGATTTCACTTCTCACTTAACCAATTACTTGCATAAAATTGCAGTTTCAACAAAAAGGATGGGTTGGGATTGGGATGTTCTGTGGGGAAAGGATTAAAGATAGTCGTAGGGTTGTGTATGTGTTCATGTTTGTGGATGTGTCCTTTTGATTAAATTTGATTTGCCCCCTTTCGCAGATGAGTGTGGTATAGATTACCTGCCATTGCCAGTTGGGATGGATATATATTTAAATTTCTACCATCCCATCTAATAATTTTTCAGGAACTGTGTGGGTGATCCTCATGGATGTCATTATTGGATCAGCTTTGACATTACTGTCATTGTTTTGTTTTTTTTGTGGAATTTAATGAAGTTGGCCTAGTGCAGGTTTTGCTTGCATGGTGTGCCTTTGAGAATGATTCAAATTTTTCCTTTTGTTTTGCAGTTTGGGTACAAATATGTGAATGTTTCTTGCTTGCTAACTGTTACTATTTCAAGTTTCAGTTTTTCTTGATTCCATTGTTTATTTAACCATATCAAACTCACAATGAGACGAAAGGGATTTTGTTGGAACCCACACACTGTAGTAGGGAAAACAAAATATCTTATTAGCTCAACATTCACTTGATTTGTATATATTTTGTATCAGGAGATTGATAATTCTACTTCTTTTCATCTACTCTTTACAACTTGTTTCTTGTTATTGATGAAGTCATTCTGATGTTTGAATTTAACAGACATGTGTTTCCTTTTCTGTTTGCAGGTGGACAGACTAGTATTAGGTAATTTCAACCGCCCTGAAGCTGTAGAGCTTATTTGCATATTGTAGGCCTTGTTGAAGTTTATTGTACGATTCGCAAGTAATTAGTTTCCATTTCACTTAATTAGTTTCCATTTCACTGTTTCCTTATTGATCTTCGCAAGTAATTAGTTTCCATTTCACTTAATTAGTTTCCATTTCACTGTTTCCTTATTGATCTTATCTTTGTTTAATGTCAAACAGTTTTGGTTGGAAACTCTGCTTTAATAATTGAGATAGGGAAGGCATGCATTAGGCATGATGTCCCCATTTGAAGGAAATTAATGAAAGAATACTCGCAATTGAATTTGTCATTCTTCTCTAAAGATTTATTGAGATTTGCCTTACTGTAATGATACACCACGATCATTTCATGTGCGAAAGAGCTGAGGAGGATTGCTTGACGACGCCAGGCAAAGAGCAAGGATCCGTGCAATGTGTCTCCGGACAAGGTGTGGAGGAAGGTTCGAAGGCGAAAGGACAAGAGAAACCTTGCGATAGCCAACCATCAGCGTTGTTCATGGCGGGCGGCAAAAGAATATCCAAGTCAGTACGAACTCTTTCGAATCACTCGCCAAACACTATGGATTCTTCCCCAGAGCCTCTCTTTCAATACTCTCGGAGGAATGGGAAAGGCCTTCAGAGGTACAAACGACAGCTACGGAAAAGGAACCTGAAGGCAAAGAAAAAGGCGGATCAGGGGAAATGGAAATGCTTCATTAAGGACATGTGCGGGGAAGAAGATGCACCTCCCACGCGGGAAGAGAGCCCCAATGGGGTGGTGAACGCACTTGAGTTGAAGTTAGCGCAGGAAAATCGAGTACGGTCTTCGCCTTCTGCCTCAGCCGAATCGAATGTTGCACGGTTAGCGAGGTCCTCTCCGGTGCTGCGAGATGAGGCTATACTGCGGGAAGCAACGGACATTTGGAATTTGGGAAGACTCTGGGGCTCGAGGCGGTGGGAAATGAACACGAAACCATCGGAAAGTTAGTCGAGATGGAAATTCGAGACAAAGGGGCACTTCGAGACAAATTGAACGAAGTTGCTGAGCCGGAAGTTTCGAACAGGTTTTTATGATCCTTGCAACATATAATATAAGAGGGTTGGGGTGGAGGGTGAAGATTAAGGATTTACGAGAGTTTGTCGCACGAGAGAGGATTGATTTCCTGTGCATACAAGAGACGAAGATGTAGGTCGTCAGTAGGAAGCTATGTGAGTCACTATGGGGTGACGGAGATTTTGATTGGGTCTTCAAGGGCGCAATGGGAGCTGTCGGGGGACTACTTTGTATCTGGAAGAAAGAGTGCTTTTCGATGGATAACTGTTGGGGAGAAGATGGTTTATTGGGAGTGGAAGGATATTGGGGAGTTGATCGAGTCAAATGCCATGTCGTCAATGTCTATTCCCCGTGTGATCCGAGTTCCAAAAAAGAGCTATGGAAGATTTTGGAAACTAAGATACAGGATCTCCCAGATGACCGTTGGTGCATATGTGGGGATTTCAACGCGATACGAAGTCGTTACGAGAGGCGGGGACGAAATATGAATAGCAATGATATAGATTGCCGGGATTTTGATGAATTCATCTGTGGTTTGGGCTTCGTAGACTTACCGCTGGTAGGTAGAAAGTTCACGTGGTACCAAGCAGAAGGTTCTTGTGTTAGCAGGCTGGACAGATTCCTCCTATCTGATAAGTGGGTTGAAGAATGGCCTAACCAAATCCAGCGGGGCATCAATAGGAGCGTGTCAGATCATTGTGCCATTGTGTTGAAATCATTCGTTGAGGACTGGGGACCCAAACCTTTCAGGGTAATTGATTCGTGGTTGCAACATCCGGAATTCAAGGTATTTGTCGAAAGAAGTTGGAGTGAGGGGGTTTTGTTCTGAAAGAAAAGTTTAAAATGCTGAAGGATAAGCTCAGAGGTTGGAATAAGGAGGTGTTCGGTTCTGTGGATGTTAGAATTGAAGAGTCTCGAGCAAAGATTATGGATCGGGATGCAATCGCGGATCGAAGAGCTCTGCACTCTGATGAGGTGGCTTTAAGAAGGAATGATATGGTAACTCTACTAGGACAAATCAGGAACAAGGACTCACTACTTTTTCAGAAGTCTAGAATCAGGTGGCTTCAAAACGGAGATGTAAACTCACGATTCTTCCATAAATTCGTGAACAGGAGAAGGAAGAAGAACGAATTAGTGGGAATCGAGATTGATGGCCAGTGGGTGGATACTGTGACAGGGGTTAAGAGCGGGGTCCAGGGCTATTTCGCGCAGCGGTTCCAGCAGGACGAATGGATCAGACCTCGACTTTCAGACATTAGCTTTACTCAGTTAAGTGATTTGGACAACGGGATTCTTACATCTGAATTCGGAGAGGAAGAGATAAAAACGGCTGTGTGGTGCTGCGAGAGCTCCAAAAGTCCTGGTCCTGATGGATTCAACTTCAGGTTTATCAAAGAGTTTTGGCATGTCGTCAAGGACGATTTCATGAGGTTCCTATCTGAATTCCATAGGAATGGCAAGATTGTTAAGGGGGGGCAACCCTTCTTTTATCGTCTTGGTGCCTAAATCAGAAAACCCTGTCAAGATTGGGGAGTATCGATCGATATCCCTAATTGGTTGCGTTTATAAAGTATTGGCAAAGCTTCTGGCAAATAGGTTAAGCAAGGTATTGGATAGGGTGATATCTGCCACCCAAACGGCTTTTGTGGGGAACAGGCATATACTGGATGGGGTTATTATCATAAATGAGATGCTAGACGAGTGGAAGCGGACCAAAGGGACATGTATACTCTTCAAGGTGGACTTTGAGAAAGCCTACGACTCAGTACGTTGGGGTTTCCTTGACGAGGTCATGCGGTTAATGAATTTCTCTGACAAATGGAGGTCCTGGATTATGGAATGTGTTATCAGTGCGAAAGCGTCTATTCTTATTAATGGGAGCCCAACTTTGGAATTAGAAATGAAGCGGGGACTGAGGCAAGGGGATCCTTTATCCCCTTTTCTGTTTATCTTAGTGGCCGAGGCGCTGTCCAAATTGGTAGACAAGGCAGTGGAGACTAATGCCTGGGAGGAGTGCAAAGTGGGTAGGAACAACATACCGATTTCCCATCTTCAGTACGCTGACGACACGGTTCTGTTTGGAGAGGCCACGATGGAAAATGTAAGAACATTCAAAGGGGTGCTGCGCATATTTGAATTGATATCGGGTTTGAAGATTAATTTCTTTAAGAGCAGTTTAATCGGCATTAATGTAGATCCGGTATAATTAGATGTTATGGCGGGTGTGCTGAATTGTAAAGTGGGGAACGTGCCTTTTAAGTATCTGGGTATCCCGATGGGATTAAATCCGAGGAGATGTGCGTCTTGGGAACCGATCTTGGAGAAAATTCGGAAACGACTGGCGGCCTGGGATGATAAATGCCTATCCTTTGGGGGGCGGATGGTTCTACTGAATGCCGTGCTGTCTTCGTTACCGGTCTATTTCTTCACCCTGTTTCGCGCCCCAAAAGCTATCCTTTCCAAACTTCGTTCAATTCAATCAGCCTTCTTGTGGGGGGGTGGGGAAACTTGTCGGAAAGTGGCATGGGTCAAATGGGAGGTGGTGTGCAAGTCTAAGAAAATGGGGGGTTTGGGGGTTCGAAACCTGAATTTTTTTAATAAAGCGTTGTTAGGCAAATGGGGGTGGACATTATTAAGGGGGGGGAATTCTTTGTGGTTGCAGTCGGTGTGGTGGAGAGATCTTTTAAAGAATACTTTCTTGGATCATTCGGGGTGGCTTTTGGGAGGGGTGTTTCGTAGGGTAGGGAATGGTCTAGGGACGAAATTCTGGTCGGATATCTGGGTGGGGGAGGAAAGCTTGGAAGAAAAGTTTCCAAGACTTGCATCTATAGCGCGGGATAGAGACATCTTATTAGGGAATAGGGGGGGGTGGGTGGATGGTATATGGATTTGGCGCTGGGATTGGAGGCGGGAGCTATTCGACTGGGAGTTAGATGTTTTTGCTTTGTTAATCAATTTTATTGACAGGTCAACTTTGGACCAAGACAGGGAATGGAGCCTTGAAGATAACAATTGCTACTCTGTTCGATCGGCATATGGTATTCTTGCAGAGGATGAAGTTCTTGATGATGAATCTGTGTTGATTTATGAGGATATCTGGAAGACTTTGGCTCCGAAAAAGGTTGGAGCGTTTGCTTGGCGGGTATTTAAAGACAGAATTCCGACCAAGGAAAACTTACGGCAACGTAATGTTATCCAAGGCCCGATCCCAGATCTGTGCGTTCTCTGTCATCAAATGGAAGAGACTACAGATCATCTTTTGTTCAGGTGCTCGGATTCCTACGCGTTATGGATGAAATGTTACAGGTGGTTGGGAGTCACTCTTGTTCTTCCTGACAATCCGGCTTCTCACTTGCTGCAGCACAAAGGGCTTTGGGAGCGAAGAAGAGGAAGAATGGGTTGGTTGACTATATGGTTGGCGGTTATATGGACCATATGGTTGGGCATAAATAATTTAATTTTCAGGGGTAGCATCGAGCCGGATGAAGATCTTTTTAATCTAGTTCTATTTAGATCTTGGTTTTGGATTAGACATAGCAGCGGTCTTAGATTCGCTTATGTACTGTCGGACTGGGTCTCTGAGCCTAGAATTTGTTTATTAGCTTCTTGATCTTTTTTTTCTTTCTTTTTCTTTTTGGGTCTGTGCGAGCCTGCTCGCCTTTGTAAACTTTCGTAGTACCTCTGATACTCTTTTATATATTATGCTTTTTCCGACAAAAAAAAAAAAACACCATGAAAAAAATAAGTTTGTCAAGTGGAATTTATACTGCTTCTGGACTTCATGGTGATGCCGTAGTTGGGTTTTATGCTGAGTTTATTAAGAAACATGGACAATGAGCTTCACCGAGGCTTAAATATTCTTCCAATGAAATAAGGCTTTTTTAACGGGCGTCTTAGGAGACATTTTTGGTGTTCATTAGCAGCTCCAGTGCTCTACCTCCAAGTGCTCTACCTCCAAGACGAGTACCCCTCCATCCTATCAATTACAATATCTGTGGGAATTCATTCTGAATATCTAAAGTCACTCAATTTCCTTCATCATTAATTAAATTAATAATGCATTGAACCTAGTGTGGTCAGACATATATCATACATAATAAACTTAGAAATTAAACAATTGTTGACTGCACACAGTTGGGCTTTGGAGTGGAAGTTCACTATCTTTAAGAAAGTCTAGTGGTAGTTTTGTTATTTTTGAGATAGCTTTCAAATTTTTATAGAATGTTGGTATGATAAATAATTAAATGATATGTAGTAACTGTTTATTGAAGATATGAAATAGTACAATGATTGAGAAATATGTCATCGTGTATAATAATAATGTTGATTTGAATGGGAAAATAGTTTGTTTGATTGAAAATGTTGAAAATACACTAAACTGAAATTACAACTTTCAATTATTATTGTTCAAACAGGTGTTCTGCTTTTCATAGATAAGTTGAGCCAAGTACCACCTTTTATTTATTTGTTACTTGTTCTTTTCTTAATACATGGCAATAGCTGTTCATTACTTCAGGCTCTAATTTCCATGACTTTAGTTGTTTCTCTACAATGTTTTATCAATGCTTCAAGATCTTTGGGACCTTTCCACGCTGTAAAAGAGATAAAATAGTGTGAGCATTTGTTCCAGTGATTACTATGTTGGAGTCTCATGGCATACTGTGTAGATTCCGCTATAAAGAGAGAATCGATTGCATCTCGATGATCTTCTGTCATGGGTTTCTTTTATCAGACTTTTGAGTACTTCTTCCATCGGGCACAGATCCCTGGACTTTGCTTCGACATTATTATTTTTCCTGTGTTAAAGCAAACTGGTTTTTGACAAGTCCTCTTTAAGTGCAAGTCCTTATTGTAGTCCAAATTATATGGTTGTAAGTGTTCGAGGAGTTATTTCACATCTCCCAATATTATCAGCCACTCGAACTCATGGCACATACGATTATTATGTTGTGCTACCTTTTCATCGCTGAAACCGGTTTTATGGTTCATTTATTTATTTTGTTTCCAGGCCTTATTGGAGGTGCTACTTTCCCAATACTCAAGCCATTATATATGTTGTTGATTCAAGTGATACTGATAGACTGGTGGTCGCCAAAGAGGAGTTTCACAACACACTGGAGGTACTCTTGCTTTTGTTCATTATTATTGCCCCATCTGGAATTTAATTTTTTGTTCAAATGTATGTTTTATGCTTTAGATAAAGCAGATTGGGGAATCTGTTTCTGGCAGTTTAGATTATGAATTAAGCTGAAGCACACTTGCCTTCTTTTTAGTTCATTTTCGGATATGGTTGGTGGGTACTAGGTAGTGGTAACTTACGATGAAGAAAGGTAGAGCATACTGTTGAATAAAAAAATGGATATAGATTCATTATTATCTGATAACGAGTTAGAGATAAATCTTTATATTTTTAATTTCTTAGTAATTATCTTATCTTAGAAGTTCTTTAGATTATGAGTTTATTTAAACCTACCTTATTCATCTTTTTTATTCATTCAGAAATAAAGAGTTCAGCAATTCTCCTTAAACACTCTTGTTCTTCATGGTATCAGTCCCAGGATGGGAAAATTGATGACCAAATACGGTGGAATGGCTTCGGGTTCAGGCGGCGATTCCTCTGCCTCAAACAAATAACTCATCCCCAATCCCACCCATTATTTCCGATGATACGTCCATAACTATCAAAAATCATAGGTTAAATGGACACAATTACCTTCAATGGTCCCAATCAGTTAGGATGTTCATCCGTGGGAAGGGCAGGGATGATTTAATCTCGGGTGCCAGCCGTTGCCCAGCCACATCTGATGCAGCGTACAAGTTATGGAATATTGAGAACAATATGGTGATGTCCTGGTTAATTAATTCCATGACACCCGATATTGGTGAACAATTCTTGTTGTATTCCACGGCAAATGACGTATGGGACACTGCTCGAGACACGTCTCCAGCAAGGAAAATATTGCGGAATTGTTCGAGATCGAAAGCAATATTCAGGCCTTAAAAGGAGATTCAACGGTCACTCAATTCTTTATGGCGCTTAACCGTTTTGGCAACAATTGGACCTGTTCGAAACTTATGAATGGAAGTGTCCAGATGATGAAGGAATTTATCGATCAATTGTTGAGACTCAACGAGCATTCCATTTTATGATGGGTCTTGGCGCAACATTAGATGATGCTCGTGCAAGAGTTTTGGCGGTCAAACCACTTCCACGTTTCCGTGAAATCTTTTCCGCTATTCGTCACGAAGAAAGCCGTCGGAAATTGATGATGGGTCCATCGATCATTGCTCCATTAGTTGAGGGATCTGCGCTGGCCGTGCCTCGGTCTTACTCTGCTCCGCCGCCCCACTTGGAAAATAATTCCATTCCTACTGGATCCTTTGGCCAAAATTCCGGATTCTCGACTAATATGCGGAATGGGCGTCATTGGTGTGAAAAATGCAACAAACCCAATCATACTCTTGAAACTTGTTGGAGGATTCATGGCAAACCGGCCAATTGGAAGTCTTTTCGCCAGAGGCGTGCAAACTTCGCACAACCCGAGGGTACGGTATCTGATTCCCAGCCCTTTAGCAAGGAACAACTTGATGCTCTTCAGCAATTGTTGAGTAAAGCTCTACCACCAACCAATCCTCCACCTATTGGTGCTAGTATTTCGGCTCATACATGTATGATATCCGTTGCTTTTATCTCACAACAGGTGCTATCAGATTGTTGGATAATAGACTATGGTGCATCCGAGCACATAACGGGAAATCAGAAACTCTTACACTCCTTTCGGCCATGCTCTGTCCGATCGCGAATGGTTTTTGCGTACAGGTTCTTGGGTCGGGGACAATCCAAGTCTCGACCACATTTATTTTGAATTCTGTATTATTTGTTCCTGATCTTGATTGTAATCTTTTATCTGTTAGTCAAATTAGTATGGATCACAATTGTGTCACTAAATTCTTGGCCAACTTGTGTATTTTTCAGGACTTGGCTTCGTCAGGATGATTGGAAATTCTGAAAACTGTGCCGGCCTGTACCTCCTCCGACCGACGTCTGTCATCTCGTCTCCTTGTGCAAGTTCCTTGAGTTCATTGTTTTCCCGTATTTCGTCTAGCACAGACTATGATGTTTTATTATTGCATTATCATTTAGGACTTCTGAGGTTATGTATATGGCGGAACTTTTTCCATCTTTATTCCGTAATAAAAGCTTACAAGTTTTTATCTGTGATGTTTGTCAATTTTCTAAGCATACTCGTCATAGCTATACACCTCTTCGTTATAAGCCGTATCACCCATTTTCACTCATTCATAGTGATATTTGGGGACCGTCAAGGGTTAAGAATGTTTCAGGCTGTCGTTGATTCTTACTATTCGTTGATGATCACACTAGGCTATCATGGGTATTTTTAATGAAAAACAAATCTGACCCTTTCAACAATTTAACACCATGATTCAAACACAATTTTCTACCATAATCCAGGTGTTAAAAATTGACCGCGCTCGTGACTACTTCAATTATTCTCTTGGTTCATATCTTCATAGCCAATGAATTGTCCACCAAAGTTCATGTGTTGATACACCCCAACAGAATGGAGTCTCGGAACGCAAAAATCGCCATTTATATGAGGTAGCTCGCTCTTTACTTCTCTCCCACAATGTACCGCATTCTTTTTGAGGTGGTGCGATTCTTAGTGCTGCAAATCTCATCAATCGGATGCCCTCTCGTGTCCTTAAGTTTGACACCCCAATTCAAACAATTCTACGAGCCTATCCCACTTTCCACCTTCTACCTACCATTCCTCTCAAAGTCTTTGGTTGCACTGCCTTTCTCCACATTCATCAGCATAATAGGGGCAAACTTGATCCTCGTGCCATCAAATGCATCATCCTTGGTTACTCTCCAAACTAAAGAGTACAAGTGCTATCCCCCGGTTCTTAAAAAATTCTTCAATTCCATGGATGTCACCTTCTTCGAGAATCAGCCTTTTTACTCCAATTATTCGGTTCAGGGGGAGAAAAATGATGAACCCCTGAATAGGGAAGCACTTGAACCGGTCTTTCCAAATAGAGCCGATTACGTCCACTCAGGGGCCCATCACACATCCAAGTCCTTCTCCCAGTATCACTGAACTACCATTGCAGGTTTATTCTAGGAGGCATCATCAACCTGTGCAGATTCAGCCTTGCTGCGGCTCCTCCTTGGAACCAAGATCCACTGAAAAACCACAAGATAACTCTGATTCTTCTGAAAACAGTATTAATGAATCTGATGATAGACCTATTGCTGATAGAAAAGGGGCTAGATCATGAACACAACATCTTATATGTAAGTTTGTCTCAGTTGAGCACTTATCTCATGCGTATCGAGCTTTTGTATCCAATTTAGATCAGGTCAGGTACCTTCCACTATTGAAACTGCTTTGCAAGATCCAAATTGGAAATCTGTCGCCCTCGATGAAATTCGAGCCCTTGAGAAAAACAATACATGGCTTATCACTTATCTACCACCAGAAAAAAAAAAAAAAAAAAAAAAGACTATCGGATGTAGATGGATTTTTTCTGTAAAGCATAAAACAGATGGAAGCATAGAACAATATAAAGCCAGATTAGTTGCAAAAGGGTACACTCAATCTTATGGCATTGATTACCAAGAGACATTTGCTCCAGTGGCCAGATTAAATACTATCCGAGTTATGTTGTTGATTGCTGCAAATGTCGACTGGCCCTTGTATCAGCTTGATGTCAAAAATGCTTTCCTAAACGGAGACCTTGAGGAAGAAATTTATATGGATATTCCTCCAGGATTTGGAACTCCGTCTACAGTGAGTTAAGTGTGCAAACTGAAGAAATCTCTTTATGGCCTAAAGCAATCACCCAGGGCATGGTTTCATCGCTTCTCAATTGTTCTAATAGGGAATGGATACCTGCAGTGTCAGTCAGATCACACCCTCTTTGTCAAACACTCAGAAGGTGAGAAAATCACTATCCTTATAGTCTAGTTGATGATATTGTTCTCACTGGGAACCACAGTGAAGAAATGATTCAAGTGAAAGCTTTACTCTCAAGAGAATTTGAAATGAAAGATTTAGGGCATCTGAAGATGTATATCGAATATTACGATATCTCAAAAAAAAGGAACTCGGGAAAAGGATTGTTCTTCAAGAAATCACCAAGCAGAGGTGTCAAAATATACAATTTCACACTGATAGAAGATCCACATCTGTTTGTTGTGCATTTGTATGGGGAAACTTAGTAATATGGAGGAGTAAGAAACACTATGTGGTAGCCCGTAGTAGTGCTGAAGCAGAATATCAAGCATTGGCACAAGGCATATGTGAAGGGATGTGGTTGAAAAGATTACTGAATGAATTGAAGTTGGACCACAATCAAGTAGTGGAAATGATGTGACACAATCAAGCTGCCATAAGCATAGCTAAGAATCCAGTGCATCGTGATCGAACAAAGCACATTGAGTTAGATCGACATTTCATTAGTGAGAAGATTGAGAAAATGATCATTAACCTAAACTATATCTCCACTCACATGCAACTTGCAGACATCTTGACTAAAGCTCTTCACCATCCGGTGTTTGAAGACTTAAGTTCCAAGCTGGGCATGTTAGAAATACATGACGAGTTTGAGGGCGAGTGTTGAATAAAAGATATGGATATAGATTTCATTATTATCTGATAAGGAGTTAGAGATAAATCTTTGTATTTTAAAATTCTTAGTAATTCTTTTATCTTAGGAGTTCTTTAGATTAGGAGTTTATTTAAACCTACCTTGTTCCTTTTTTTATTCATTCAGAAATAAAGAGTTTATCAATTCTCCGATTGCTTTGTTGTTCTTTAACACTCTTGTTCTTTCACATACAGAACTTGTATATTTTAACACTCTTGTTCTTTCACATACAGAACTTGTTCCACACATCGCCGATTGCTTTGTTGTAGTGACTGTGTGGTCTGCATGAGTTGATTTGAATGGTAGGATGTGTGATTTGGCTGTTAATTATAAACGGAGTTGCGATTATCTTTCACTACTGGAAAAAACACGTCGTTCTTAGAAGAATGAATTCTCCTTTGTACGAGTAGTAATTATGACAGTAAGATGTAAGGTTTCAATTTTACAGTTTTCATTAATATTGGAAAGGATAAATGGGTCAAAAGAATGTGAACATCAGTCCTTTTGCGTTGGGAGAGCTATAGTGGATTTCCACTTCCTCCGGCCAGGAATCAACTTTGGTCGGCAAAGAGAATAAGAATATTTTGAAAAATCTTTCCTCTGCTCTCAAATTTAAGGCACATTTAAATACAAGGACGAGGACATCCGGTCTTGATCACAGCCTCACAGGAGTCAGAAAGAGAAACGGTTTACATGCTGTTTATATTTGCTCTCATATGACTCTTGTCATGAAGTTGCCTTGCCCTTCTTATTTCCCCAAATATATTATTAAGTATCATGTTAAACAAGCTTTGGGTGTATACTTGATCTGTGTGATCCCCTATTCTACTATTAACCTGTAATATTGCGGCTTCCTGTCAGGAGGAAGAGCTGAAAGGTGCTGTTGTCCTTGTGTTTGCAAACAAACAGGTTTGCTTAATCGGGCAGCAACCTTTATTCTTTTAAAGTTTGAATCTACGTTGTGCTTGACACATCATGTAAATATGTCCACAGTTGCACTCGCTCAATTTTGACAGGGAAACTAAAAAAATTACCTTTTTCCATATTGACTGGTTACAGGATCTACCTGGGGCACTTGACGATGCTTCTATAACTGAGGCCTT
The DNA here is from genome assembly GCA_907163345.1 of Haberlea rhodopensis. Taxonomy (NCBI): domain Eukaryota; kingdom Viridiplantae; phylum Streptophyta; class Magnoliopsida; order Lamiales; family Gesneriaceae; genus Haberlea; species Haberlea rhodopensis. The sequence goes on along the minus strand of CAJQUN010000003.1, from coordinate 8,865,734 downwards.
AGAGTTGCACAAGATAAAGAATCGCCAATGGGCTATTTTTAAAGCATCTGCAATAAAAGGAGAGGGCCTCTTTGAGGGCTTGGACTGGTAAACTCAATTTTCCGCTTTTGTACTTGATGTTGTTTTCCCAATTTCTTTTCTTAACCAAGTGAAATAGCTTTTAGCGGTAGTCCATGAGAATTGCTGCATCTCTTCCCGTTGAATTTTCTCTTAGAAATGCATCATGCATGCATTAGATTCTTCACTCAAATGGCACCCCATCTGTACAAATCTAACAAGATTTTTGAAACTGTTCTTTAGAGGGTCTCCTTCAGAATAAATTAGTCTCCGGAGTTCAGTAGCTTATATCTTAACATCCAGGCTTTTGTTAAAGAGTTAAAGGCTGGCTGGTCTGCCAAAGGGCGACATCGAGTCATTGTCAAAATATTTGTAAAGTTTCTTGTCATAAGTCAGGTAAAGGTGCATGCACCTAACAACACTGATAAGCAAGTCTTCAGAGCAAGTCTGCAAGAGCATTAGCTTCTCTGGGATACGCAATGTTGCGAGTTCCACATCAACTTCATATGAAATTATGGAGTGATCTCCACCGTGATGGACAAGCCCAACTTTATATTTCCGCAATAGACAATTCTATTTCTTTAGGATCAGTAGTTGTGTGTTCTCAATTTAATGAAACAATGTTACAGTATCAGTCTCTCTGTCTTTTATAGTTATTCTTGTCCTCTTGCCTTGTGCTTCTATCGTCAATCGAGCAGGTTGAGCAACACGCTTAAGTCTGGAGGTGGATAATTTGGACTATAAACAGCATAGTTGGTTATAGCATGGCTGCATTGATCTGGTAAATATCCAGTTGTTACCGTATATGATTTTTACTGAAATTTCTTCCTAGGTTGTCCTCTGTTATGTTTTGTGGAATATAGAGTTGATATTTGGATGGCAAGTTTGTAGTTTTACCGGAAATAGCAAACTTACTAACGTATCATTTTTAAATCTTTGTATTTTCCCTATATATTTCACCACTGCATACATTGTTTTTTTTATTTTTTATTTGTTAGTATATTCTTATTTTAGTGATCTATATTATAAAATTTTATCTTTTGTAGATGCAATTAATAAATTTTAATATTCTGCATAGTCTTATAAATGTTTATTTCATTCATATCATAAATGTTTATCTAATAGTAATATTTGTTGATGCAAGTTCCTTTTAATTTTTTAAATGTACGATAAAGTATAAACTATTGAAATTTAATCAAAAAGATAAGTGTGTGTATAAACTATAAAGTAAGTGGATATGCCGCCATCATCAATGTCTTTTCTGTTTGTCATTTTGATAATAAAAAGAGCTATTTTGGAGGCAATATGCTGTTAAGGCATAATTTAAGGGAGATTAGCGTGAGGTGCCTTCTCAAATGACCAGACCATATGCACGTGAAGTATATGTGGTTAACTTGATTTTAATAAGGTGGTTCACTCAATTTTGACAAACGCTTCAACGAGATGGTGCGCTAAATTTCACAAGTGCGCATCTTGAGTCTACCCATGCACGTGTTTCATACTTATACCGGTAGAATCAAGAGGTGCACTTGTTCAAAACATAAACTTTTTAGGTTTATATAGTGATGCATTTACCTATATTATGTGGTGCACTTGATTTTAACAAGTTAGTTATTTTACAAGGTGGTGCATTCAATTTTGACAAGTGCACTCAATTTTAATAAATGTGATATACTCAATTTTCACAAGTGCACCTATAGACTCGAGCGGTGCATTGGTTCAAAACACATTTTTTTAGGTTTAGATAGTGATGTACTTGCTTACATTATGTTGTGCATTTGATTTAAACAAGGTGTTGCACTCAATTTTGACAAGTATACTCAATTTTAACAAGGTGGTGCATAATTTTTACAAGTGCCCCTTTTGAATCTACTGGTGCAAACGTATCATACGTGCATCGGTAGACTCAAATGGTGGACTTATTCAAAACACACTTTTTAGGTTAAGATTGTGGCCCACTTGCTTATATTGTGTGGTGCACTAAATTTTAACAAGGTAATACACTCAATTTTTACAATGTGGTACGCTAAAGTATCACAAGTGCATCTCTTGAGTCTACCGGTGCACGTGTTTCATACGTGCACCGGTAGATACAAGCGATGCACTTGTTCAAATCACAGGTTTAGGTTTAGATTGTGGTGCACTTGATTTTTAAAAGTTGGTGATTTTTACAAGGTGGTGCACTCAATTTTGACAAGTATACTCATTTTTAACAAATGTGGTGCACTCAATTTTTACAAGTGCACATTTTGAGTATACTGGTGCACGTGTATTATTACATGCACCAGTAGACTCAAGTGGTACACTTGTTCAAAACACACATTTTTTGGGTTTAGATTTGGTGCACTTGTATATATTTTGTGATGCACTTGATTTTAACAAAGTGTTGCACTTGATTTTAACATGTTTGTGATTTTTACAATGTGTTGAGAAGTGTACTCAATTAAAAAGATGTGATGTACTCAATTTTCACAAGTGCACCTTTTGAGTCTATCGGTGCACGCGTATCATATGTGCACCGGTAGACTCAAATGGTGGACTTATTCAAACCACACTTTTTAGGTTAAGATTGTGGTGCACTTCCTTATATTATGTGGTGCACTCAATTTAGACAAGGTGGTGCACAAAGTATCACAAGTGCACCTCTTGAGCCCACCAGTGCACGTGTTTCATACATGCATCAGTAGACTCAAGTTGTGCACTTGTTCAAAAACAAACTTTTTAGGTTTAAATTATTGTGCACTTGCTTATATTATGTGGTGCACTTGATTTTAACAAGGTGATGATTTTTAAGGTGGATTGAATGTGGTGCACTTGATTATATTATGTGGTGCACTTGTGCGAAACACGCGTTTTATATTAAGGTGGTGGTGCACTTGTTTATTATTAAGTTAGTGCACCTAAATTTGACAAGTTGGTGCATGTAATTTTAAGCAAAATTATGATTTTAACACGGTTGTGCACTTAATTTTAACAAAATCACGGATTTTGTCTATCAGTGCATTTTTTTACACGTGTGCCCGTAGACACAAGCTGTTTAGAAATTATGAAAACACATTTTTTTTAATATTAAGGTGGTGGCGCACTGGCTTATTATTAAGTTTGTGCACCTAATTTGACAAGTTGATGCACGTAATTTTAAGCCAAATGATGATTTGAACACTGTGGTACACTTAATTTTAACAAAATCACGAATTTTGTCTACCGGTACACGTGGGCGCACTTGCTTATTATTAAGTTGGTGCACCTAAATTTGACAAGTTGGTGCATGTAATTATAAGCAAAATGATGATTTTAACACGATGGTGCACTTAATTTTAACAAAATCACGGATTTTGTTTGCCGATGCATGTTTTTACACGTGTACCCGTAGACAAAAGCTGCACCCGTAGACACAAGCTGTGAAGAAATTATGAAAACACGCGTTTTAGGTTAGATGTTGGTGTATTTGCTTATATTATGTTGTGCACTTGATTTTAACAAGGTGATGCGCTTAATTTTAACAATTTGATGATTTTCTCAAGGTGATGCACGTCCTTCCCTTCCCGATGCACGTCCTTCCCTCCTTGTTTTCTGCTAATCCACAAATGCTTGTCGCATAAACACAATTTAAACAAAGAAACCACCACAAATCTTTGTAAATTAGTTCATACAAAAATGACTGCCATGGAAAATGTGGAAAATGTGTACAGCTACAAAATACGGGATTCAATTTCACAAAGGAGTCGAGCATTTCACCGAACATTTGGTTTTGCAAACTGGACAAGAAGAATGAAAAAGCAACCATTGTTGAATACAACTCACATGGAATCCATGCTTACAATACTCTAAAACCCTAAGTTTCTCCCCAATTCCGAACTCTAATAAGCATATTATGCACTCCATCCCTTCTCCTGCTAATCTGAATTTCTGCATTTGTACCCCCCTCGCCGCTTCCGAGCTCCTCTTTCCCATTATCTGATGTCTGTTTTGCTGCCTCCAACAGGTTTGCCAGAAAACTTCTCGGAAACTCAATCCTGACTTGTGGAAAGACCGGATTTCTTACAGGAAAGACGTAGACATGTTATGTGCTATTCGGATTTGGGTCTACGAAGTGATCGTTGGATTTCATTGATTTAGGGGAAGTGGGGATTGAAGGTGGGAGATAGAAGAACCATTTGCATAGAAATGGTGGTTGTAGTAAAACAATGATTTCAAAAAATGGGTCTGACCTAGATTTTTTGAAATATGGGTATTTTCGTCATAAAAAAATGCTTAATTGGACAGAAACTCACAAATTGGACTTCATGAATTGTGTTTCTTGGAATGTTGATGTTTAAGTAATGTTGATTTATTGCCATATTTATTTGAATTATATCTTTCTGCAATTTTGCCTTTTTATATATTATTATGTTTACAGTGAAATATATACAATTTAATTAACTTAAACAAGATAAACAATTTTTTTGTTACATTCTCTTAATTGGTAGTTGGTAGTGTCTCGAAACATACCAAGCTTAACCTATCTCTTTCTCATAATTGTTATAATAATAAAAATTTATTTGCAAGTAATTATTCAAAACATGAGAATTCCAGTACAGAAGAGAGATATTCGTCTTGATAATCATACCATGATTATAATTTATGACGATTGAAAAATATAAAATTGTCAAGCCAACTGTCTGTGCACCAAACTCTACAAATCTAGGGAACCATATCCAAATGGGACACTTAAATGTGATAATCATATTTATAAAAAACAGTTAGAAACTAATTTCTTTTTTTTTAATGATATTTATCAAGATAAAAGCGTGTGTGTATATTACTTTGAGAATTTTGGTATAATCATTTTACTCAATCTTCATATCACATATATGTTTACTTTGATGCTGTGCATCATCATTTTTGATGTAAAATATTACACATCAATCGTATATCAATGGTTGATATAACCCCGAGAACATTGTCATTGGGATATGTTTATCTGGCCATAATTTTTTTTATCAGTCAAATTTTATAATTTGATAAGATATTTTCCAAATAAAGAGAGTTCGTGATTCTTCTACATCAATGAAAGCAAGACTGAAAATGTTATAGCAAAGTGTGGAAAAGTCGGTTCCTTTTGGAGCAAATAGTTCATTTCTTGTGATCACCCATCAAATACCGCTCCTAAACACATATGTAGATCATTATAAATAAATAAACAAAATAAATATTTTATATAAATTTAAAAAAAAATTAACTGCAATTTGTAAAATCACTGGCATCAGATCAAGACCATGATGACATGATGAGACTTACTTCTGCTCAGTTAGACTTCAGAACCAGGTCCGTCCGGCACAGTCAAAAGACAACTACTTCACTCAAAAATATCATCAAATCTTTATTGTGGCTGAAAAAACAACGCCACGTGTCACCCTCAAGATTTCCCTCCTCTTCCTACAAAGCTGACACAGACCCAGCCTATTCATACCATTATCGGGAATACTTCTTGGCTACCCCCATGGGCACTACCCCATGGGGGTACAACACCCTTGGATGAGCATCATTTCCCCAAATGATGCTCATCCAAGGGTTGTGCTACCCCCATGGGGTAGTGCCCATTGGGTAGCCAAGAAGTATTCCATTATCGGAGAGAAAAACAATCCAAAAATTTCAGTTTCCAAAACAAATAATAATAATAGCAGTAATAAGAGAGAGGATATGGGTAGCGGCGGAGAAGCCAGGACCAGATATTTCACGCCGGCATTCCACGCGGCGTCCAAGCCTTGTGACCATGGTTTATCGTCACGGTCACGGTTCTCGAAACGAAAGCTTCATTCCAGTTCCAATGACATTTCACGAAACGGTCACGTCGCGGTTTTTTTAAAAAAATTATTTAAAATTTCAAAAAGTTGAGTTTTTAATATATAGTCATTTATATATTAATTACTATGGATTTAATATGACGTTTTGGATTTTTTTGTTGTTGTTTTAGCTAGTCAAAAGTTGAGTAGATCATACATAAGATTTTTGATTTTTTGGCTCATTTTCAAATAAATTTAATTTATGTGACAATATTTTATTGAACGAGTGGTTTACTCTATTTAGCTAATACACTACTTATGTATCGCTTCTTCCTCTGGACAACTATTTTCTCCACATATAACTTCTTGAAAAAGCGAACATCAACTTTTCTAAAATGAAATATATAAAAATATAAAATTTATTCTGTGACAATCAATTGATGAATATTATTTTTTTAAAATACATAAATATTAATCCTTAAGTACTCATTCTCCACATTATTTTTTGATAAAATATTATAATCATATAAAAAATTAGTTGAGAATTAGACACAAAAACTAATAATAAATTTGTTTAAAAACAATTTTTTTATTAAAATTTAATGTGAATAGAAACTTTACACTTCTTCTCTCCAAATCTCATCTACTTCAAACTCCAAATCACATTCCTGATTTCATGTATATTTTGCAAGTCTGGTTATGTAACTAAGAGTGATTCCCCCTAAATTCCATATTATATTTTCATCCTAAAGCCATTCGAAGCACAACCGGCAAAAGTTCAAGAAAATGAACAAACATAAAGGAATTTCAACATAACACATGAAGAATCAAATGGATCTCTTATTGTTCAAAAATCGACTTAATGCACAATTTCAACAAAAAACATCAACTTTAAGAATTAATTTTTTTTTATTCAAATCCGTTCCGCGCCGTTCCGCCATTCCGCCGTTCCGCTCCACCAATAAATCGCCGCTTTCCGATAACATAACACATTTCCAGAGCAACCTACGTTGCGAGCTGGAACTTTGGAACGCCCACCTCCGTTGACGTTCCAGAACGACCGTTCCGACCGCGACGGTAAACCATGCTGAATCCATGCTTCTGAAGTCCTCCATAACCCCCACCTCCGCCTTTCCAGCATCCATCAGCAACTCCGTTGATAAATTAGACAATTTTATTGTTAGGAGGGTATCCGCCTTGGCATCGACATGAGTACCTGTAAAACAAATACAAATACACAATATTCGAATATAATACTAATATCAAAAGGATATAGATTCCGGCTCAGATCTGCTGTTCCCCAATCTACGTCACGGAGAGAATCCAAGGTAAAGGCCGGAAGGTTTGGACAACACCCAACACCCACGTTCTGCCCGAAAGCACAAAGCACACGACAAAGCTCACGGCCAGCGCACACAGCCAGCAACTCGGAACCAAAGGAGCACAAAGCTTAACCGGACGATGAACCCCTTCGATTATCTCGTCGAACACAAGCGCACAAAGCACTCTGACCGGAACGAACAAGATGAATCTGAGAGTTCAAGGAAGAGGCGCACAAATCACTGGTTCAGTAAAGTGAAGGAGGCGAACGTACTGGTTTAGGGGATTGATGGAGGCGGACGAACTGGAAAAATTGAGAGGAGGCGTAAACTTTTTGGAGGCACTTCTCTCAGACGTGATTAGGCTTAGGGTTAAGGGGGGATTAGTTTAGGTTAAATAAGGGTTAAAGATTATGGGCTTAGTTAATGTTTGGGCCACAATACCCAACACATGACACTGAACAGCTACAACACCGATTGTTGGGTTTCCATGAACCCAAATATTGCAACCAAATTTCTCGAAAACAACCCTTTCGTGAAGCCAATGAAATTCTTGTTCTCGGACTCGGATCAGTTTCTTGATTTCGACAGCTTCCAGGTTTCCCCGCAGCCTTGCAGTGACAGTGTCGTCCCGGTGCAAGCAACCACAAAACCGCCTGTCACGGCACATTTGACGGACAACTCGCTGGAAATCCAGTTTGATATCGAATTCAAGAAATCCAGCATCACTTCCTACAACAGCAGCTACAACTACCAATCTCTCGGCCGATACCACCTCGGTCCTTTTCTGCTATGCCATACCTACTCGGCCCACGTGGTCAAACTGTGGCGAAGACCCGGGCATAACCACTGGTCAATAAGGATGGTTGAACATGTACTAATGGTGAGTAATGTGTGCGTATTTCTCACACATTATATTTATGAGTTAATGGTTTTGGGCAGATCGTACCCCGAATTTGGCGGATTATAAGTGTCGAAAGCACCACTATAAATACAAGTGTCAGACAAAATAAGAAAGAGGTCAATTGCTCCCAAAATACTCTCTGAATATACATCAGGTTCTTCATGTTGTTTTTTAGCATATTGTGAAGAACTCTTACGCAACCTTTTTGGCTTTCAAGCTCATTGTGCTAGGCATATCCTATTCGGACACCATAAGCTTTACCACTTCGATATCTGCTATCGGAGTCCACTTATTTGGAATCAGGAATCATTCATCAACACATCAAATTACATTTTAAACATTTATTGGCGTAACAGACGATATAATATCACATAAATTGTGCTGTACTTGACCCCTGTATATTATGAGGGATGATCAACGAACCCCACCAGCACACTACTTTTATATATATATATATATATATATATATATATATATATATATATATATAGAGAGAGAGAGAGAGAGAGAGAGAGACTTCACGGAACTAATGATTTGACAGTTGAAAAACCTGAAAGAGTGCCATCCACTCAGCATAACAATGCATGCTGTTGTGTACAACACTACCTACGACTTCCCTTGCTGATGTTTTCACTCGAATACAGTCCTCTGTTACGTTGAATAATTAACATATACATGCTCTAAAAATTTTATGAGTTTATAAATTTTTAATTTATATTTTGATATAACATTCCTAATATGTGTGGACTCAGTTTACTATTATTATTAACATTTAATAACGAATACATATGAAAAATTCGAGTTAATTTTACCTTGTCATTGCTAAATTAATTTTGTAATAATATTTCTATACTAAAAGTATTAGTTTAAAATAGCAATTGCTATACATACTTATGCAAATTGTTTTTATCACAAAAGGTTAAATAAATTTATTGCAAAATAAAATATTTTTTAAAACAAAATTTGCTAAGCACGTATCTCTGTGTGAGTTATTTGGTGACAACATATACAAGTGCCCATATATTTTCTGGAGCATATTAAAAGGAACAATTTTTTTTAATTTGTTCACCAATTGTATGCCTAACCTTAGCAAGACAAAGGACTTGTTTCTTGAGAAAAATCAAACAAAGTTTGACTGCTTAGTTAAGAAGTCTCTCACTAATTTATTATTTAATGCGCGGCTCACGCTACACATTGCGGGAGGCCCATCCACGTTTACTCGAGAAGTCTCTCACTAATTGATTATTTCAATGATTAATTAAACAAATTATGTTCAGATCTAGCTGGATAATTCCGGTCACGAACAGGTTACTCCGAGCAGCACGAACAGTTAGATTCCGAACACCAAATATCGGAGTGATTGTGTTTAGGATCTCCGAACAGGGTATATCGAGCAGACTGAGCCAATGCCGAACAAAAATTACCTGAGCAGATCAAGTCAGTGCTCAGGATAACAAGTTATACAAGATCAAACAAGCATCAAGAATATAAGAGTTCCCAACAATATGTTAAAAAACCTAGTATATATTTAGAGTGTTTTTTGTAGCAATTGAATGTCCTGCATATACCTTCTGAGCTTTGTATTTATAGTGGTGCATTCGGTAGTTATGGCCCGCCAAATCAGGAGTACAATATGTCCACAACCTTGGCACGATTAGCTCATAACGTGTCCGAAAATCTATACTCATTACTCACTATTAATGCATGTTCAACCGACCATGTTGATCAACGTTACGATCGGGTCTTCAACCATTATTTGACCATGCTGGTTGAGCAGACACCTCATTTGCTCGGGTAATTTTTGTTCGGCACTCGCCAAATGAGATTTTATCTGAGGCAATGAGATTTTATCTGAGGCAACGTCTATGACATCATGTTCCATTATTTGGATTTTGGAGCAATTTGCCATCTACTCAAACGAGGGTATCCCGCAATTTAGTAAAACAACAACAATAAGAATAATATATAGTGAAGTCCAGCAAGGCAAATAGTCAATAGCTTAACATAATACACCCCACGTACATATTTTTAAAACCACTAGCCATTTATAGCTTTGGAGAAAAATTCATTTTATCCCATGATTTTAATCCATTAATATTTGCCATTCTCATTAAGAGTAGTTAATATTACATGATGTATTAGGCTAATTTTGTTTATTTAATAAAAAAAAGCTTGTATATGACGCTCAGGGGTGAAACTACAGTAGAGGCTCGAGTGGCTTCAGCCCCTCATCCCATCCCAGAATTAATATATATATATATATATATATATATATATATATATATATATATATATTTGTTTAGGATAAATGCATTGAAAAGTGTGGTTTAGGTGGCAAATGCAAGTTTCTGGGCTGTTGGTCGAGAGTTTGAAACTTTTGCACTCATTTTCATTAAATTTTTAGATTTGTCCCAAAAAATATTTGTTTTTAAGAATTATAAAAGTGAAAATAATTTTATATTTATTTGTCCAAACTTCTTATCTTTCTAAGTGTTGTTTTTTTTAAAAAAAACATGTAGATATACATCATTTTAAATAAAAATTATTTCTTTTTAAAATATGTTTTCTTGTAAAATTTTTTTTATCTAAACTTAAGCTCCCTTGTATGTAATAATTGAAATTTAGATTAAATGGATTATGAAATATTTACAGATTATTGTGAATTAAGTGATGAGTAAAGTTTATGTATGTAGAAAAAGATATTATTAAACAATAACTAACGAATATATAAATATGATGCTTAAATAAAATAATTATAAAAAATAATATATTATTTTTATATAAAAACAATATAAAATTTTACTCTTTTAGGTATGTCCTGGCGATGCTAGTACTAGCTAAGCTACAGTGAAATCCAACAAAGAGTCACAGCTATCACTAAGAACTAGCATCGTATTCAGTGCTCTGATAATTAAAAATAGTTTAAGAATAATGTTGAAAACTGTTGAATTCTGACCATTTTACAACTTCAGATCGCCGCGATGGGGACTTTCTTAACTTGTTTTCCATGTGTCAAATAAATGTTCAGTACAGAAGTTTACTAAGACAATAAAATATGTAATACCATATAATACAAAATACATTGTATATTTCTTATTTCTGGGTTCATTTAATTCGTGTTCTAAATCCTCTTTTTCCACAATAGTGCAAAGATTCTGGCTAGGTACATCCTTCATATGTTATTACCACTGTTTATTATTACGAGGAAATAAAATCCACACAAAGAATTAAAAAAAATAAAACAAAACCCACACAAAGAAATAAATAAATAAATAAGACGAGTCAGTAAAATATAAGGATATGTTTAGGTCAGACAAGATAGTATCTGATTGTGTTTTGATCTGAAATTTAATTTTGTTATGTACATCTAAACTAATAAAAAAATTTATTCTGAATTCGAGTTAAAGACCAGAATTTAGGATTCCATTGTTGCTGTCCTGAATGGCACTGCCCTCAGAGGCATCATCCACCATCCACGTTGAATCTTTTTTTTTTTCTTTTTTATAAAAAGATTCCAAATGAATGGTGATGATGTTCCTAAGGGCACTACCCTTAAGAGCATCATCAAACAAACCAGAATTTATTAGCTAGCAAAGGTTTGAAGTATGACTCAATCAAATTCGGTGCTTATTATTATTATTTTTTGTTGAGTGGGGTGGTGATAAATCATTTTTTTGCGCCAACACGACTTGAACTCGAGTCTACTCAAAGTAGATATGAGCTCTTATCCATCCCGGTAAGGCCAGAAAGCTCAATTCAGTGCCTTATTTGAAAGTTAACTACATTCATGAAATAAAATGTATATATGTTCAAAATAGCAACTTTCTCTATGAACATATTCAACAAACTAAATTTGATTCACAGTATTTTTAATGCATTCGAATCCAAATAAAATTCAAAAAACAAGATATTTATCTATACATTTTCTAGATCTCCGTATTAAAAATTTAAAATAATTACTCAATAACTCAATTAGTTTTTATCATCGATTCAAAATAATAGCTATTATACACATTTTAATAATTTTCCTTCTTTCATTTTTCACTCAACTTTCTTATAAAACTCAATAATTTGTTTTTCGAGACCCAAAAAAAAAAAAAAACTTGATATGATCAGGTGCATGAATTGGAGTATAATATGTATATAAATATAAAGAATAAAAAGTGTACATTTCTAAAATCTCACGTAAATTTGACATAAAAGATTGAATTTTTTGATTTGGTTATATATCTGCTTGCCTTTTGATTTCCTAACTACTCCATTAAAGGACAACAATTATTAATTCCATAAAAAAGAACAAATCGTTGATTGCTCTATCTATTTCGAGGAAATTTTGATGGTACCCGAGTGATAATGTTATGAGTATTGAGATAGATCCACTATTGATATCTAGGACAGTGCCATGAGATAAATCCATCATTGATGTTGAATATTCCATATCAATGATAATGATACAATAAGAACATCATCAAACTAATCATATTTCAACACTATCTTTCATCCCTCACTCGATAATGTGATAATTAATTAATGAATAAACAAATAACTTTCCAAATTAATGGGCTACTTTTGGTTTCAGCATTTTCTTTCAAATTTGTATCAACTCTATGGAGGTACTTATATTATAATTAATGTTTATATTATTTTTATTTTTATTTAATACTTTGTAAGATATATATTATATAAGATTGGTAAACGTATACAATACCATTAAATTGTCTCTTTGGTGAATCAAAATATGAAACGAACATATATATCCTTAAAAAATCAAGAAGATGAAACATAAATATGAAAAACAAAGATTTGGAATATTATTTTTCACGATTAAATAAAATTGTATATGCATATGCAACTTTTAATTAAGAATAAATATTAAAAAATTAATCCAACGAACAACAAGAACTCAATTAAAAATCTTTTAAATTTTAAAAGAAAAAAAATGGGTATCAAAGAAAAAGGAAACAGTATCAGTATATGCATCGAAAGTAACTTTATAATATTCCCATTTCCTGATTCCTGCAACTACAAAAATTATTTACACATCCCGAATTCCTCTCAACAAACGCGAAAGGTCCCAAATTTTTTAATCGTTCCAGGATTTGATCCAACTAAAATCACCAGAAATTCAAGAATTTTTCAATGGACTTGATCTGCTGGTGCTGCTGTAGGTTCATAATATTCCTCTGAAATCACTGTACTTTCACCACTGCTCGTGCTGCAACTGCTCTTACTACCGAAAGATGACGCTCTACTCGACATGGGGGTTGCCAAGAAAGTGGGTTTCTCTTGGCCAGCCATGATTACCAGGTACTTATCTTCAAGCACCGGAGGTGCCGTCTTAGCTTCGCCGCCGTCCGCCTTCCCGGCCTCAATGTCTCTGTCATCGTCACCCTGATTTTCAAGGTGGCCGGATAGTTTCCAGTAGGAACATGCAAGGATCAGAAGTGCAAAAGCAATGAGACCCAACATGGCCGCCAATCCGCCGAAGAGGTACGGCACAGGAGAATGCCAGGGAGACCTCTGCACCGGCGATGTCGGAGACGCTGATTCCCCTGTGGTGGCCATTTTAGAACCTTTAGGCTTGTGTATATATATATATATTCGTAGAAGCGTGAATTGAGAGTATACAATGCGGCGGCGGACTGTTGTTGTGGTTGCAGTGGAGGAGGTGGTTTGGAGAAAGGCTAATGAGTTTAGGCGGCTTTTATAGAAGGGGGGCGGAGAAAGGTTTTTGTGTTATTTTGAGTGAATTGTGTCCTTATTAATAAAAATTAGAAAAGAGGGAGAGGGGTCTACATATTTTGTGCTGTCTGAATATATATCCAAATAGATAGTGGAAAGCACTTGAATCTGATTTGATCGGATGTCACCCATGCTAATTAAAGGATTGATAATTAATTGGAGGGTTGATTTGATGCTACCCGAAGATTGGACATATTTTTACGTTATGTTTTGATAGAAGTATTTGAAATGAGTGTGTTTCAAATTCCTCACACAAATCATCTTTTATGTTTGAGTAAAAAGTTGATGTAGATATTTAAAATTCCTCGTTCTTTTTTCAATGCATTTCTTTTACATTTTTGAATGGGTTTTAAATGATAACAAACTACATGTCATTTCAAATTCATGAGTTTCAAATGATTAGATTTCAGATCATTTCCTATAAAATCAAATACTTATATCCAAATGCAGCTTTAGGAATTGCTCTAGGGGTAAATCAAACTATATGTTAGGAACATTTCAAATGAAATATTTTTAATATATGATGGATACACCTCATGGTAGCGTTCACTCGTCCTAATTCGAGTAAGTAAAATAATAAAAAATCATCGCACATTAAAAAGACCATTGTAATTATTAGCGATGAAGTGATGGTCTACCTATACTGCAGCTAAGGAGCTACGAGTTACGAGTTACTGATATATGAGTTTTAGCGATGAAGTTTTGCCAATATGTCATCAGCTAATAAAATTTATTAAGTGGACTGGTTAAAGGAACCAGCTCAAAGAAGTTTTCTTTTTTAACAAAAAAATAAAAAAAAATTTAAACTTTTGCTTGCTTTTTATTGATTGAATACAAAAACACGTAACATTCAAATGCCTAAAAAGTTCCTCAAACGATGCGAACGGTTTCGAAACTGATGTGTATGCTGATGCATATGAGTTTTAGCGTGTAAATGCAGCCTTTTTCATTCATTCATTGATTTGATGTCATTTTAAAGGATAATTATTTTTATCTTGAAAAACATTGTATAAAAAAAAAGTTTGATTCATGAGGTTATGTATATTTATATACGACTCACATGTGTTTTTTTTATCCTATTTTTTAAAAATTTCGAAATTATATAAGGCATCCCATTATTTTAATCAGTCAAGTTCTTATAATTTTTTATTTTTTTTTTGAATTAGTTTGAAAACATGACAAACTTAGGTTAAAATACCTATCATCGCTTTTTCTTTTCGGTGCTTGTCTTCTTTGCCTTTGTCTTTTTCGCTTCGGACTTGAAACATTTTTTGTTTACGCAAGTTCAAGGTAATTTTGAGTCTGTTTTAGGGTTTTTTTTAAAAAAAATTAATTCGCATTTTTGTTTCTTTCAAAAATACATCGAAATTTGGAGGTTTGCAAATATACCTCAAACCACGGTTTGAGGGAGTGGTTGGAGGACATAATCGGGTCAGGGCTGATTATTGTTGTGAATCATACGTTGAGTTTTGGTGACATGTTGAATTAAATATTGAACGCAGCTTTGAAGGGTCAATTGTACTATCGCGAAAATAGGTAGTCTTCGAGCACCCTTCAACATATCATTTAAGCATTCTGACATATTGGTAGTCATTACCCCACGACGACAACCCCCATCATGGGCTAAAGTCAATTTTTCCTTTGAAATTCCAGTCAAATATCTATATGCCAGAATATTTTTGTTTTTGATTGCCTCCATTGTGGCATCAAAATTACAATTCTGATGTTGTGTGCCTGCTTCTCAGCATAGATCTTTCAAATAGATATTTTTAAACTTTGAATTAAAATTAGAGCACACGTCTTAGACAGAAACGGTGCACATCATTATGAGGTTGAAAACGTGGTAGATCATCAACTGCGCGCACAATTCCCTTATGCCTATCTGAAATAAGATATACACCGATTGCACCACGTATAACATGTCGGCTGATATTCTCCAATAGCCATTTCCATGAGTCGTATGTTTCTTCATCAACAATCCTGAACGCTAACGGTAATATCTGATTGTTGGCATCCAGAGTGACGACGATCAATATTTTATGCTTATACTTTGTATATAAATGAGTACCATCAACACTAATGATTATGCGACAGTGTTGAAACCCATCTATGCATGGCTTGAAAGCCCAAAATACATAATTCAATGTATTCACCGCTCGATTGTTAGATCTTAAATGCCTCCACTCCACAATTGCTCCAGTATTATACTTTGACAACGCACCTATGTATTTTGGAAGTAGACGCACGGAGCTTTCACATGTACCATACATATTTTCCACCGCACGTTGCAAACTTCTTCATGCCTTAGTATACGAGATATCATAGCCATATTTATCTTTGACATTCTCCCAAACATACTTAATCTCGTTCGAAGGATCACATCGTACAATCTCCAACAATGTATTTGCCACCATATTACTATCCAAGTTGTAGTGGTCTATACCATTATTACTTGAGATACATGTGTGATGATCACCATACTTCGTTAATTTCCAAAAACCCATTTTGGGCTTCAAAGACGCTCGAAGACCCCATTTACACATTACGGTATGAGTAGTCTTTTTGCACCGTAATTTCCACAGAGTACGTGTGTTGTCCACAACACAATACTCACGTCTGACAACTCTAACAGAGTAATCTTTCACAGATGCAATCAGATCTTTCTTATCCTTGAAAATCATATTCACGGACAGCTCTCCGACCTCCGAGTTGTAGTATCGAGTTCGCGATCCAGAAGGTACATCAATCGAATCAAAAACATACTCTTCGTTGACCGCATTAAAAAATGGTGGTATTTCATTCGTGCTTGGCAAAAATGGTGTGTCTTGCATATGTCTCGGACCATAAGGTGGTTCGTGGGATGTTGTCTCTTCACCGAGAACTGTATGGACATTATCATCGTCTTCATCATGCATCTCATCACCGGGAAATAAATATTGTAGTCTCCAAGCTATAAATTGATCAACTTTCATAGCTTGGTAATAATTTCTTACTTTGTAATATTGAAGTTCTTCAATTCAGTTTGTTAATGTGTTTCGAGTCCAATCTCAGTATATGATAGGCTAAACAAGTTAGTCTCATCCCAGGAGAAGATGTGTTAATGTAATAAATATTATAAATATTTCCAGAATAAAATAAAGGATTTTGTCAATCTATCTCTCGGATTTCTTTAAAATCATTTTATATTTGGTTATATTCTACGCTCTAATGTAAGAAACGAATTATGGTTGCGTTACTATTGAAGGCCCCATTGCAGAACCATCGGTTGCGATCATGGGGTTGATGGTGAGGAGCCATCATAAAACCTGATGGGATACCCGACGGTAGTTTGGTCAAAGGTATATACTGTTTTGTCAAAATTTTATTATAATACGGAAGCGAGATGGACTTGTTATGTTTTTAAGCAATTTTCTTAAATAAGAGTACAATGGTATGAAAAATAAAGAAATGAAGAAGAAGACAAAACTAAGGAGAGGAATAAAGTTAAAAGTTATAGAGATTTTAGTATAAGTTGTCCTAAATTTAATGTCATAGTTTTTCTTACCCTTTTACAAATTTCTCCACTTAATCATCACACATAATTAAAGGTTTTATAACCTAAGTCACATAAGTCGGATGTGGGAGCGGATGCGGATGCGTGAGTGCGTCAATTTGCAAAAAATTTGAGTGCGGGTGCGCCTTAATGCGCCTATTAAAAATTAATAAATAAATATATATATATATACATACACACTGATGAAATGAAGTTAAACATACATAATAAACATCATATTTAACAAACTCACATCATTATTATATTATTTACAAATTTACAATATGAAGTTCTTAACAACTTTGGTGTTTGCAGCTTTACCATTCTTAAAAAGCATTAAAATTAGATTTTATTGAAGAAACTAACATTTGCAGCTTTGCAAAAATGTTATAGCCAGTGGTACAACGTAATTTGAATCTTGTATTTAATCGTTCGTCTAGCAAGAATTCTCCAAAAAATATATTGTAGAAATAGAAATGAAGTATTAAAGTTTTGTTTTATTTTAAGATATAAAATAACGAATTTGAAAAATGAAACCAAATTGTTCATATTTATTTCAACATGTTTGGTAATAGTATGAATTTATTAAAAATGACTCATATTATTTCTGGAGACTTATATTATTACTTTATGAAATGACTAATATAAACATTTAAATTAACTCAATAAAAAAACAGTTTTATTTATAAAGTTCATTCTATTAATTTTCATGCAAAAAACTAAGATATCAAATTTATTATTATTTACTCCGCAAAATGTTACAAAATCACAGATTTATCATACTTTCTTTTATCACATATTTTAATCTTTCATATGTTATGTCTTTTCATGATTCATTATCTATCTATTTACCATATAATATAATTTTCTTACCGACCCGAAATACCTAGAAACCATAAAAATTTATCTAAACCCAAAATCGAAGAATTTTTTTTATAATTACAAAAAAAAAAAATCGTAGAATTAAGGAGGATTAACAAGACTTAGTAACTTAGTGCGCGACTTAGTAAATCTTAATGCGTGAATTATGAAATCTTAGTGCGCGAATTAGGAAATCTTAGTGCGCGAATTATAAAATCTTAGTGCGCGAACTAGAAATTCTTAAAGCGCGAACTAGAAATTCTTAAGTCGCCTTAATGCGCCGCACGCGCACCGAGTTCGCCAGTTCGCGGCCGGAGCGCCAGTGCGTGGAGGGGGGTATGAGGATTATGTGACTTAGTTTATAACATTCCAAAATACTTTTTAATAATAATTATTATTATTATAATTTTTATTGTCGTCGTCGTCATCGTTGTCTTTTGATGATTAACATGCTCGAATTATCAGTTGATTTTCTATGGATTTACAATTCAATATTTTTTTCCCCTAAAACTGATATATCTACGTCAACCTACATTAGAAGGCTGAGTGGTATATAAATAATTATCTTAGCAATCAACTAATAGATTTAGGGGGTGTATTCAATCTGGACTTTTATTGACTTTTAATGATTTTTTTAAATGATTGACTTTTATGGAGTTGATAGATTTCTATTGACTTTTATAGAATTCCATGGTGTTATAAAAAGATTTGTATAGAGTCCCCTAGACTTTTTTAATAGATTTCTATGGACTTTATCGACTTTAATGACTTTTTTTAAATTATGGACTTTTATAAAATTGATAGATTTCTAATAAATTTTATAGAATTACACGGAATTATCAAAAGAATTGTATAGACTCTATAGATTTTATAATTTATAATTGATTTCTTTGAACTAACAATTGAACATAAATAACTTCTTCAATATATAATTTCTTTTTAATATTAATGTAAACACATTTTACTTATTTAACAGTCAAAAATGTGAAAAATACATATTCAATTCTTTTGCATGGCAAATATTGAACAACATTTTTACATCTTCAAGATGACGACCTTGAAGATTCAGTTAATGTTGCTATATAATTGTAGTCTATAATTTTGTGTAATAAAATAAAAGTTTCTATTAAATAACATTTTATAAACTTAAAATATTTTTTGATGATAGTTGACTACTATAAAAATTCTTAAAAAATAATATTTAAATAAACATGATAATTTATATCGTTATAAATATCTTTTGTTTTAGAAAAATATTTATTATAATTGTTTATAGATATAGACCTATAAAATTGTTTTAAAAATCTATCATCTAATATAAAATTGAGAACATTAACTTGCTATTTTATCAAAATACTTGTGTAAATATTAGTATTATATTGGATAAAAAATAAGATGTGAAAAAAATAATAATTGAAGAATGAGCCGCACATTAGGAATTAAAGAAAGGGTACACGTAGAAAACAGGGGAGGAAAGCCAATGGGGGAGGTGGCCGTGTAGGAAATGAAAATATCAAAGGGTAAAGAGAGGTAAGGGTAATTAGGAATTAAAAGTCATTCCAAATCTTTACTAGGAGTGGTGGTGATTTTTTAACTTTTTTGGGATGTACATGGGGCATCAAAGTTTGTACCTAAAAATTTCAACATAAGTCATTAAAAGTCTATGAGATTTTGGATACATACATACTTTTATATAGTTATAAAATTCAAGTTTGAATATCACCTGACTTTTTAAAACTATACAAAAGTATATCTTGAATACTATTAGACTTTTCCAGAGTATATAAAAGTCTGGACTGAATACCTCTAGACTTTTAAACTCCATAAAAGTCATTAAAAATCAATAAAAGTCTATAATCAATACACCCCCTTTATTACGTATGAGCATATATTAGCAAAGTTATTGCTGAAATAATTATATGATTTCCCAGAGTGGATCCGTGGTTTTTAATAAGGAATGAGAAGGGGAGAGGACTTGGGATAAAAATTGGGATTAATAATTAAAAGGTCATTAATTATGTTTAATTTTATCAATGAGAACAAAATTTGGTAGGTTATTTTGAATGGTCAATTGGCTAAATAAATCACACATTGAAATTTTGAGATACTTATGGTTTGTTTATATTGAGAAACAATCAATAGAGTGTAGCTAAGTAGAAAATATGGGTGCCTCTAGCGTGCCGTCCGTCCGTCGGGTCACGATCTGCTGAGTATTAGGTTTGAGATTTTTCATCTACCTGCTGAATTAATTTCAGATTTAAGTGTGGCACTTAAATCCGTATTAATATGATGTTAAGTAATGAGACTTTTCATATACCCCACTAAGCATTACATTTAATTTTTTAGACCTTTGAGAGGTCTGCTGCTCAGCTATATAAGATGTTTCAGCTCTAGTGTTTTAAGAATCTGAAAAACATAGTTCATTCATACATTTCATAAGTTTGAGAGTACTGCACACTACTGGTGTTCAAGAGAGTGCTCGGATTTCCGCATCATTCCTAACAGAGGCTATTGTGCGTTGTACCTTGAAACTCTCTTGTCCAAGAGGCCAGAAGCTTGTAGGCGGACACATTTGAATTTACGGGCACATGGATTGCTGTGGCCTCGTCCAGTTCCTGTTTTCTGTTTCCGGAAACTTTGAACAGTATATACAAACTGTTGTTGTGATTTTACTATTTCAGTATAATTTCTTTTTGCATAATCATTGTAAAGTGTTTAAATTCGTATATTTAAATATACAGAACCAACAATAAATATATCAAATTAATTAAGAGGATAAACTATTTTAGAAAAAAAGATAATAATATTTTTTAGTTTTTTTTAATAAAAAAAAAACCTCTCCACACCATATCGACCCTACTCTCGTTATTTTAATTTAAAATTTAGATTTATAAATGTTTATGTATCATCATAACATGCACTAGTCACCCTTAGATACGATTCTCACTAGATTGGTGTTTGTTTTAATTAAAATATAATAGCAATATAATATTTTTTGAGTAATAATTTAAACTTTGTTATAAATGTACTTATGTACTATGATTTTTTTAGCATTACTATAATCTTAATAAAGAGCCCCGTTTGACTCAATAAATCACTTTCGCTCTATTTATGAGCGAATTCATCTAACAAGATAAGAGTTGTTTACCCAGTTAAAAAGCTCGTTTCAATATCAAGCTTAGGGCTCTTTCTCAAGCCAGTTTAGGTGAATCTTTTAGGGTATTGCTCCATACATTCGATGGCTACCACAATCCATCATCATCCGACCCTACCTTCATTCCATATTCCATTTCCAAACGTTAAATCCAAACAAGTGCTCATTGAATTGGAGACCCAGATCGGAGCTGGATCGACTCATAATTTAAGTTTATTTTTTATTAAAAGTAATTAAAAAATTGCATACGCATCGGCATTACCTTTTAAAGTACAAGTTATTTTATTATTATCCAATCAACTCTTTTCTTTTATTTTTTTCGATATTTTTCGGGTGAGTTCAACCCAGGATAAATACATTACCCGTGTGCTAGATCCAATAGTCCAAATTTAATTTTGATATGTGGGGGTCCATATTTTATGTGTATCCCTCATATCCAAATCAAATTTGGATCGTTTGGTCTAACATTAGGATACTGTTATAAACTGGAAAAGCTAAAGAGAAAGAGAAGAAAAGTGGGAGAGATTCAACAATTTTATTAAAACTAATATGGCTATATATGGCCTTTCAAAAGCTGGAATAACAAAAATAACAACAAACGTTTAAACAACTTCAAGAATGTTGTATGCAATAAGTTTATATTAAAAACTCCTAGTAGCTCATGTAACTTCAATGAAACATCCAACTTCAATGGTTTGGTTATGATATATGCAAGTTATTCTTGTGTGACGAAGTACACCAATACAAAAGTACCGGCTTTTGTAAGGTCTCGAAGAAAATGAAAGTGCATATTTGTGTGCTTACTGCGACAACGCATCACTGAATTTTTCGAAAGTTTGATGGCAGAACTGCTATCACAACGAATAACAACTTTCTTACTTTGATACATGATAATAGTTCTATTCTTTTGTTCAACAACGCTGTTCTGTTGCGGTTTGTATGCAGCTGTTAATTGTCTGTGTATATCACTTACATCACTAAAATTGGTGAACTCTTGAGATGTAAACTCTCCTCCTTGCTCAGTACGCAAGCCTTTAATAAATGAGTTTGTTTATTTCTCAACATGAATTTTAAAACTCTTGAAAATAGAAAAAGCTTCTGGTTTCTCCATCAAAAACTAAGCCCATATTTTTCTATTGAAAGCATCAATAAAAGTAATCAGGTGCCTTTTCTTGCTGTTAGAGATGGGCATGATTGGTCCACATATGTCAGCATGTATAAGTTGAAGAATTTGTGATGCTTTCCAGGTGCTCTTCTTTGGAAATGAGTCCATGTGTTGCTTTCCTACCAAACAATACTTGCATAGCCTTGAAAGTGATTTTAGTTGTGGCAAGCCACTGATCATACTCTTCTATTGAAGAGTCTTTTAAGCCTTTAAAACTCAAGTGCCCATATCGACAATGCTAGAGATGCACCGTATTTTCTGTCATTGTGTTGACGCAAGTAGATGATATAGACTGAGATATAACAGGATGTTTTGATTGTAAGACATTATCCATGATCAAGCCCTTCTTGGGATGAAACACTTTACATTTTCCACGTTCAAATATTATAGAAAGCCCTTTCTCTTGCAATTGTCCAATACTCACAAATTATTCTTCAATTCTCATACATAAAATACAATTGTAATGATTTGTGTTATTCCACACACTTACAATATTATATTTCCTTTCCTGTTATGGCCATGCTAGAATTGTTGCACAACTTGACAGAATATTTGTAGCTCTCATCTAAATGTGAGAAGTATGCTTTCACCAGATTCATGTAAGACCAACAACATTTCTTCTTGTGTTTCTCTATAATTGGCTTCATTCTCCTGACTTGGACATTCTCATTGAAAATGTCCAAGCTTGTGACAATGATAACACTCTACCGTGGCTTTGTCAAAGCTTTGTCGGCCTCGTCCCCTTCCTCTTCCTCTTACGCGTCCTTGCCACTGAAACTTCCACGGCCTCGCCCCTTGCCTGCAGATTGATCTTCATGGGTAATCTTCAAGGCATGTTCTTCTTCAACATGAGAGATCATGCGCTGCTCATGCACAAGCAGACTGCTTTGCAACTCATTAATGGTCAAGGTGTCTAAATTCTTTGATTCCTCTCTACAATAGACAACATAATCAAACTTTGAGGTCATGGATCTCAAAATCTTCTCAACCACATCAACATCTCCCTAGTCCTCACCATTGACTTTCATCTTGTTGGCAATGGTAAGCGTTCGAGCAAAATACTCATTGACAGATTCTCCTTCCTTTGTGTGGAGAATCTCAAACTCCTTTCTTGCACTCTTGACTCGTGATGTGCCTTGATACTTTTGCTTCAAAGAATCCCATACGCTCTTTGTAGAGGATCGTCTTCGAGACTGAACGATCTAATGCTTGAAATAGATAATTCTTTGTCTTCAAGTCTTACAACTTATGATCGTCAATGTTCTTTCTTTGGGCATCTTTCAGAACAACACCATCCATTGTTGTGGGAATCCCATTCTCCACCAAGCCCCAATACTCATTGGAACGAAGGAAATTTTCCATGAGCATCGACCAATGATCATAGTGGCCATCAAATTTCGGAATCGCCGGTTGCACATATGAACTCTCAGAAGACATGCTTTGTAGTAGAAGACCGTTGCTTCTAGTTCGAACAAGGCCACATCGTGTTTCTCTAATACCAAATGTTATAAACACGAAAAGCTAAAGAGAAAGAGCGGAAAAGTGGGAGAAATCTCAACAATTTTATTAAAACCGATATGCTATATACATCCTTACAAAACTGGAACAACAAAATAACAACCTACATTTAACAACTCCTAACAACGAATTGACTAATTCAAAACAAATACTAATTCTGGATATTAGAAAGTGAAATCCTAACAGGTAATACTCTACCCTCATGCTAAGATCTCATTTCCCTTTTTTTCCTTTTTTTATTTATGAGGTTTAAAGGATTTAACAAGCACGTTTTGTTTGTAATGGTGCGTTCAATTTACTAACAATGTCAATTAATAACAAAGAGGAGATAAAAAATAAAAATTCATTCAAAATTATAATTTATATCCCAAGTCCACAATCCATGTTTCTAAATCTTATAATTGCTAAGATCATTTTTTTTTTGAAAAATTAATTTATTAAAAAATGTGATGTATTACGTGGGTTGGGCTTCGCTTATCTGGGATAATTTCTCCCTCACTTTCAAAACCATTAGATCGTTATGTCTCTTTCCATACTGTAATGATCATATCATATGAGAAGAATTTCTTCTGGTGTAAGCATATAAATAGTTATATTTGGTGAATACAAACTACTCAACTTCTTAATTATTATATTCACATGATTAATAAGGTTAATTAATAAATGTTATCCGGAATCATAGCACGAATTGAGTAATGGACAAATAACATAATAATGGTAATTGAGATTCTAGCACGACGGTATTATCCTCACTCAAAATCAAATGGTCTAAATTTAATTTGGATATACGAAGATGACATAAAAAGATAGGTCTCATATATCTAAATTAAAATTTGGACATTTATATATAAAATAATAGCATTACTTCGTATAATGATGCTGAATTGTAATTGCAGTGGGTTTTCCACTAACTTTATTTGGCAAGCTAAACAAATAGATAATTAATTACGTGGGTTACCACCAATAATGGTACTTTTTGGCTGCTCTCGTTTTCTCAGGCAACTTTGCAAATTCAAAAACCATAATTAGAACCACCACTGACATTATTATAATAATGTTTTATGTCATTGTCCCAAAAAAAACTTTTGATAATATTGAAGACGCTACAATATATTGAATTGACAAAAAAAGAAATTGATTTTGACGATGGAAATTATATGTAATATATATTTACTAGTGATAACGTAAGGTCTATATTAAAATATTAAATTAGAAAAATATGTGTTGAAAATACAATTAATAGTAGTATCCCAAAATATTGAAATGTGCATAAAAAATTAAAATTCATAAATTAAATCAACGTGCAAAATCTGTTTTGAATCAAAATTATAATTCCTAATGAAATTTTGGTAAAATATTAAGGATATAAAGCATAAGTGATCTATGTGGACGTGGACGGATTTGTGCCATCTAACATCTAAGATATAATAAGCTTGGATAATTAACACTCAAGTGCTGCAGCCCTCATGTTGCTTAGAACCGTACTTTACGTTACCATTGTATAAAGAAATGCAGTTACGGATTTGCTATCAGCTATAATTTTGATATTAGTGGTAAGCGTTCAATTGTAATAGACATATTTTTGTTTTGTTTTGTTTTTTTTTTTCCGAAAGTAGATATTACCAAATAAGATTGTATACAACTTTATTGTTTACGATGGAAGAAGATATGAGTTAAGCCATTCCGGAGACTTCCAAATAAGGATAAATAAGCTGCTACTTTATTAAAGAATGGGATAATGTTGGAATCTAAAGACGCAAAAGTAAAATGCTAATTATCATTAATGAAATGAAAAGCCAAATCATGGATCATCATCATCATCATGCTTTATGTTATAGTTGGATATATTGTGGAACTATATAATACTGTATTATATAATATTTTTAATCTGAATTTTACTAAGAGAGAAGATTTCACTAAAGTACTTCCAATTAAAATGTTATCAAAGTATTATCTTATTCGATATCTGCATCAATTATTTTTTTATATCTTTATAAATACAATCAGTTTTAGAATTAAGAATATCTAAAACTAAAGTTATTTTTTTCCATATGTCGGAGGAGACACGTCGGAAAACTTTAGGCCCCTTTCTCACGTTTATTTCGTGATTATAAGTCTCTGAGGTGAGGATCCAAAGCAAGATTGAAGCAACTATTATTGGCATTGAAGAACTAAGAGGTGTTACATCACCTCTTATTGATATCAGAAAATAATCACATAAATAATCACATTTTTTTATGATATCGGACCGGAAAGGCTGAGCATTCGTTTGTCAAGATTAATCAAGCGAAGCCTGAATGTCTACGTAATCAAAAATATTACAAACAGCCCATTAAAAGACCTTACGGCCCACAATTCCAATTTACTTGGGCCCAACTGACCTGGATGCCCAATTGGTCGAAGAACTCCAGTTACAGTGGATAGCATAATGTTTGGGACAAACGAACCTTGGCAATGAGATGGGTCTGATATTTGTTCAAATTCGATGGTGATGTCACTACCCATCAAGGATCTTCTTTTATTATTGTTTATTATTTATATTATTATTATTATTATATTATACTGTGTGAGTATTTTAGAGTAACCACTTTGGCATAGTCATTATGAAATTTCAAATATATCCTCTATTTGATTTAGTATTAGTCATGAGACCATGAGATAAGGGATAATATCGGAAGATCACCTACTAACATCTCAACATAGTTCCCAATTTTTCACCAGTTTTTTTCATTCCGAACATATGTGCGGCAGTTTTTTCTTCCCCATAAAATATCATATTTAAATCAGATATTTAAAAATTTAATATACATATACAATATTTAAAATTTAAAAGTTCATTACACATGCAACGCGTGTGCGTCGATCGCTGGTTGTTTATAATGTGCTAGACTTTGTCATCAAAATTAAATTTAACTAAAATTATGAGTTTTGTACATGCATTTATAAATATCCAGATATCATTTAAGTTAAATTTATTACTTTTATATTTTTTAAATCCAATAATAATAGTATAAATTTTATCATTTTATTTCCAAAATAAATTATTACATGCGTCAAAAATCATTACTTCCCCATCTAGTATCTCGTATGAGTATTAAAAATTTATGCAACGAAAATTATTTTGAGGAGATCAAAAAATTAATTTGAAAATTTTCATTCTTCAACAGAACTATATTAATTGGATAATTAGCTGAGGTCAGAGCTAATAATTTGAAAACTGGAGAACTTGATTTTATAACAACCGATAGGATTCCAAGACCAATGGACTGGGAAATTTTTGAGTGGACCGATCCTGCTATATAATAAGTTCCCATATAGCAGTACACATTGTGATCATTGGAATAAGAGTGGTATAGATTTATGATAATATTAATAAATATCATAAATATTTCATCAAACATGTTTATGAAAAATAAATGGAAGACATCAAGATTTTTACGTGGAAAACCTTCGAATTGGAGGAAAAACCACGGGACCTAGTCCAATACAATTTATACTATCACAATCTCGATTTATTACAGGACTTTTGACATAATATATGACCACGGAATTATTACACAAGAATATCTGAAAAAATAACAGAGATGATCGAACAGAATAAGTATACTCTCTTCGGAGTCTTTTATGCATAAAAAGTCCAACCTTTCAAATGAGACTCTCAGCGGGTATTTATAGGCTCGATTCCTGTGTTTACTTGGCGGAAAAGTTTAGGAACCCGTCTCCTTAGATTGTGACGGCAATGTGGCGAGTATGTCCGAAAAATCCACACCCCATTAATGCACATTTATCACCGTCGGTTAATTTGTTGGTTATCACCGGGTCTTCTGCTAATCTTTGACTAGAATCCCAAGGCGGGTTTAACAGTTGTTCGCCTCTGCTTCTACCGGCTCTGTCATATGATTTCGGAAGAAGCGAATTAGGAAGAGCGGAATTTTTTGATCGTTTGAATTGCTCCAATTGGGCATATGACCGTTTGGTGCAAATTTTTGACCATTTGGCCAACGGGCCAAATATGGCCAAACCGACACAGTTTGTTACTGTAGTAAAATGATCCGAGCAATGGATGGTCAGCCCGTTTTGCCACCTCTGCTACCGACGTGTAGCAAGAATTTAAAATATTGAAATGAATATTAGAAGATAAGAAGGGACACTCCCCAGTGTACATTTATTGGTATGGTTGATTGATGATGGTGCCTTGCAATTATTTATTGAATAATTTATTTGATAAAATCAAATCAGAAATAAATGAGACGTGATGTCTACCTATATTTTTGTTTTTTCCAATTCGTATTCCACATGTGAAGCCCAAGCCCATTTCTACAAAAGTCCAAGGCTGTAGCCCAAAAACGTAGCCTAGAAACTCTGGTGTTATAGAGAAAAAAGCCATTATCCGGGATTAGTATCTGAAATTAGTGCTTCATATTTAAATGGCCAATAGAAATCAACACATGAATATTAATAGATTTTCTCCGTGAATTCGTATTAAGTACGCAGCTTTAAGTATTTTGGAACTAAATTGTATTATATTAATATATAATCCGATTTCCGTCTACTTTGACTCTAACATGATAGAATAAAATAACCACTACTTACTCGAAAACTCTTGTTTTGACTATCAGATCTTATATGGAGTTTAGAGCTCTTATTTGAGAGCATCACTTTTAGACAATTAATATATGTTGTTGACGTGTGACATGGAGGCAATATATTTGAGTCGCGAAAACAGCCTATTGCATTGGAATACTACTTATATTAGGCCCAATGGACCCGACCCCTCCCGTACACACGCAACACGGGAGCTTCGTGCACCGGGTTTGCCCCTTTATTATATAGACTGAAAAAAATTGGCTTCGAGGCAAAATTCGATGCTATCCCTCAGGGCAGTGCTATAGAATCACCATTTATTTTCTAGTGTTTAGAATGAAAGATCGATGCACTTCCAGGAGAATTGTCATAGTTGTTTCCATATTAACATTTATTTAAGGTATTAAAGTATATAATAATATCAGTGAAACATTTAAGGTGTTATCGTTATGCATAATTAATTCAATATACATATACATACAAAAGAGTTGACTCGTAGACTTGTAGAAAAAAAATAAAAAATTGATAAAATATATTTTTTTTAGAAATTGAACAAAGTATATTAAACTTAATACCGTCTTACTGGGTCTTCTCTCTGACCAGAAAGGTGTGAAATTTATTTTATTTTTATCAGTAATATCCTTGGCAAAGTGAATTAACCACATTTTGAGCAGTTAAGGATGTTGTTGCGAATTGTTGGAGATTAGAAGATATGCTAGTTTTTTATAAGATACATGAGTTACCCCACTCATTGACAATTTAATTTTAAATTGGAACCTCATATATTATTAACATGGTATAAGAGCCAGGTTTCTCATAGCTACTCTGCCTATGCGATTGGCTACTCCGCTCGCATGCTCACCGCCACCTGCATCATCAATACACGTGTTTGACTTATATAATGTCACAAATGAAGGGACGTATTGAGAATTATCCTACATTGAATTAGAACCCATTATATTCTTAACATACATTTATATGGTCTGAATTTATTTATTTTTTTATATTAGATATTGCAGCTTAAAAGTGGGATTTGTTTTGACCTCACAAGTTATGACGACATAAGGAATCTTTTTTCTAATTTTCCTATCTCTTATTTTAATTTTTATATTATTTATTTATGTGCGCTGGGACTCTGAATCAGACCATCTAGAATATAAAATTGTGTATCAAATCAAGTAAAATATAAATGAGGGTGATGTCATATGACATATTGATTTTCTCGGGTAAAATTCATTTATGAAGATACAAACTCTAAAAACGCCGAGCAGAAGTTAGACCGAAGAGATGGTTACCGAACACAGGATACTGATCAGCATATTATCGAGCATCCTTTACCCTCTTCGGGATTTTGGTCAAAGTGTAGCGGAAGACCCGGTCATAATTAAAACTAATTAACCGGCTGGGATTGAACGTGCATTAATGGGGCGGATTTCTCGGACACGCTTGGCTCCCATCAAGCCACGATCAAAGGACATCATGTTGCTGGTTTTCCGCGAGTTAGTTACTGAGGGCAGTCCTATAAATACCCTTAGATAACCTCATAGCAGAGGTTGGATTTTTCTGGGCAAAAAGACTCCGAAGAGAGCAAACTTATGTCTGTTTGGTTCTTTTTGTTATTTCTCTAAAAATATTCGTGTAAGTCATTGAGCGATTATTTTGTGTGTCTAGAAAATCTTGTAAGTCACCAATATTCATAGTGAAGTTTTATACTGGACTAGGTCCCGTGGTTTTTCTCTCAATTTGAGGGTTTTTCACGTAAAAAATCTTGGTGTGTTTATCGTTATTTTGCATTACCACGTTATTTTACCTTATAATCAAAATCTCGAATCACATCATTGGCGCCGTCTGTGGGAAGTTTAGGGCAAAGACGTTGAAGTATGACGAGTTTTCTAACAAAAAATAAATCAAAAGGCAAGATGGCCAGAGGTAAAGCTAGGGGGCAAGCTTCCAGGGGAAATGGATCCAATTGTCATCCATACTCGTTCGCTGAACCCAGAGAAGGGCCAGAAGATGCGGGATCATCTCAACATGTTCCTCGGTCATTTCCTGCTGGGGGAATGCCCATGGAGCATTTGACAGAAATGATAACTAAAACTGTCGGAGAGATCATGAGGCAATTTATGGCCCCTCCCCAGAAACAAGAAACTGAGCAAGAAGAAGAAGGGGAAGAGTTGGCCTCCAGACAGGAGCCTGAAAAGGAGCCTGAAAAAGAGCTTGAAAAAGAGCCTGAAGAAATTAGAAATATTCCTAATCATTTGAATGATGAAACTGATAAAGCTTTAAATCGCCAAATGGAAGAGCTGAAAAGTGAGATGCAGCAGATGCATAATAAGATGGAAGGACGTCTATATCCTCCGCAGAGGAGTACTCCATTTGCTTCCCATGTGGTTGACGATCCTTTGCCCCCAAACTTTAGGACTCTAAATGTGGGAAACTACGATGGTGGTACAGATCCCGAAGAATATCTGTCTCGATTTGAAAACGCTTCGCTTCTTCATCAACTTACGGATGGAGTGAAGTGTCGGGTTTTCCTGACTACATTATCGGGTGCAGCGCAAGCATGGTTTAATCAGTTGCCAGCAAGAATCATAGACTCTTTCCCGAAGTTTAGTTCTCTATTTTTGCATCAGTTTGCAAGCAGCCGGAGTTGCAAGAGAACAGCTCTTAGTCTGTTCGGGATTAAGCAAGCGGAGAAGGAATCTCTTCGAGATTTTCTGAAAAGATTTAGTCATGCATGTCTTGACATTCCACATGTCACCTCTGAAATACTCATCAGCGCGTTCACTCAAGGATTAAAAGAAGGAAACTTATTCCGATCTTTGGCAAAAAAGCCACCTTCTGATTATGATGAACTGTTGGGAAGAGCTTCCAAGTACATTAATCTGGAAGAAGCCCAAAGGATGAAGCAAAGAAGAGATGGTAAAATTGGGGAAGAAGTGAACAGAAAAAATAAACCAGTGGAGCCAATCAAAAGAAGTTTTGACCAGTATCTACCGATGAGACCTCATCGGGAAGTAGCCATGAACCAAAGTATGCCGAAGAGGGGGCGGGGTGGACCTCATAGGGGGGACCTTTCCGAGGAGGAATGATCCGAGGAGGGTCCTTCCGAGGAAGAGGATATCGAGGAGGAGGTTTTCGAGGTGGAAGATCTAATGAGTCTGATGGGGGCCGGGGATTTAACGAGGAGTTCAAAGACAATAATTTCACTCCTAAAATTAACATAAATCCCGGAAGAGGAGCACCTCAGCCAGTCCCTTGGTCAGTTCGGGGAGAAAGAGTAGAGGGAGAAGAGGAAACCTTGAACAATATCCCTAATCGGGGAACTATACACATGATATCCGGAGGAATGTCGGGTGGAGATTCGAACAGAGCAAGAAGGAATCACGCCCGGAAGCTTCAAGTGCTATCTATTGACCCCAATCATGTACATGAGGGTCCGTCCATATCTTTTGGGCCTGCAGATCTGCAAGGAATCCATTTTCCTCATGATGATGCGTTGGTTATCTCTGCTACAGTGGCTAACTATAATGTGCAGAGGATTTTCGTGGACACAGGAAGCTCGGCGGACGTACTTTTTCTTAGTACGTTAAACCAAATGGACTTGGAAGCTTACCTATATTGAAAGTGAATACGTCCTTGCACGGATTTGCAGGGGAAGTCATAAATCCGATAGGGCAGGTGTCTCTACCAGTTACACTTGGTGAAGAATCAAGGATCAAAACAAAGATGATAAATTTCCTCATTGTGGATGCACCATCTTCTTACAATGTAATATTGGGAAGACCAGCCATGGCTGCATTCGAAGCCGTTGCCTCCACCTATCATCTAACCATGAAATTCCCAGTAGGAGAAGAGGTGGGGCAAGTAAGAGGTGATCAAAGCTCATCACGGAAATGTTATGTGCAAGAGTTAAGGCAAGAAAGAGAGCAGAGTAACGAAGGAAGAGAACGAGGGGGAAGTGAAAAGAGGAAGTGGGGCGAGGAGGAACGAGTAACACCCGAAGAGGAGTTCCTCAACATCGAGATGGGTCATCCTACTCGAATTACTAGGGTAGGATCCCAACTTGATCCAGAATTACGGGAAAAAGTGGTTAATTGTTTAAATCAACATGTGGATGTATTTGCATGGAGTACATCTGATTTAGTGGGAGTAAGACCTGAGATTGCCGAACACCGCCTCAACGTGGACCCCAATGTTCGGGCAATAAGGCAAAAGAGAAGGCATTTTGGACCAGAAAAGGACGCTGTCATTGCCAAGCAGGTAGAAGATTTGTTAAAGGCAGGCCACATTCGCGAGATCGGTTTCCCTACATGGCTCTCGAATGTAGTTTTGGTGCCTAAAGCCGGTGATAAATGGAGAATGTGTGTGGATTTTAGGGATGTGAATAAAGCATGTTCCAAAGATTGTTATCCCCTGCCTAGGATCGATCAGCTTGTAGATTCTACTGCTGGACATGAACTATTATGTCTTATGGATGCTTATCAAGGATATCATCAGATCCCTTTGGCACATGAGGATCAATCAAAAGTGAGTTTTGTAACAGCAGGGGGAACCTTTTGTTATGTGGTAATGCCTTTCGGATTGAAAAATGCTGGGGCCACTTATCAAAGGTTGATGGACAAAATGTTCAAAGAACAAATTGGTCGGAATGTGGAAGTGTATGTGGATGATGTCCTGATCAAGAGCCGAAAAGCCGAGGACTTGGTCAAAGATATGGAAGAAGTTTTCAACACTTTAAGAAAATTTGGCATGAAGTTGAATCCCGCAAAATGCACTTTCGGGATTCGTAGTGGCAAATTTCTAGGGTACATGGTCACGGAAAGAGGTGTTGAAGCTAACCCGGAGAAAATCCAGGCCATACGAGAAATGAACCCCCCGAGAACACTAAATGAAGTGCAAAGATTAGCAGGAAGAATAGCGGCACTGAGCTGATTTATATCCCGATCAGCTGATCGGAGCTTGCCTTTCTTCAAAGCATTAAGGCAGGGAGTCAAGTTCGAGTGGAATGACCAATGCCAAAAGGCCTTCGAGGATCTGAAAGATTATTTGGCTCAGTTACCTTTGATAAACAAGCCTGATCCTAAGGAAACGCTTCTCGTGTATTTATCGGTGGCCAAAGAGGTAATTAGTTCCGTGTTAATCAGAGAAAGGTCAGGACAACAACAGCCTGTATATTATGTCAGCCGAGCCCTGCAAGGAGCCGAGCAACGATACCCTGAAATTAAAAAGTTGGCGTTAGCTCTAGTCACCACAGCGAGAAGACTTCGGCCATACTTCCTGTCTCATCCTATCATGGTAATAACAAACACTCCTTTGGGTAGACTTTTATCCAAATCCGAAATATCAGGGAGGATGGTAAAATGGGCCACAGAGCTGAGTGAGTTTGATGTCACTTATCAACCCCGAACTACAATCAAAGCTCAAGCTCTGTCAGATTTTCTGGTAGAAGTCACTCATACTCCGGAGGAAAAAGAGTGGAGTTTGTTTGTAGATGGATCATCTACTCGATTGGGAAGTAGAGCAGGTGCCATACTCATTAGTCCTGAAGGGGAAGAAATCAGGGTTGCCGTCCAGTTTGGATTTCTTTCCTCAAACAATGAAGCTGAATTTGAAGCTATCATTTCAGGCCTCCAAATAGTATTGGACGCTGGAGCCAGGAGGATAAAAGCTTTTATGGATTCAATGCTGGTTGTTCATCAAGTGAAGGGGGTATATAATGTGAAAGAAGAGAAGCTTAGAAAGTATGTGGAAAAGGTACGGGCGATGATAGCTCAATTTCAAGAGGTGGAATTAATGCAAATACCAAGGGAAGAGAATACTCGTGCCGATGAATTAGCAAAATTGGCTAGTTCAGTACACGAATGGAAGAACAGGAATGTGCTCGTGCAAGAGCTTTTGATCTCTCATATATCCGTCAATAGCATCATGAGTGTGGAGCCATTAAATTTTTGAAGACAAAGGTTATGCCTCCTTACCCAAAGGAAGCTGCTAAAGTTAAAAGAATGGGGAACCGATTTGTGTTGATAGAAGGCAAGTTGTTCAAGAAAAGGATTTTCAATTCCTTTTTTACAATGTGCCTCGATGCAAGAAGGGGAGCATTTATTAAAGGAGATTCATGAAGGATGTTGCGGAAATCATGTAGGGACTAACATGTTGTATCAGAAATCTATCCGAGCTGGGTACTATTGGCCGATGATGAGGGAAGACGCTGAGGAAGTTGTGAAGAAATGCATTAATTGCCAAAGGCATGCAAATTTATCCCATGTACCTGCGGAAATCCTTAATAGTAGCATCATTTCCTGTCCCTTTGATCACTGGGGAATGGATATTGTTGGACCATTTCCTCCCGCTACAGGGCAGAGAAAATTTCTCCTAGTAGCCGTTGAATACTTCACTAAATGTGTGGAAGCCGAACCATTGGCTAAAATAACTGAGGAAGAAGTCATCAGATTTTTATGGAGAAACATAGTATGCCGCTTCGGAATACCTCGAAGAATAATTTCCGACAATGGAAGACAGTTTCAGGGAGGAAGAATACAAGAATGGTGCAAAGATATGAAAATTAAACAAGTCTTCACTTCAGTCGCCTATCCTCAAGCAAATGGGCAAGCGGAAGTGATTAACCGGATTTTATTGCACGGGATCAAGACAAGACTAGAAGGGGCTCGTGGGGAGTGGGTAAATGAATTACCCGGGATCTTATGGGCTTATAGAACGACTCCTCGGGTATCTACAGGAGAGACTCCTTATAGCTTAGTATATGGATCTGAGGCCCTCATTCCAGTAGAAATTGGAGTGGAATCTCTTCGAGTACAAAGTTATAATCCCGATCAGAATGAAGAAAAAAGGAAGTTGGAGTTAGATGGGATTATGGAGTTGAGAGAAAAAGCTTTGGCTAAAGTGGAAATGTATAAAATAAGGGTGACCAATGCTTACAATCGGAGGGTTCGCCCGAGGGCTTTTCAGGTGGGAGATCTAGTGCTGCGAAAAATAAATCCCGCGGGGGAAGTAAAGAAGTTAGCACCCAAGTGGGAAGGCCCCTATAAAATAAAAGGGGTGATTGGAAGAGGAGCCTACAGGCTGGAAGATCATGAAGGTCGGGAACCGGTGAGACCTTGGAACATTCATAATTTAAGAAAGTATTTTGTGTAATCTTTCAGTTATCATTGTTGTTCCCATGTATATTTCCTAATTAAATAAATTTCCTTTTATTGAGCAACGTTCGGTTTACTCGTTGGATCGGGATGTTTGGTCAACGTTTAAACTTAAAAACACCATCGTTTACTCGTTGGATCGGGATGTTTGGTCAACATTTAAACTTAAAAACACCATCGTTTATTCGTTGGATCGGGATGTTTGGTCAACGTTTAAACTTAAAAACACCATCGTTTATTCGTTGGATCGGGATGTTTGGTCAACGTTTAAACTTAAAAACACCATCGTTTACTCGTTGGATCGGGATGTTTGGTCAACGTTTAAACTTAAAAATACCATGTTATTGTGCTTGGGATATCGAGCTTATGTTATTACAGTCCATTGTTGGCGGGTTAAATACAGGATCGGGAAGTTTGGTCTGTATTTGAACCTAAAATGGGACTAAGTGATTATGCTCGGGGTAGCGAGCTTATGTTATTATAGTCCATTGTTGGCGGGTTAAATACAGGATCGGGAAGTTTGGTCTGTATTTGAACCTAAAATGGGACTAAGTGATTATGCTCGGGGTAGCGAGCAATGTTCGGTTTACTCGTTGGATCGGGATGTTTGGTCAACGTTTAAACTTAAAAACACCATCGTTTACTCGTTGGATCGGGATGTTTGGTCAACGTTTAAACTTAAAAACACCATCGTTTATTCGTTGGATCGGGATGTTTGGTCAACGTTTAAACTTAAAAACACCATCGTTTACTCGTTGGATCGGGATGTTTGGTCAACGTTTAAACTTAAAAATACCATGTTATTGTGCTCGGGGTAGCAAGCTTATGTTATTATAGTCCCTTGTTGGCGGGTTAAATACAGGATCGGGAAGTTTGGTCTGTATTTGAACCTAAAATGGGACTAAGTGATTATGCTCGGGGTAGCGAGCTTATGTTATTATAGTCCATTGTTGGCGGGTTAAATACAGGATCAGGAAGTTTGGTCTGTATTTGAACCTAAAATGGGACTAAGTGATTATGCTCGGGGTAGCGAGCTTATGTTATTATAGTCCATTGTTGGCGGGTTAAATACAGGATCGGAAAGTTTGGTCTGTATTTGAACGTAAAATGGGACTAAGTGATTATGCTCGGGGTAGCGAGCCTATGTTATTATAGTCCATTGTTGGCGGGTTAAATAGAGGATCGGGAAGTATGGTCTGTATTTGAACTTAAAATGGGACTAAGTGATTATGCTCGGGGTAGCGAGCAATATTCGGTTTACTCGTTGGATCGGGATGTTTGGTCAACGTTTAAACTTAAGTTGTATCATGTTATTATGCTGGGGATGTTCTCTCTAAAGCCCGACCATATTTATCTGCTCGGGATGTCTTTTCCCCGAGCTCGGTTATATTCATTACTTCGGGATATTTTCCAATCAAGCTTTATTTGCTTAAAATTTTGCTTGGTGGAGAGACTAGCTTGCACAAGATTGTAAGAAGACAAGGAAAGTCATAATATCATTCCCAAAAGATTACAATTTTAAAAGTTAAAACAAAAGGGGTACATCCCTAAATCTACAGCTGGAGGAACTCATCAGGAACGGTATTCAGGGCCTCATCAACATTTATAAAGTCTGTTGAAGTTCCTTTAGGAGGATAGCCAGCGGCTTTAAATTGACGAACAGACGCTTCAAAGCCATAGTTAAGGAACTTGGCAGCGCGTTCGCCCAGAATATCACCATACTCCTCAGACTTCATAAACTCTTCTTTCTTGATGAGCCAGGATTCTTCGATCTGAGCAGCCCGAGATAGTTTCTCCTGGTCAAGCTGTTCAGAAAGGGACTTGTTCTCTTCAGCTCGCAATGATTTCTCTTGTGAAAGTTGCCCTAAGAGGGATTTATTCTCTTCAGTCACGGACCTGAACTGCCCGGATAAAGTGGTGTTAGCCTCCTCAAAGTCAGCTAATTTCTTGTGCGCTTCCTCGAGAGCTTCCACTGTCTTATCCCGAGTAGCAACGGCAGCAGAGTATCGTTCCTCCAGTAGCTTTATGGATTTCTTCATCTCCTCGCCGATACCTTCTAGCTGTTTGAGATGTTTCTGATTCTCCCCATCTGAGGATCTCATAGATTGGAAGCGAGTCATAATCTCGCCGGCCATTAGATTGGTCTGCAAGAGAATAAATGAAGTTAATATACCGAAGACAAAAAGTTTATCAGATGGAAATGGATATAAGTTACCTGAGTGAGGGAAGTGGAAAAATCATTTATCAAGTTGCTGAAGGCCAATCCTCCGAGGTATTTACGGTCGGGAGAATTGGCCCAATTACAAATAATAGAGTGAGAAATTTTGGGGTCCGGTTTTCTCAGAATGGGGACGTTGGGGGGATAAATCCAATCGTGTATATGATATCGGGAGGTTGGCCGAGAAGAGCTAGAACCACCAGGAGCAGGTTGAGAAACAGCTCGAGTTTGAAGAGGTGGACTAGCTCGGTGGGTAAGGGAGAATAGAAGAGAATGAGTTTTCTTGGTAGGAGGAAGTTTAGAGGAAGAACCTTGGCCCTCGGGGGCCGCCCTCTTCAATGATCGAGGAATCAAGGCTTCCGCCTCAGGTACTTCAATCACCTCTTCGGGGGGAGCAGGTGTAACAGATGGGGGAGGATTTGTTCCAGTGGTCGGTTTAGTAGCCTTCTCTGGTGCGGTAATTTTCTTCAGGCTAGCAGCAATCTTGGCTTTCAGCATCTTGGTTTCTGCAAGAAAGAAACATCATAGCAATTATTCAAGCATGTTAAAACAAAATAAGCAAACAAAGCAAGATGCTCGATAAATACTCACCGAGGGGCATTTTTAGGGAAACACCCTTAGGACTAAGCTGGAACAAATACAGCAGTCCGTTGTCAATCAGCTCCCCAAGGTTAAAACACTGATCGCCAAGCTTACGACGAACCGATAGATATGTTTCTCCCTCAAGTAGCCCCTTGATTGACTTGCCCTTCGGTAAGTTTTCTTTCCACTCCATGGGACAATCCCAGGGTTGGAGTGGGCGAGCAAAGAAGAAAAATATTTTTCAATTTTTTATGGAAGATGGGTAATTTTTCAGAAAACACATCCCTGTTCGAGAAGAAAAGTAAAAAAGCCCGATCTCCTTTCGATTTAATTGATAGAAACAATGAAAGAGTTCGGGAGTCGGAGAAAAGCCAAAAAAAGATAAGACTATGTAGAAACCCGCCAACAATCGATAATTGTTGGGGAATAACTGACTTAGAGAGATGGCAAAATAGGAAGCAACATCTACAAAAAAAGGAGGGATAGGAAAACGAAGTCCCCCTCGGAGTTGGTCTATGTAGAAGGGAAAATAACCCTCGGGAGGCAGGTGGGGGCGAGATCCGGGAGGGGGAACAATAATAGATGTCCCCTCGGAAATCCCCCATTTAGTTTGGATACTGGAAAGGTGCCGTTGTGATTTAATCCCTGATTCAAATATCTCAAACCAGGGAACGCGGGCTTTTATCAGGTCCTGCTCTGTCGCAGCCTGAAGCTCTTCTCTGCGAGCATCAGGGGCTGACGACGAGCTGGAAGTCTCCTCACTATCAGAGGAAGAAGAATGTCGTGGAGAGGGACCCAGGATACCCTCCTCCTCGAACATGTCTATAGTTTTCGAATAATCGTCAGAAGAAGACATACTCGATGAATGGAAAGAAAATAAGTAGGAAGGAAAAGTTGGTCGGACGTCTAATGCTAGCTCGGAAGCAAATTGCAGAAAAGTAAGTTAAATCAACGAAATGAGCGAGAATTTATAGTGGGGGGCCACTTGAACAGTCGTTAAATCGACACCGTTCAAAATAAATCCCATGAACGATTATAGATGTGCCTCGGGAAACGAAACGTCGCAAGATTTTTGAAATTTTTAGGCGGGAAAATTAGGCGGTTAAAATACCCCGAGCATGTCAGGATTTTACCCGAAGACAATAAACCAAGATTTCACTACTCTCATCTTACTTTACTTTGGGGGGGTGAGGTGATGTCATATGACATATTGATTTTCTCGGGTAAAATCCATTTATGAAGATACAAACTCTAAAAACGCCGAGCAGAAGTTAGACCGAAGAGATGGTTACCGAACACAGGATACTGATCAGCATATTATCGAGCATCCTTTACCCTCTTCGGGATTTTGGTCAAAGTGTAGCGGAAGACCCGGTCATAATTAAAACTAATTAACCGGCTGGGATTGAACGTGCATTAATGGGGTGGATTTCTCGGACACGCTTGGCTCCCATCAAGCCACGATCAAAGGACATCATGTTGCTGGTTTTCCGCGAGTTAGTTACTGAGGGCAGTCCTATAAATACCCTTAGATAACCTCATAGCAGAGGTTGGATATTTCTGGGCAAAAAGACTCCGAAGAGAGCAAACTTATGTCTGTTCGGTTCTTTTT
The DNA here is from genome assembly GCA_907163345.1 of Haberlea rhodopensis. Taxonomy (NCBI): domain Eukaryota; kingdom Viridiplantae; phylum Streptophyta; class Magnoliopsida; order Lamiales; family Gesneriaceae; genus Haberlea; species Haberlea rhodopensis. The sequence goes on along the minus strand of CAJQUN010000003.1, from coordinate 8,825,564 downwards.
GTTATTTCTCTAAAAATATTCGTGTAAGTCATTGAGCGATTATTTTGTGTGTCTAGAAAATCTTGTAAGTCACCAATATTCATAGTGAAGTTTTATACTGGACTAGGTCCCGTGATTTTTCTCTCAATTTGAGGGTTTTCCACGTAAAAAATCTTGATGTGTTTATCGTTATTTTGCATTACCACGTTATTTTACCTTATAATCAAAATCTCGAATCACATCAGAGGATATTATGTATAAATAACGTGGATGTGTTTTCTTTTTTGCGAAGGTTCCAGGGTAATAAACGATTCAACAGACATACGAAGATTAGGATAAATTACAAAAATACACTCATAAATTAAGATAATCAAATATAGATATAAGGAAATTATTTTTTAACACAAATAGCTCAACGTAAATATTTTATCAAATATAATCTCACATAAGTTATCTTTCGTACCTTTTTCTTCCGGTCTGCTCTATCAAATAATTTTCTCGTTTCGATTGTATTGTAATATTTGTGCTAGTAACTATGCACCAATTTATATTATTGTTAACTAATTAATATGTGGTTTGTGTTTATGTTGCATCAAGTGATTAAAATATATTCATTATATGAAAACAAATATTTTAACGTAATTATATAAAAGAAAGGACGAATTTTTTTGAAAATGTATTATTGATCGAAGAATTTAAAAGTAATATGAGTGTTTTTTATTTATGAACCTGAAAATAAAAACATTATAGCCAATTTTTTAATGAATTATTTACATTTATTACAATATATTTTATTTTAAAAAGAATGACCACCCAATTAGCTTTAGCAATAATATATGGGGTTGGTATGGGTTTAGTGGGAAGCCAAAATTTAACACTGTTGTGCCTTTTCATCCAAGCATGTTAAGCAACAAACCTAAATTACATCACAATCCACCCACCTTTTTGTACCCAAAATGCCAATTTTTTCCCTCTCTAAATGATGAAACAATATATCTGCCGTATGAAAAAGGGTAACAAATGGTTTTGATTAAAATTTCTCCTTTTCCCACATTGCAATCAAGTCTTCTATCACAATGTGTACACAAGCACACATATATACATACATAGATTCGACTTGTCCTTTTAATCGGTTTTGTTTTGTGATATTGTTTCTAGTTTATAGTTTCATCTGTAATATTTTGAGCACGTCATGTGCTCCATTCATAATATTTTGGCTTATTTTAAAAAAAAAAGACAGATTCGACTTGTAATTTTACATTATCATATTTTTTACTATTATCGATAAAGAAAAAATTACAACTGTCTCCCACATATAATAACTTTATTGCAACAATAATAAATAAATCCTCGGTAGAATATTACGAATTCATCCTCTAGTTTGTAATGGATAGATGAAAAAGTACAATTGTACCCTTATGATTTGACACAAAAAATACGTAGTAGATGATGTAGACTCTATTGTTTAAACTAGAGTGGGAGAATTCATAATTGTTCAAACTATATGCGATCTATATGTAATTTACCATACGATAATACATGACGTCAAATTATTAAAATTTAAAAAATAAAATGAGCGTGGGATATTTTTATTTAAAGTTTCAATCAATAAATTCATTTTGGTTTCTTATGAAATTAAAGGTGGGGTGAGAAAATCAAATAGCGTTAAAACTTAGAGTGTAGTTTTCAAATTGATGTTGAAAAGATTGATTAAATAAAATAACATAATAACCTGATTTTGCTTCGATTTTAAATTAACATTTCTACGCAATATAAGATTTTTAAGTGTGTGAAGTCCAATTTTACCAAAATTATATAGTAGAGGTAGGCCGTAGGTAGGTAAAATTTAGTGAGTTTGATACCGCACGATGCTCTTAGGCACATATCAAATCATTGGATGAGAATATTCTCATTGTAATGACGACGACTCCGGAGGAAAATTGCGAGGGCGTAAAAAGTCTACAATCTTTAAGAAGAAGGAGCCACCAAAACCTTTTAGGGTTAGGTGGCTATAATTTATTGGGAGTAGGAGTTGGGGTTTGGTTTGTCCCACCCACATGCGAGTAAATTGCATGAACAAGTGAAAGAATGAATATGGGACCTAATGTCTCTAAATAAATTAAAACATCAATTAACTCTTTGAGGTCCATCCTTTGAAATTTGAAATAGATGGCAAAAGTGGGGCTACAATTGATCGAATCGTAAGTGGCGAGATGGTATTATTCCCACTTGTCCCTTCACGACTGGTTTTAAATATACTGTTAGTATCACATACGTACTGATTTTAATCATATATGCTTGGTAGGCACAAATGAAATTTTGGATCTGAAATCTGATTTTCAGTGTCTATAAAAAATGACATTTAAATTTGATACCCTACTAAGAAAGATATTAGCCTATCGTATTACATTTAGTCGACCTCCCGGCCTTGGTGGATCGAAAAAACACCCATAGCTAAGTATAAGGTCGACCTCATGCCCTAATGAGGCCAGAACACCCATCACAGCTCTAAGTATGTTACCAATTTCCCAATCACCCGAGTTCTTGGTAACCACTTTTTTAATTGGGGCTCACCAAATTAGTCATTGAGCCAAATACACCAACATGCCGACTTGGTGCATGAAAAACAATAGTTGTGGTCCCTTAAAGATAACCGACCTCCCGGGCTCCCAAACTCTCCACCCTATTATCTTCAGGATGATCTTACCTTCAAGGTCACAAGACCCAATGCTCCGAGCTCGTGCCTTGCTAATCGGCGAGGGTGCTCACCAGCCTATAAAAAACAATCTCAGACGTGAGAATATGTTGATCGGGTCTTAGCCTTTTGACCAAGTTCATATTGAATTGACATGTCCCGAGATTTCAGTGAATGATATGAATCGTGACCTTACTGATCACCCCACGTGTTTCGAGATTTCAGGAGTCGTGTAGATCATGGCCTTACTGATCCAAGCTGCACATCCGCGAGGTAACACCTATAAATAGCAAGCTAATTCAAGATTTCAAGTATGCATTTTTTTCTATATATACTTGCATACATCAGCTATTCACTTACAGATTTTTTTCCATATCTCCTGTCATCTGACTTGAGCGTCGGAGGGGATCCATCGAAAAAATCTTCTGGCACCCTTCTAACACTTGTTTCTGATCCTAGCAGGTAATTACAAGATTTACTTTTCTTATTTGGCCAGTGGAAGAAGACAAAAGGAGATGTAGATCGACCTTTTATTGATACTGACAATACATCACTCTTTTACGAGAGTATCAACATTTTTTTCCAAACTCAACAATTTTGATAGGATTTCAAAAAGTTCTTCGACATTGCTCCAGGACTATAAAAAAAAGTTCATTCTAAAGCTCAATAAATTCCCGTCGAATTCCTTTCGATATCTAAATATCTAATAATTATAGACAAGTAAAAATAATTTTCGAAAAGTCTAATCTTGCTTGGGAAATACATAGATAAATTTTTTTGTCTAACACCATTGGTTTTCTGAGTTGTATGTGATAAGAAACTAATATGCAGTCGAGCGAGTGAGATCAAACCTATCATGAGAGAAGTTCTTCTAATACTTATATCTCGATTTATGAGACCTGAAAACCCCTATATCAAAATAAATAGACTATTTATCATTCAGAAAATAGAGAGATGTTTTTCTTCCTTAAAATGATGTCTTTGCTGGAAACTGTGAGATTTATGTTGCGCAATGGAAGGACGTTAGTATAGTTGAAAAATAAATAAATAAACAGAGCAGGCATATGCCAAAATGAACACCCCGGAAGCCACGGGAATAACACCAACACCCGGTAGAGAGGTTCAGAAGCGATTTGATTCGATTATTGATAAAAGTTTAAAACAAAAATTAATTTTTTTGATTTTATTACATAGCAAACAAAACCGCACCTTGGATTATCAATAACAAAAACAAACATACTGTAATACCCTGAAAAATAATTAGTTTAAACTAATTGATTGGTGAAAAGAAATAGAGTTGATAATGTTCAAATTAAATAACTAAACATCAACTAATTTATTTGACAAATAAACCATTTTAGTTATATTTTCTTGTTTTTGATACAAATATAGTTGTACGGAGATGTGATACAAACTCTGTACAAATATTCGAATAGATATTAAGAAAAGAAGAACTATATTGAATCTTTGGAAGGGTATGTTAGCAACAAAATTAAAAATAAAATAAAATACAATAAAATAAAATAAAATAAAATAAATGACTTGAATTAAAGAGTGCAATACGTGTCCTTACTCTTTGATCACATTTGTCTAACCTCTGCATGCTGAGACACGAGAGCATGTCCGAGAAAGGTGAGACGATTTGACCAAAATAAAACCCAATGCCATTTTAGTGATGTATTCGGAAAAATTGTGATGAATAACATTATTAAGTCTTATCATTATTTTAGCCACACGTACAAAACACAGTCACACGCTCCTAGATAGAACACACTGAATACTTTGAAATAGTTGTAGATTTGCACTCTTTCTTCTGCTTGTGTTCATCTTGGTGAGTTTCTCAAGTTCTTTGCAGTTGTGAATTTTAGACGTACCGTGGCTATGAATATAGTAATTACAAAGAAATTAAATGATTTCGAATCATGGAATTTGAAACCCCTATTTTGAAATTCTTCTTATGTTAGTTGGGTTACTGTTGTGACAATTCACTTTTACTTTAATAGATCCATACAAGAACTTGAAATGATTTGTGAACACCCAATAAAAATTTAAGTATATAAGAATTTTTCTACTTTAGTTTGATCATTAGGTCATTTGTAATTTTATTATCTTTAAACCTAAGAAATGTTATTTGGAATAAACAAATTAACGTATGGAATTGCATAGATAGGATTTTAGTGAAATTTACAAACTCAGTTAGTAATTTTATCAATTAGTTACGTTGGTTTCGAGGCTAACCAATGATAATGATTTGAATAAATCTAATAACATGATGATTGAATTATATGGCATAAATTTAATTGCAGCACAGAAATTCATTCATTGACGTCGTTGAAAGACTCCGAGTGTAGAGGTCGGAAAATAAGGTATGTTGCGATCGGGTAACATACGACAGGTATTTGTATCATTTGATATATGATTTGTTGACTTCTGTTAATTATGTGAGATTATGTGGCTACGTGATTTTATTTAAATTATGTGGCATTCATTAGCATGCATGAATGGTATATCGGTGTATGAAAAATAAATATTTTGTTAACACACATCATTTTTATACATACATCGATGCATGACAAAGCGTCACTGGTGATCCCTTATGCTTGGCAGGCTCGAGCTACTATGATTTGATAGCGATTTGATTGATTCTGATACATCCAGTGGATGGGTGATTGACCTGATACCGTCACGACATGCATTGCATTGCATTACATCATATATCACATTTTATAGATACATGTTGCATATTCTATGATCGTCCCATATTGGGATTTTGCTCACCCCTAAGGGGGACTGTTGTTGTCTTTGTGTGTGGACAATGGCAGGCAGTACAGGTGGTCAGGATCCCAGAGAAGGTATATCCAGTGGGAGCCACATTTGAGAGGTTTATTTCCTTCTTATCCCAGTAGTATATGTACCAGGGGTGTGTTCATGGACTGTGAGAAGTTTATGTATATTTAGTTTATTTTAGCCCAGTATGGATATGTGTTTCATAGTTGATGTATGTATGCTGATTTATATTGATGGATATGAAACTGATGGTATTTATATATATTTGCAGTATTGGTCTTGGTGGTATGTTCCTCATGCGATGAGGTCATGCCGAAATTTTTAGGGCCACATGTTAATAAATATTAAACAAATATTCAGCTGTTTACACTATAATTATCACTGTGTGATCATTAATCACATAATTAGGATTGTGCCCTCACACATACTTTTTTTTTTTTTTTGGTTTAGTTTGGTCGGATTAGGATCCTTGTTTCCAAATTTTGAATTCTTTTTCAAACTATGTATTTTGATTATTGTCAAAAATAATTGAATTATCTAATCTATGTATTATAAACAAATAAATGTCAGAATTCATATAAAAGCCAAAACATTTGTCATTTTCAATGCAAGATAGTTGTACTCTATCTCTAAATAAACATTATTACTTTTTTTAAAAATTATGTTACAATACCACGACCATTCCGTGAAATATTATTGAATTGAATCAACAGCCTCCGCGACATTGTCGTTGAACCATGTTTGGTTATGTTTAAAATTTCATCTAAACTTTCAATCAAATTAATTTTTCTAGTTGATTTAATTAGGTTTTTGAATAGCCCTTCTCATAACACCATTATATGCATTGTGTATATTGTAAAAAGTGGGCACTCACATTTAACACTTCACCCCCTAATCTTTCAAACATGCATTGCACCTCTGAATAATTTTAAGTAGTGTCCTAAACAATATTTGGGAATAATTTTTTCGAATATTCTGTCTGCAAATTCTCTCACGTGTGTCGCATATACCACTGTCGAGTGTATGTGTATTTTTCATGTATTTTCTACATGAATTTTACTAGTACAATTTATCGACTGTTGGTATACTCGTAAAATTCATTTTCATTTATTTTTTGATGGATATGCTCGTAAAATGTCTGCAGAAAATATATGAAAAGAGACACATACCCTCGACTATGGCGTGTGCAACGCATGTGAGAAAATTTACAGCCAGAATATTTGGGAAAATTGTTCCCAAATATTATTTAGGGGGTTAAATACACCATATTTAAAATTATTCAGGAATTAAATAGACGTTTTAAAAGATTACGATGCGAAGCGCTAAAATTGTTAAACTTTAAACGTGTCAGGTATTTACCCTTGTCTATATTGAGAGGTCCCAATGGATTCGCTTACTTGACAAAAGTTTTGATAAATGCTTTTCAAAGTCAGTGAACCCACACATTTACTATAATTAATTATTATGCTACAGCTAATAAATTTACTACAAATATAAATTATTAGTAGAATATAATAATACTATTATATGAAGTATAGTTTTATATTTTCTATAAATTTTATTTATATATTTCTGATAAAATGAGAACAATACATTTATATTATATATATTTTTTATAACGTGGGAAATCGCAGCCGCTACCCGTAGGGTGCATATTGGTAAATCTTAGGACTGACGTAATTACCTACATACTATGCTAGCCAGGTAAATCGTATTAGACAAGCCTGGTGCGACAGATACGAACTGAGAGAGACAGAGACAAGAATTGAACTTATGATCTTTTGGTTCAAACACATTGTACTTATACCTATATACTACTTTTCACTCCATACACGACGTATACTTGGTCATCGTCCTTTATTGTTTGTCCTTATCTTTAATGACGTATCGAATACTTCTGATCTGAAAAGGTATTAATGACGAATGCTAATGGCTGATTATTAATAAACCCATTAATTTCCCACTTGATGTTGTGCTGACATTAAAATTTTGTGTAATTCCTGTCAATATCAAGTTTAGTAATCTCTAATAGAGTAATAGATATTAGATAGAATGGTTTACGTCAAAATCAAGTGATTAATTAAAATTTATACTAGTTATTAAAAGTAAGGTCCTTAGAGGCTTTATAAATAATTTCTTTTATAAAATTACCTTCATCAAATCACAAAAAATCGTAACCCTGAAACAACAACAAAATATATAATATAAACAAAAAAAAACTTTTATAAAATATATTTATTTTACATAAATATTACTATATAGAAAAAAATATATATATTCTAAACACACGCATTGTATACTCCAATATACTAAAATATATAGAAAATATTGAGAACACATATTTAAATTATATAAGGTGGCAATAATTTTTTAAGTAAAAATCTATATTTAATACTCATGTATTCCACGGGGACTCTCAATTATGCACAAGCTTACACGTTAGCCCAAGTAAAACCAGGGTTGTAAAAATGAATATGGTTCTTTTATAGAAGGTGACTCTTTTGGCTGGTTAAGTTGATCAGGCAACGTTTTGGCCATGCAACACTTTTTTTTGGGAAATTTCGATGCATAGTCAGGATAAGTCAGTATTTACCTTGACTGTAGTATCAATGATCCAAAATCATTTGTGGCAGTGGGTTCCACATATTTTTATATGAGACTCACTGTCTCAAATCATTTTGGACCCTAAAATCCACCAAAAATCCTAAAAATGATTCTAAAGTTCCGTGATTTTGGTTATTTGTTATGTCAGTCCCTTGTGGCATTATTAGACGAAAAGTATAGTCTCTGGAGAGCTTTGTCTGGAACAACCAGCAAGCTTTTATCTCATGGGCTTCGATAGAAGTTTGTATTGTATAAAATGGGTCTTTCATACAACAAGACACACACAAATATATATATATATATATATATATATATATATATGTGTGTTGGTGTATGTGTCAGACCCTGTTCATAGCAATATTTTCCTATTAGTTCAATGTGTAGAATAGGGTGTTGAACATGATTCATTTGCTTATACTTATAAAATGCATAAAACAATTTCAAAGTTAATGATATAATAATGTGAAACTAAATTCTTTATAAATTGACATCTTAATTTTGTCAAATTATTAATATAACAGTTCATATTTTCAAAATTATTTAAGTTTTTTTTAAAAAAATTAAATAATTAGATTTATAATAACAATTGTATATTTTATAATGGTTGTGTTATTCATATATCTAATTATTCTAAATATATACTTTTTTAATTAACTGTTTTTTTGTTTTGAACATATGATTCTATATCTAGTTACTAAATATTATTTTCTGAATAAAAAACACGTCATATTTCATTGCATTTGCATTCCAACCTTTTAACCTGAAAAAGATATACTTTCTTCTCACACGCACTCTCGAAAAACGTGTCATGGCAAGTGAAAAAGCGTGCGTTGCCAAAAGGCGAAAAGGAGAAGAATTATAAGCCGGCCGATGATTTTTGGTCTACGCAAATAAAGTAGTGGAAAGAAAATTAAAAGTTAAGAATCCTCAAAAGCTAAACCATTTTGCGTCATTTTGATACAAAATTCTAAAGACTTGAAAAAATCAAACTAAGCCATATGGTTTTTGGTTTTGAAAGCTACACTTTTGGTTCTTTGCTCCATAGAGAACCCTGACTCAAATTTATCTTGGTAATGACCAAAAAAATTATAAAATTATTTTCGTGTAAAACATTATCTCTTCCTAGAATTAACTTCATCCTTCAATTTTTAATTAAAAAATATTTTAAAAAATATAGCATAGAAGATAAATTAAATAGTTAAAAAAACGAGGGTCAATTGGAAGCCTTGATAAGTTGGTACAAATATGAATCAAATTATGACATGACGAGGAAATGGTTTTGACAATTGTGACAAAATGTTGCCATGTTCTATTTTTTATTTTCACACCGAAAAGTCGTAATAGCTTATTATTGTTCATTTGTTAAAATTACTATTGTATTCACTTGATGCAGCCCTCATCTGTACCACATACTTGGTATATATTTTGTGTGTCCTTGAAGATATCTACACAATATATCTGATGTATAACGTATATGGTATTGATGCTTTTAAGGTAAGAAGATAGCAACAACACAAGATTCCCAACACTCGTCACTTATAAGTCTTTTTTGATGAGATTGAGATTGATAATGAAAAACCGACATGGTTCATGGTGAATGTTGGGGATGTGTAGATGTTATTCCCAGTGACGCTGCATTGGGGTATATCCATCTTACAAATTGAATATTTTCAATGTATGATTTGATCTACACATAATGATATTACATCTAAGGGTAACATCAAACCCAATTGGGGATAACATAAAGACTATCGAATGTCGTATTTAAGGACAACATCAACCCAAAGGTTAGTTAGGATATTTTTGTTCAGCGTGACCACCGCTTCTACTATGTTTATGAAGTTAGTTAAGCTGTCGTATTTGATGTGACAGTTCAGATAAGTATAAATAGTAGTTTTGAAAACTTCCCCTATGTAATAAGAAGGCTTTTGCGTTCGTTATGTAAAATAGGGAAAATATTTATATGAACAGAGTATTTGTAAAGATTAAGATACATAAATATATATGTATATTTTTGTATGTGTATTGGTGTTTATAAGATCGGGTGTATAAAAGTACGACCAGAAATATAGTCTGATTTGAGGTGTTTCTGAAAGTCCTTGGATTTTCCATTGTTTATTTTAATTTATTTAATATGAGATAGAATAAGTGGTACTCGACATGTATGATGTTTTTTCAAAAATTATTTTTATGTTTTACTATTGTTAGAAAAATATGAGAATATTATTTTATACTTTCAAGACATCAGCCTTTTTATAATTAAATATTTCGTATATACAAAATCCTTATGAAACGAAAAAAGAAGTTTAGCCAACAAAGTTTGTAGACGCATGAACTTGCAAGAGTCGTGATCAAAATCCCATAAAGCTAACCATTTTGGTAAAATTCTTTGGGAAAACAAAAAGGAAAAAAAGAGAGATGAAATCATTATGGGCCAGTTTGTTTACCTTTTTAAATTTGAAAAGCTAAAACATAAGCTTGTATATGAATTGTAAATTTTTTGATTGGAGAAATATTTGACTTTTTTTTTTCAAATGACTATATATTAAAATAAATTTTAAATCCATCATAATGATTCATAAAATAAATAATTGAGAATCCAAACAAACCAATAAATTTATTTGTTATAAATATAAAATATTTATCTTCAAATCTATCAATCTTAAATAGAACTTAGCCCTTCGTTTCTTTCTCCATATGACTCTGTCGGTTTGTTTTTTGCTAATTATGGGATAGTGTCTCATAGATTAGATCCAATCATCCATTGAGTATATTATCATCTAATATTGGGAATATAATCTACCACATGATGCACTATCTCATATGATATACAAGAACATTTCGACTCTGTCAGACAGTAGAAATTATATCTTGAAGTGGGATTATATTCTTATTCAATAATAACTTTTTTTTTTTTGTTTTTTGTAATTTTATTCTTGGGCAGAGACGTAGAGTCCACATAAACTAATTTGTACAATTTGAAAGTAAGCTGCTCCTATTAGAGGACGACCAAAGACTGCATACTCTACATGCAACTACTACCAAATTAAAGACTTTTTAATGCTCCTAAATAATATACTGCTTATAACAAATTACAATTTTTTTAAAGATAATTTCATAATAAAATTAATTATTATTTTACATGACTGCTTCCCAGATGCGAGGCACGCTGTTATAATGAAATCTTATGATAACTAAACTTTAATCGAGTGTTGCATAAAAAGGGATTGTCTTTCGGTAGGCCCAAAATGTATACAAAGGAACATAGGCTTAAGTTATTTGTATATTTGTCTATATGATCAAAAAACAATAGTTTCCAACAAAAAAAAATTTGTTCGGCATGTCAAATATTTTCATTTCAAATACTTCATAATTATTATTATTTAAATATATATTAGTAAAATCTGATTAATGGGAGAACACATCACATCAGATAAAATCCAAGTTGTCTCGATTTCGCGGAAGAACGTTACAAGTCAAAGCCGAACAATGTGATCCAAGCTGAGCAGGTGCCTCCTCGGCCCACGGCTCAAGACCTGAGTGCAACGGCTAGTCAACACGGACGATTGCATGTGCATTAATGATAAGTAATGGGTGCGGATTTTCTGGGCATGTTGCGAGCAATTTTTTTGACTTTCAGACTTACTCTGCTCGTCATACTTTATTCGGGAACCATAAGCATAACCACTTCGACATTTGTTGTTCGGAGTCTACTTCTTGTGATCCGAAATCATCCAGCATCGTGAATCTCCATATCATATGACGTGTTTCGGTTTTTCCGCGTTCGATAGATTTAAGTGTTTGTGGAAAATAAAAGAAAAACACCAAGATTTTTTACGTGGAAAACCCTCGAATTGAGGAAAAAAATCACGGAACTCAAGTCCAATATAATTTGCATTAGTCACTCTTTTTATTTATTACAAGACTTTACACAATATCTAAATGAAAAATCAACACTTGAGAATATCTGGAAAAGTAACAAGAGATGACGAATAGACAAAATAAAGTTCTCTTCGGAGTCATCTTTTCCTAAAAAAGTCCCAACCTCTGTGATGAAACTCTCAGCCTCGATTTATAGGGCCAATTTCAGTGTTTTATTGGCGGGAAAGCTTATAACACGATCTCCCCTGATCGTGGCGTTAATTGTGGCAAGTGTGTCCGAGAAATCTGCACATCTTTAACACACGTTTATCTCCGCCGGTTAATTAGTTGGTTATAGCCGGGTCTTCAGCTAATTTTTGACCATTAAACCGAGCAGGGGTTGACAGCCGTTCAGCTATAATCTGTTCGGTGCATTGTTGTTCGGTTACCATTTGTTTGTTCGGTTTCTTGCAGGGATTTTACCCGAGAAGGCCAATATGTCATATGACATCACCTCACCCCCTGAAGTAATTCAAGACGATAGTATTGAAGTCTTATTCTATTCACTTCGGGTAAAATCCAAATCTTGACCTGCTCGGGTTTTGTCGCTCTTTTTTCCCGCTCAAACATTTCAAACGCCGCACGACGTTTCGTTTCCCGAGGCATATCTGCAACCGTCCATTAGTTTAATTCGGACGCGCGTGGATTTAACGACTGATATCCCTGATACGCATCCATAAGACATAGCAGTTCATGTCCTGCAGTAGAATCCGCTAGCTGATCGATCCTCGGCAGCGGGTAGCAATCCTTGGGATACCCTTTATTAACACCTCGGAACTTCACACACATCCTCCATTTATTTCCTGGCTTGGTTACCATGACTACATTTGAAAGCCATGTGGGGAAATTGATTTCTCGCACGTGGCCTGCTCACAACAATTCTTCTACTTGCTTGGCAATAATTGCATCCTTCTCGGGCCCAAAATACCTCATTTTCTGCTTGATTACTCGAGCGTTAGGGTGAACATTAAGATGGTGTTTGGCAATCTCATGCTTTATCCCGACTATGTCAGAGGTACTCCAAGCGAACACATTCACATTATGACTCAAGCAATCAATCACTCTTCTCTGCAGCTCGGGACCTAACTGGGATCCCACTCTGGTGGTTTGAGTAGAATGACCCAGTTCGATTGTTAGAAATTCCTCTGCGGGAGTTACTCGCTCCTCAACCTCCATATTTTCACGCTTCCTCTTATTGCTTTCTCCCCATTCGCCCACCTCTTTCTTCTGCTCTTTCTCTTGCCTCAATACTTGCACATAACATTTTCTCGAGGAGTTTTGATCTCCTCTAACTCGCCCCACTTCCTCGCCAACTGGAAATTTTATTGATAGGTGATACGTAGATGCCACTGCTTGAAAGCAGCTAATGCTGGTCGGCCCAGTATGATGTTATATGATGATGGCTCATCCACTATGAGGAAATTGATTATATTGGTTCTTATCATCGGTTCTTCACCCAACGTAACTGGTAAAGACACCTGCCCCATCGGGCTTACAATCTCCCCGGCAAATCCATGCAGCGAGGTGTTTACCTTTTGTATGGCTATGCTTCCCAACTCCATCTGGGTCAAGGTGCTGAAGAAAAGCACATCAGCTGAGCTCCCCGTGTCTACGAAAATTCTCTGTACGTAGTAATTGGCTATTGTGGCATAGATAACCAATGCATCTTCATGGGGGAAGTGAATCCCCCGCAAATCTTCGTGTCCGAAAAATATAGAAGGGCTTTCTGGTGTGTAATCTGGGTCGATGGATAGTACTTGGGGCTTTCGAACATGACTTTTTCTTGCTCTGTTAGCCCACCTGACATTCCCCCAGAGATCATATGTATAGTTCCTCGATCATTATTTAAGGCCACCTCTCCGACGGCTTGACTATCTTCTTCTGGCCTTCCTCCTCGAACTGCCCACGGTACTGGCTGAGGTGCCCCCTTTCCGGATTGCCATTTTTCAGAGGAAAGCGATTAATTACCAATCAGCCCATCATGGGGTCCTTGCCTTCCCCCAAATCTACCAGCTCATCGTCCTCGAAAATATTCTCCTCGGAATGGCCCTCATCTGTATGATCCACCCCGACCCCTTTCGGTATTATTTGATCCATGGCTACTTCCCGATGAGACCTAATCGAAAGATATTGATCAAAGTTCCTCTTGGGTTGTTCCACTTGCTTATCCCTCCTATTGAGTTCACCACCAGGTTTTGCATCTCTACTCTGCTTCATCTTTTGGGCTTCTTCTAAATTGATATATTTAGAAGCTCTCCCAGTAGTTCGTCATAATATGAAGGCGACTTCTTTGCTAAAGACCTGAACATGTCTCCTTCTCTCAGCCCCTGAGTAAAGGCGCTGATCAGTAATTCTGAAGTAACGTGAGGGACATCCAGGCATGCTTGATTGAATTTCTTCAAAAATTCTCGAAGAGATTCCTTTGAGTCCGAACAGACTAAGGGTTGTTCTCTTGCAACTTCTACTGCTTGCAAACTGATGAAGGAATAGTGAGCTGAATTTAGAGAAATATCTAGGAAGCCCGACGGCTACTGATTAAACCAAGATTGTGCAGCTCCAGCAAAAGTGGTCAAAAAGACTTTACACTTCACTCCGTTTGTAAGTTGATGAAGGAGTGGAGCGTTCTCAAACCGGGACAAGTATTCCCCAGGATCTGTGCCACCATCGTAATTTCCAACACTCAAAGTTCGGAAATTGGATGGTTAGGGGATCATTGATAACTTCGGGAGCAAACGGGATCCCCATTCATGCTGGATATATAAGCCCCTCCATTTTTTACGCATCTGCTCCAACTCGTCATTTAAGTCCTCCATCTAGTGGTGTAAAGCTTTGTCAGCTCCCCCCTCATATGAGTAGAGGGATCTTTTATCTCTTTCGCACTTTCCTTTGGCTCCTTTGAAGATGCTAGATCTTCTTCCTCTTCCTCGGTTTTCTCTGGCTGGGGCGGAGTCATAAACTGCTTCATGACTTATCCCATAGTTCTGGCTATTACCACAGTTAACTGTTCCATGGGCATTCCCCCAGCAGGAAATGCCCGGGGAACATTTTGAGATGACTCTGCCCCTTCCTCCTCTTCCTGTGCCGGGAACGAATAGGGAGGGGGCTTAGTATATTCCCCCTCGAAGTTTGTCCACGGCCCTTACTCTTGACCATTTTTCCTTGAACTTTTTGCAGGATGAAATTTTTTCTTACTTCAACGTCTTTTCTCTAAAAAAATTCCCACGAACGGCGTCAATGATGTGTTTCGATTTTTTTCGGGTTCGGCAGATTTAAGTGTTTGCGAAAAATAAAAGAAAAACACCAAGATTTTTTACGTGAAAAACCCTCGAATTGAGGAAAAAACCACGGGACCCAAGTCCAATATAATTTGTACTAATCACTCTTCTTATTTATTACAATATCTAAATGAAAAATCAACACTCGAGAATATCTGGAAAAGTAACAAGAGGTGACCGAACATACAAAATAATGTTCTCTTCGGAGACCGCTGTTATTAAAAAAGCCCCAACCTTTGTGATGAAACTCTCAGCCTCTATTTATAGGGCCAATTTCAGTGTTTTATTGGCGGGAAAGCTTAGAACATGATCTCCCCTGATCGTGGCGTTAATTGTGGCAAGTGTGTCCGAGAAATCCGCACCCCTTTAACACACGTTTATCTCCGTCGGTTAATTAGTTGGTTATAGCCGGATCTTTCGCTAATCTTTGACCATTAAATCGAGCAAGGTTTGACAGCCTTTCAGCTATAATATATTCGGTGCATTGTTGTTCGGTTACCATCTGTTTGTTCGGCTACCATCTGTTTGTTCGGTTTTTACAGGGGATTTTACCCGAGAAATCCAATATATCATATGACATCATCATATATTTCTTAATAAGCTTATTTACGTAAATTGGTGCAAATTTGTCTTTATATATTTTTTATTATGCGTTTAATAATAATAATAATAGATAAATTAGGATATTATAATCTTAGATTGAAACTAATCAATAAACTATCCAAAATATATATACACGCAACATGCACATTCTATCAATAATCAAAGATTCAAATACATTCTCAATAAAATTTGTATAAAATTATATTTTCAAAAAAACCATAGATAATATTATTTTCAATCGATATTCTTAAGAAACACAAAGTCTAAAAAGAAAATCAAACACGGTTTATAATTTTCAAGTCAAGAACTTGATCTTCTTCTCGAGGAGAGAATATAAATTTTTTTTTTTGTAAAAAAGTTTATATTTGATTTTGTCGAAAGAAAACAAAAGGTGACTGTCATTACTTTGAATCAACTCCCCCTTTTTAACGTGGAATAATTAAAAAGTAGATAAAGAAAGTGATGGAAAAGTTGGAAAGGAAGAGTAAGTAAGAAAAGGTAATAGCGGTGCCACACTCCACTTTTTCGCAGTAAGTTGCGTGTGAAAAGTTGAAAATTGGTTTTGGTTTAAAGGCAAACTCAAGTGATTAATTATTCAACTACCCCCTTCCCTACATAATTGCAAAAATACAAATTAATTAATTATATATAATATTTTTTTTTCAAATTAAATTCAAAATTTATATAATATTCGTATATTTATTGAATTTATGTGTGTTACAAAATCAAATCAAATATTAAATAAGTGTACAACAATCTTCTAAAACAAGCGCGCATCCATCGACATAAAGTTAAATTAAAATCGAGCGTGATTTGGAATTTCAATAAATTGATCTGATAGCAACATTTGATTTCAAAAGCCAAAAATTATACGCACTCTTTGCAAATGGGTGTTTTTATTTGTCTAAAAGGAAATATGAAAGTTAATATAAGAACAAAAATAGTTAAAAAAAAGTGGTAATTTATAGTAACAGATGGATACAATAGAGAAAGGGAAACCCGAAGGGGTTGGCCAGGTGGTAGAGGTCTTAAACTTATGAATATTGCTCATCTCTAGGTCATAGGTTCGAAACTTCCATGATGCTATAAATTCCTACGGGGCCAGTCCATACGGTTGCGTAAAGCTCCGACTTCAATTGTTCCCCCGCTAGTGAACGGTGTGATTGGTTCCCCGTATTATTCGATCTTCGGGACGGATACCAAGATATTAAAAAAAAAACAATGGAGAGAGGGAGAGATGGAAAAGGAGTTGGATAAAGTAATCTTTACTAGTCGTGAATCTCATCCAAAAAGGTTCATTTATCTTTATTTCCACTTCATAATTATATCTGTTGATGCAAGAGTAGAACATCATGTTACTTGTAACATTTAATTATCCAATAAACAACACCACGATACCCTAATTAAAAAAAAAAGAGCTTAAACAGAAAAGTTGGGACGATCGCTTTGCCAAGAAAGCATATTTCCCCCCCGAAATTATAGCATCTGAAAGTACTTCTATGTCCCTTTTTCCTAAAAATTCCCCATTCTTCGTCTATTCAACCTTTCAAATATTATGAGTTGCACATATTATTATATTGATGGGAAATTTGTGTATTGTTTTTGTTGGTAAAATATTTCTGGGATGTATTTTTGGGATGAAACAAAGTAAAGTTACAATATAACATAAATAACATTTGTTGATATGAGATTTGTAATTTCCTTTAATTCTTAAAACGATACTTTTACGCACGGGTGCTTACGATTTCAGTGGCAATTCGTTTCCTAATATACAACAATTATGATTCGTGATAGAATGAGCACTTCAAATCACGAATCCTTAAATTACAAAGATTTAAAGTCACTGAAACTTTGAATATGAATGATATGATGAAGAATGCATAGAATTTTGCTGTCAAAACTTAGAATTTAATCTTTGCAAAAGTATGTTAATTCGAAAAAGGGTTGTTATATTTTTACTAAATTAATAAACATCACTAAAACATATCATTTGGAAGCACCATTTCACAAAAAAACCAGATCTACATGAGAAGAGATGCACCCAATCGCAAAAACTACACAGGCAGCAATCGATGTTGCATCCAGCAACCTCGTGCTCGGTTTTCGTTCGTTTTTCCAAATGCTTAATTTCCATTCGTTAAGCAATTTTCCGACACTTTTTAAGAATATATTCTGTAAATCTGATAGAATAAGTCGATGTTTTGTTTTAATAAAGACTAATTATTTTTTTCCAACATCAGATTGAGAGGTAAAGAATTGATTCCTTGGATCTCGATATCACTTAAAACCAATGGATTTACGAAATTGAGGAATTAGATTTTTGGGAACAAAAGCTAAAAACCTTGAATAATGTTTACTTAATGAAATAAAATTTAATGACCTTTAGTAGTTTGAATACATGATTTCTATTTTAATGTAGTATTAAAAAATATTTTTAGATTTCAAATCAGGAGCGTATTCGGCTACTCTGAAATCCGAGTTTGTACGTATTTATCTGTTATAATGTTTTAATGGTTATTGAAGAATGAAATATTACATCCACAAAAATAGAATGAAATAGGCACCTGCATCTGATCTTTCTTCAATGTGTCATTTAGAAAAGAAAAAAAAAATATATATATTAAAATGATGTCACCCCCTTTTCTTTTTAAATTGGTATTTTAAATTGGGATTTTTTATGGTGCATTGAATTAGAAAGAGACGACGGTGGTGCAGTTGAAAATAATTTCATGTTATCATCCATCTCCTTTAGAGAGAGAGAGAGAGAGAATTGGGGATTGTGTGAACTGTGAAGGAGTCTCATCTTTCCTTTTCGCGTTGAATTTATTACACAGCTTTTTGGTCTCACACAATTAAAAGCTAACACATTAAACTCAGAGAGAACAAAATTATACAAAATATATATATGTGTCCACTATATATATTTAAATTACAAAAAGGTTCGAGAGATTCTTGAAATCGTTCTGTGAATCAAGATTCATTCTTTGGGTTTTCAATTCAGTTTTTCTACTCTGTAAAAGTGATTTTCTTGCCTTTGGATTTAGTGGGTTTGTTTCTTGTCAATTGAAAGTTGGTTCAAGCTTGGATTTTAAAGCATTTATTGTGGCGATTTTCAAGATTCCCATTTCGGAAGATCTGTGCTTAGATTCATTCATCTGTAGTTGATTCTGATAAGGGAGAGTAATATGAGAGCTGCTTTAAGCACAATTCAACAGACCCTTACATCAGATGCAGCCAACGTTCTGAACCTTTCGATAGCGGAGGCCGGCCGCCGGAACCACGGCCAGACCACACCGCTGCACGTGGCGGCCACTTTGTTATCTTCCCCTACGGGTTTCTTGCGGCAGGCATGCATCCGTTCTCACCCCAATTCAAGCCACCCTCTTCAGTGCCGCGCGTTGGAACTCTGCTTCAGCGTGGCCCTCGAACGACTCCCGACCGCCCAAAACGTGTCGGCTCGAGCGACGGAACCGCCGATCTCGAACGCTCTCATGGCGGCGCTTAAGAGGGCTCAAGCCAATCAACGGCGCGGCTGCCCCGAGCAGCAGCAGCAGCCGCTTCTCGCCGTGAAAGTGGAGCTGGAGCAGCTGATTATATCCATACTCGATGATCCCAGTGTCAGCCGTGTGATGAGAGAGGCAAGCTTTTCAAGCCCAGCTGTAAAATCCACCATAGAACAATCAATGAATAGCTCCACCACGCAATCGAATCATCAGCATCACATCAGTTCTGGTAATGTAAATTTTGGAGAAAATTTTGCAGGAATTGTTCCGAGAATCCCTTCTAATCCATGCCAATTATCATCTCCGGTGGCGCATATTTCCCCTGCGCCGAATCGGAACGTGTACTTGAACCCACGGCTGCAGCAGGGCGGTACAGGGCAGACATCCACTCAGAAGGGTGAAGAAGTGAAAAGGGTTTTGGAAATAATGGCAAGAACCAAGAAAAGGAATCCAATTTTGGTGGGCGATACCGAGCTTCAATCCGTGGTGAAGGAATTGTTAAGAAAGATAGAGAATCAAGAACTGGGAAATAATGGGATTCTGAAAAATGCTCAGGTAATCTCTCTGGACGAAGATATTTTATCTGATAAGAATAAGATACCAACAAAGATCGAAGAATTAGGAGGCGTGATTGATAGCAAGAGCAGGGCCGGAGGGGTGATTCTTGACTTGGGTAATTTGAAATGGCTTGTGGAGCAGCCTGCGAATTCTGGTTTGACGCAGCAACATCAAATGATTTCTGAAATTGGAAGGGCTGCCATATCCGAAATGGCAAAATTATTGACCCGATTTGAAAGTGGAAGTAAGGATTATAAGCTTTGGTTGATTGGAACTGCAACATGTGAGACTTATTTGAGGTGTCAGGTTTATCATTCAACCATGGAAAATGATTTGGATCTTCAGGCAGTGCCTATTGCTTCGAAATCTCCTCTTTCTGGAATGTTTCCGAGGTATGTTTTCGCATTAAATTGATTACAACATGGTTCTCGGATGCAATTAGACTTTAATCCTTGATGATTGAATTACTCATTATATATGTGCTTTAATTTTTATTTTTGTGTACTGATTTGAAGTTTGATGGTGTTGAATCTTGGGTATGAACTTCTTGTTTTGATTACAGT
Organism: Haberlea rhodopensis; assembly: GCA_907163345.1. Classification (NCBI taxonomy): domain Eukaryota; kingdom Viridiplantae; phylum Streptophyta; class Magnoliopsida; order Lamiales; family Gesneriaceae; genus Haberlea; species Haberlea rhodopensis. The sequence goes on along the minus strand of CAJQUN010000003.1, from coordinate 8,805,076 downwards.
TTATGTGACATAGTCTTCTTGATGCGCAAAAAGGGAGAATTCTTGGTAACTAAATTGGGATTCTTAAAGAATTTGTGTTCATCCTTATCAAATCATTCACTTTTTTATGTGTTATAGACTTGGAACCGAGAGGATTTCATGCAATCCTATTGAGTCTTTGAAGCCTTTGAAGGCTACTCCAACTCCACTGCCTGCTTTGACAAGGCACGTATCTGAGAACTTAGAGACTACTCCACAAACCGCCTTTTGTCCTCAATGTTCCGAAAATTACGAAAAAGAGCTGGCTAAACTTGCAGCGATTGAGAAATCATTTTCCGAAGCTAAGCAAGATGCAACAAAGCCATCTTTGCCACAATGGCTGCGAAACGTTGAACTTGATAGTACTGATGCTAAAACAAATGATCAATCACTGGTATGTTCTGTTTTGAGTTTTAAAAGTTTGGAAGAAAGATCAGTTTAATCAAAAGGGGTGCGTATGCTGCTTTTTTGTTTACAGGGGAAAGGACAAGGGTTGCTTTCGAAGCAGAAGACTCAAGAACTTCAGAAGAAATGGAAGGATGCTTGCTTGAATCTTCATCCGAAGTTTCATCAGAATAAACGATCAGAAAAACCTGCCATGCCTACACTCTCAATGACGAGTTTCTTGAATCCGAACTTGCTCTCACGTGCATCGTTCCAGCCGAAGTTGCAGACTATTAAACCCCTTGGGGAAACTTTTCAACTGAAAATGACTCCAGCAGCGAGCCTACAACCTGCAGAGCGTGAGAATAGTCGTCCAGGAAGTCCAGTGCAGACAGATCTTGTTCTTGGAAGAAAAGGGACAGATGGTGTGCTCGAGGAAGCTCCTGAAAATCAGGCAAAAGATTTTCTCAGTTGCATCTCTTCTGAACCCCATACTCAATTGCTTGATAAGTTTGCCGATAAATTGGATGCTGATACATACAAGAAACTCCTAAAGGGCCTAATGGAGAAAGCATGGTGGCAAGCAGAAGCAGCCTCGTCTATTGCTTCAGCGATCACACGTTGCAGATTAGGCAATGGAAAGCGACGGGGTGGTGCATCGAGGGGCGATATTTGGTTATTATTCACAGGACCGGACCGAGTTGGTAAGAAGAAGATGGCTTCCGTTCTGGCTGACCAGATATGTGGTGTGAATCCAATAACGATATGTCTTGGAACAAGAAGAGACGATGAAGATTTGGATATGAACTTCCGTGGGAAAACAGCGATTGATCGCATTGCAGAGGCCATTAGAAGGAACCCTGTTTTGGTGATTTTGCTCGAGGATATCGACGAGGCTGATATACTGGTTCGTGGGAGCATAAAACGTGCTATCGAGAGAGGCAGGCTCATTGATTCTCATGGTCGTGAAGTCGGTCTTGGAAATGTCATATTCGTTCTTACGGGAGATTGGTCGGCAACCGATCCCGAATTGTTGAGAAATGCTCATTTTGTAGATGAAAAGAAGCTTGCCTCCACAGCAAGTGGAAACTGGCAGTTGGGACTGGTTTTGAGAGATAAAAGTTCAAAAAGACGAGCGAATTGGTTGCACGAAGAACATGGACCTATGAAATCGAGGAAAGAAATGGGATCTGGCCTCTTTCTCGACCTAAATCTTGCGGCATCCATTGATCATGATGATTATAGAACAGATGGATCTCACAATTCGAGTGATCTCACGATGCACCACGAGGATGATCTTGGCCTCGTGAACAGGCTGTTCTCTATTTCCTCGGTGCCTCAAGAACTCATCAATAATGTTGATGATACCATACTATTCAAGCCGGTTGACTCGGTTTTCGTCAGTCAGGAGATCAAGAAAACAATATCCATTAAATTTGCCATGACTGTTGATGACAAATTGTCTCTAGAAGTCGAAGATGATGTTGTGGAGAAGATCTTAGGTGGGCTGTGGCATGACCGGACCAGTCTTGAAAAATGGATTGAAAATGTTTTGGCACCAAGCTTTGATCAACTGAAAGCACGACTACCGTTTGGCGACAGGAGTAGCTTGATCGCTCGTCTGGTGATCGAGTCGGATTCCATCGATCATGGCAGGAGCAAGACTAATGGAGATTGGTTGCCTAGTAGCATCATAGTGTAAGCAGTGTGAAATTGAAACTTTTTGGGGGTACAATATTTATGATTTCTTTTAGACAAAGTTGTAAATATGGAAACTATTGAGAAGGATATAGGAAATGTTAAATGTAGAGAGTTAAAATACTACGGGGGAAAAACCTTTTAAGAGTGAAAATTGAAAGTCCAACGACTCGCGAGTTGTTCCCTTTTTCTTTTTCTTTTTTTTATGATCATTTTTATTGTTTTTTTCCTTATTGATCATGTAAAGATTGTTAGCTACCCTTCCTCGTAAAGTATTGTGTATTAATCCAATGTTTGTGTAATGAATAAATAAAAGGAATTTTAGAAAGTATAATTTCTTCAAGTTGAATTACAGAAAGAATTACTATATTGTACCAAACCAAGAATGCTAATAAAATAATTTAGTTATTTTTTCCAAAAAACACCTGTGTTGTTCACGTTGGTTTGTGTTTGCAGTTGTTTATTCAAATTATATTTATGTTGTTTTTGCTCAAAGTTTGAAAAAAATAATTTTAAACAAAAAACGTTGTTTGCTATTAAAAGAAAAAAACAGTTAATGAACTTCAAATTATTATAAATTGTCACGATACAAGTAAAAGCAGTGGAAAAACATCTTATGGCTTACTTATATGCTTATATTTTTACCTATTTATTTTTGGAGAAGCAATAGCAGAAGCAATGAAATACACAAAATCTATTTTTTTGGTCCGAAAAGTAGATAATAATTTTTGAAAAGCAACCATAAATACCCACTAAATTAGAATTACAAATCTTTTTAAACAATAAATACGAACTATAAATTTTAGGAACAATGATTCTTCTAGGTTATGTGGCCCCGTAACTTTATTGAATGTAATATAAATTATTATTAAAAACATAAGTTCTATAAAATAATAATTCTTCATTATTTAAAGATTTAATTTTTTAAATTACGTCATAAATATGATCATCTTAAGAGATGGGCAATTTAGATAATTTTGCCCCCTTTTTTTCTAGGTCTTCGTTCTGTTCAACAAATATAATACATCACTTTGTCAAGGAATATTTGAGGGTATAAATGTCATTCAGCGATTAGTTTTCTGGGCTTTTTGGGTTCGCGCTGGCAGACTTTTCATTAGGGCTCGGTCAAATTTAAACTTTTGCCTTTGATTATTCGGCAGTGAAATGTGGGCCCACACGACACGTTATTACATGTACGTGTCTCACTTTGCAAAGCTACGGACATGAAAGTTTTAACAGTTAGGCATACGTAACTTTGTGGACGTTTATAGCATATTTGACATCGATCGTAATTATAAATTAGATATTTTGTTTTTGAGTCTCTTCCCCTCCTCAAAATAGTTGTGACTGTAGCTAGAAAAAAACTGTGGACTCAGTTTTCTGATTAAAATAAATTTTTTTTGTAGTATAAAATATTACTCTGCAACAAAAATGGTTTATTGGTATATTAGAGAAATATCATTCTGTTTTATTTTATTTATAAAATTCCAGATAAGTTCATAGGCTAAAAGCCATAAGGCTACAGTCCAGAGATTTAATCAAAATTTTATTATTACATTGAAAAAATAAATATATTTCTGGTAGTTGAAATATACTTTTTTTAACTTTTTCATTAAATAAAAATATTAATAAAATTATATCATTTTGAAAAAAAATTGTTGAAAAATTCCCAATCTAGTCCATACTGGACACTTTTTTATATATTTTTAAATTATGAATTTCTATTCATAGCATGCCACGTATTAGTTATATGTACACATGTTTAATGAATTTAACCATATAGTATCTGATGTGATTCAAGATTTTGATTATAAAGTAGAGTAACGTGGTAATGCAAAATAACAAAAAACACACCAAGATTTTTTACGTGGAAAACCCTCAAATTGAGAGAAAAACCACGGGACCTAGTCCAGTATAAAACTTCACTATGAATATTGGTGACTTACAAGACTTTCTAAACACACCAAAAAATCGCTCAATGACTTACACGAATATTTTTAGAGAAATAACGAAAAGAACCGAACAGACATAAGTTTGCTCTCTTCGGAGTCTTTTTGCCCTCAAAAATCCAACCCCTGCTTTGAGGTTATCTAAGGGTATTTATAGGACTGCCCTCAGTAACTAACTCGCGGAAAACCAGCAACATGATGTCCTCTGATCGTGGCTTGACGGGAGCCAAGCGTGTCCGAGAAATCCGCCCCATTAATGCACGTTCAATTCCAGCCGGTTAATTAGTTTTAATTATGACCGGGTCTTCCGCTACACTTTGACCAAAATCCCGAAGAGGGCAAGGATGCTTGATAATATGTTGATCAGTATCTTGTGTTCGGTAACCATCTCTTCGGTCTAACTTCTGCTCGGCGTTTTTAGGGTTTGTATATTCATAAATGGATTTTACCCGAGAAAATCAATATGTCATATGACATCACCTCACCCCCCCAAAGTAAAGTAAGATGAGAGTAGCGAAATCTTAGTTTATTGTCTTCGGGTGAAATCCTGACATGTTCGGGGTATTTTAACCGCCTAATTTTCCCGCTTAAAAATTTCAAAACTCTGGCGACGTTTCGTTTCCCGAGGCACATCTATAACCGTTCATGGGATTTATTTTGAACGGTGTCGATTTAACGACTGTTCAAGTGGCCCCCCACTATAAATACTCGCTCATTTCATTGATTTAACTTACTTTTCTGCAATTCGCTTCCGAGCTAGCATTAGACGTCCGACCAACTTTTCCTTCCTACTTATTTCCTTCCCATTCACCGAGTATGTCTTCTTCTGATGATTATTCGAAAACTATAGATATGTTCGAGGAGGAGGGTATCCTAAGTCCATCTCCCCGTCATTCTTCTTCATCTGATAGTGAAGAGACTTCCAGCTCGTCTTCAGCCCCTGATGCTCGCAGAGAAGAGCTTCAGGCTGCGACAGAGCAGGACCTGATAAATGCCCGTGTTCCCTGGTTTGAGATATTTGAATCCGGGATTAAATCACAACGGCACCTATCCAGTATCCAAACTAAATGGGGGATTTCCGAGGGGACATCTATTATAGTTCCCCCTCCCGGATCTCGCCCCCACCTGCCTCCCAAGGGTTACTTTCCCTTCTACATAGACCAACTCCGAGGGGGACTTCGTTTTCCTATCCCTCCTTTTTTTGTAGATGTTGCTTCCTATTTTGCCATCTCTCTAAGTCAGTTATTCCCCAACAGTTATCGATTGTTGGCGGGTTTTTACATAGTCTTATCCTTTTTTGGCTTTTCTCCGACTCCCGAACTCTTCCACTGTTTCTTTCAATTAAATCGAAAGGAGATCGGGCTTTTTTTACTTTTATTCTCGAACAGGGATGGGTTTTCTGAAAAATTACCCCTCCTCCATAAAAAATTGGAAAAGATTTTCTTCTTTGCTCGCCCACTCCAACCCTGGGATTGTCCCATGGAGTGGAAAGAAAACTTACCGAAGGGCAAGTCAATCAAGGGGCTACTTGAGGGAGAAACATATCTATCAGTTCGTCGTAAGCTTGGCGATCAGTGTTTTAACATTGGGGAGCTGATTGACGACGGACTGCTGTACTTGTTCCAGCTTAGTCCTAAGGGTGTTTCCCAAAAAATGCCCCTCGGTGAGTATTTACCGAGCATCTTGCTTTGTTTGCTTATTTTGTGTTAACATGCTTGAATAATTGCTATGATGTTTCTTTCTTGCAGAAAACAAGATGCTGAAAGCAAAGATTGCTGCTAGCCTGAAGAAAATTGCCGCACCAGAGAAGGCTACCAAACCGACCACTGGAACAAATCCTCCCCCATCTGTTACACATGCTCCCCCCGAAGAGGTGATTGAAGTACCGGAGACGGAAGCCTTGATTCCTCGATCACTGCAGAGGGCGGCCCCCGAGGGCCAAGGTTCTTCCTCTAAACTTCCTCCTGCCAAGAAAACTCCTTCTCCTCGAATCTCCCTTACCCATCGAGCTAGTTCACCTCTTCAAACTCGAGCTGTTTCTCAACCTGCTCCTGGTGGTTCTAGCTCTTCTCGGCCAACCTCCCGATATCATATACCCGATTGGATTTATCCCCCCAACGTCCCCATTCTGAGAAAACCGGACCCCAAAATTTCTCACTCCATTATTTGCAATTGGGCCAATTCTCCCGACCGTAAATACCTCGGAGGATTGGCCTTCAGCAATTTGATAAATGATTTTTCCACTTCCCTCACTCAGGTAACTTATATCCATTTCCATCCGATGAACTTTTTGCCTTCGGTATATTAACTTCATTTATTCTCTTGCAGACCAATCTAATGGCCGGCGAGATTATGACTCGCTTTCAATCTATGAGGTCATCAGATGGGGAGAATCAGAAACATCTCAAGCAGCTAGAAGGTATCGGCGAAGAGATGAAGAAATCCAAAAGCTACTGGAAGAACAATACTCTGCTGCCGTTGCTACTCGGGATAATACAGTGGCAGCTCTCGAGGAAGCGCACAAGAAATTAGCCGACTTTGAAGAGGCTAACACCACTTTATCCGGGCAGTTCAGGTCCGTGACTGAAGAGAATGAATCCCTCTTAGAGCAACTTTCACAAGAGAAATCATTGCGAGCTGAAGAGGGCAAGTCACTTTCTGAACAACTTGACCAGGAGAAACTATCTCGGGCTGCTCAGATCGAAGAATCCTGGCTCATCAAGAAAGAAGAATTTATGAAGTCTGAAGAGTATGGTGATATTCTGGGCGAACGCGCTGCCAAGTTCCTTAACTATGGCTTTGAAGCGTCTGTTCGTCAATTTAAAGCCGCTGGCTATCCTACCGAAGGAGCTTCAACAGACTTTATAAACGTTGATGAGGCCCTGAATACCGTTCCCGATGAGTTCCTCCAGCTGTAGATTTAAGGATATACCCCTTTTGTTTTAATTTTTAAAATTGTAATCTTTTGACAATGATATTATGACTTTCCTTGTCTTCTTACACTCTTGTGCAAGCTAGTCTCTCCACCAAGCAAAATTTTAAGCAAATAAAGCTTGATTAGAAAATATCCCGAAGTAATGAATATAACAGAGCTCGGGGAAAAGACATCCCGAGCAGATAAATATGGTCGGGCTTTAGAGAGAACATCCCCAGCATAATAACATGATACAACTTAAGTTTAAACGTTGACCAAACATCCCGATCCAACGAGTAAACAATGGTATTTTCAAGTTTAAACGTTGACCAAACATCCCGATCCAACGAGTAAACGAACATTGCTCGCTACCCCGAGCATAATCACTTAGTCCCATTTTAGGTTCAAATACAGACCAAACTTCCCGATCCTGTATTTAACCCGCCCACAATGGACTATAATAACATAAGCTCGCTACCCCGAGCACAATATCATGGTATTTTTAAGTTTAAACGTTGACCAAACATCCCGATCCAACGAGTAAACGATGGTGTTATTAAGTTTAAACGTTGACCAAACATCCCGATCCAACGAGTAAACGAACATTGCTCGCTACCCCGAGCATAATCACTTAGTCCCATTTTAGGTTCAAATACAGACCAAACTTCCCGATCCTGTATTTAACCCGCCAACAATGGACTATAATAACATAAGCTCGCTACCCCGAGCACAATATCATGGTATTTTTAAGTTTAAACGTTGACCAAACATCCCGATCCAACGAGTAAACGATGGTGTTATTAAGTTTAAACGTTGACCAAACATCCCGATCCAACGAGTAAACGAACATTGCTCGCTACCCCGAGCATAATCACTTAGTCCCATTTTAGGTTCAAATACATACCAAACTTCCCGATCCTGTATTTAACCCGCCAACAATGGACTATAATAACATAAGCTCGCTACCCCGAGCACAATCACTTAGTCCCATTTTAGGTTCAAATACAGACCAAACTTCCCGATCCTGTATTTAACCCGCCAACAATGGACTATAATAACATAAGCTCGCTACCCCGAGCACAATATCATGGTATTTTTAAGTTTAAACGTTGACCAAACATCCCGATCCAACGAGTAAACGATGGTGTTATTAAGTTTAAACGTTGACCAAACATCCCGATCCAACGAGTAAACGATGGTGTTATTAAGTTTAAACGTTGACCAAACGTCCCGATCCAACGAGTAAACCGAACATTGCTCGGTAAAAGGAAATTTATTTAATTAAGAAATACACATGGAAACAGCAGTGATAACTGAAATATTACACAAAATACTTTCTTAAATTATGAATGTTCCAAGGTCTTACCAGTTCCCGACCTTCATGATCTTCCAGCCTGTAGGCTCCTCTTCCAATCACCCCTTTTATTTTATAGGGGCCTTCCCACTTGGGTGCTAACTTCTTTACTTCCCCCGCGGGATTGATTCTTCGCAGCACTAGATCTCCCACCTGAAAAGCCCTCGGGCGAACCCTCCGATTGTAAGCATTGGTCACCCTTATTTTATACAATTCCACTTTAGCCAAGGCTTTCTCTCTCAACTCCATAATCCCATCTAACTCCAACTTCCTTTTTTCTTCATTCTGATCGGGATCGTAGCTTTGTACTCGAAGAGATTCCACTCCAATTTCTACTGGAATGAGGCCTCAGATCCATATACTAAACTGTATGGAGTCTCTCCTGTAGATACCCGAGGAGTCGTTCTATAAGCCCCTAAGACCCCGGGTAATTCATTTACCCACTCCCCTCGAGCCCCTTCTAGTCTTGTCTTGATCCCGTGCAATAAAATCCGATTAATCACTTCCGCTTGCCCATTTGCTTGAGGATAGGCGACTGAAGTGAAGACTTGTTTAATTTTCATATCTTTGCACCATTCTTGTATCCTTCCTCCCTGAAACTGTCTTCCATTGTCGGAAATTATTCTTCGAGGTATTCCGAAGCGGCATACTATGTTTCTCCATAGAAATCTGATGACTTCTTCCTCAGTTATTTTAGCCAATGGTTCGGCTTCCACCCACTTAGTGAAGTATTCCACGGCTACTAGGAGAAATTTTCTCTGCCCTGTAGCGGGAGGAAATGGTCCAACAATATCAATTCCCCATTGGTCAAAAGGACAGGAAATGATGCTACTATTAAGGATTTCTGCAGGTACATGGGATAAATTTGCATGCCTTTGGCAATTAATGCATTTCTTCACAAGTTCCTCAGCATCTTCCCTCATCGTCGGCCAATAGTACCCAGCTCGGATAGATTTCTGATACAACATGTTAGCCCCTACATGATTTCCGCAACATCCTTCATGAATCTCCTTTAATAAATGCTCCCCTTCTTGCCTCGAGGCACATTGTAAAAAGGACTTGAGAATCCTTTCTTGAACAACTTGTCTTCTATCAACACAAATCGGTTCCCCATTCTTTTAACTTTAGCAGCTTCCTTTGGGTCAGGAGGCATAACCTTTGTCTTCAAGAATTTAATGAAATGCTCTCGCCAATCGGATATAATATATGGCTCCACACTCATGATGCTATTGACGGATATATGAGAAATCAAAAGCTCTTGCACGAGCACATTCCTGTTCTTCCATTCGTGTGCTGAACTAGCCAATTTTGCTAATTCATTGGCCCGAGTATTCTCCTCCCTTGGTATTTGCATTAATTCCACCTCCTGAAATTGAGCTATCATCGCCCGCACCTTTTCCACATACTTTCTAAGCTTCTCTTCTTTCACCTTATATACCCCCTTCACTTGATGAACGACCAGCATTGAATCCATAAAAGCTTTTATCCTCCTGGCTCCAGTGTCCAATGCTATTTGGAGGCCTGAAATGATAGCTTCAAATTCAGCTTCATTGTTTGAGGAAAGAAATCCAAACTGGACGGCAACCCTGATTTCTTCCCCTTCAGGACTAATGAGTATGACACCTGCTCCACTTCCCAATCGAGTAGATGATCCATCTACAAACAAACTCCACTCTTTTTCCTCCGGGGTATGAGTGACTTCCACCAGAAAATCCGACAGAGCTTGAGCTTTGATTGTAGTTCGGGGTTGATAAGCGATATCAAACTCACTCAGCTCTGTGGCCCATTTTACCATCCTCCCTGATATTTCAGATTTGGATAAAAGTCTACCCAAAGGAGTGTTTGTTATTACCATGATAGGATGAGACAGGAAGTATGGTCGAAGTCTTCTCGCCGTGGTGACTAGAGCTAATGCCAACTTTTCTATTTCCGGGTATCGTTGCTCGGCTCCTTGTAGGGCTCGGCTGACATAATATACGGGCTGCTGTTGTCCTGACCTTTCTCTGATTAACACGGAACTGATTACTTCTTTGGCCACCGATAAATAAACGAGAAGCGTTTCCTTAGGATCAGGCTTGTTTATCAAAGGTAACTGAGCCAAATAATCTTTCAGATCCTCGAAGGCCTTTTGGCATTGGTCATTCCACTCGAACTTGACTCCCTGCCTTAATGCTTTGAAGAAAGGCAGACTCCGATCAGCTGATCGGGATATAAATCGGCTCAGTGCCGCTATTCTTCCTGCTAATCTTTGCACTTCATTTAGTGTTCTCGGGGGTTCATTTCTCGTATGGCCCGGATTTTCTCCGGGTTAGCTTCAACACCCCTTTCCGTGACCATGTACCCTAGAAATTTGCCACTACGAATCCCGAAAGTGCATTTTGCGGGATTCAACTTCATGCCAAATTTTCTTAAAGTATTGAAGACTTCTTCCATATCTTTGACCAAGTCTTCGGCTTTTCGGCTCTTGATCAGGACATCATCCACATACACTTCCACATTCCGCCCAATTTGTTCTTTGAACATTTTGTCCATCAACCTTTGATAAGTGGCCCCCGCATTTTTCAATCTGAAGGGCATTATCACATAACAAAAGGTTCCTCATGCTGTTACAAAACTTACTTTTGATTGATCCTCCTGTGCCAAAGGGATCTGATGATATCCTTGATAAGCATCCATAAGACATAACAATTCATGTCCAGCAGTAGAATCTACAAGCTGATCGATCCTGGGCAGGGGATAACAATCTTTGGGACATGCTTTATTCACATCCCTAAAATCCACACACGTTCTCCACTTATCACCGGCTTTAGGCACCAAAACTACATTCGAGAGCCATGTAGGGAAACCGATCTCGCGAATGTAGCCTGCCTTTAACAGCTCTTCTACCTGCTTGGCAATGGCAGCGTCCTTTTCTGGTCCAAAATGCCTTCTCTTTTGCCTTATCGCCCGAACATTGGGGTCTACGTTGAGGCGGTGCTCGGCAACCTCAGGTCTTACTCCCACTAAATCAGATGTACTCCATGCAAATACATCCACGTGTTGATTTAAACAATTAACCACTTTCTCCCTCAATTCTGGATCAAGTTGGGACCCTACCCTAGTAATTCGAGTAGGGTGACCCATCTCGATGTTGAGGAACTCCTCTTCAGGCGTTACTCGTTCCTCCTCGCCCCGCTTCCTCTTTTCACTTCCCCCTCGTTCTCTTCCTTCGTTATTCTGCTCTCTTTCTTGCCTTAACTCTTGCACATAACACTTCCGTGATGAGCTTTGATCACCTCTTACTTGCCCCACCTCTTCTCCTACTGGAAATTTCATGGTTAGATGATAGGTGGAGGCAACGGCTTTGAAAGCAGCTAGGGCTGGTCTTCCCAATATTACATTATAAGAAGATGGTGCATCCACAATGAGAAAATTTATCATCTTTGTTTTGATCCTTGATTCTTCACCAAGTGTAACTGGTAAAGATACCTGCCCTATCGGATTTATGACTTCCCTTTCAAATCCGTGCAAGGACGTATTCGCTTTCAATATAGGTAAGCTTCCCAAGTCCATTTGGTTTAACGTACTAAGAAAAAGTACGTCCGCCGAACTTCCTGTGTCCACAAAAATCCTCTGCACATTATAATTAGCCACTGTAGCAGAGATAACCAACGCATCATCATGAGGAAAATGGACTCCTTGCAGATCTGCAGGCCCAAAAGATATGGACGGACCCTCATGTACATGATTGGGGTCAATAGATAACACTTGAAGCTTCCGGGCGTGATTCCTTCTTGCTCTGTTCGAATCTCCACCCGACATTCCTCCGGATATCATGTGTATAGTTCCCCGATTCGGGACATTGTTCAAGGTTTCCTCTTCTCCCTCTACCCTTTCTCCTCGAACTGACCAAGGGACTGGCTGAGGTGCTCCTCTTCCGGGATTTATGTTAATTTTAGGAGTGAAATTATTGTCTTTGAACTCCTCGTTAAATCCCCGCCCTCCATCAGACTCATTAGATCTTCCACCCCGAAAACCTCCTCCTCGATATCCTCTTCCTCGGAAGGACCCTCCTCGGATCATTCCTCCTCGGAAAGATCCCCCCCTATGAGGTCCACCCCGCCCCCTCTTCGGCATACTTTGGTTCATGGCTACTTCCCGATGAGGTCTCATCGGTAGATACTGGTCAAAACTTCTTTTAATTGGCTCCACTGGTTTATTCTTTCTGTTCACTTCCTCCCCAATTTTACCATCTCTTCTTTGCTTCATCCTTTGGGCTTCTTCCAAATTAATGTACTTGGAAGCTCTTCCCAACAGTTCATCATAATCAGAAGGTGGCTTTTTCGCCAAAGATCGGAATAAATCTCCTTCTTTTAATCCTTGAGTGAATGCGCTGATGAGTATTTCAGAGGTGACATGTGGAATATCAAGACATGCATGACTAAATCTTTTCAGAAAATCTCGAAGAGATTCCTTCTCCGCTTGTTTAATCCCGAACAGGCTAAGAGTTGTTCTCTTGCAACTCCGGCTGCTTGCAAACTGATGCAAAAATAGAGAACTAAACTTCGGGAAAGAATCTATGATTCTTGCAGGCAACTGATTAAACCATGCTTGCGCTGCACCCGATAATGTAGTCAGGAAAACCCGACACTTCACTCCATCCGTGAGTTGATGAAGAAGCGAAGCGTTTTCAAATCGAGACATATATTCTTCGGGATCTGTACCACCATCATAGTTTCCCACATTCAGAGTCCTAAAGTTTGGGGGCAAGGGATCGTCAACCACATGGGAAGCAAATGGAGTACTCCTCTGCGGAGGATATAGACGTCCTTCCATCTTATTACGCATATGCTGCATCTCACTTTTCAGCTCTTCCATTTGGCGATTTAAAGCTTTATCAGTTTCATCATTCAAATGATTAGGGATATTTCTAACTTCTTCAGGTTCTTTTTCAGGCTCCTTTTCAGGCTCCTGTCCGGAGGCCAACTCTTCCCCTTCTTCTTCTTGCACAGTTTCTTGTTTCTGGGGAGGGGCCATAAATTGCCTCATGATCTCTCCGACAGTTTTAGTTATCATTTCTGTCAAATGCTCCATGGGCATTCCCCCAGCTGGAAATGACCGAGGAACATGTTGAGATGATCCCTCATCTTCTGGCCCTTCTCCGGGTTCATCGAGCGAGTATGGATGACAATTGGATCCAGTTCCCCTGGAAGCTTGCCCCCTACTTTTACCTCTGGCCATCTTGCCTTTTGATTTATCTTTTGTTAGAAAACTCGTCCTCCTTCAACGTCTTTGCCCTTAATTTTCCCACGGACTACGCCAATGATGTGATTCGAGATTTTGATTATAAAGTAGAGTAACGTGGTAATGCAAAATAACAAAAAACACACCAAGATTTTTTACGTGGAAAACCCTCAAATTGAGAGAAAAACCACGGGACCTAGTCCAGTATAAAACTTCACTATGAATATTGGTGACTTACAAGACTTTCTAAACACACCAAAAAATCGCTCAATGACTTACACGAATATTTTTAGAGAAATAACGAAAAGAACCGAACAGACATAAGTTTGCTCTCTTCGGAGTCTTTTGCCCTAAAAAATCCAACCCCTGCTTTGAGGTTATCTAAGGGTATTTATAGGACTGCCCTCAGTAACTAACTCGCGGAAAACCAGCAACATGATGTCCTCTGATCGTGGCTTGACGGGAGCCAAGCGTGTCCGAGAAATCCGCCCCATTAATGCACGTTCAATCCCAGCCGGTTAATTAGTTTTAATTATGACCGGGTCTTCCGCTACACTTTGACCAAAATCCCGAAGAGGGCAAAGGATGCTTGATAATATGTTGATCAGTATCTTGTGTTCGGTAACCATCTCTTCGATCTAACTTCTGCTCGGCGTTTTTAGGGTTTGTATCTTCATAAATGGATTTTACCCGAGAAAATCAATATGTCATATGACATTAGTATCAATAATATATATTTTGATTAATGTGATTTATAAATAAATATTTTTATCTAATGTGATATCGTTAATATATATTTTGCTCATGTTATTTGTAAATATTCATTTTATCCAATGTGATTTTCAAAATAGACACTTTGCTCTCTTGTGGTATGAAAAATATAGCATATAAGATTGGGATGTTTTGCACATATTCACAAACTACCATGGGTAAACTGCATACCTTCATAAATCACAGGGGGGTAAACTAACTATTTCAAACCATATGAAGTAAACTGTCTATTTTGAAAACCACAAGGGGATAAACTGTACATTTTCAAACCACATATGTGTAATCTGCCAATTTAGAAAAGCATAGGGGGATTCGTTGACAATAACCATATTTTTTCTTCAAGTTGCGAAGTTGTAGTGATAAAAAAAAAAAGAATCATTACAATTTTATGGATTTTTTGATGCTACCCCCAGGGACACTGCCCTTAGGACATCCACCATGCAGTTAGAAAATTCCAAATGGAATATTCATAATGTATGATAAGTGTACTGTTCCTAGGAGTATCATCAAATAAACCCAATTTTATGATGCCAAGTTCTAAGCATTGGTGGGAATTGGGTTGGGTTTTGGGGAACCGGAGTAATCAAGATCAGGTATTTAGGTATCCCAAAATCTACCCGATCTTGAATCCGAATAATTCGGATACCTGACTTTGGGTTTTGGATAGGTAACAGTTCCCGAATTTGTTTTTTTTTTTATTTAAAAAATTCTGATATAGGCTTAGAATTGAAATCAGGTCGGATTTATCAGTTATTCCCCGATCATGAACCCGAATTATTAGGGTTTTTGGTTCCGGATGGATCGGGTCATTACCGGAAAACTCAAAGTCGTTATCCACCCTTAGTTCTAAGTCACACTACGTTCAATATGGTTATTATTATGGTTGTATATGTAATATGGTAAAAGTCAATGTTCGTATATACTTTTAAACTGAATCTAAAACTTGCATTAATGGAGGAACCACATGTCCTTATGTACTGGAGAAGTTAAACGTAACGGAAGTGAGTCGACAAAATCAATATCAATCCTAGTTTGATCCCCTCAGTGGTGAGGAACTGTGCTAGTTGATTAGCATTCCGAGGACAGTAGTGAACCAGCACATCCTATGATTGCGTACATGCCTTTCCAATGTCGTCGATCAGCGGAGCTTCCAGAGCAAAATGTGAATTCTGCTCAATAGCTCGAACCACGTTCACGGCATCCGTCTCCAATATCCACGGCTGTGTAGTGAAGCCAATTGCATCAGTTTTACCTTCACGCACCGCATATACCTCAGCTAAATGAGGTGAGCACATACCAGGTAGTCGCCGAAGCATTGCAAAGAGCACCACGCCATGCTCATCTCCCCACAACCCCAACCAAAAGAAAACTTTATAGTTTATCCAGAGCAACTGCCGCATCCAAGTTTATTTTAACCTTGCCAGCAGCGGGGTTCTAGCACCCCAGAGGACTCAAGCCGCCCTCGTTTTAATATCATTTGGTTTCGATCGAGCCACAAGCTCCAAGAAACCATCACAAAAGCTGCAAGGTCCTCTCCCTGGCTATACCCCACCACCCACCCAAACAAATCCATAAACTGAACTTGGACATTTAAGAAATATATCTTATTCCTATAATAATTGTTTTTATACATTAATAAACAATTGGATGATCTCATGGAAACAGTACGTGAACCCACGCAAATCAAATCTCCTAAAACTCTCATGTCATAATAAATAAATGAAAAATTATAATTGTGGTTTTTATGTTTGTTAATTTTTTTTTTTTTTTGTGATTTTGGTATTCTATGTTGTTAAATTTCGTTTTTATTAAAGCATCTTTATTTTTTGGAAATCCTAAATCATTTTACGTCATTTTCAATTTTTGACAATTATAAATTCATTATTTTATAAATTAATTTTCCAGTCTACGTAAATAAATGTTTAATATATCTTTTAGCTAACAGATAACCTACCTCTTTAATGCCCTCACGATTTTTAAGCAATTGGCTCGTAATTAATGCATGCCAAGTGCTTCCAAAAGAGGACGTTTTCTTTGAATCTAGACACGGCTTTGAAAGAAATATCGACCTATAATCGAGCCAAAATAAGTAACAAAAAACGTTATAAAGGCAGGCCCCCAGTTCCAAGATTTTTAAGGGAATAACCGGTACTAGGTGATAAAAGATTTTTCGTTCAAATCCATTAAAATATTTTATTTTCAAATAGTTCTATTTCAGGAATCAATTACAAAAATAAAATTCGTGCACCGCTGAGTCTAGCTCAATCTGTGTACTTATATTATGTGCAGTGGCGGAGGCAGGGGGTGCGCAGGGGGCAGCCCCACCCCCAGCAAAAGTGTTTATATAAAATATATACAATGCTAAATACAAGTTCCATTACAGTGTAGTGGTGAGCATCCCAAATTGCAACTTGACCATCGCGAATTCGATTCCATTCCGTGACAAGTTTTAATATTAGGGAAAATTTCGGGCCGGTATCATCACATAAAAGTTTTTTCGGCCCAGTCCAGCAAATTATTTGCCTTTCATTTAAGTCCGATTGAGCGCAAAATTACTAAATTACCCTCGCCTTCTTCCTTTAGATTCATCGTCGAAAACTTTCTGTACATTTAAAATCATCGCGCCCCTTCTTCTTCTTCAACGCTAAAAAATTTCCAGTCATTCCTCCACCATTTTCATCGAAATCGTTCAAACATTCCTATAAGTTTTCAAAAATTTCATCGAAATCGTACAAGTATTTTTCTGTAATTTTGTCAAAACTTCTGAGGCAAAAACCTAAAAATGGCACCAAAATCAAAGAAGATTCCTCAAACCAAACCACCAACAAACAACAAGGGAAAGAAAAAAGGTGCTCCAAAATCTGGTAATCATTAATCTACGGTTTTCACATATTAAACTATTTCTTAATCATTAATCTAGGGTTTTCACGTATTAAACTATTTGTGTGCTACTGTAAGTGCTTGTGTCTATAATGCATGAGTACTATTGAATACCTTATTAACACCACATTTATAAATGTTTGTAGTTTTTTATTCTTAAGTAACATGAGTCTATCGGTGCATGTAATTAACATGCACCGATAGACTCTGATCTTGCATTTATATTACATACACCAACTTTTTATCCAACATGAGCTACTTGAATGTTTTTTTTTAATCAGAATGAACTACATGAATGTATCGGTGCATGTAAATACACATGCACCAATTCACATTTTTTTCTATCGGTGCATGTGATTTCACATGCACCGGTATACCATTAGTGCATTTATCGACATATTATGCTTGAATAAATCTTTTATATTGATTTTACTTGATATGTACTATCGATTTATGTAAATACACAATCATAAATTCACAGCTGGTTTCTGTCGGTGCATGTGTATTATACATGCACCGATATAAAACATTGCATTTATATATAACATGTAAATATTTTGACATTTGTTTCTATCGGTGCATGTGATATACATGCACCGATATTTCTTTAATTGTATTTATCCAACATGCGAAGTTTGAATATATCTTTTATTATGATTTTATTTGATATGTACGTATCGGTGCATGTAAATATACATGCACCTATTCACATTTTTTATCGGTGCATGTGATTTCACATGCACCGGTATACCATTAGTTGCATTTATCGACATATGATGCTTGAATAAATCTTTTATAATGATTTTACTTGATATGTACTAACGATTCATGTAAATACACAATCATTAATTCACATTTGGTTTCTATCGGTGCATGTGTATAAAACATTGCATTTATCCAACATGTAAATATTTGACATTTGTTTCTATCGGTGCATGTGAAATACATGCACCAATAGTTCTTTAACTGCATTTATACAACATGCGACGCTTGAATATATATTTTATTATGATTTTACTTGAGATGTACTAAAAAAAACAAAATTTAATGCTTGTGTATTTACATGCCCCAATTGTACATACATGCACCGACAAGCTATCTGCATGCACCGATGAAGTCAATTTATTAAATTCATTGTTTTAGTTTTTTAACTAACATATAATTTTCTCTCAGTTACACCTCCATCATCACCAAGCTCAGAAGAAATTACAAAAAGATGGAATAAACAAACCACATATCGGGTCAACCTACAGGCAGTTATAACAGAGATAAAGGCACTTGAACTCAGTCAAGTTCACATCAGAGTGCTAATGAAGACACCGTTCTGGCCTTTACTGAACTCCATTTTTTCCAACATAATTGTCCTCGATCATTGCAAAAAGCGTGACATATTAGTAAAAGACATCATTGGCTGCTTCAACAGAAAATCTCAAGATTTCACATTTGGATCATATACAATGAAAATCAGGACAAATGATGTGCGTATACTCTTTGGAATAAGAGATGGTAAAGAAGAAATTGATATGCAGCTTCAGGATTACAAACGTACGGAATTCTTATATAGATGCTTTCCAGAAAAGAAAGGAGATAAAAAAGACATAAGGATGAGCAAGAGTTTAATATACAAAAAATTGAAAATAAAGGCACAAAGCAGCATTGATACTGATGTCAATGACGTTACTCGTTTGGTGACCCTTTACATTCTTGCAGCCTTTTTCATATCAACAAAATCAGCGAACATTCCATGGGCATACACATCGGTTGTTGAGGACCTGGACATGATTTGCAGCTACGACTGGTCCAAACACATATTGAATACATTGCTCAACAGCCTGATGCAGCCTGACTCTGAAAAACACTCCGGCTGTGTTCTATTACTACCTGTAAGAAGTCTTTATAATCAATCTTTAAACAACAATTATTTCTTCATGTTTATAAAATAACATCGATTCTATATACTTTGCAGTATTGGTTATGTGAGAGGACATTGCTCATAAATCCAGTCCAGCCCAACCTTATCCCAAGGTTCCTTAAGTGGAATCTTGAGGATTTTTACCAAAGGATTCAAAACATTGACATCAAAGAGCTTGCCCGTGATTATGTAAGTTTCTTGTACATTCAATTTAACTATGTTGGTGCATGCAATTTAACTTGTGCTGGTGCATGCAATTTTTCGATACTGGTGCATGCAATTATATAACATGCGATGCTTGAATAAATCTTTATAATGATAATGTTTTTACTTGAAATGTACTAACGATGCATGTAAATACACAAGCATAAAACAAAGTTGCATTTATCAAACATGAACAACTTGAATCAATCGGTGCATGTAAATACACATGCACCAATTCACATTTTTTTCTATCGGTGCATGTGATTTAACATGCACCGGTAGACCATTAGTTGTCTTTATCCAACATGTGAGGCTTGAATATATATATATATATTTTATAATTATATTACTTGATATGTACTAACAATGCATGTAAATACACAAGCATTAATAATCATTTTGTTTCTATCGATGCATGTGATATACATGCACCGATAGTTCATTAGGTAGATGCAATTTAATTACACTGGTGCATGCAATGAAACTATGCTGGTGCATGCAATTTAACTAGACTTCCAACAATTCAATTGCAGATAGTAAAAAAAACTCTGCAAATTTCTGTTGAAGAAGATGAAATGCTGAATAAAGCCATTACTTGTGCTACAGAAGCTCCAATAACATATCAACTTCCCGATTTGACTTCAAACATTAAAACAGCTGAATATTTGACAACAGCGGACTCCACCATTGCCGGAGTCCTCATGGAACTGAAGCAACAAAGTACAGAGGAAAATATATGCAATGATGAATACATTGAAATGGAGGGCAACATGGTGGATGTAGCTATTGATGAGGAACCAGCCCAGAACGAAGAAAATGTCGCCAATCTGTCTGAAGAAATGAATGAACTTGATGCCACACAAGTCCAAGATATTCTTCAAGATGCATTACTTGTAACAGAGATTGAAGAATTGAAGGCGACGCTCATGACAAAGGATAATGAAATAACAGAACTGAAGAACATTGTTGATTCCTTTGATCATGAGCAAGAAACAATTCCAACACCGTAATTTTTTGAATATGCGGAACTAACAGCCCAGCTGGAAGAAACAAAAACAAATCTTTTTCTGAGAGACGAGCAAATCAAAGAAATTAAAGACAATTACGAAGAGATGAAAAAAAGAAAGATGAGCTCGAAACTATCATAACACAGCTCTATGCGGACCTTGAAAGGGTAAATGATGAGAATAATTCACTGAAAAATGAGCTTCTCAACGTCAAAGCTGCTTCCTTCATCATTAATGAAGAACAAGAACAGATCTTTAAAGAAAAGCAAGAACAAACATCCCTTGTCAAGAGGATCAAGAAAAGGGTGGACAGGCAGCAAAAAATGGAGTTGGACCACACATACCCTGATAAGAGGGAAGTCAAAGAGGACAAAGAAAAACGACGAAGAGGGAAATAAAAAGTTTGCAGAAGTGGAATCAATACAAAGTCTGAAAGACAAAGTTACAACTAATGATCCCATAGATCTAGAGCTGAGAGATGATGATTTGGTCAGCGACAATAAACAAAAAGGGAAGGCGAAAAAAGATAATGGACCGATCAAGTTCAAAACCACAATGCCTGCCATGAAGCTCTTAACAAAGGATGAAAAGTCTTACATAATGAATATAAACAAGAACCATGGAAAATGGTACGTCTAATTTAATTAAACAACACTTCCTTGACACTGACTCTTCAACTGTGTGCAGGGGACTTATCTGGAAAGACAAATTCACCAACAGAAAATTATTTGTATTGGATATTGCTGAAATCCTTCACGATGTACCTCTTGCCAACGATGTAAGTCAATTGCATTATACTTTTCTAATGGTTTTGCTTGATAAAAAAACATTAATTCACATTTGGTTAATCGGTGCATGTAAATAACATGAAAAAATCACTTTTTTCTATCGGTGCATGTGAATTCACATGCACCGATTTACCTTTAGTTGCATTTATATAACATACAATGCTTGAATAAATCTTTTATGATGATCTTACTTGATATGTACTAACGATTCATGTAAATATACAAGCATTAATTAAAATTTAGTTTCTATGGGTGCATGTTATATACATGCATCGATAGTTCATTAATTGCATTTATCCAATATTTTATATCGGTGCATGTAAAATCACATGCACCGATAGACCTTTAGTTGCATTTATATAACATGCAATGCTTGAATAAATCTTTTATCATTATTTTACTTGATATATACTAACGATGCATGTAAATACACAAGCACAAAACAAAGTTGCATTTATACAATATGAACAACTTGAATCAACCGGTGCATGTAAATAACTTGTAGCAATTCAAATTTGTGGTATCGGTGCATGTGATTTCACATGCACCGGTAGACCATTAGTTGCATTTATCAAACATGTAAACATGCACCGACATAACATTAGGTGTATGTCTCGCACATGACCTACTATATATATCTTTGAAACTGATTGATCATTACTTACAGATGATTGACCGTTGGGCGATTATTGTAAATAACAACATTGCCAAGGACGGAAAAAAGAAGATAGCCTATGTGTTCAACAGCATGTGTTGGGTAATAAAATCCAACTATTAAATATTTTTTTCTCATTAAACAAAGTGCACTCATACCATTCAACTTTGGATATTCGTATATCATGCAATTATTTCATACAAATTCGCAGCAATACAGAGCACTGATCTCACTAGGAAGCTACTACAAAGACTCAGCAGAAAACAACATTGATAAATTCCTAGAAGAGGCAATGTCATATAGGTTTTTGGTTTTTCCAATAAACACACCAGGCAAAGAAGACCACTTAAAAATACCAGGATACCACTGGACACTACTTGTCTTTGATATTCAAGAGTCAGTTTGGACTCATTACAAGTCAATAAGGCCACGAATTGAGGGGGAGACAGATTATTACTTTGAAAAGGCCAAATTACTGGTAAGGTTTACTTTAAATACACTTATTTTTTTAAATTCAATACTTTTTATAAAATTACCAGTTGATAACAATACTTCTTCCAAAATATAGAAAGTCTACGTTGAAGAGAAGATGAAGAAAATCATTCAGGAGTCTCCCATTTCAGCAGGCATCACCTACAGTCCAAGTGAAGATACATACGAATTCATAACATTCAAAGAAGCAATGCAACAAAAGGCTGGCTCGGCAGACTGTGCCGTGTTTGTTTGCATGAACATGGAAAGAATTATGAGAGGACAAGAAGTGCCAAAGCATTCAAATGTAGATATAAATAGTATGTATAGAGCAAAAATGGTGAAAGTCATTCTCCAAAATGTATAAACAATGATTAATACTTTGTTGTATATATATGTTGTATTGAAAATGTATAATTTTGTAAAGAAACAAACTTTTGTTCTTGAATAACTGTACAGACTCATATTGGTGTTTTAGTTGGTTAATGATAACTGGACAAAATTGAATCCTACAAGTGCTCTTTGTTTAATTTTTATTGTGTGTGTCCCTTCGCATGCACCGAATGAGACTATAGGTTCATGTGAAACACATGCACCTATAGACAGAAGCGGTGCATGTATTTGTTTACTTGTGTTAATTCAAATTTGGTTTCAATTGGTGCATGTAAATAACATGAAATATTCACATTTTTTTTCTATTCGTGCATGTGATATCACATGCACCGATATACATTTATTTGCAATTATTTAACATGCAATGCTTGAATGATGATTTTACTTGATATGTAATAACGATTCATGTAAATACACTAGCACAAAACAAAGTTGCATTTATCCAACATGAACAACTTGAATCAACCGGTGCATGTAAATAAAAATGACCTATTCAATTTTTTTGTATCGGTGCATGTAAATCACATTTATCGGTATACCATCAGTTGCATTTATCATACATGCCAGGATTGAATATATATTTTACAATGATTTTACTTGATATGTACTAACAATGCATGTAAATACACAAACATTAAGTAAAATTTTGTTTCTATAGGTGCATGTGATATACATGCACCGATAATTCATTAATTGCATTTATCCAACATTTTCTATAGGTGCATGTGAAATCACATGCACCGATAGACATTTAATTGCAGTTATATAACATGGAAAGCTTGAATAATCTGTCTACAGGTGCATGTAAACTAAAATGCATTAACATTTTGTTTCTATCGGTGCATGTATATCACATGCACCGATAGAATACACCTTTTCATTTATCCATGTTTAACATGAATCTTTTGGTGCATGTATATGACATGCACCTATATGTGAAACTTAAATCTATAGGTGCACGTAAATTACATGCAGTTATAGAAAGAAATGGTATGTATTTGTATCATTATGTTAAATAACCAACAACAAATCAAACAAATAATTTCTACAATTAAATTTTGTTCAACATAAACTTACAAAAAACATCAAATATGTTCCTTACAAGTCTTCCTATTATGTCCGTATTTTTTACACCGACTACAACGCAACTGTCGAATGTTTTCACCTTTGGATCTAATTATCCTCTTCTTTGGACGACCCGGTTGCCTTTTTGTTTGTGGTGGTAAAATATTCATATTCGTGACAATCTGAGCAAAATCATCACTTGAACGTCCTGGAATCGGAATTATAACTCCTTCGTAGCAACTCTTATAAGTACGAACATGGAAATATACATCAACAACTTCATCTATGGCCATCTTGTTCCTCCTAAATACAGCAATCACATGAGGACATGGGAATCCATCAAGCTGCCACTGATAGCAAGTACACGTACGAATATCAAGGCGCACAGTAACTGAAGGATATGAAAACACCTCGAAACAACAGTCAGTAGACATCTTCACATTCCATGCACGACCTTGATTTTCGTAAAAAGACCATTTCTTTTCCATCTTCGCGCACAGAACCCCACTCCATCGTGCAACCATTGATCTCCTATCATAAAACCAGCTCATCAGCTTAACCCTGATATAATCCACCATGTGAGTAATAGGCAGACCCCTTGCCTCTAATATACACGAATTGAAAGACTCTGCTGCATTTGAATACATCTCTCCATATCGCATGCCGCATGAGTAAGCATTTGTCCATTTCTCCAAAGATAGACCCTGTAAAAACCCTTCTACAATTGAACCACCTTCTCGTTTCAAAATAGCAAGCTTCTCTGTGAAAATAGCCACCGTCGGCGAATATGCACACTCATCCAACAAGTAACACATCCTTTCCCGAAACTGGTTCGAAAAATGTTTGCCAGCATATCTGTCCCGGAGGTTGCATGTCAAATGATAAAGACAAAAAAAGTGTTTTGGAGAAGGTCCAAACACAATCGGTAAAGCCTCCATCATACCAACATTCCGATCAGATATATAAACAATATCTCCACCATTATCTACAATCTTGCTCAAGCAAGATAGAAACCAACACCAATTATCAAAGTTCTTTGAGTCCACAACAGCAAAAGCCAGGGGGAACAACCCTACAATAAAATAATCAAAACATATAAAGAAAAAATACAATTTATGTTATATGATGCACTTATATAACCTTTAGTGGTACATCTAGAGACGCCAAGTTCTATCGGTGCATGTAATATACATGCACCGATAAATTATCGGTGCATGTATATTACATGCACCGATTCTCAGTTACTTGCATATGTAATACTAAATGTTAGAGACGCCAAGTTCTCTCGGTGCATGTAATATTACATGCACCGGTAGACTAGCGGTGCATGTATAATACATGCACCGCATTCGATCCGATTAGTTAATATATCATGTAGCATTTTTTACGCACAAGTCTATCGGTGCATGTAATATACATGCACCGACAGACTTCGATGCATGTAAAATCTCATTTACATTATAATCTTGTTGCATCTTACCTTGATTCCCATCCTTTGCAGTAGCTGACAGAAGTATGCCCTTGAAACGGGATTTCAAAAAAGTTCCATCAAGAAATAACATAGGGCGACAAAATTTAAAACCATCCATACAAGCACGAAATGACACAAACAAACGGATGAATCGGTTACAGTCGTCAACTTCAAGCTCTACAAAACTCCCAACATTAGTCGTCTTCACCGCATCGATGTACCACTTCAACTCCTTGAAAGACTCATCATAATTTCCAAAAGCAGTAGACCTAGCCTTCTCCACACTTCTCCATGCCTTAATGTATGTTATATCCAACCCATAATCTTTTTTCATTAAATCCATTACAGACCTAGCAGAAAAGTTTGGATTCGAACTGACTCGTTTGCAAATAATTTCTGATATTAAATGTGAAACAATCCTTTTTGATTTGTCTTTCATGACTCGTAGACCACACATGTGAATGTTGTTCAATTTCTTTATGAAGAAAGAACAATTTACACGTAAAATGTTGGCACTCACAAACCAGCCACACCCATCGACATGCTTCCTAGAACATTCAGCAACTACTCTATCTTTATTATTTTTCACATAGTTGTAATCAAAACCAACCTCCATGGAATATTTACTCAACTCACTTCGAAACTCTTCAATACCACCTCTAAATACTTGACCCACCCTACTAATAATTGATGACCATCCAGAACATAACAACAACTTCTCCTTGCCTTTAATATTGCATCTTCGATATTCTGAATCAAGTCCTAGACCTGATGGTGAACTGCAAATTTGTTTTGTCGATATATGTGCACCACCTGATTCTATTGATGCGTGTAAATCACGGGCAGAAATAGACTCTATAGGTGCATGTATATTGCGTATACCGCTTGACTCTGTCAAAAAGTTTATACCACATGCAATTGTGTCTACCGGTGCATGTATGTCACATGCACCTCTAGACACAATCGGTAAACTACCACCACCTTCATCAACAGACCTCAACAATGAAGCATTACAATCAACAACATGCACTGTCAACAAACAAAGATTGATCATCTTACACAACAAAAACATATTTCTCATATCAATCGCATTACTCAAACAACAATTAGGGTGCCCATCGATTGAGTATTTGAAACAAAATTCATCGGCATTCATATCACACCACTTAGCAGATACACAGCCTATTAAATCAATGAATTCGAAATCGGGATTAACATTCAAAACCAGTGTTTCCTCTCTAAATTTCAAAAGAATCATGATTTCATTATCCATCAGAATTAACGATAAAAATCTCAGGGAAATTTGTTTTTTAACAGATCGAACAATCTAAAATCAGACAGCGAATTAAAACATGTTCGAAATCAACTACTCAATGAATTAGATGAAAAAATTTTGGGACAACGATAATCGTTATGTGAGAAAAATTAAAATTACGTTGTTGTTTATGATGGTTTTTATTTCTTGCAACTGGGGTAATTTAGTAATAAAAATTGACCAGTTAGATTAGGTTTTAATAAATTGGACTTATGTGAAATAAGTTTTTTAAAAGGTATATTTAGTTGACAAGTAAATATTTTGATAGATTTAGTTGAAACATATTTTGAAAAGTGGTACCTATGTGTAATTTCCTCTTAATATTACTCGAGATTTGGGCCAGCATTGGTGACATTTTTTACATTATTCGATTTGGGCATACATTTTTCATATTCATTTTCAATTATTTTGGTCGGTGATTGTGAATTGAGATTGATTTTTGCTCATATTTACGAGAATGCCATTGTTAACTCATATTGAGTCAATAAATCAAATAAATAGTGCGTGTATAATCAAAAAATTTTTTCGCCCCCCCTAATTTATTTTTTTGGTTCCGCCCCTGATTATGTGCACCTATTAGTTTCTTGGGTGCACTCAACTAGGGGTGCTTAACGGACCGGGTCAATCCGGACTCGGCCCAAAATCGGATCGGTTAGCCCGGTTCAGAAACGGATCCGGGCTAACCGGTTCCGGACTAAACGGATCAGGTTCCGTGCTGAACCGGAACCGGATCCGTTATTTTTAAAAAATTAATTTTTTAAAAAAATTTAGATAAATATATTTGAAGTTAGTTTACAAACACAGGGGCACATTAGCTCAATTGGTTAGAGTTGTAGAGTAGAAGATAATGGTCGCGTGTTCGAATCCTCTAAGCAACAATTTCCCTCGATTTTTTGAAGAAAAAAATTTAATTTAAAAAAATCGTTTCCGGGTTGGAACCGTTCCAACCCGGAACTGGTAACCCCGGAATAGGATCCGATCTGGTTCCTTACCATTGGATCGGTTCCAAAATTAGTTGATCCGGAACCGGCCGGTTCCGGTCCAGATCGGGTCGGATTGACCCGTTAAGCACCCCTACACTCAACCCTCGTGCACTGCATTAATCTAGCGGTGCACCGCCGCTTGACTCAGGCGGTACCTTTATATTGCGTGCACCTAATGATGATTGGTGTAACAAACAAACGTGCATCGCCGTATCTATCGGTGCATTTAATATACGTGCACCGATAAACTCAGGCGATGCACATACACCATTACACTCAGCATACAAAGTTAACACAGCCCAGCCAATTCAAACCATTATTGGAGAGAAACCAATCCAAATTTGAGTTTCCAAAACAAATAATAATAATATCAGTAATAAGAAATAGAAAGTGGGTAGTGGCGGAGCAGCCAGACCAGATGTTTCATG
The DNA here is from genome assembly GCA_907163345.1 of Haberlea rhodopensis. Taxonomy (NCBI): domain Eukaryota; kingdom Viridiplantae; phylum Streptophyta; class Magnoliopsida; order Lamiales; family Gesneriaceae; genus Haberlea; species Haberlea rhodopensis. Next base: position 8,777,193 of record CAJQUN010000003.1, on the reverse strand, counting down.
TCGGCGTTCCACGCCACGTCCAAGCCTTGTGACTACTGCAAGTCTGCGGAGTCACTTGTGCTTCATTCCAAGATGCACAGCTTAAACAGCATCTCGGAGCTCAAACACGAATATGTCTGGACGTGCGAGTGTGAGCAAGCACCAGCCGTCGTCACCTACAAGGCTGACGCCGCCGCCCTCTGCGTCATCTGTGACAACGACATCTATTGTGCTAGCTCACAATATTGCCGCTCATATCCTTCACATATCTCGCTCAGTTTTCCTCCAGCAGCTAGAGATTTTTCCTCCACCGTCACCTGCAAGGATGCATCGTTGTGCAAGAAACTCAGACGACTCGGAGAAGGAGTTGGCATCGTTTGGAAAGGAGCAACGGCTTTAGGTTTCATCTTTGTTTTTATTAAAACAGGGTATTTAAGTCATAAAAATTGGATTAATCAGATTAGGATTTGATAAAATATTTTTTTTTTTGCAAGAAGTCCTTTAAACTGTGTATTTAGTTGCAAAAAGACAATTGGATAGATATAGTTGATAGATATTTTGGAAAGTGATACTTATATATGTAATTTTCTCATTTTTTTAATTATAGATAAAAATTATATTAAAAAATTATATCTCTATATTCATGCTAATAAATAATCCAAATTAATAAGTAATTATACTGAAACACTCGCTCTTGCTCACTCTATCTCTTGTTCCTAAATTTCTATAGGTAAATTTATTTGAAACGTCCAATTTTTTTTATTGATATGTTACCAAATGGAATGCGTGTTATTCGAACTCGATCTGATTTTTTTATTGTTCTATCTTTATTTTTCTTCTTTATTCTTACTTTCATGGTAATGATTAGAACGTTGTTCATGTTTCTACCATTTTTCCTATTTTTGTTCATTTAGCCTAAATGATTATAGGGGTAGTTTTTTTAAGTTTCTACTTCCGTTTTTCTCAATGAAAACGAAATAATCGTTGTAGGTGGTTTTTTGTGAGTGAATTTATGTCTGTTCTGCGAAATTAGGTTAGAAATATTTGTAATATTCATATGAGATTCGTTTTTCTGGTTAATTGTTGAATCTCATTCCTTTAATTTATAAATCGAGTAATTTTGCTTCAGAAAAGACAAAAAATAAATTCTAATTTAATATTCACTTTATTTTTAATTTTTTTCAATAAATATCTCATTTTTTTAATTTGTCTAAGATCTCCAAAAAGTTTGAGCCTCCCCTGGATAGGCCATAATTTTTATTGTTCTATATCATTGTCAAATTGAAATGTAATAAATAAACATGGATATTTATATAGTTTTGGAAGCCTAACATTAATTTTTTTTAGTAAAATTATTCGAAGATTCTCAAATATAAAGTGCAATGATATCTTGATATCAATAAGAGTAAGATATTTCATCTCTTTCTTCTCCACTTTGTAAAGCAACAACAAAGAATTATAGAACTTGATCATAGGATATCTGAAATCATGAAATAATTGTGAGAATGAGGCCGCAAGGTTTTTCAAGCATATCCATACCGACGCTCAAATCGAACAAGAGGACATGGAAAATAGGTGTTGTAAAATATAAGTAATATATGTTGTGAATAAATAAAAGTGCCGATCAAACCTGTTATTTATATTTAGTTACCATATATGTAGACATCTTTCCATGTTTATCGAGATCTACTAAGATATGGTTAACCAAATTCTGGAGATCTCGTTCCCGTAAATACGAGATTCGGTTGTTATGATACGAGTCTATCTGATGAATTGTATGCATAAGTGCTCAACTGACGTGCTCACCTAGGAGCTCGGCCACATATTTTGACATGTCGTACGAAGATTGGCGTATGAAGGTAAGGAAGGTCGGCAGGTCGACAACTTCGTAATGAGCAAATAATGGAAACTGATAGTGGGAGGTCATGATGTCGGGATCAGATTGAGCTGATCTTCTGAGCAGGCCTTATTCATGAACTCTTTGAACATATGATGAGTTCTTATTGTTAAGGGTATCAATATGTAATAAGCTACGACTAAATATTCTCGTTCACAAAGTGATGTAGCGTATTTTGGGATTAATCTTATATATGTTTATAAAAAATATATATAAGTGATTTGAATTTTTGTATATCCAAGAAAGACGACTACCCCTGTTGGCTACTAGATTGAATGCCGAGACCAACAATTTTTGTCAATTATTTCATTTTAGATTCTCTATTCAGTTTCACATTCGAAGACTAACGATTCACATATATCAAATTATTTTTAAATCTAATTTAATGGCATGGACCGACGACAGTTAAGATGTACTAAATGCTCATATTAGCATTCCTCAAAAAAAAAAAAAAACTCATATTAGCTGACCGAAATGTAAGACTTGGTATATTATAATTTATACATCTTAAAATTTTGAATTTCATCGTTATTACCGGTTATAATTTTAATAAAATAGCAAGTGCCGACTCTGACAGTTCATATCAAGTCCAAAATCATGCATTTGATTTTCGCTAATTCCAAGTTGGTGCCATTAGTGGGAGGATTGTATTCCTACTATAAGTGTTAGAAAATAAATAATAAATTATACAATTTTTCTATAAGCTCGTGTTTTTATATGAGATTATAATTCAACATGATATCAAAGCCTCTTGCTAACGTCGAGATTTTGAGTTCAAAAACTCATAAACAACTTCACACACATGAAATATCAACTTGACGGTCTTCCAAAAAGAGGAACAAACCGACCAATAAGTTGGGGGTGTAAGAAAATAAATAATAAATTGTACAATCTATCTAAAAGCTCAGACTTTTAGATGAGAAGATAATTCAACAATAAGTGCATCCCCAATATTGTCGTATGATGTAAAATATTTGAGTTATACAAATCATCAAAATATAACTTTTACTGCCCGGTGGTAAGGCTGATTAAGCCTAATTGTGGAGTGATTGAGTGGTTTAACCTTGGTTTGGTTTGTTTTTCACCAAACCCATTGATTCCTTTGGGCCCGTGACAAGGAAGGTTAAAGTGTTGGATTTCAATCTGCCATTATGCTGTGGTATTAACAATCTGAGCTTGAACAGTACTATTGACAAGGGTAGCAATTTACAATTACACCCTTTGCCTAATAAATCCAAGAATTTCAATATTCTTTTTCAGCACAAATCGGAACATCTATTCTCAAATTTTGCTCTGAAAGTGAAACGCGACGATGAAAGCGCCGATTCTTGCATTCATCGTCTAATAATTATCAAATCAAAAAGTTACTAATAACAATCTGAACATATAAAAGATAAATATTATAGATCTGGTTCCAAACACAAACGTACAGCACGACCACCGCAAAGCTCTTAAGGCTTGTTGAACCTGCCTTTTCCACAGCAGCTCACTTATTTGGTCGGCCAAATAAAAACAATTTCCGTCGTGTATGCGCTTTACTCTCTGTAAACTAAAATATTGGAATAGGCTATGCAGATCTATGAGGAACTTGAAGATCGATGGGGTTTTGTGTTCTTATGTGATTGACAGTGATGTGACTTTTTTTATTTTTTAGTCATTTTTTTTATCACTCTATTTTCTAATCATTCAATAATCATATCATTCAAACCAAGCGATACCATATCGTTTAGTTAATTATAAACGGGTAGTACTATATCATTTACTGCATCACGTTGTCCTACCATCTTACTTGCATTGCCCTTGCAACAAGTTCATCCATGAATAGACAATTATGGGCAACGAGATTGACAGATCGTGACCTTCTTATTTATAATATGTCCACAAAATATATATATACATGATTGTTCGACGTCTATTTAAACAACCCTTTAATCAAAAGAGAGAGACACAGATAAAAAACCAAAAAAAATAATATCATAGATTGCGAGTATAACTGATTTTGTGGAAATTAATCGAACGGGTAATTTAATGCGGCTTTGATTATTAAAACATAACAAGCAAGAATCAATTTCATCGAATTAATTAAGGATTTTTTAATATATAATCGAGAAGTTCTATAATGAAAAATTATTGGAAGAATAATCGAATTTCACTAGCTGCTGATATACGAAAGGAGGGAGATTTGATAAATAATGTCATTCTTTTAAATACACAAATTTAATATTAGAACGTTGTTAGATCTAAAGTTAAGATATGGATACTCAGTATGAGGTTCCACGTGAATCGAACACCTCGATCAAAGCTCAAGTGAGTCATGGAATTTCAAAGCCATCCTTAGGGTTGCGAATTTTGAATCACCCTTAGTTAGGGTTTTATCAAAGCTCAAATGAGTTCGGGAATCGAAGCCACCCTTAGGATTGGGAATTTCGAAGCCACCCTTAGGTAGGGTGGGATAAAACCTAAGGAATGGACCAAGAAACGGAGCGTAGAAAAAAAACCTGTAAAAAAATTTTTTAAAAAAAATATAACGGAATTTTTTTTAGTTTTTTTTATATAAAAAAATTAATAACTTTAATTTTTTAACATTATCATAATTATGCCTTTTGAAAAAATAAAAAAATTTAAATATAAATTAAAAACTACAATAAATTAAAACTAACTTGTTATATTTTTTAATGTAAAATTACTTATTAAACTTTTGTATTCAAGTTTAGCTAATAAATCATTTTCGATTGCTAGAACTGCTAATCTATTTAATCGATCTTGAAATATAGTTGCTCGTAAATAATTTTTTATATCTTTAGTTTTGGAAGAAAAAAAATTATATAGATGTATATGTTCTGATATAGTAAATAATATTCTATATGATATAAAATGTTAACTCCGCAATAAATCTAAACCATTAATATCATAATACATATCATGTTTAACAAAATTTTCAAGATCAATATATATTTTTTCTCCAAATCATACTCATTATAGGAATTCAATTTGTCAATAGCAAATATATCGTCATATTTTAAAAATAATTCAATACAATAGAAGTAATTTTTTTACGGTGCTAGAGAAGGGTAATGTTGTGATTCGTTATAATTACTTATTAATATGAATTATTAATTAAATATAGGGATACAATTTTTTTTTTAAAATTCTCGACTTTATAACTAATAAACCTAAAGGCTGGAAATCGGGACCAAAAACAAATATCTCAGTTGCTTTGTTATTGAGGCTCCTCTCTATCTATCCAAAAGGAACGTAATATTATCTAGAAGTACATATATCCTCACCCCCTTACTAGATAAATATGCTTTAAAAAAAATCAGTTCTTCTGCATCATTATCCTTTTAAATTTTAACAATTTCCAAATGTACTTGTCTCGTGCATGGAAGAAAAGTAAACGAAGGGAAGGGCTGTCGTTTTCTTTTTGTTTCCTACAATCAACATCAACTTTACAACTCTATGCTGCTTGTCCGAATTTCCGCCTTTCTGCATTAAAGACAAACCACCTCCCCTCAACTACTCCACTTATTCTGCCCACTATTTTTTTTTTCTTTTAAGTAGTAGTAGCTACTTTTAGCCAAAAAAAAATTAATCCAACTTAGTGATATTAAAAACGGTTATTCGCAACAAACTGCGGTTTTTCAATGCATATTATTTCCTCTGATTTTAAAATAGATATTTTACCCTATATGGTTTGAAAAGAGTTAGTTTATTCTAACGTGATTTGTGAAATAGGTAGTTTAGTCCACGTAGTTTGTGAATATGCAAAATATGTATGCTATCTTTTGCAAATCAAAAGGAGATAAAGTGCATATTTTGAAAAACATAAGGGAGTAAAACGTCTATTATCGATACCACATGTGATAAAATGTTACTAGCTTTATTAAAAATGATGAAGCAAATAATACAATAAATTATGAAGAAAAAAGTTGTTGGGATTTTTTTAAAAATATCGAGGTTACTAGGAGTAAATATAAATTTATATTGGTGCTCTTCATCAATATTTTATATTTCTTGGATCATCTATATTTTATTAGGAAAATTGCAAATAGGTGTTGTTTACAGAAATTTATTACAAATAAATCTGCAAAAAAAAACTTCTTACCAAGAAATACACTTAGGAGAAAATTATATTCACATAAGTCCAATTTTTTAACTATTCGTTTGAAAAGGTATTTTGTAGTTACCAAAATAACCTTCAGTTGAAAACATCCTAAACCTAATGTCAGATCTTTATTTTCTTCCTCATCCCGTAGCCCCACACCTTAAATTTTCTGCTGAAATTTTCCGACGATTCTCAGATCATTATTTTCTTCATCATCTCGTCACCTCATCTAGTCGCTTCATCCCTAAAAAGTATTTGCTAAGATGTTCTGTACATGAAATATGTTTGAATCGAATCATCTAAATTTTCGTAGCATTTGGAATCTTTTTTAATCGAAGAAGATCTCGCACTAGTCTGCAATATAATTTTCGGATCCGCTATACGCATTTCATCGTGTGTGTGTATACTGTGCGTGTATGTGAATTATAAATTTGAATACCGATGCTAAATTATAGATATCGAAAGTCTGTTGGTATGTTTTTTTTTTACTGATGCATATGGATGAAGAAGTAAGGTATGCATTGGTGTCCGTGCTTGTTTGCTCATTTTCAAAATTTACAGTTTGACAGCAAGATATTGCAACGAAGAAGATGACCTAGAGAAAAAATAACTGGTGCACGAAAATTATAAAAAGTAACTGGTGCACGAAAATATAATCTTGGTCCACGAAAAAACATAAAAAGTAATTGGTGCACGAAAATCATAAAATGTAACTGGTGCACGAAAATATAACCTTGGTGCACGAAAATCATAAAAAATAACTGGTGCACGAAAATGATAACAAAGTAACTGGTGCACGAAATTATAAAACAATAACTGGTGCACGAAAATGATAAAAAGTAACTGGTGCACGCAAATTATAAAAAGTAACTGGTGCACGAAAATATAACCTTGGTGCACGAAAATATAACACTGGTGCAGGAAAATATAACCTTGGTGCACTAAAATATAACACTGATGCACGAAAATACAACACTGGTGCACGAAAATATAACCTTGGTGCACTAAAATATAACACTGATGCACGAAAATACAGCACTGGTGCACTAAAATATAACACTGATGCACGAAAATACAGCACTGGTGCACTAACTTATTGTAAATTTTAGTGCATCAGTAGCTGATTTTAATTTTCGTGCATCAATTACTGATTTTTCGTGCATCAGTTACTGATTTTCAATCTTTTCGTGCACCAGTTACTTTAAAAATTTTCGTGCACCAATTATTTTTTTATAATTTTCGTGCACCAATTAATTTTTCGCTGGGTCATCTTCTTCTTCGCAAGTTTCAAGCTGTAAATTTTGAGATTGAGCAAAGTAGTGCGTACATCAATGAGTCATAACTAAAAACACTCAAAAGGCAACAAACAGTATATATATACAAACACATATACACACACAAACACACATACCAGAATTGAAAAAAAATCTGGAAAAAAGTGATGGGACGAAAAATCGAAGAGATGAAGATAAAAATCAACTGAAAGAAATCGTAACTGGCAAGAGAGATTTACGACGCGATTTGAATCGCAGTGGTGAAGGGAAGAGCTGGAACGTAGTGCTGAAAGGAAGAGATTGAAATTTTCTGAAATTGCCGCCTTTTATTATTAAGGGTACTTTTATCATTTTAACCTAAGGTGTACTTAAATGATTGCAAGTTTTTTTACTGGACTAGGATGAATAAAGATTCAGTAAAAGGTACCGGCCTGAACTTTGCCCTATTGTATTCTACTTGGGCTTAATTTCAAATAAAGCCCACAGCCTTAAGACCAAAAGTAAGCCCATCAATTTGTTCAAATCCACTATAATTTTGAATCATTCGATACTTTTTATAATTTGTAAGATCTTGAAATATGAAGATATAAGAAATCACTCTTAAGAAAAATTTCAGTTTCGTTTACTTTTTAGTACGTACAAGGTTTTGCCTATTTCACACTTCGTGGAGGTGATTATGTATATATGATATTTCAACTTCTTGGAGAGATCATTACAATTTAATATCATACACTATTTTTGGACCTATAATGTAGATCATTTTTCAATTAAATAAACACATATATAAATCATATTCACTCGAGCTCTCCTACCTTTTTCAGAATTGATAAGAGCTCATGTCAATTTTAAACAGACTCGAGTTCGAGTCACATTTATCATAAAAATTGATTTAGCATCACTCAGATATTAACTAATCATGTCGTCAAATGTCTATGTTCATGTGACAATATCAAATCACAACTTTTCAAAAAATTCAATAAACATAATCAATTTTAAAGTTATAATAATAATAATAATTAAGTACTACTTTTAACCTAATTCGGTTCTCATCGATTTTGTCCACAATCACAGATCAAATCTAATTGGTACACTTTCACGAAGAAGACAAAATGTAAGAATATATTCAATCATTCATCCCTTTTTGATCACCAAAAAGGAAAAGGCTGACATGTGAACATGTTTCTATTCATTTAACTTTTGTGCAAAGGGGGATTACATAAATTATATATTATATTATAAGAAAGTGACATAGGAGAATAACTTCTTTTTAAAAATTATATAATATAATTTACGCAAAGCATTATTTAAAAGGTTTTATGAAATCTTTGAGATTGGTTAATTTAATTTAGAGGTATAGGTACTGATTAATTGGTTCATTTTATACATCGACTAGCTAGAAAGGTGACATGGCTTATGATTTTTTTATAAAAGCATTGCGTTATGCGATGGAAATTATCTTTAAAGTACCTGAGAATTTTTATTATAACATTTTGTGAAGTCATATATGAAAAAATTAATATATCTACATATATGCTATATATAAAGGGAAATCATATACGAATTCACGAGGTTTCTACTCATAAGTAATTGGTTATGATAGAAATATCCCAAAATCTTTTATAGGGAGTAAATATAGATTTCAAGTTCTCAAAAAGTGACAACAACTCTCAACACGCTTGATATTATATAAGTCAAACACGTGGATTGATAACGCAATGGATTGTGAGAATGTGGGCGGAATAACCAATCACATGAAAAACTTGCTCTGATATTATGTTAAGAATTCATGATGTTCCTACTCATAACCAATTAGTTGTGATAGGAATATCTCAGAATCTTTTATAAGGAGCAAATAAAACTTTTAAGTTAACAAATAATTTACATAATTTCCCGATTTCTTGAATGTGTTTGGAACTATTTTACCAAAATATTTTCTAACTTATATAGATTCTCTGCTAAGGGAAATTACAAATATGTGCTGTTTACAGAAATTTATTACAAATAAATCTGTAAAAAATATTCTTACCCAAAAATACACTTAGGAGAAAATTATATTCACATAAGTCCAATTTTTTAATTATTGGATTGAAAATGTATTTTTTAGTTACAAAAATACTCTTCAGTTGAAAACACCCTAAACCTAATTTCAGATCTTTCTTTTCTTCCTCATCACGTCGCCTCACACCTTAAATTTTATGCTCAAATTTTTCGGCGATTTTGAGATCATTATTTTCTTCATAATCTCGTCGCCTCATCCCCAAAAATTATTTGCTAAAATATTATGTACATAAAATCTGCTTGAATCGAAGCATCTAAATTTTCGTAGCATTTGGAATCTTTTTGGATCGAAGAAGATCTCGCACTACTCTGCACATATAATTTTCGGATTTGCTCTGCACATTCCATTGTTTGTGTGTATACTGTGTGTGTATGCGAATTATAAATTTGAATACCGATGCTAAATTATAAATAGCGAAAGTATATTGGTATGTTTTTTGTTTTTTGTTTTTTTAATCTCATGGCTTTGACTGATGCATATGGATGAAGAAATAAGGAATGCATTGGTATCCGTGCTTGTTTGCTCATTTCCAAAATTTACAGCCTGACAACAAGGTATTGCAACGAAGAAGATGACCCAGAGTAAAAGTAACTGGTGCACGAAAGTTATAAAAAGTAATTGGTGTACGAAAAATTATAAAAAGTAACTGATGCACGAAAATATAACATTGGTGCACGAAAATATAACACCGATGTGCGAAAATACAACATTGATGCACGAACTTTGTGTTAATTAACTGATGTATAAAATTTGCAAAAAATAAACTGGTGCACGAAATAAAATAACTGGTGCACAAAATTAAACGGTTCGTGTATCACCCCACTTGCGATTATGGTTCGTGCATCACATATTTTTCTATGTTTCGTGCATCAGTGACTGATTTAATTTATGCATCAATTACTGATTTTTAATTTTCGTGCATCAGTCACTGATTTATTTTTCGTGCATCAGCTACTGATTTTTCATTTTTCGTGCAACAGTTACTGTTGATAATTTTCGTGCACCAATTATTTTTATACTTTTCGTGCACCAGTTACTTTTTATAATTTCGTGCACCAATCAATTTTCTCTGGGTCTTCTTCTTTGTTGCAAGTTTGAAGCTGTAAATTCTGAAAATGAGCAAAGAAGCACGTACATCAATTATTCATAACTAAAAACCTCAAATGCAATAAAGAGTATATTATACACTTACACACATACACTCAAAAAACACACACACACACCAGAATTGAAAAAAAAATCTGGAACGAAGTGATGAAACGAAAAATCGAAGACATGAAGAGAAAAACCAACTGTAAGAAATCGTAACTGGTATTTACGAGGAGATTTGAATCGCAGTGGTGAAGGGAAGAGCTCGAACAATGATGAAAAGAAGAGATTGAAAATTTCTGAGATGTCACGTTTTTTATTAAGGGCACTTTTGTCATTTTAACCTAAAGTGAACTTAAATGATTGCAAGTTTTTTCCCTGAACTAGGATGAATAAAGTTTTAGAATAAGGTACCTACCTGAACTTTGCCATTCTTTTATATGCTTGTATTATTAACTTCTGATCTCTTTTAACTCAAATTTGCCTAATTTGTTATCATGTGATCCGTTAATGAGTCCTTCTGGACTTTTATGTCCCTAATTTCTCTAAGGCCCACTTATCAGAGGATATAAACATCACATCTTTTCACTAATTACAATATTATTGTTATTATTTCTTTTTTTTCTAGGTTTGAGTTAGAGAGAAACGATGTACTCGACTGTCAGAAATAGACGGGCTATATTTGCATGGCCCATGAAGCATGAGGCACGCTTAAGGCCCCAACTATAGAACCAAATCCAATTTAGAATCACTATTTTGTTTGATTCATTTGTTAGCATTCGATTTTAGAGTTTAGAAAAGAACAAGATAAAGTTTACCGAACTAAAATTTACAATGATCATATGATGTTAAAAATAATGCAATGTACGAAAAAAAAAACACTCACCGATGAATCCAACTCGAACAACACTGTAATTAGCTTGTATGGTCACTTTCGATTTTATGTAATCTATCTTAGTATACTATGATGAATGGGCACTGACACGAAAAGAAACGAGCACGACAACAAGGATTTTCAAAATTTTCACGCGTTACAAACTATAATTTACATTTTTTTAAATTCTAAAACCAAGTAAAAGCAACAAATATTCTTACCAAATTCAAGAAGCATATAAATCAATACATGATACTGGAATCATCATAGTATCGCTCATACTAACACTAAATACACGTTACGTCAATTAACTTAAAATTTAACAAACACGTCCAATAAAAGATAACACAAAAATATGCATGTCACTGAAATCATCATAGTATCAGCTATACAAGCACCAAATGTATATTACTTTAATTAACATAAAGTTAACTAACATGTCCAAAGTTTTAGCCAAAAAGTTTTTAATTGTACAATTAACCCCTAAAAGTGTTATTTTCGTGTCGGACACGCCCGATTGTCCGATTTTGAGGGGAGTGTCCGAACACGGGTGTCCGATTTTATTTTAAAAAAACTATTAAGGACACGCCATGTGGCGTGTACGTACGTGTCGGTGTCCTAGAAGTATCCGACAATGTACCGAGTGATTTTTAGGAGTGTCAATGCATTATAATTAGCATATAAAGAACACGGCATTTTTTTTGTTCAAATGTTTTAAAATAACTTAGTGTTTGTGTTAGATTAAGCAAACACTGAATAAATCTTACTGCACACAAATCTTGCATAACATATCACATAAGAATAGAATACCATGTTGTCAATTATGATCATGGGTGGATCTAGAATTCAAGATGAGGGGCAAAAAAAACTATTAACATGAAAGGGGGAAAAGTTTTATGAGGGGCTAAAATATAAATTTAAGGGGGTAATCTTCGATTTTGTGATGGAAAAATACAATTTTAGGGATAATAAATTAGGGAGGACGTCTCCCTTGTCTGTCTGTGCATCCACCCTTAATTATGATCATATTCGGAACTTGTCATTTGAGGAGTATGCTCAATAAATCTTTTAGTTAAAAAAACAACAAAGCCATGTAAAAGTTCGGGGTTTTCAATACAAAAATCTATATAATATCATTTGATATTAATAAGTAATGTGATTTATAGTCCTAATTGGTAAAACAATAATGTAATTCCTGAGCAAATCATATGAAAAGTAAATTAAGAAACTGATGTAAGTTTACAATAATAAATATGTCTTATTATTTTAAACGTTAAGATTACACTTTTGATTAAAACTTTAAAAAATATTGAGATATAAACATATCACATATAAGATAAGTTAAAAAGAGGGAATCGCAGGAATGTACCACTTCCAAAATAACTTTTCAACTAAATCTGGAACAAAAAAGTTCATATAAATTCACTTTTGAAAAAATTAATTCATCCAGGTCAAATTTTTGAACTTAATGCTATTATTGATATCTTTTTTTGGGACCAAAATACCATTAAAATCAAAATTGTTACTTTAAACTCATTTCAAACTTCTCTTGCGATCAAAACATATGTTCTTCACAACATTCTTCAGCTCATCCCTCCTACCACTACCAGTACCGCCGCTATGGAAGCTCTCACCTCCATCGCCGCCGCCGCGTTCCTGTTCTGCGCGCATCTTCTTCACCGGTGCATCACGATCTGTAAGGATTTCTGGAACTGTAAATTCAGGAATCCTTCTATATCCTTGTAGACCGTGAACTTCCAATGTGTTCTCTCTATGATTGGATTAATTATAGTGTGAACTACGTTCATATACACCAATAATACACAATTTGATTTCGGTTCCTTTGATAAAATTTGAAACCCTGATTGCTCGATTTTTCTATCTATTTCTTTAATACATTATGTATATATGTCATGGTGGATTAAGAAGAGAAAGATTTGAAGATGACATTGAGATTGAGCATGCGGCTTGTTGGGTGGATGTGGAGAGTTCTGATATATTTTTCAAACAAGAGCACATGCACCATTGCTTTCATTTTAAACGTGCACAGATTGACATGGGTGCACTAAATCACATTGGGTGCACTTAATCACACGGGGTGCACTAATCACATTGGGTGCACTAAAATCACATTAGGTGCACGATAATCACATTGGATGCACTAAATCACAATTGCATTGGGTGCACTAAATCACAATTTGCGTGATGGAGCACGATTTTTAACATGACGGTGCACGATTTTTTGTAAAGATACAACATTATAATACTCATTCGTGCATCATTTCCATAATCAGTCGTGCATCATTATAATAATTTGTACATTGCTGCACGATTGGTGCACTTGAATTTGAACTGGGGCATGATTTTTTATAATAGTGATGCATGATTTTTTGTACATTGATGCAGGATTTTTTGTAATGATAGTGCACTATTTTTGTACATTGGTGCATGGTTTTTGCACACTGATGTACGATATTTTGTACATTGATGCAAGTTTTTTTTGTACATTGGTGCACATTTTTTATGCATTGGTGACCGTTTTTTGTACTTTGATGCATTGGTGCACTTGATTTGAACATGGTGGTGCACGACTTTTGTATATTGGTGCATGGTTTTTTTGTGCATTGGTGCATGATTTGTTGTACATTGATGCATGATTTTTTGTACATTTGTGCACGTTTTTGTACATTGATGCACAATTTTTTGTACATTGGTGCACGATTGGTGCACTTTATTTTGAACATGGTGGTGCATGATTTTTTGTATAGGTGATGCACGATTTTTTAACATGGTGGTGCATTGTTTTTTGTAATGGTGATGCACGATTTTTTGTACATTGATGCATGATTTTTTTTTGCATTATTGTGTACGCTTTTTAACATGAAAAATTGCTATGGTTTCCAAGTTTCATAACAGTGGCTTCACAATTGAGTTTCCTGAACGTGGTGCTGTGAAGCCTTAGAGGTTACGGCTGAGCTTTCATTTTCAATTTCTTGTTCCGTCGACTTCCTATGTTGGGTTGGCATTGAGCATCAATGTCTTCAGACTGGAGGAATCTGCTTACGATGAACTCTCCATGGTTGAAAGTTGTTGGTTAATCACAGAAATTATGGAGTCATACCAGATTTCTATGCTTCTGGAGTCGTTCGTGGAGCTCGTGGGAAGAAAGATGGGTGTTCTAAGTTCTCGAGCACTGAAACGACACTTTCCATGGATGAGTGTTGCTGCTTAATCTCGGAATTAGAGCCGACAACTTACATGTCTAGTATGGTCATTTTACCCTAAAATTAACCTAAGTGAGTTATGGTTTTTTGGTTGACTATGATGAATTTATGTTTTGAAAATGGTACGTGCTCCAATAAAAAAATTATTATTTAAAATATAAAAAATAGATTAAAGCACTTCAGAAATTTCACTCCACCTTTCAATTTTATATTTTTAAATTTGCAATCTTAAAGATAAGTACATAAAAAATTGGAGTTCTAAAAACCGAGGAACAATTAACCTTCTAATTTTATGTTGGCTATAGTTTTATACATGCATATAAAATATTAAAGATATCATTACAAAGTGGAGATTTAAATATGTAATCAAGCCCCTTGGGGGTTTTTATAGTGTTTTTTTCTACTTTTTAAGTCCTCGATCTGCAGACCAAACTTACATCAAAATGCTAATGTTTCGTCAATGGGGACTAGGATTCTAAGGGTCCTTTTTATCTTTTCTGGTAATATTTACAGATTATACAGAAATTGAGGGTACTAAGTGCTTTAAATCCTAGCCATGGAGCAAAAATTCAGAGGTTCTTGCTTGCTATCATTTGCTGGAGTAATGAAAATCATCTTCTGTACTTCATCGTTAGCTCCTCCCTGAACTCTAGCATGCTATACTGGTCTGAATATTTTGAAGAAGGCTGATGTAGGATTATTTCCTTGAGGTATGCTTTATTCATGCTTGTTACTTAGAGATTATCACTAGTATTTTTTTTCATACATCCTCCACCCCATTGCATGAGTTACTTCAGTTGTATGTCATTTCGTGTGTTGGGTGGGTTTACATCATTGAGTATCTATTTCGCTGCAGTGCTAAGAATGGAAACTAGCTGTACAGCAATGCAATAACTGAAGCATTGAAGAAATTTATCATTGCTCGGGACATGATAATAGTATGTGTATGTTCATCCAGGTTCAATCTATTTTCCAACAAACATTGTGTTGATAGCATTTTTCAACTAACTACTACATGTTTCTGCAATTGGATACTGATGGTGTCAGCAAACAGTTGAAAAGACAAGGTGCCCCGATCTCACTCGTACGACCTGGAAAAAGTACAGCTGCATTTATCAAAACGGTAACATTCTCCCTCAACACAATTTCATTGATATTTGCATCCGTTATCTTGATGGCAGTTCCACTATTTCACTGAGGTATTTAACAAGTGAACACTCCTTCATCCATCTCTAGCCTTGTGTGAGCTGCAATTACTGCTTTGGAACTTTTATATTTTTGCTTGCATTGGCCTCTTTGCTGTCACTTTTTGAAAAAGCTGGGTGTCAAATTAATTTACTAAAAAAACATCCTGAGTTGCTCTGTTTGGGTTTAACAAAATCTTTTATTATATTGTGGATATTGCATGGTTAAATGTTTAGTGCATTTCTCATTTGACGTGCAATACAATTATGTGAGTAAATGTAATCATCAATAGAATTTTCTTTTACATTGGTAACACACCATTTTTTCGATCCTGCTAGAGTTCTAAGCCTGTACAAAAGTTCTTTTCTTTTTTCCGTATGCAGCTTTCTTCTGTGCATCATACCCAGGTGTGAATAATAAACGTCTTACAACTGTAAATCAACTGAATAAGTTGTGTATAAAACACCTTAGATCTAAACAGAGTTTTGCGGAAGCGTAACGTAATAAAATTTGAAATCTACTCGGTAGATCACCAGCCCAAAATTGGTCTTGTTCTCGTCTTCAACTTATTTTTCCGTCCTTAACCGGGGAGGGGTTGTAAGGGGTGAGTATTTGGGGAAATACTCAGCAAGCAGGAGCCAGTTGAACATGATTAAAATATACATATAAAGCTTTTCAAATAACTCTTTATCAAACACATAGTAGATCGATACACATACTCATAATTGCTCACGAGTATTTGGGGGAAATACTCAGCAAGCAGAGACCAGAGTTGAACTATGTATAAAATATACATATAAAGCTTTTTCAAATAACTCTTATCAAACGCATAGTATATCGATACACATACTCATAATTGCTCACACTAGAACCTCATCACATAAACACATAATCACATAATCTCCTTCTTGGGATTAAGAAGTGGCTCCCGTGGCATAACACTTTGCTCTTAAGGATCAAGAGGTGACTCTCATGCATGTGGCACGCCCATATCATGTAGCACTTTGTCCCGCCGAATCAAGTGGTGACTCCTACACACGCATCACTTTCCCCCACAGAGCCTTCGACTTTCGATGCGCATTTCTCATAAACTTTCATAATATGATCTTTAAAATACATTTTCGTGTTCAATGTGAAATTTTAACACGTATATATAGAGTTTCAAAAAAAATTATATTCATAGCAAAAACCCACTTACATTCGAAGCATGATTGAGCGAATTACAGTTTGTAGAAAGTAGCACAAAATCTCCTCTTTCTTTGCCTTGAAGGTTTCGAAAAATGTGTGTGTGATGTGTGAGAAGATTTTCAAACAAATGTAAAGTGTAGGGTAATCCGTTTTTGGCATGGTGTAATGTGGGGAGGTAGTGTCCAATTTAGATCCACTAATTTGGCTCCCAATTGGCAAGATTTTAGTGTGATGATTGATGTATGATGTTAATGTGATTGGGAGGCAAATAAATGGGATTGAGTGGGGGTGATTTTAAAGTATGAGGAATAATGGAGATTCCTAAACTTTGCCCATTTAGTGTCATGTTTGAGAGTAATGTCATTGAATGATTAATGACAAGATTTGGGCATGTCAAATGAATTGGTCAATTCCGTTGGGCAAATGAATAGAGGACTTCTATTATTTATTGTAGGAGAATTAATTGATCAATTCCTAAACTTTGGCATGTCTAATATGATTATAGCAAGGTAATGATAACATGATTTGGTAAGGTTTCCAAACTTTGGCCATTATAATTGAATGTTAATGTCACGATTTTAGCAAGGCAATGATGGCTAACATGAGGCAATTGAATAATCATCAATGTCATGATTGATAAGGAAAAAAGAATGGTTTAGGCCATTAGTGATATGATTTTGGGCAAGGTAGTTGAATGTGTTAGTGATGCACTTGAATGGTATGTCATAATTTGAACTAGACACTTAAATATTATTAAATGACTAACGTGATTTGGGGCCAAGATAAATTTCTGGGTCTTCACAAATATTGAGTTTTATGATTTCGACAAGCATTGATGATTGTATATTTAAAAAAAGTACAAGCATTGAGGATGTGCAAAATTTGCAATTCGTAATTATGACAGCCTATTTGTAAATTTGTAATTCAACTAGTCCAAAATTTTATTCTTGTTTTGAAATGAATCGAACCGGTTGCCACAAATGCAAATTTATACAGTGTCAAGAAAATTGTATCGTGTCTTTGGTTGGAGCAAGAATTAATCTTCATGCTCGGCTGAAAAATCAGGCTCCTCAGGTTTAGGTAGTTTAGGCAAATTCACATCTTCAGTCCTCTGAACTCTTCTTGTACTCTCAGCTAATTTGAAGCTAGTATTGTCCACCCGAGCTTTGATTTTACATTTGGTGGTGTGAACTCCAGATCTCTGCCTTCTGTGTTGGCTTCTGTCATCAAATCTGATGCAAAATGACTCAATTCTGCTGAGATTTTGAACCAATCTTTCTTCGGTTATACCTTCGCCATGCTGCTTCTATGCAACAAGCAGCCCATGTCCTCCAGTGTGGAATGGAACCGGAATGTGTGCTGCAGTTTCTTGCTGTGTAGTCTTCTAAACTGGTTGGCGACAAACTTGAGATCTTCGGCACTCAATGCAAAAGCCTCGACTTCTACGAGGGCTCGAACTGTCCTTGTTGAAGCCGGCAAGTACACTGATGATTTTGGGACTAGAGCCCAAGCGAGTAGTTCTTCTCCACAGAAATCACCTGGTTTGAGGGTAATTGAGTTGAAGAAAACCCGTTTTGACCTCCATTTGTAGTCGAACTCTCGAGTTGACCTCTGATAATGAAGAGCATATCTGTCACAGGCATCGCCCTCAACGAACATTATACGTCTCCTTGTTGCTAAAGGAAGAGACCAGTCGCTGGCATATGCATCGAGTAGTTGATCGTCCATCTGCGAAAAAAATGGAAACCTGGCAATTTTCACCAGTAAGTGCTCAATGTTTGAAGCAGCCATATGGCCCAAACATCTTGTTAGGTGAGCTAACTAAAAACAGAAAAAATTACTGAATGCAAAATTATTGTTCCACGCATATTTAATACGTAAACATAAATATATAAGCTTATAGAAAAATCTAAGAGAGGGAAGAGAGCAGAAGGCGATCCTCTGCTAACTTCTCTCTGCCTCCGCCAATGTTAATCTATGTGAAAATCAAGAAAGTTTGGGTTGGGAGAATTTTTACGCGTTTGACGAGGTTCCAAGCACAAGTGGACGTTGGATTATCGCCGGCTAAGATCTGCTGGGAGACCTCGGCAAAATAGCTTCTTCATGTGCACCTCGAGTGGCAAGCCACTTATAGTGATCAAAACGCCTCACACGTCTTCTCAAATCTTCAGGAAGTTGACGGTGTCTCATCCATTCTTCCGTATCATTTCGCTTCAGTCTCCATTCCTCGAGCCTTAACGTTAAAGGACTGCAAGTATGTCTACATGCAGACAAGAAAATGACGTTAAATCAAACCATTTTGGAAACAGATACTGTAATATCTAAGGACAAGTTCACCTGCTCCCAATGATCATAGAAAATGACGTGTTAAATAAATCATAAAATAAAATAAACAAAGACAATAGATCTTAAAACTCACCCCCATATTTCCTATAAGATGTGCGAAACAAAACAAGGACCCAAGAGTCAATGAGTATGGAAAACAAGTTTCCATAATAAACGTGCTTGTTGACAGGTTTCTGCCCGTATGAACTAGCGATCACGAAACAGATGAGTTACGAAGAAGCCATATTGTCGTTGAGCTCGTAGAGAGGTAGAAGACCATAAAATTGAAGTATATTTCACCCCTCTTTAAAAAACAATGTACCTTAGGTTTTGTAAGCCCCACCACAAGCAATAGAAGTATTTTCGAAAGAAAAACTCGAAGAAGCAACACGTTTGGTGGCCAAGTTTTCGAAATATTCCGAAATCGAAACTAATATCTCATTAGGGTCACAACTTTTTAAACACATCCGTGCCTAGAATCCATAAACTGCGTTCTCTGCTGTCAACAGAATCACAATTCAAATATTTGATCAAGCATTTGTAGGGCTGTTTTCTTTTATACATATCGATTTCCAGCAAGACACGAACCGATCAACTGACAGCCACGTACCATGCCGCAACCCAAGACCTATAACCTCGAAATAATATTATTTCAGATCAAATTTAGTCCAAGTTTTGCATGATAAAGTAAATAAAATGCTTGAAATGTGAATGAAGAATGAGAGAGTTAAATACATGGCTTGCCAGCATCAAGAGTAGCAAATTGTAGGCAGCACCAGCCCATGCAGTTTTGGTGACAACTCCTGTTGCTTTTATAATCTGAGAACTTAATGGGAACATAACGTACAAGTCTGGGAATATATTGTAGCAGCACGATTAAAGCAATGTCATTGTTATAGTGATTAGGTCGACGTTTTCTTGCTGCAGGCATGATAAAACCAATTGACAAACTGCAACGTACAGATTCAACACGAAATATGAGTTTCTCTCTCTTCTGCCCATTTAAGAACAATACTAGCTTTGAACCAAACTCACCTAGTATGAAAGGGTAAAGCGTTTAGTCCTAGAAAAAGTACCTGAGGTAGATGGAAGTGTCGCGATTGATCAATAAAGAAGTCGGATCGAATATATCTGTGGGCAATTTTCTTTGGATCCATAACAAGATCACCCAGACCAAAAATCGTGAACTCGGCAGAACATATGCTGTCCTAAACTTAATCACCCATATGCAAAATATAGAAAAGATCGGCAATTAGTACGACAAACCGTTACAACAATCCGCAAATTGTAATCCGTCTTCACGCA
Organism: Haberlea rhodopensis; assembly: GCA_907163345.1. Taxonomy (NCBI): domain Eukaryota; kingdom Viridiplantae; phylum Streptophyta; class Magnoliopsida; order Lamiales; family Gesneriaceae; genus Haberlea; species Haberlea rhodopensis. The sequence goes on along the minus strand of CAJQUN010000003.1, from coordinate 8,756,689 downwards.
CCAAGACCCATCGTTCCCTCCTATACTGGGCAAGTAAAATACAGTGGGTCGACCAAAAAGCGCCAAAAGGCAAGAAAACTATGAATAACTGTTCCAGTTTAGTACAATCCGGCTACCAGGATCGAGTATATGTTTATGCAACGGTTTGATATCAATAGCTTTGGGTATTGCATTAGAATTCAAGTGTGGGGATGAGAATTTGTAGACTGTGGATGACTTTTCTTGCCATGGCGTAAAGCCTCTCTCTTTCTTCACATCATCAAAGTGAAACCTAAGTATTTTAGACACAAATTAGCAATCCCATTGTCCAAAACACGGATCCACATGCTCAGAAGATAAGTCATTTTTACTTTGCTTGTTCCTTCCGAGATATGTGATCAAACATATACATCTTTATCTTATAATTGATTATTTTAAGTTTAACCTTAATATCTACGAAAAATGATTATTTTATTATATTATATCCTTATCCAATACATTTTTAAATGAAGAAAAGAATGATAGCAACCAAAAAACAGTATTAATGACATACATACCTCACGAGCTTCTCGTTCTTCGTCTCCATTCTGAGTAAGCATGTATACTTAATAGCTCTCTTCAAATGGAAATTTGATATATAAAAAAATTAATCCAAAAAACAGAATGACTCTTTGATCATGAATTAAAATAACAAAAACACTGTTGATCGTGTTATTAGAATCGGATCAATAAAATCACCCCCCATTTGCAGAATAAATAAAAGATTCAACAGATTTAATTGAAGATTTTACTTCGAGTGGTGAATTTTGCTGCGAGATTCAGAATAGTCAGCTGTTGGGAGTTTTCAACATCAGCCATCGGTCAAAAGAAGAGTCCAACACCAACTAAAACAAGCAATATAATAAGAGAATGTCAATTTGGTCCTGAAATTTGAACGTATAATTGTTTGGTCCTCCATGTTTCAACAACGGTAATATTTTTGCTACAAAAACCTACCAAATCGTGGCAAATTTGGTCCGTCCCAACGGTTGGTCTAAAACCATCGAAGCGCCAGTATTGACAATAACTCGTAAACGGGTGTTTGTAATTGCTTTTGCAAAATACTTAACTTTGCACACAAAAAAAAAAACATATTTTGATTTTTTATTTATTTGCTTCTCTAAAAATAAGCAGAAAAAACACAGAAGCAGATCTTTGACTTCTTTAAGTTGTTTGATGACACTTTTGTAATTAGTTGAAATATGTTAAGCTGTTTTTTGTTTTAACAGTAAACACTCAATACTTTTACTTAAAATACATTTTTCAATTTTAAGCAAAAACAACATAGAATAATTAAATAAGCAATCGCAAACACACCCTAAATAAATAACGAATCTTAAGGGATCAAATTTTAATTTCAGTTACTTAAGAGGGCAAGATTGAATTTTTTGAGGAAAATAAATATCAAGGAATGAGAATGACGGCTTGTTCACCTGCAACGGTACATATATTCATTAAAAAAAAAAGAATAATATCCTCGCAGCCCCTCTCAAATATCCAATGCCGAAACTTCTTGGCTACCCCCATGGGCACTACCCCAGCTAGCACAACCCTTGGATGAGCTCATTTGGGGAAATGATGCTCATCCAAGGGTGTTGTACCCCCATGGGGTAGTGCCCATGGGGGTAGCTAAGAACTATCCCCACTGCCACACGTGATCCTTAATGATCTTAATCGTTTTGCCGCCTTAAACTACGTACAATAGACACTTAAATCATTTTAATTTAATTATTAATTGCATCAATTTTCTTTCTGACAGTCAAAAAATATAATTCTTATTATATTTTATATTTTAATTGTGTTCTTCTTATATTTTATATTTTAATTGTGCAATTCAAATCATACATAAAAATTAAATTAACTGCTAAAACACATATAAACGGACTTAATGTATTGTTCGAATCAAACATTCTTTTAAAATTACATATAAATATTTGGGTGTTATATTATTTTAATTAACTTATACTGGGTTCCGATCTTTTAATTTTATCGTAGTCATCGTGGAATAGTTGTAATTAGTTGATACTTTTTTGCTGAAGATTACCAAAAAACAAATTAATTAATGTGATATAAAAAACATGATACAAAATGAATATACAAGCAAATATATCTCAATCTCAACCAATCGTGCATTTATCTTCTAAATGAAGTCGTTTATATGTATAATCGTGATCCATACAAAAGAAATTTATCGATGTTTTACGCTGGCTGTATAACACCCCAAAAATCTCAATTACAAAATTGGACAAAAATAATTTGAAGTTATCTTAAATGTTACTAAAATAATCATCCTAAAATAATAATAATAATAATAATTTATGAATTTATGTTTATATATAATTATATTTCATAATATTAACTAATAAAAGAAAATATCCCCTAATATCAATATTTAATTTAGGAATTTCCACTTGTCAAGAAAATTACCTCAACACATGCCAACACTCAAAACCTCTATAAATACCTCCCCATTTCATCAGATCTAACTCACAAATTCAAGAAGATATGTTGGCAAATATGAGAGAATGTGGTGAGGTAGGAAATGTAGAAAATAGGAAAAATTATATGAAATTATCAAACATTGTACCAAAAATTCTGAAAATTTCACACATTACTCCTTATATGCCCAGAAAACATTTAGTTTGAGGGGGGTGTAACAAAATCGAAGTCAAATCACCCAAAAAATTTGAAAACCCGTGAAGAACATGAGCTGCTGAAATCCAACCCAAAAATCTATTTTGAGGTAGTGTTTTCATGCATTCATTTCTCTATTTACAAAATGTTTTTGGGCTTGTATATAAAAGGCAAATTGTTCAAAATGTGTTAAAATGTATGGGTATGCCGACCGATTTCCCAAAATGTCACCGTAACTTCGGATTTTTGGCGACCGAAACACCTAATTAATCATTTCGAAAAATCAAATTCTGGGCAAAATCGGTTGGGAATTTCAAAATGGTTTCTGAACAAATGTTGTATATCACGATGATACGAACAAGCCATAAAATTTTCAGCCACGTGTGGCTTTTGGAGCTCCGCCACGCACCGGTACGGCGGCATGTGAAATACATGTGCCTCTCCGATATTTAATTTTACGACGGCCAAACGTTTGGTGGAATGATTTTAGGCATTTCTGGAAAGTTTCATAATTTTCGACTTATGGTTGAATTATCATGAATTTTTAAAGTCTTGTTCAAAATTACCCGATAAGTTTTGTTATTCCCAAAAGTTATATGATAACTGAATTATAATCAGATTACAATTATAATCGAAAAATAAAATATACTGTAAACTTACAGCAGTAGTATATAAATACTATTCGAAATGTGGAACAATTCTGGACGAGGCCACAGCAAGCCGTGTGCCCGTAAACTCAAATGTGTCCGCCTTAGCTTATGGCCTCCTGGACAAGTGAGTTCCAAGGTATAACGCTCAATCACCTCTGTTCGGATTGAAGCAAAACTCCGAGCAGACTACTTCGAACACTAGTAGTGTGCAATCTCTCAAACAGTATGCAATGTATGAGTGAAGAATGATTTCGAATAAACAAAACATAGAGCTGGTGCAGCTTATTTAGCTGAGAAGCAGACCTCTCCAAAGGTCACGATAATTAAATGTAATGCTAGTGGGGTAGATGAAAAGTCTCAACACTTAACATCAGATTAATACGTATTTAAGTCTCACACTTAAATCTGACATCAATTCTACAGGTAGGTGAAAAGTCTCAAACTTAATACTCAGCAGAATATGAAAAGTCAGGTAATTGAAAAGTCTTTTTCAGAAATCGAGTAGTAGTAAAAAGATAAGGCTGTCTTCGAGGCAGGGAGCGACGCGCGCGACTCGTCGCTGAAAGGCGAATCGAGTCGAGTCGAGACGAGACGAGCCGAGCCGGAGCGAAGCGGACGGACGGACGGCGCGCGAGGGGCACCCATCTTTTCTACTTAACTACACTCTATTGATTTGTATCTCATTATAAACAAACAATAGGTGTCTCAATTTCTCAATGTGAGATTTCTTTAGCCTAATTGACTATTCATAATTAACTTACGATAATTTTGTTCTCATTAACAAAATAAAACATAATTATTTGGCTCTTAATTATTAACCCAATAATAAAAAATTTTAATTAATCCAACAGTTTTGTACAAAAATGATGTTTAAGAATGTTCAATCATGCATTTGGGTCACTAATCACTATAAATTACTTATATTATGCTTATACGAAATAGATTTGTAACTGGGTTCAAGATCGAGCCAATCCAGTAAGATATCAAGTTGTGAGGTGATGTGTACCACCGATTTTATTTTGATATAACACTTTTGGCATTTGGCCTGAAATTTACATTAAAATATTATTCATTATCTCACCATTCATATATTATTGTACATTACCTCATTCCATTGGTCATCTTGTATCAATATTGAATTATCTCGAAAGTTATCGATTACTGATCAGTTACTGACTAAATGAATGAATGGATGAAGAATCCTGGATATTTAATCCACTGGACAACGTGGCTTCGGCCCGAAAAGTGAGTCCAGTGAACAATTGATGACAATCCTGGTACATGGTTCATCTGAACAACGTGCATCATTTTACGATCAGGTGAATGGTTCACATTGGCTCATAAATGAATGATTGTACAGATCTTATTTGACTATGTGGAAAAAAGTGTTACATCGAACTGTCCGATTGGAGCCATCTCTTTAGCCCTCGATTTCATTCTGAAATCCTAAATCATCACTGTTCATTATTGACAATTATTTGATTGCAAGATCTTTGACATGACATATCATATTGAGACATTACAATGTTTTATAATTACATATATGAAAGCCATTGTTATTCCATCACTAACTCTCAAAGACTTAACTTAACATTTGTTTCCTTGTTATTTATTGTGAGTTCCAGATACAGGAGTACCGGAGCCAGAACTTTTAGGAAAAATGGAAATATTGGCTTATCGGGACTGTTATAGTATTTTCTCTTTAATTAAGTATTGGACCGTTAAGGAGTTTGTATTGTGATGTATTTTGTTATTAAATTTGTATGTAAAAACGCTTCCGCTAAAAATGAATAATTGACTATAGACTTCTGTTATTTCTGAAAAGGTTCAAAACTTTCGTACATAATATTCAGAGAGAATGTGGTATCAGATAAGGGAGAATGCAGTCCATCCCGAGTCGGGTCCCACAGTCTAGCTACCTAACGCAACCCCGACTCTTTAACCCGGGCTTGAGACCGGACATGACGGAGTTTGTTTATACAAACAAATTTATAAAACTTAAAAATACATTTTGCACGACTCTTGCATATAATAATAACTGTGCAAATATAAATCAAAACATTACATTAAGGGTATTATACTAATTAACCTGGAATACCAAATGTTGATATCCTAAATATCGTTAGTTCCTTGCAATATTATTCCTATGGATTTTCATGCAAATTTGTATGTTCGAGTTCGAATAGAAAATAAGTATGATTCATGAATGTAGCTCTTGAAATTGAAATAGTATGGTGTATTCTTACATCTTTGGCTGAGACTGTTGGTTCTGATAAACATTTAGTTTTTTAGTTCCTTCTTTGTTTGGTATGTTAGAAAAATGAAGGTTGTGGTTCTATTCGTATTTTACTCAGTTTGTTATCTTACTTGTGTTCGTCATGGCCCCTATGATGCAAAGTCATGGCACACGATCAATCGTGTTTACGGTGGATAACCGAGTGAAATAAATGCTCGTGACTTGTCAAGAAATTCATTAAATTAACCTAAAGCAGGGCCTCACCTTTATCCACTTCCACGTATATCAATTGAATCTTACTGATAGCAACAATCGTTTGAGCACATGTCTGTCTATGAATGTTGCTTGATGATTCCGGATATCGAGCAAGTATGATCCGATCAATGCAAACAATGTAATATGCTTAAGATGTCCGAACAGAATAGTTCGAGCAGAGTGAGCATATAAACCAAAGAGGTTAGATGGGCGCAGAGAAGATCCTGGCATGACCTCTCCAATGATCAAGTCAATGCTCGTTATAACAATTGGTATATTAATCAAACAAGCAAAAGCGTGAAAGTTCTCAAAATATTGT